>ML677396.1:20060827-20077544 GCA_007922305.1 Dermatemys mawii | reverse complement strand
TTGTATGTTTTATAACTATATATAACAAATTATATATATAAAAGCACATCAGGATGCGTTAAGGAGCTGCCTTGGTACTTTTACGGCCCTCTTCTCTATGGTACCCAGGCACCATGTCGTAGAATTATTAATTCATTTTAACTCATTCTGGATGAGACACACTGCACTGTGTACATTTTGAGGGGAGAAAAGTTCCTAGTTTTGCAAAGTTCCCCATTAGAGATGACACTATATAATTAACCTGATCAGATGAGTTTCAGATCCTTAAAGTAAAATTACATCTCAAATACTTGCACTGGGTTTCACAAAGTCTCTGTTTTTAATAATGAAAACAAACAAACAATCTCTTGTTGATCTTTTTTTTTTCTTGGACATGCACTACAAAAGGTTTTTTTGTTCAGAAGGACTGTACAACAAGAAAGAGAGAGAGAGAGTGTGTGTAGAAAAAAAGTAAGGAACATTTTCATTAGATTTTACAAATTATTAGGGAGAAGTTTTACTTTGCAAAGGCAACCTCTTTTGCAATGAAAACAAATACAGGAAGACTATTCAATGCTTTTCACCACCAATTAACAGTTGCATAATTTAAAATTGGGGCTGGTATGCCTTTACCCAGTATTCAAAACTGTAGGATAAAGAGATCCATTTGAAAGTTGCATTTTCAATTATGTAAAGACATGTTATTTGGAACCTGGAGTAGGTCACAACAGTTTTAAAATGTTTTTTATGAAACTAAACATTTTTGCTATGTTATTTGGAAAGCTATTCATTATTCTAAATAATGACTAAACCAAGATTTTTTTAGATGACAAAATCCCTGCAGTTAGATTTAGTAGTTGGAGGCAATAATGCAAATTCAGCTTCGGTAAGAAGGAAGCCAGCTATTTCTTCACACGCTCCTCTTGTTTGCTAGTCATAACATTACCTTCATCTGTGGAGGAAATGAGAAAGTATAACCAGAAAGTTACGTATGAAGAAAAGACTGCCTATGATAGGTCTCCAAAAAGCTAAAAGATCAGTGCACTCATCTTTCCTTCACAAAACTGTACTAAAAAAAAGCAAGAACTATCCATTAACTAGCTTTAGAAAGGTGAATCAGGATTTCAAAGGAGTTAAACAACATTAAGGCAACTCTGAGAATTTAAATACAATAAAAAAATAATCTTCTGATAACCCTAAATTCCTGGGATCCCTTGATATAGAACAGAGGATCTACTTGGAGTTCAAAGCAACAACAGTATTTTAATTAACTCAAGCACAAGGCAAGCTGGAGTTTAGACTGACATATTTAACCCTATTTTCGTCAGAAACACAGCCAGCCAAATTCGGTGCTAACTTGATTTCAACAGGCCTAAACTGGATGCAAGTCAGTACAGAATTTAGCGCAGACTGCCTTGAGAGTAAAGCAGACAGCAAGATGGGAGTGTAAATTCTCTGGAAAGTAAACAGCAAAAATATAGGAAAACAATATTTTGGACGCAAGGCCAAATTCCACTTATTCACTCTGGAACTGCATGGCACACAGGAATGCAGAATTTGGACCCAGAAAGCTTTCAAGTGCAAGAGCTTTCAAACATACTTTCCATAAAAGATAGACAGCACATTTTCAACCACACTAGCTTAGTTATGAGGAAGGAAAAGAAAGCATTTACAAAAGTTCTTTGTCCACAGCTTGAAAGCCGGGACTGCAAGTTAATCAATATGAAACAGGTCATATCAACTTCTTTATTTGGTTTGGGGGGTGGGAAGGAGGAGAAGGGTGGATACTTCAGCAAAACAGGAAAATGTATCTCCTCCTTTCTTTATCCTCCTGCACCCTCAGGTGCATAGGATTTCTACCAGTTTCTACTATTTATTTGTGTCTTGTGCTGATCAGTCAGGCTTCTGAGTGCCATACTCATGGCTCTGGCTTCTTTTTCTACTGTTCTACATAACGTTTCTATAGATTGCCCTCTCTCTCTTTCCAGGTGATGTCCGTAGTATCGTTTAACATGAAGTCATGCTGGGCATCATTTTTTCAAATCCTGTTAGCCCTTCAGAGCCTACAGCAATCGGAGAGAAAGTTGAATTTTATTCTGGCTCATATATTGGACGTATGAAACTAAATTCCAATTTCAAGATCAACTTCTGATGTAAGTTACACCTGATGTACAGTAACATTTGAAGACAATGGAGTTCTATCAGTAAAACCCACGCAGAATATAGCCTTAAGAATCTTTAATACTTGTTATGGTGCATGTGCCTGAAAGAACTCAGCTTGACTTTCAACTCCTAAACTGAGTTTTCAGGGCTGACAGTTTAAAAAATAAATTATTTATAAACAGAACAAAAATGCAATCATGTTTATAGTCATTTTTCAGACTATAACTAAAATTTAAATTCAAAAGAGATTTTAATATTCAGCATTTATATGGGAGGTTTCATCTTCAAGGAATGTCACAAACATCAGATAAAATTACTTCAGAGGCGATAGGAGAGTAAATAATTATAATGTTACAGTCTGGAAAAAACAGAGAGGTAAACTTGTTTGCCCACTACTACAAGGGTGAGTCAGTGGTAGAGCTCAGTTAATGATACTCCAGACTCAGACCATACTTCACTTCTTCCCACACCCTCATTCATTAACCTACAAATTCTAAAAATCTGATCAGCAAACCAGGAAGGGAAAAACTTGTTTCTCTTTACAATCATACCAATGCTGAGAAATAGCTTTAAATTCATTAGTCTCATCTTCCTTGTGTGGGAAAAGCAAGAGGCATTACCTTGAGTTAGCTAACTTGAGGTAAAAACCGAATGAAGATAAGGCATTTTGTAGATTTTACACACAACAGGTGAATTTTGTCTTAATTTGACCTGCTAATCTGTGTAAAAATGTATTTATATGTATGTAAACTGTCTTGTTTTCATTTAGTTTTCACCTTAAGTTAGCTCACTCACATTAACACATTTCTTTTCCCAGTACAAATCAGGCCAACAAGATCAGCCAATACAAGTATTTCAGATAATAGCTACTGACTTCTCAGAGGGCTTGCCTGACACTGGAGTTTTAAACTGGATCCAGTCTAGTCAATCCGGTCTGAAAATGCTTGCATACAAATGACACCACCCATCACTGAGCACTAACTCTGCATTTATCAGGAACACTGGAACCCTCTTGCATGTAGCCTAGGATTATTTTAAATGGATTCTGGTTGGTGTTTTATGCACACACAATTGCTGTGCACCACTTTTTGCATACTTTCAAAGGCTAGCCCACAATGATGTGCATGTTGATCATTACTGACCTGTCCATTCACATGTGTGCCCTCCCTTTCCTGATACCAAGTTTCCAGGGTGACCCTTCTCCCCTTGAAAAGATGGTGCAGAGCCAGATGTTGCCCATTTGTTATTGGGTCCTATTGTACCATTATATTGGCGATACAACCACAATAGCCCTCCAAAAGCCCCACAACACGCCGCATGCAGCCGCTTGGAGGTATGCTGACTCTTTAGACTTCCTCACCATCTGGAGTGAAGCATAAGTCCAAGAAACTTTTGTGACCAGCCATGGACATAGGGACCTTTTCGTGGACATTGCAAAGCAGATATTCACAAGATGCCAACCAGTGCTGGATAAAGGCTTAGCAGCTCACAAGAAAGTATGTTGACAAGGGATAAAAGGAGACAGTCCGGTAGGGGAATGTGATCTGTCCATTTTTATTTGATTTTAATCAGACAAGATTCTACTTAACTATAATACCACTCGACCCAGACATTATCTGAAGCCTGCTGCCCACACTGTCCCCCACAGCAAGGATGACCAGCTTAACACATCAGAAGATGAGCTGTCCCCTGAGAGCCAGGATCCTTTTGGGACTCAGGAAACTGACAATGGCCAACTGAAAAGCCAATCCCAGTCCTGCCCTGCCACAATGGACCATGATTTCTGCCTTGTGTTGGATGAGACTGAATCCCTACCACAAACTCAGGCCAGGATGGAAGTCAGACCTCCTTCTGGGAACTTCAGCATGCAAGTACCTATCTTCACAATTTATTACTCATTATTATTGTTGGCAGATGTTAACTAAGCCTCTGTCTCCCTCTCTCCTCCTCCCATCCCACCTCCTTCTGTTGCTTCAAAATGGTGCCTGCCAGCATGGTGGAATTACAATGTGTTCTCAGCCCCCTGCCTCTGCAGCAGATCTGAATAATAAAAGCATTGATTTGTCCAAAATTCAGTTTGAGACAGTGCTTATAGGAAAAGAAATGTGGTTAGTTTACATGAGGTAAAAGTGCACACTGCCTGCCTGGTCAAGGCACAAACAATATCACTCGCCACTGAGGTATAAATGCCCAGTAAGATGCATTGTAGCTGACAATTCTTGTAGGATCTCGTCTATTTTTCTCTGCACTCTCTCCATGTCTGCAAGGGAGATACAGCGGAATTTAAGACTGAGAAATACCTTGATTTTGTTTTCCACATTATAGGGAATAGCCTCATGTTCATGCTCCTCACCCTTGTAGGCTGCAAGCTCCTTCCACTCCTGCAGCACTTCTCAGGGAAGTGTCCTGGTGAATAACTTCTGAGCATGTCTCACTGGTCTGCCCTTTGTCTTTTTGAATAAGATCATTCTCTCCTCCTAGTCACCCGTCTCTGTGAAACACCATGGAGAATGAGGACAGCCCAACGGAGATTACTATCCAGCTCACCTTCACATCTCCAGTGCAACAGAAGCATCTCCTGCATACAAATTGCAAAAACAAACCTGCAACATAGCTCCAACCACTACACCCCCAAACAGCTTGAAAGCAGATATGATAGATAAAGCCAAATGCACCCACTACCCTTTATACATGCAGATCACTTCCCATTCTTTAGAGGAAGCTCAGAAAGATAAAGCCACATATACATTTTTTTTTTTTTTAGTATCTACCATGACTTGTCTGGGATATGAATAAGTGACTCTTCCCATCTCCTAGTCAGATAACCACAATGCCTGCAGCAGCCAAACCATCAGGGACTGGGTCTCTATTTACTTCCAGTAGGATGGCTAACTGGAAGGGAGAAAATAGGTTGAGAACCACTGCTACAGACACTAAGAACACTTGCGTCCAACTCTTTGGAGCCTTGCAATGCCCATGAGAATTTTGAGTCACGACACTCAATCCCAGAACCCATGTGGACAAGAACCACCAGCAACAAGGTGTATACTTGTCTTTAACTTTATGCACTCGCCTCCAGCACTCCAAATTGTTGCATTTGAAATGTCCTTACTATTGCATTTTGAGTTCTGTTTGCCCCAAAGTAGTTAAGTTAGTGTGTATCTACTTAAGAAAATTAGTTAAATGTTTTCCAGATACAAAGATACTTTTCCATTGGTTTCATTAGAACTTTGGGGTGGGGGGGAAGTTTGTTATTTCCTAATAAAACAGTTTACAATGCATCCATTGTGATAAATCCTTGATTTTAAACACAGAAAATCCTTTAAATAAAGCTTAAAATTCATAGACTTTTACAAAAGCATATAGGAAATGTTAAACTTCAATCACCCACACAAAATACCCCAGTGTTCACGTCTGCATCCCAACAGCACACTCCCAACACAAGGGGAACATGTTCAGGTATATGATTCAAAACTCAAAGAGGCATCCCAGACAGCGTTCCCCAGGGGATGTCTTGCTGGTTGCTTAAACCTCTGAGTAAATCTTTGGACCTCAGCCTCCCAACCATTGTAAGGCGCTCCCCTTTGCTTCACAAATATTGTGCAAAACAACATGCAGTTAAGAGTGGTTGAACCATTTTTTTCCTTCTGCTTCCGAACTATATCATCTGCCTTCCACTGACCAAATGCACACTCAGCTACTCAGGCAACAATTAAAATGTTTCTCCCTTCCGGCCAAGCAGCCTTCATTGGCCACGCTATCAAGGCATAAGCTGGGTCTCTTCTAACAACAAGACCAACCTCCATACCATTAAAGTCCACAGTGCTCCTGAGGGCAAACAGCCCTTTCTTCTTAATCGAAATAGCACTGAGTTCTAAAAGATGCTAGTCTCATGGACCCTCTCCGCCCAACCGGCATTTATGTCTGTAAACATGCCCCAGCCCTTGGAGCACCATGGGCAAATATCCTGTTGGGATTATAAATTCTGTGCCCTCGTAAAGCGGGAAGGAAAGGGGAATGATGGCACACGGCTTCCATCAATTGCCCCAATATAGTCTGGGAACTCCCAAAGTGCCAATCCATCAATAATCTCCTGAGCATTACCCAGCTTCAGGACCTAATTAGAGAGCACTTTAATAATGGTACAGGAGATCTGAATGAGAACGCCTCCCAACAGCTGTTGATTGGCTACAGACTGGTACATTTGGGGTGGCCAGCTTCCAGACAGCAATGGCAACCCAATTCGCCACAAGTATGGGACATAGGATGACCAGATAGCAAGTGTCAAAAATCAGGATACAAGGTGGTGGCGGTAATAGGTGACTATGTGAGAAAAAGACCCAAAAATTGGGACTGTCCCTATAAAATCAGGACATCTGGTCACCCTAATGGGACACCACCAGTTGGTGCGCTATCACTGAATCTCCAGGGACAGATCTCACAAAAAGTGGCCCTCTCTCACCACTGTTGAGCATCCCAGCTCTGCAGAATGATCCTTTCCTGACAATCCACACTGGTTCCCAGGATCAGAAACAGCACTGAACACTGTGTAAATGATCCAGGAGCCATTCCTCCTGTTCTAACTGCTCAGCAACTTCCTGTTCTTTTCCCCTCATCCTGCTGCCACAAATGTACAGTATCCTCCTGCTGCTGCTGCCAAAGAATATTCTCCTGCTTCTGCATCATCTGCTCCAAGGTGTGACAGATGAAAGAAGTCCAATGCTGAATTCATCCAGCTCTGAATGCTCTGTAACACAGACCAAGCATTTCTTTGCATACTCACACTTGTCACCATACCAGCAGCAGAGCTTTCTGGGTTCATGCTGACTGACAGCAATTTGAAGATGGCATGAGCCAGGCCAGAAAAGAAGTATGGGGTGAAGACAGGAGAGAAAGAGGTTTGGTTTTTTTGGTTTTTTTAAGTGAACCCTCCTGCCTTCCCACAATTCTCAGTGAAAAAACAATCCCAGGATGCACACTGCTGAGCAATGAAGCAAAGGACCAATGGATACTCCTGGAGAATGCTGCGCTATGTTCACATGATGCAAACTGAAAATGCAACAGGGGTTCCATGTGCATACTACTGGTGCGACTTGCATACTGAGTCACCTGACATGCATCAAAAAAGCTTCAGACTAAACCCCCTGTGGAGACTCAGTTCCAGAGCTCAAGTAAATCATCTGACATCTGCAGCAAACAGGATTTGGGAGATTTGGATCTGAAGATATGAATTTAAACTTTGCCAATCACGGTTCGATAGATGATCTAGCCACACAAGAAAACCTTCTGCAAGAAAGAAGATTCAAAAAACTATACCCCCAAATCAGTCTGCTTTCTTATTTTGGATGGGAAGTTTATTACTGAAGTAAGGCTTTACAGTGACCGTGGTACACTTATATGTTCATTTGAAAATACAGGACAGGCGTAGGTTAGAGACAACAACTTAGGATTAGTTCTGATGATCAAACTAAAAGCACAGTATGTTTTTACTCCAAGAAGGGTCCACAAAGGGGTGACTCAGTATCAGGTGATGCTCAGAATCCAGATTAACACTCCCACGCACATTTTTAGTATCTTGACACATGAGAGCAGCATATCTAAAAATAAGTTGACAAGTTAAGAGTGCCAAAACATGGCAACACATATCAGGTTACCTCAATTTAATTTTTTGAAGTGTATTATGCTGTCAAGAGAAAAATATATTTATAAATATACAAAAATTGTAGTTTTGCTAACATACTACATTCATCAGCAAATATCTGCATCAGTTGTATTATACCCATCAAATCAAGAGACAGAACACCTAAGCACAGAAGAGTTATGAGAGAGGCTCTCCATTGTATTGCAGCTTTTAACCTATTACTATAGTGAACTTCAATACTAAAACAATATAAAGTTTGAATAATGACACTTATGAGCATCTATACTGATAAATACTCTAGCACGGGGGTGGGCAAACTACAACCCGCAAGCCAGATCTGGCCCTTCAGGGCTCCAGATCCGCTCGTGGGATTGCCACCAGCTGGGGGGTCGAGGGGAAGGAAAGAGGGTTCCAAGCACTGCTCTCGCCTACAGGCATCGTCCCTGCAGCTTCTATTGGCCAGAAATGTGGAACGGCGGCCAACGGTAGCTTCGGGGGAGGTACCCGCGGATAAGGGCAGTGGAGCCCTCTGTAGTCCCATCCCCTCCTCAAGGGGCCGCAGGAACATGATACAGGCCACTTCTGGGAGTGTCATGAGGCCAGGGCAGGCATGCAGGGAGACTGTCTTAGCCCCGCTGCACACAGCTGCCACCCTGGAGCTGCTCAAGGTGAGTGATGCTGAACCATAGCCCACACCCCAAATCCTTCCTGCACCCCAACCTCCTGCCGCACTCCTCTTGCGCCTCTATCTCCTGCCACACCCAACCCCCTGCCCTGAGCCTTCTCCCACACTATGCATCCCCTCTTGCGCTCCAGCCCCTTGGCCTGAGCCCCTTCCTGAACACCAAACACCCCCACACACCCCGCACTCCCTCCCACACCCCAACCCCCCTGCCCCAGCCCTACATGCAATTTCCCCACTCAGATGTGGCCCTTGGGCCAAAAAGTTTGCCCACCCCTGCTCTAGCATTATGATCCCTGAAATGAACATGAAAGAAGTGTGAAATATCTGTCTCTACAATAAAAGACCATTCAAGGTCAAGATGGGTGAGACTAAGGGCTAGTCTACACTAAAATCGCTACAGTGGTTCAGCTGTAGTAGCTGTAATAGCAGCAGTAGCTATGTCGACGGGTGTCTCCCGTCAACACAGCGCTGTCCACCCCAGCACTTAGGTTGCTATAACTTGCATTGCTTTGGTGTAGCTGTTCCACAACCCTAAGTGACTTGAGTTACATCCAAGTAAGCAGTAGCATGTACAAGCCTTAAACTGTGAACTGGTGAGTCGGTTGCCAGTAAGTACAACTGTACTGACTAAAAGTTTTAAATAATTTGGGTTTTCACATGGTGCAGTCAATTTTATCTCATCTGGAAACCAGCTTTTATGGTTTTATAGTCCTCCATAAATTAAGCTGATTGTCCTGCTGAAGACTGTTACTGAACTCTCAGCCTCTGGAAAATGAGAGGCATTGCTCCCACTCACCAGTTTTGAACAATGCTTCCAAAGTCATGTGGAACTCTGGAGCAACAGGGCAAAATGAGCAGAAACTAAAGATGAAAACTCAGGGCTTGTCTACACTGGCACTTTACAGTGCTGCAACTTTCTTGCTCAGCGGTGTGAAAACACACACACACACACCCCCCACCCAGAGCACAAGTTTCAGCGCTGTAAAGGGACTGTGTAGACAGTGCACCAGCACTGGGAGCCATGCCCCGAGTGTGTGTTTTGTTTGCTTAGTAATCTCTTTAACTACTTAAAATTCATCTTTTGCAGTTAATAAACTTATTTCTTGTTTATAATATAACCCCGTTAGTGCAATTCATAATGGGGGGAGAAGCAGCTCTGAATACCTTTCCCCACATTGAGGGAGGGGGTGGATTTCATAATATCCCTTAGGGTCTGCGCTCTAAAGGAGGTGGACACCTGAGTGCTGGGGAAGTCCCTTAAGCTGAGGTTCCCCAGAGCTGAGCTCAGAGTCTGTGTTGTTCAGCAGTGGGGTGTGGCCCCACCTGCGTGTGTGCTGGAGGAGGCAGACTAGCCTGGCTCAGCAAGATAGGTAAAAGGAGGCCCTGGCTGGCAGAACAGGCGGGCTCAGAGATATCTCAGCACATCAGGTGGCACCTTAAGGAGTGCAACCCATCACACTCAGCTACTGTGAATACCTGGAAAAAGACAAATTAAGTTAAGTTCTTCCCTTCTTACTTATCTAAAGAAATCATTATGAGCAAGCAATTTTGTGCGCTGTAATCTTCCAGTACTAGAGAGCAGTTCAATTCACTCCAGCATTTTGGACAAGAACTTTAAAGAATGTTCTTTTTAACTTCTATGGAATACAAAAAGTCACGATTGCCCAACTGCATTAGCTTAGAAGTGCTCATGACACTACTTTATGGTCCCAGACAAAGAACCTATCAACCTGAAGAGGTGAAAGATTATTTAAATAACTTTTGTGACAAACAGAAGCTTAAATTCCATGCGGTTGCAGAAACAATAGAATTTAAGAGAAAGCAGGAATTTAATATGAAAAATCCAGGCAATCTCCGTAATTTCAATGTAAATAGGCTGAAGTGATTTTTTGGCATTGCAGCTGTAAAGTATCACGAGGTTACTTGAACACTACTAAAAAAGAATGACAAGCCACAAAAATGTACTGTACTACAATGATTAATGTTAATAATATGCAACACATCATGATGCTCTTGGATAGCACGAGCTGAAATATGTTTTGTCATACCTGTCTGACATCACATTTGACAACTTTGTCACCACATAGCACAACATAAGAAAAAGGGACTATGGTGTTTAGATACCAAGGTGATAAATGCCTTAGAAATATCTAGGCCAGACAGATAAAAAGCAATAAAATCCTAAACACCACTATATTGAATTAGATGACTGAAAATTTAACCAATCCTTACTACAAAATACGTCTGATTTTTTTATTGCAATGTAAACAAACAACCAGCTCTATAAAAAATACTTCTGTGCTTTACTAAAAAAAAGAAAGCATTAAACAAAATTAATAAGGATCATTTACCAAAGCAGTAAAGATCATTAGTAAGTTATATTTTTCCTTTTCTTCTCCCTTGGAAGATTTCTTGCTTCAAGTTATTTTTTTAGCATGGAGCCCACACAGGATTCAGCTTCCATGGCCAATCTGGACAGGTCAAATCTAGGCAGGGCAAACCAAGACAAAACTGAACCATTCTATCAAACTGAAAAATATCTCCTAAGCAAGCTTGCTTGATTTCCCTGCTAATTTGTCCCATATGAAAACAAAATGTTTCCTGTCTCATTAACATTTACAATAAAAGCTAAAAAGCACAGAATTTGGATTTAAATGGCATGTGTCTTAGCTAAAAAGTGAAAAGCTGAAAATTTCACTTGTAAATAAAAGACAGCAAAATAAATTACATGAACTGAGTTCTAAACTTTAAAATCCAGCATCACAAACTTCCAAAACCTCAACTCCAATAACAGACTAACCGAACTTTGCATTATAAATTTACTTGTGCTCACTGGCTGCACTGCAACACTGAATATATTGTTTATTCAACACTAATATGAACAAAAACAATTTCCGATAGGCAAAAAAAGTCAAATACTTAACCACGCAGCGTAACAAATTTTTAGTTTAGTTTCATCACCCTATCTCATGAGTTACATTAAACAAGAGATCAACAATGTACCCATCTAAACAACATTTTAAAATCCAGATAGCATATTTTCTTTAAAAGAAGATTAAATATCTATACATGGTGCTTACATTCACATCTATCTCCAGAGTTTCTCTTACAGAATAGATGCTTTGATTTTCCAAACAAGATGGGCTAAGGCGGTGGAAGTCTTAGCCCATCTTGAAATCTAGACCAATAATAATTTAAAGCATGTAGTGGGATTTTTTTTGTGCAGGGTAGGAAGTCCCTTAATTTTCAGGATCCCTTTACAGATTACATTGATCATTTGATGGACGGACTTATGCAGTATCTAAAGATATGTCTACACTGCACACCATTTATGGCGGCGTTAAAATACATACACTGTTCACTCCCCTATGAAGTGGATAAACACTAGTATAGACAGTGAAGCACCTCATGGGCAAATAAAGGTATGCCTAAAGCCTGTGGGTATATATCCTACACGATTCTCTGCAGCTCAAGCAGTGCACTCCACATCTAGACTATTTTTAACAGCTGTCTCCAGTTGACAAAGAGCCTTTCATTGACATGGGCAGTAGTTACGCTCTCTAATGTGGATGCAACTTCCTTTTCATTGCTGCATGTTTCTGCATTAACCTTACCCACTACTGACACTGATGGGCAGTGTGGAAACAGCTATTTTTCAGATGACTCATCTTGTGGTGCAAAAAATAAAAAGTGGAGGTATTACTACAAAATGACCATTAACCCAATAGCTTGAACATTCTTAAGTAAGACATTCTCTCTCTTCTTATGCCATCCTACCACACTTGCAACAGATGTGTACAAGTTGGAATCCCTTGGATTTCAGAAAGAGGAGAATGGCAATAGGTTGTTCTCCATGAGAAACTTGCAACCTCCTCTCCCTGATCCAAAGCAGCCCAGGTCTGTTGGACTCCAAGGCACACTGCAAATCATACCTATTTGCAAAGATCTTTGGAGTAAGAGGAACTAGATAGGGATTGGGGATGGTGTGATGGTTGGGAATTCAGGGTTATTAGCTGCTAGTACTATCTGCCTCTAATTTATGTCAAACACACCTACTGTTTTAAGAATGGCAACTTTTTATATTTTACACATTTAAATAAATATTGATATGATTACCAATACATATATCTCTCTCTCATTTACAGATGTGAAGCCCAGTACTCAGATCTTAGTCCCAAAGTACATTGTAGCACAATTCCAATTTATTTTCTATCGTCTCAGCTTCAAAGAAAGTCAGCTTTGAAGTCTGTGGAAATGATGTAATCACACACAAACATGTAGTTGTGCGGAATTAGTCCCTCTCCAATTTTTTTTTTCCAACTTGTTAATAAATAAATAGTATCTGTGAAATGTAAATGAACACTTAAACAGATAAACTTCAGATTGTCAATATTTACAAGAGAGGACACAAACTTTCAGACTCTACAATTGCTACCTGAATCCCAGTGGATGACTTTCACCTACTCAAAAGCCAATAAAAAACACCCCAAAACCACATTGTAAAGATGCATTTTCACAGGTAACAAACTTACAGAGAAAAACAAAAGTTCCCAAGAAATATTTGACAAGGGGAAGGCAGGTGAGCTTTTAAACAAACATTGCAAAACTCTGTTTACTGAAACCCTGTCAAACTTTATAACTCAGAGTAACACATACCACTTTTCTTTACATTTTTCATGACATAAGCAAAAAACAAAAACACAAAAAAACAAAAAAAAACCCACTACAACTGTGTCTTATGTAATAACAAAGACAACAGATGCTAAAAATGGCCGATTAATAAACGGTCAGCAATATCTTCCTTGCTAATATGTTTCTAATGTATATACGTGATTATATTTTTAGGACATTTTACTAAATGACACTCTCCCCAAAGAATATAAGACTGGGAGGTTCTAAAAGTTATTAAGCAAAGAAGGGCTTATTAGCAGGATTCAGCATCTGCTGGAAAGAGAAACTATATTTATATACAATCTCCTTAAAGTGTATTTGCAGATAGGCTATATATAACAAAATGTCAAAATCATTTTTCATATTTGGAAGGTTGTTTTCATGTCATGCAAATTTAGGCCCCTCTCTTGTAAGCTGTTTCGCATGGGTGGCCCCACTGAAATCAGCATGGCTCTGTGAGCACTGGGGTCTGTTCCCGTGGAACAGCATGCAGGATCACTGCGAATTAATGTGACTATCTCCTCAGACACACACAATAAAAGTGCTCCCTCGGTCCCTGCTAGCAAACTGTCCGTGGCCCTGCGGCTCTTCCAGGCTGCCAGACCTGCAGTTTTTACTTCTCCAAGAAACAACTGACTACTGCTCCGCAGCTCGTTTTATATGGTCCCCCTGGGCACTGACTGGCTGCTTCCTCTGCAGCCACTTTCGCCTGGTTGGAGTGCCTCTCCACTGCTCCTTCCCTAGGATGGATGTGGCAGAACCCTGAGGCCTCCAACGGGGGCCATTGAACCTAGTCCACCCCATCACAGGCCTCTTCAAGAGTTTTGTATTACACTTTGAGAATTGCAAATGGTGATTTAAAATATCCAGTTAGGCTGAAATACTTAAGGAATATGAAATAGGAAAATAAAAGTATTGACAGCCTTGTACAGTAGAAACTGGATCTACGTATTAAAAATGTAGAACCATGAGATCTTCTTGAAGTTTGTAACTAGGAACAGGAAGATGTACAAACAAATACCATTCTACAGCCCTACCAGGATGCAGGGCACAAAGCAGGGAGATCTTAAGTGGGCAAAGTTTCTTTAAGAAAGCATTCAGTGAGAGACAAGTTCTGATGGCAGACTTCAAATTAAAATTAAGCCCATAGCTATATAAAGATGTACAGGTCTGAATCAGAAGCCCCCTTTAAGGAGACTGATGTAGGCAGGCTTGCTAGACAGATGGGCAGTTGTCACAGTCTGATTAAAGATGATCCAGATAAAGGGGAGGGTCAAACAGATTCTCACACTTTGTCTACACTGGACTTTTGTCAGTAAAAGTTTTGTTGTTCAGGGATGTGAAAAACACACACAACTCTCCCCCTGAATGACAAAAGTTTTACCAACTAAAAGCACCAATGTGAACAGTGCTTTGTCGGCGGCAGAGCTTTCTCCTGCCAATGTACAGAAGCTACACTGTGCACCTTCTAGTGGCATAGCTATAGCATAAGAATGACCCTATTGGATCAGACCAAAGGTCCACCTAGCCTAGTGTTCTATCTTCTGTCAGTGACCAATGCCAGGTGCCCAGGTAATCATCAAGTGATCCAACCCCTGCTACCCATTCCCAGCTTGTGGCAAACAGAGGTTAGGGATACCATCCCTGTCCATCCTGGCTAATAGCCATGGATGGACCTATCCTCCGTGAACTTATTAGTTCTCTTTTGAACTCTGTTATAGTCTTGGCCTTCACAACATCTTCTGGCAAGGAGTTCCACAGGTTGACTGTGCACTGTGTGAAAAAATACTTTTTTATTTTAAATCTGCCTGCTGCTCTAGTTCTTGTGTTATGAGGAGTAAACAACACTTCCTATTTACTGTCTCCACATCAGTCATGATTTTATAGACCTCTATCATATCCCCCTTAGTCATCTCTTTTCCAAGCTGAAAAGTCCCTGACTTCTTAATCTCTACTCATATGGCAGCTGTTCTATCCCCAGATCATTTGTGTTGCCCTTTTCTGAACCTTTTCCAATTCCAATATATCTTTTTTTGAGATGAGGCAACCACATTTGCATGCAGTGTTCAAGATGTGGGCATATCATGGATTTATATAGAGGCAATATGATATTTCTATCTTATTATCAATCCCTTTCTTAATGATACCCAACACTGTTTGCTTTTTTGACTCCCCCTGCACATTGAGTGGATGTTTTTCAGAGAACTATCCACGACTCCAAGATCTCGTTCTTGAATGGTAACAACTAATTTAGACCCCATCATTTAGCTGTGTCACCAAAAGGTGCATAGAGTAGACATGGCGTTGAACTCCATTAAAATACAACTGGGAAGTCTTTTCCCAAGATACTTTTTGACAATAATGCGTATATGACACACAAGCTTGATAACTAGCACATTCATATAGTTAGAAGAAAACACTGTCATTGTTAGAGAGCGATGCTTCTCAGAAAACTTTGAAAAACATGCTATTTAGAAATAAATTTGTCTCTGTCCCATTCTTAAAGAATTAGAATGGCTGTCTTAAGAATTCACCTATTCATTTCCTATCTGAAGTCTTTAGAAATGACTGGTACTGTAACCAAAGATGAAGTGAAAACTAATTTCAATTAGGGAACAGAAAATTCTCAGGACAGTGCCATATTTTCATACAAAGAAAGTAATAAAAAAAGCAAATAAATAATGGAAATGGAATGTGTAAAATATTCTGTCTTGGCATCATTTTAAAGTTCTCTGTGAAGTAACAGCAGTTTACAATGTACAAGTCTCTTTTCTGAAAACTCCTCCCCAACATTGTATCTAGTGTACTGAGATTCACTCTCAAAAACTATCACACTTGTCCCATAATTAATTCATTCCCTATCATCTTCTGATTGTCTCTCTTACACATGGCAGGCCTCAGTTTCATGCTTCAAGAGGAAAAAGTGACCACCTGCTGTTAGTAAACAAATGGTCATATGTTCAGTACAAAGATCAGCAATTTTAACAGTGCTGTTTTCCTTACTGCCATAAAAGCTGACCCTATAAAGAATTCAATATCATGACTTAGCAAAGAAAAAAAGCATTCCATTTGAGAAGATACATTCCATCAGTAACCAAGAGGTGGGAAAGTCAGGATGCTCTTCCACTTAAAGCCTTCAATCTATGAAAACTATTCAAAACATCTATAATAGCTACCCAAATTCATTCTAAACCACCTTGGTACTGTCACAATGACTTAGCGCCAACAAGGCCAGGGTCCTGCAGTACTTCCCTTTGGAATACCAGGGGAGGAGAAGACTCATTAATACTTCAAGGACTGCAGTTTGCTAGATATTGACATGCCAGGTAACAATGGCTCCTGGGAAGGCAAGAAGTCAAATGGGACCTTGAATGGGTCTGCACCACAAATGCTGAATGTTTCTGAGAGCTACTGATCTGTCTAGAAACAAAAGCAGCTACTAAGAGTGACTACAACATGCATCCCCATAAACACATTCAGTTTTCATTTCTGTTTTGCTGTGGCTCTCTTCTCCATGTCTACACCCCTCCCTGCAGTAGCCCCAGGCACAGCTCGCCCAGAAAAGCTGACTCTGGGGG
>ML677396.1:20039779-20060427 GCA_007922305.1 Dermatemys mawii | reverse complement strand
CCCCCCCCGCCCCCCGGGACGGCGGGTCTGCGGCAGGACGCCGGGGCTCTGGTTCCCCGCCATGACCTTGGGCCCGGTGTCCCCCGGCGCGCGGCGGCGGGGGGAGGCACCGACCCTCCCGCCCCCCGGCTGCAGGCTCCGCGGGGCGGGGGCCGCCGGGCCCGGACCTGCAGGCACCAGCCCCGCCCGGCCGCGAGCCCGGGGAGTGGCGGGGAAGAGAAGGCCCCGACCCGCAGGGCACGGGGACTCGGCGCCGGGACCGGCCGCCGGAGGGGGAGAAGGGGGAGGAAGGGGCCCAACCTCTGCATGTGCCGCCGCCGAGACCCGGCCGCTCCTTGCGTCTTTCTCCCTCAGCGAGAACGCGCAGGCCCGTCACTGCGCATGCGGCATGGGGCGCCAGGCCTTCTGGGAGCTGTAGTTCCAGGAGGGGAGGGATGGGCGGGGATGGAAAGAGGCGGAGCGAGCACAGGAAGGAAACCTGGGTCGGCCTTTGGGAGGGATGGGCGGAGAGCAACGGGCCGACAGACATGGAGGGAGGCCTGGCACGGGACCCCAGGCTGCCTTAGCCCATAGGCCCGGGGAGGCAGAGCAGTCAGGCTGGCTACACTGTACTTCTATTGCAATGAACTATTGTACTGCATGGGGTGTAGATGCTGGGCCTGCCAAGTGCACTCAACTAAATAAAGCTCTTGCTTGCATAAGGAGCATTTATTATGTTACTTTTATTGTTTATTCATATTAGCACTTAGAGGCCAGAGCCCCTTCGTGCTAGTCAGTGTGCCCCCATTTAGACAAAGGACAGCCCCTCTCCAAAGACCTTGCAAGCTAAGTGTAAAACTATAGAAAACAGGTGAGTAAAACACACTGGCCTGGGAAGCTCAAGGGAACAAATTGTACTGGTCACCATCAAAAACAATGGGCAGTGGCAAACCATCTACTTAACCACAAATGATTTTTTTGTAAACACCACAAAAGAAGAGAGTTGTTTTAATCAAATTTGCACCCTTCTGACAAATGCCTCATAAACATGCCTGCCTGAGACATGTATCTTTGTATCTGATACTATTCTGATTTTTTGACCATCAGTTCAGGATTTCAATTTCAGCTTTGTATTGGACTCCTCATAAGTATAATTATATAAAGACTGGTTATCTCAAATGAGATCTGAAATGTATGGAGTAAAAACAGAAAAAGAAGCTGTAAGTCAATCAACAAGGACAATCACTGTCTCAGGATGAAAGGGTCCTCAAGTAAGCTTTGAATGCTAGAGTTGAATTTGGTACAGTTCCTATGTTGGCAGAAGTGTGGCATCTTGTTCTCTAATACAGGTTTGTAAAGAGAAAGGAATTTCTGCTTTTGAAAGTGCAAAGTTGCTGTAGATCCTTGAGACTACATAGTTCCTGTTTTTGAAGAACTACACATACATTTGCTCACATTAATAAGAGTCTAGCCAGTATTATTTTCAGTCACGATTCTGTGATGAACGAACATAAGAAGTAAAGTAGACAATGTTATTTTATTAAATTAAGGAATGATTTAAAGAGAGTCCAGAGTCATTTCAAAGTGATAATGCTTGAAGGCTAACACAGATTGGATCTTATGCAGCATAGATTCAATTTACTCATTTACTTTACATACAACAATAGTTTAGTTATGTATAATAGACTTATGGAAAGAGACCTTCTAAAAACGTTAAAATGTATTACTGATGCGCGAAACCTTAAATTAGAGTGAATAAATGAAGACTTGGCACACCACTTCTGAAAGGTTGCCAACCCCTGAACTAGTTATTCCTTCCCCATTTGAAGGAGTTGAGGATGTGGAAACATCCTATTATAGTTGAATCTGAGACTAGGAACTCACCTTGTGGTAACTGGGAGTAAAAAATATTTTTGAACTCAGTCACATACTGCAATGGCATATCTTGTGCTTCCTCTGACACATATCCTCTCACCTCCAAATCAATGGGTTTACAGTCCCTCCCCTCAACTGTGATGATTTTTAAATGGCACCAATAACACTTTCTTTATACAGCACTTGCTAACCTGCCTATTTTGAACACTTTCTCCCCATCTTCTATTTTTTGAGGCATCTGACTTGTAGAAGCTACTAAAACCCTGAAAGGCAACTTGTAAAAGTCCAGTGGAGATATCTCCCTGATGTGAAGTGACTATCTAATGAGGATATCAAACCTTCAGTGTTTATTGTGAAATGGCTTTATCACATATGTCTATTAAATATAAACAACTATGTGAAAAATCACTCATTTATTATATATTATATTTTTGCTTTCAGCTGTCCTGATAGCAGCTTCTGCAATTTAGATAACCAGCATCATTCTCTATAATGCGTCTAGATAATCTCTTGCACTTCTGTAATGCCTTTCATCCCGAAGTACTTTACATACAGGTGATATATCCTGCCCTAAGGAGTCAGAGCCACACAAGGGATAGAATGGAGTGGTACTGTGTATGGAATGTGATCCAGTGCAGAGCAGGGCAGGATTGCTCAGTACAGCCACCTCTAGGATGGAAAAAAGTCCTTGATTAACAGGGTGATGAAGAAGCTATTCCAACAAGTTGAAGAAGGAAGGCATTGTTCTTAACCAAATTCTTAATCCTTCTGCACTGTGAGCGCGTCTCAGTTATTTAAAAAAAAATATAAGAACAATGCCTCCCTTCTTCAACTTGTTGGAATAGCTTCTTTAGTATGTATTTTTGGCTGTCTCTCTCTCTCTCTCTCTCTCTGTGTGTGTGTGTGAGAGAGAGAGAGAGAGAATACTGAATGTGTGTAAAGAATTTGCTAAGGGAAAGATAAATGGAAGAAATGAGTTTTGTATTTAATCTTGTCTCAGTCCAGCTCCTCTGAAAGATTTGTCGCCTCACTTACAAGACAACAGTTTAATTGTTCTCGAATGTTACTTTCTTGGGTATTGTTTGTTTGGGTCTTTCACACAACTACAGGACAAAGACAAACAATATCAGAAAATATGATTGTTAAACTGCCAAAATTGCCTGGAGGACTTGAGAAGCAGGTACAATACCTGAAATTTCATTTAATGTAGGTTTCCAAACTGATTAGGTTCCGCACTTAATGCCTTTGAAAGGATGCATAACAGTTTTCATTCTTGTCTTTTGTTTTGTCACTTATAACTTACTGAAAACTTTCCTCTTTCAGCTGAAACTTGCCATAGATCTTGCCTGAAGGTGATTTTTTTTAGATTAAATAGGAGGGCACACAAATCTATCATATTGGTAATTCAGTGGTAATTTAGGGGAGTTAAATGTGTAGTGACAGTTTATTTTATGACTAATATAGAATTTCCATCTATCCTGAGATGTCTTGAGACTGATGTAATGTGCAGGAGTGAGTGATATCTGTGTCAGGATGTGGTGGTGCAATAACAAGCCATTGTGACTCAATAACAAAGCCTAAAAAGTGCCAAACCCCATAGGAAGGACCTGTTCATTTTCCAGTTTGAACTGGGCAACAAAAAACAAAAGGGTGTGATTATATCAGCAAACAAACCTTTTTTTGAAAGACCTGAAGCTGAGAGTTAAAACCCAGTTCTTGACAAGTTAATGCTTATTATATATTCTACATTTCATCCCAGATCCAGTCTTATTTCTGAACAACTCCTTGATGAGAGCCAGATATTGATGTTATCAGTGGTCTAAGGTAGAGTAAATGTCTATTTATTCTGGCTTAATTGTTAAGGCAGTTTTACACGGAAACGGAGGGTTTTGTTTTACTCTACGGGTATGTCAAGGTACAATGCAGATAACGCACTGACACCCGAAGTGTTTCCATCTCTGTGGGACGCATGACAATAACATCAGAGGATTTGTGTTGAGTGACTTAATGTCCCACCATGCCTCTGTATGGGGGAATCATATCCCCCCATCCTGGCTTCCACGTGGGCAGGCACACTGCTCTGCTGTGCCTTCCTTGCAGGGCTTCTCCTCAGGGCCTCCATGGTGGGATGTCACCAGTCTGGCCCATCGAGGTCCCGTGTGGGGAGCGCCAGGCCGACCCTGCTCAGACGAGGCTGTCCCTGCCCCACGCCCCTCCTAGCAGTGGGGACAAGACCCGGGACCCGGGGCCCTCAGTTCCTTGGTCTCTCCTGGCAACCGTGTCCCCCGCGCCCCCCTATCGCCATCCCCACTCCCTCCCCAGGGGCTGGTAACCATAGAAACTTCCAGAATGGACCAGCGCCCCCTCTCTCTTCCTTCAGCGTGACCACTGCTCCCAGCCAATGGGCTCACTCCGCTTGGCTGTCTCTTCGAAGAGGATTGGTCCGCGACACGAGTAAAGTGGACCAATGGAACGATGACGGAGGGGCGCGACGCCATTCGTCATTGCGGAGAGCTTGATCTCCGCCAATCAAGAGTGGCCAGCTTAGTGGGCGCCAACCAATGAAAAGGTTCCAGCGCAGGTTCCGCAACCAATAGCTGGCCTCCACGAAGCCGTGAGGGAGGCTATATAAGGGCGGGCGGCCTGGGTGTACCGGTGGTAGTAGTGAGCGGTGCGGATCTTGCGCAGTGTGGCGATGGTGAGTGGGGTCGGGGCTGAGGAGACGGGCCGCGGTCCCGGGCGATGGAGGCCCGGCGGGTGGGGCCGGGCCGTGGACCCGAGGCGCGGCGGGCGGGCGGGGCCTGCGGCGGGCGCGGCACTGAGCCGCTGTCCCTTCACTCCCCAGGCTCCGGCGGACAGCATGAGGCGGGCGCTGCTGGTGCTGGCGCTGCTGGCGGGCGGCGTGCGCGGCGAGGAGGACGAGAAGAAGGAGGATGTGGGCACCGTGGTGGGGATCGACTTGGGAACCACGTACTCCTGGTGCGTACAACGGCGGCTGCCCTGCCCGCCAGGGCCGCACGCTCCCCACGGCCCCTCTCGGCCGCGGTGAGCCGGGCCCGGAGCCTGGTCGCGCCCGGCTCACCCGCCTTCCTTTCGCAGCGTTGGCGTCTTCAAGAACGGGCGCGTGGAAATCATCGCGAATGACCAGGGCAACCGGATCACCCCGTCCTACGTCGCGTTCACCCCCGAGGGGGAGCGTCTCATAGGCGACGCTGCGAAGAACCAGCTCACCTCCAATCCCGAGAACACGGTGTTTGATGCCAAGCGCCTGATCGGCCGCACCTGGAACGATCCCTCAGTACAACAGGATATCAAGTATCTGCCTTTCAAGGTATGTGCCGAAGGTCTCGCTGCAACCTGCCACGCTTGTGCGTTGTGTAGTCAGGTTCTGTGGGACTGAGTTGTGATTAGCGTCTGCTGCATCACAGATACAGACTATGGTTAAGTCTTTTGGCTATTACAGATCTGTGCTCCAAGAGGTGACTCATGTTTTCATTGTATCTTCCCCTTATTCATAATTGCAAAATAAATTAGCTTGGACAGCCAAAAATCATTCATGGCTGTCCAATAAACCCTGTAATTTTTTTAATTAATTGATTGGGATGGAAACAGTTACTGTCAGTCAGCTATTCTGTCCTATAACTAGAGTAGTTTAGTATGTGAAATATCTTGCCTTGAATCAAAATGGGTTGTGGGAATGGAACTTGCGTGTAATATCCATGTACCTAACTAATGTGGGCTCTTGACATAAAATATTTCTGAAGAGAATATTTTGTTCTCTCCTTACCTCCTTTCTTGACTTTTTAGTGAGCATTGTTCAGGTTTCAGGTCTCTTCAAAGATTAAAATTACTAGAAATATATTCAACCTTATCTTATAGGTTATTGAAAAGAAGACCAAGCCATATATACAAGTTGATGTTGGTGGTGGACAGACAAAAACATTTGCTCCTGAAGAAATTTCTGCTATGGTTTTGACAAAGATGAAGGAAACTGCTGAGGCCTATTTAGGAAAGAAGGTAGGTAATACAGCTGCTTTCCAGAGTGATAATGGCAGGTGATGAATATTTCTCAAGCTGTAGACCAAAGCTTGACTCTTAATTTCTGCCCAGTTTGGCTGGGAGCACTTGAAGATGAGTTCAGACAGGACCCAGGGAGCTTTGCTTATTTCTGCTATTGTCTGGCCACTCTAGGGGTAGCATTTAAAGGAAGCCATTCCTTGTTCACCTGGAATGTGATAAGGCACTCAAGGCAGTGGCAAACCCTCTAACACTTTGAAATTGTCAAGCTTTCAGTTTGCTTTCTTGCTGCTGATTATTGAAGTTGTTACATTAATACTCATCCTGCTCCTCTAGGTTACCCATGCTGTTGTCACTGTCCCGGCTTATTTCAATGATGCTCAGCGTCAGGCTACAAAGGATGCTGGTACCATTGCTGGGTTGAATGTAATGAGAATAATCAATGAACCGTAAGTAGCCTTTTAACTGTTCTGCAGGTGTCTTGCTGTACTAGGCCTTGTGAGTTGTCTAACTATTATTTCTTCAACACAGTACTGCTGCTGCCATCGCTTATGGACTGGATAAGCGGGAGGGTGAGAAGAACATCCTTGTATTTGATCTAGGCGGTGGAACCTTTGATGTCTCCCTCCTCACAATTGATAATGGAGTCTTTGAAGTTGTGGCTACAAATGGAGATACTCACTTGGGTGGAGAGGACTTTGACCAACGTGTTATGGAACACTTCATCAAGTTATACAAGAAGAAAACTGGAAAAGATGTTAGGAAGGACAACAGAGCTGTACAGAAGCTACGTCGGGAAGTAGAGAAAGCAAAGCGAGCTTTGTCCTCTCAGCATCAGGCTAGAATTGAAATAGAGTCCTTCTTTGAAGGAGAGGATTTCTCTGAGACATTGACTCGGGCAAAGTTTGAAGAGCTGAATATGGTTAGTATTTGAAGCCAGAGTTACAATTGGTCTGTGGCTTCCAGTTACTTGCATGTTTAGTATGTTCAGCTATTGCTTATATTGCATTAAATAGACAAAACACATTTAAACAACTCTATTATGAAGCAATAACTCCCCAGCTCAAATGGGAGTAGGGAGGAGAAACTAAGGCAAGAAATTTGCCCAAGGTCACATGGTAAGGTGGCATCTGGCTGGAGTGCAGCTTGTTCATGGTCATTTGTCCAGATCACAGTTTGTCAAGATACATTTCTCCAGCATAGGGGAGAAATAGTGCCGTACCTCACTATTGTAACTGCTTGCATTTTAGGATCTGTTCCGTTCCACCATGAAGCCTGTGCAGAAAGTTCTAGAAGATTCTGACCTGAAGAAATCAGACATTGATGAGATTGTACTTGTGGGTGGCTCTACTCGAATCCCCAAGATACAACAGCTTGTTAAGGAGTTCTTCAATGGCAAAGAACCTTCTCGTGGAATCAATCCAGATGAGGCCGTTGCTTATGGTGCTGCTGTTCAGGCTGGTGTCCTCTCGGGTGACCAAGATACTGGTAGGTGCAAACCTAAACTAGTAACTTGCACAGAATTTTTACACTTTACCCTCCATGTTGCAGCAGGTTTTTGGAAGCCTGGCACATGACTTCTGTTCTGAACTTGGAAGCTAAATTCTAATTAACATGGTTACTAGAAATAGTCTACACTTGCCATGATTTCAGAAGGGTACAGTAACCATGGGCCCTTGTCATTTCTAGTGTAACAATAAAATCTCTAACTGAATAGGAGTAAAGCTAGAAAAATGTGTCCTTTTTTTAGGTGACCTGGTGCTACTTGATGTGTGTCCTCTGACACTTGGCATTGAAACTGTTGGGGGTGTTATGACCAAGCTCATCCCAAGAAATACTGTTGTCCCCACCAAGAAATCACAGATTTTCTCCACAGCTTCTGATAATCAGCCAACTGTAACAATCAAGGTCTATGAAGGTAAGTGTCCTGTTCACTGAACTAAAATAGGATGTATCCTGGACACATTTGTCTTGGGACACTTTTTAAAAAAAGTCCTACTAAGTAAACATGGAGCAACAAATGACCATGCTTCAAAAGGAAGGTCATGTCCAAATTCCTCAGCCCTTGAAGAAACAACCTCTCTAGAGGGGGAGACTTTGGTAACAGGTCCACTCAAAGCTACTTGTAGCATCTTGAATACTAGTGTTCTAGTAATAATGCTTCATTGGATTGTCCAGTGTTCTCTTTTCATGAGGGCTCTAATCTTGTCTCTGAAATGTCTGTCTAAATCACCCCATTCAGTTTAAAATCTACTGATATTGCCAAGGCTTTTTACTACAAACCTGGGTGGCTCAGTATTTCTTTGCTGTTACAGGCAACTAAAGGCAAAATTGAACACTTAAAACATTTTCTTGTTTGAGGGTAGTCCATCTTGTCGTCATTCAAAGATTCAAGTGTCCCCAAACTTTAGTTGGGTTTCACTCCCTCCCCCCAAAGTGAAACCAAATACAGGTTCAAAACCCAATGTAGTCATGTCAAACCACTTGTAACACCACCTTTTACGCTCAAGTAAAAACTAAAACTCTTACCTCCTGTAGGTGAACGTCCTCTCACTAAGGATAACCATCTTCTGGGTACTTTTGACTTGACTGGAATCCCTCCTGCTCCTCGTGGTGTTCCACAAATTGAAGTTACCTTTGAGATAGATGTGAATGGAATCCTCCGTGTTACAGCAGAAGACAAGGGCACTGGAAATAAAAACAAGATCACAATTACCAATGACCAGAACCGTCTGACACCAGAGGAGATTGAGAGGATGGTTAATGATGCTGAGAAGTTCGCAGAGGAAGACAAAAAGCTTAAAGAACGTATTGATACCAGAAATGAGTTGGAAAGCTATGCTTATTCACTGAAGAATCAGATTGGGGACAAAGAGAAACTAGGGGGCAAACTCTCATCTGAAGACAAGGAAACAATAGAGAAGGCAGTAGAGGAAAAGATTGAATGGCTTGAAAGCCACCAAGATGCTGAAATTGAAGATTTCAAAGCTAAAAAGAAGGAGCTGGAGGAGGTTGTCCAGCCAATTGTTAGCAAGCTTTATGGAAGTGCAGGACCTCCCCCTGAAGAAGAAGCAGGAGAGAAGGATGAATTGTAAATCTTGATCTCAGAATGTTACCTTGTAAATACTGGACTCAGGAACTCTTCTGTTAAGATAATATTGAACTCTAATCTGGAATGTAATTGGAATCTTCACTTCAGAGTGGAGATGGAAACGTTAGCCCAAGTGGCTGTTTACTGCTTTTCATTAGCAGTTGCTTGATGTCTGTGGGGAAGAGGGAGGGAAGGGTAGTGGGGTGGGGACTGTAAAAATGAGTTTGGGTTTAGAAGTGTGTTGAAAACATCCTAACTGGTCATGTGCATTCTGTGTAGAACTTTTTTCTACCTAAGTGACCACAATAAATTTGTTATTTACACTGGATCTAGCTTAACTTATTTCCTGACCTGTTTGTCTTATAGACCACCAAACTCACTGGGTGCAGTTCACTTCCTTAATGCTCTTTTCAGCTAAAGTTCTGTTAATCCTGTGAATAGTCCTACAAGCACTTCAGTGTAAGCATTTAACCTGAGGTGCTGCTAGGCAATGACAGCTGTCAAGCTGCCAACTTGTTAGGAAAAAGGTCCTCCCTTCTGGTACAGTGAGCTGTTGAAGTTCAAATCAGTACTTCTAAGTAACGAAGGGTGAGAGGGCTGAATCAGCCCCAAAAAGGCTGGATGATTTTTACTACTACAAGTAATAAGATGAGTGCCTACCCTTCACTCCAATCTATGATCTTTGAAGCTCAAACCATTAAGCATATGTATAAAGTACTTTTGGCAGGGATGCTGTATAACCAGCTGGTGGTTCTCCTATTAGCAGGAAGGGGTGCTAGTGTGGATCAGCATAGCTGTGATCTGTTCAGCTGAATAGATCAACTGAAAGGTATAGTCAACAGTTGGCTGCATTTGATTCAATACCACCAAGTTTGGTTTATTTAGTATTAAAGTACAATATAAAACATACATGTCTCCTTTTTGGGAACTACATGTGGCATCTTCACCTTAAGTTGTGCTTCAGTATTCATTTCTGCTAGTATTTATAGTATGGTTTTACAAAATTACCACAATATTAAAATCCAACCCACCAGTTTAACACTTAATGTGCTTTGTTCTGTACTTTCCTTGTCACTGTTTTGGATATCACATTCAAATCCTGCTGTATGTAGAGGTATTCCAGCTTGTGCAAAACATACTGTTCATGTACCTTGACTTTGACAGGCTTTCTTTTAATACCAAAAATGATTTGGTAGTAAATGACACCCAAAGGTCTCCTTTAGCTTTGTAGCTGCCTTTGAGAAATCTTAAGAGCCATTGGATGGGTGCAGCTGTGAGGCACAGAAATGTGATTATAGTGCGTGGGGGTAGCAGACACTTTGCAAACAGTATAGCATAGGACAGCAGTCTTCAAAGTTTTTCTTCCATGGCCCCTCTTCATGGAGGAAAAGCCTGTGTGGCCCCCAGGGGGTATGTCTGCTGAAATGCTGCAGCAGAAAGCAGAAGCTTCTGCTTTCCGCAGCAGCATTTCAGTAGGACAAAAATAGACTGCCTGGGAGTTTAGCAGCAGTGCTGGGGTCTCACGCACCCCCAGGGATGGTTTTGTGCACTCCACTTCAAGGACCACAGGCATAGGAAATGCTTGGGTGAACTATGCAGTTAATTATCATGCATTCCTAGGCTCCCAAGGAGGGGATCTCCTCATGGAGCCCCTGCTCCATAATCCTGGCCTCTGTGTGCAGGTGGCAGAGTCTCCCCCAGTGCACTGGAGGCTGGTCCTGGCAGAAGCCACTAGGGTCAGAGACCTGGACTACGACGGGCGACTGGGTGGATCCCTGTGTGCTCGCTTATCGCATGGGGCTCTCTGCTGTTGTGACCCCCCTTGCGTGTACTCTGGGAGGTGGGGGATGCCCTGTCTCTCTCGCCTTCCTGTGGGGGGCCCTGCGAGAGGGTTTTCCCCACTGACCCCGGGTCCTCCGGAATTGGTACTCGGGCCCTTGCTTCGTGAGCCCTCCCAGCCTCCCCACTCTTACAGCCCGAGCCGGCTGCACGCTCTGCAGCCGGTTTCGTTCCTCACCGTGTCCAGGGACCATCTCTATGCGCTCGTGCACCACACTCTTCATTTCCTCACCCTCATGGCCTGCCCTGACACCAAGTGGTGGGACTATTTCCCAAGAGAGGGTGAGCGGCCCTGGTGGGCCAGCCTCTATTTCACCTTGATCCCACAGCCTGCGGGGGATATTAGTTGGTGGCTCCTTCATGGAGCCATGAGCATAGGCATGTACCTGGCGTGGTTCACCCCCACGCCCCCAGACTGTCACTTTTGCAGTGTGAGGGAGACCCTGGCACATGCCTACCTTGAGTGTGCCAGGTTGCAGCCCCTTTTCCAGCTCCTCCAGAACCTCCTGCTACAGTTCTGGCTGTACATCTCCCTACACCTCTTTATCTTTGCACTCCCTATCCGTGGCCCCACAAAGTCGCACGACCTCCTTGTCAACCTCCTCCTGGCCCTGGCTAAGCTCACCATCTATACCACCAGGAGGAGGATGCGGGACGAGGGGGAGTTCTGCAACTGGGGGGCCTACTTCCGGTCATCCCTGATCTCACGCCTCCAGGCAGAATTCCACCATGTGGTGTCCACTATCTCCCTTGATGGCTGTGGGGAGCAGTGGGTGCTGTGCAGGGTTCTCTGCTCAGTGTCCCCATCTGGTTCCCTTGTTTTGAATCTTTGACCCCCACCCCTGTTTTCTCATTTGTTGTCCCCTGGAATTAGTTGAGCCCAGGTTCAACATCCCTCCTGCTTGGCTGGGGGAGGGGCTTTAGAAGTGGGCAGGCTTGCACCCACCCACATCCTGGGATTTCAGTATTGACTTAGCTCCAGTGTTCTGTATGACACGCACCAGGAACAAGTTTCCTTACCCAGAGCTTGCATTCTAAAGGCCTAATCCTAGTAATGTCACTGAAAGCAGGGGTATAACTTGAATAGAAAGCTGTCATTAGATAATGGATATAATTCAGGAAAATGTTCTGTATGCATTGTTTTCAGATGGGCAGAGAGACTGTTTAAAGATGCAAAGTACTGCATAAACATATTAAAAAGCAATCTCATTCTACACTACAGGGATTTTTTCCTCTTTAAATGTCTGTACTTCACTAGAATAATCTCTTCCATTACTGTGAAAAGGCTGTGTGTAGCTTTTACGAGATCCTGCGTTGTTTCTGGGCATTTAACACACTAACAGGGTAAATGAAACAGACAAATGTGGACATAGTTCTGTAAAATAAGGTATGGTTATTTTGTTCAGTATAATGCCATTTTTAATCCCTTAATGCATCCAGTTCCTTTATGTTGAACTAAAACCTTCATGAGTAATGAACTTCCCTTCCCCTTTCATTCACTTAACAGCCACTAGAAACTATCTGGGGCACTGCATATTACCTTTGCTTCAGGTTAAATTTTTACTTACCCTCACTGTCCAATTATGTTACATCAAATTTCCATTTCACCTTCCAGAGACCTAGCAACCACTCATAACTGAATAGTAGAATGGGCTTTGCTAAGTTTCACTTTAATATTGATCTTTAAGACTAAGTTACAGGGAGAGAACCAACAAAAAAAATTCAGAGGGCAGCTCAGCCCTTATGTTTACAATTTCATTTTTGGCTTATTTAAGAACATTTCAATTTTTTTAAATGACAACCTTTCCTCATCCCCGAAGTAACTTTGAAAGATACTAAATGAATAGCTCACTGGCATAAGCATTAGATTTGGAATAATCTCCCACACACTAGTTCTAAACCTCCGCAGCATAAATGTAATTGAGCAGTAGATAAAAATATGGTAACTACACACATGCTGCTAGTGATGGGCACAATAGCTAAGTTAAACTCAGAAACTTTACACTTTAGTATCATAAGAGGATTGTAGATACCCAGTACTCCCACTTGAGGGGAGCTATCTAGGGGCTTATCTACACACTCAATTTTAGTGCTAGTTCTAAATAAGGGTATTCACAGTTGTATAAGTGCTTTTTTCAAGATTAATTTATACAGTAGAACCTCCAGTTATGAACATCTCAGGAAGTGAGGTGGTTCAACTCCAATCAAGTTATTCTTTCAAAAGTTTACAACTGAACATTGACTGAATACAGCTTTGAAACTTTCCTATGCAAAAAAAAAAATTCTTTTTATTTTACAGTTTAAAAGTACTGTATTTGCCCTTTTTTAAAAAGTCTCTACTGGTGCCTGATTGTATATTTTTGGTTCCAAATGAGGTCTGATTGACTGATCAGTTAGTATACAGTGGAACCTCAGTTACAACTTCCAACCTAATAAGAAAAATGGGAATAAGAGGCAATCCACAGATTATAGGGATTAGACCAATATAGCACTAGAGTTTTAACTGTGCTGGTATATTTATGCCAAACTTTCTCCATGGAAACCAATCCTGAGAAGTCAGAGATAGAGAGAACTTGCTAACCAGAAGGCTGCTATGGAAAAGTTAAGGTTACCTCAAACAGATGAAATTTAGATTGTTTCCTTCAAAGCACATTCCATCATTTGATCTTGATCACAAGGCAGATTCCAGAGCCAGCCAGCCAGCCACCCAGGCTTCAGCACCACTCTTGCCAATAGCAAAATGTGCATCAAATCTACCTAGTAGTTGCATATCCTCTGAAGGAGACTATAAAAGGTGGCTGTACGCATTTCTGGAATTTGTGACCTTTTAAGGCAAAGGACATTTTACATACATGTAACAGGTTTCAGAGTGGTAGCCATGTTTGATTTTGCTGATAGACTAGGAGTCCTTGTACCACCATAAAGACTAACAAATGTACTTGGGCATTAGCTTTAATAGGCTAGAACCCCCTTCATCAGATGCATGGAATGGAAAATACAGGAGCAGATATAAATACATGAAAAGATGGGAGTTGCCTTAGCAAGGGTGAGGTCAGTTTTACAAGACAATTCAATTAACAGTAGGATACCAAGGGAGAAAAAATAACTTAAAAAAATAATCGGCGGGTAGCAATCTTTTAGCGATCGATTTCTCACATCTCGTTAAGATGCAAGAAATTGATTGCTAGCAGTGCCCCTGTTGACTCCGTAACTCCAGCTTACAGTGAGGCGCAAGCTGGAGTCAATGGGGGAACGCACTACCACCACCATGAGGACAGCAGGTAAGTCAGCTGAAGATACGCTAACTTCAGCTACGTTATTCACGTAGCTGAAGTTGCATATCTTCAGTTGATCCCTGCCCTAGTGAAGACCAGCCCTAAGGTGCCACAAGGACTCCTCGTTGTACAAACCTGTAAATATACACAGCAGCCCAGGAAGGCAAAGTAATAGTTATCTATAACAAGAGAATTTTAATAAGTAAACTTTTCTGCTTAGCACAACATGCCAGGATTGAATTTCTTACAGTGATCTTATAAACACTGAAAAAGGAATTAGATTTATACAAGTGGACCATTTGAGTACTCTGGTTTTATTACTTAATCAAATTCACAATACAGTCCCCGTGAATCTCCCCTTGAGTATCCATCCCACCAAATATTAAAAACAAATGCATCAATTTGTCTTCTGTGCAGCCTTTTCCTATTTGTTTTTTCTGATCAGAGTCACCTTCATCACTGACTGTTTCAATTGCTTCTTTCCCGATTGTATTTCTGCTGGTTACAGCTTCTGAATCTCTGTTCTTAACATTGACACATACTTGCCATGGAATGATGCACATGGAATGGTCCAACCTTCCAGGGGGCAAAGGAGAATCAAATTCTAATAGTGTCCATTGTTGGTTTTCTGCAGTTCAAAAAAGACAGACAACTCATCGTGAAATCAGTTTCAAATTCACAGAATTGGAAAGAATGAGGATAGTGGTGGCATCATAAATTATGGACTAGTCTGCAATGTTATAACCCTCCTCCTCCGCCCCCCCCAAAAAGAGGATGAGGTGGCACTGATTAACCATAATATTATACACCAGTGTAGAAGTGGAGTAATACCACTGGTTTCAATAGACACACACTGGTGTAAAGCTGTGGTAATGAAGAAGGGAAATGGGTTTGGAATTTCCAGGGAAAATGTTATAAAAATTATTATAAAACAATGTAATTATGGGTAGAAACCTTCGTAGAATTTTATGAAAAAAAACAACAACAAAACTTCCCACCGATGTGATATTTATACATTGTATCCAGTGCCCCAGTTGGGTCCATTCCACCAAAAATGTACAGATGGTCTCCAAAGGCAGCAGCAGAATGGGCTGCCCGTCCTCCTGGGACATCACCAGCAGCAGGTAACTCTTCCCATCTCATATCATCTACAGGCAGAAAAATCAATCAGTGGTTACATTTTATAGAATGAAAAACTGCTATTTATTAGCATTCAAAGGCCAACAGTTGGGCAGAGTCTGACATCCTCTCAATCAGCCTCATCTTTGGGTTTGCTTTTGTTTTAAAGCAGTCACACTTGGGATTTGCTTGTCAGAGTTCAGGCTAGTAACAAGACTGCTGTTCTTTTTGGATGTCAACAGCAATTGCAGGTACTTAGCACTTTCTTGCATCTGACATACTGTCCTTTTGGGGAGATGACAGTGGAGGAAGCACAAAGATTTTCCTTCTATGGGGATGTGATAGATTTCTTCTTTCCATTGCATTGGGAGTCCCTGGTGGTACCAACAGCCATCAAGCAGCAGCACTACACTTGGCTGAGGATGTTCTCCCATATATAATAGAGGAGCAACCAGTGAATGGGCACCAGTCGGCAACTATAGTAGAACCTTGGAGTCACGAACTCACCAGTCAACCATGCATCTCATTTGGAACTGAAAGTACGCAATCAGGCAGAAACAGAGATTTTTAAAAAAGCAAATACTGTACAGTACTGTGTTAAATGTAAACTACTAAAAAAATAAAGGGGAAACTTAAAAAAGATTTGACAAGGTAAGGAAACTTTCTGTGCTTGTTTTATTTAAATTAAGATGATTAAAAGCAGCATATTTCTTCTGCATAGTAAAGTTTCAAAGCTGTATTAAGTCAATGTTATAAACTACTGAAAGAACCACCATAACATTTTGTTCAGTTACAAACAAGTTCCTTTCTCGAGGTGTTGGTAACAGGTTCTACTTGTATATAGAGCATCAATAGAATGGATAGTGCTTCCACTGCCATTCTGACTCTTGAGAGTGCCTTATACATTAAAGACAGAGCATTGTTTTAATTAATATTTACAGAATATGTTACTGCAGCCATTTATGAAAGAAATGTGGGCTGTGAGTCTTTCAGATACTTTGTGGTAACTAATCACTGTCAAGTAGTTTTTCAGCAGTCAAAAGAACCTCCACAGCAACATACATTCAGCTCTTGGATACATGAAATAGCAATTATCTCCATAGCCATATTACAGAAATGCCCATATTTCTCAGCTTGTAACCAGCAGCTGGCTTTGACATCGGAGAGGCCCTGCACACACTTTTGCATTGTCACCACCAATCCCAGTCCACTAGACCTGTAGACAAATCTCTCACTGAAGCCAACAGGATTTCTGCCTGCTTAGGAACTGTAGGATCAGCTCGATACATGACAAAAGCAACATGCCCCAGCACCAACCAGACACCCTGCAGCATATTTACTGTATGTATCCAATAGTAATTTTAGTGGTTTGGTAAAAGATGGTCTCTCTCAAAGCAGACCACATCACGCTACTTATTAATGCAGCTATAGATACTTCATATACTTACTTGTATCAATGCAGAAGAGATCACTGTAAAATTTATCACCAGATAACCCGCCGTGTATGAAAAGCTTGGTCCCAACTGCAACTACCACATGGCCATGCCGAGGTGAGGGAGGATTACCCTGTACTTCTGGCTGCGACCAAGTCAAAGTGGCTAGAAATGGGAATACATATGATTATGTGGAGTGTTGCTGGAGCTCTGTAAATACATCAAACCAGAAACCCTGGTTTAGGGACCTCTAGACCAAGTATGACAAGATGATTTTTAAATCAATAACACAAGCCTCAAGCATCTAGTTTCTGGGATTATCACAAGAGACAATTCAAATACATACTCAGCAAAGAAATGCAGCTATTTGTACATTTGTACACATTGTTGGTGTAGCCGAAAAAAATCATTGTTTTTGCTCTACATATTGTCCTTTCATAGTGAAGTGAACAACATATTTCCCACTTCTGGAAGATAATGGCTACGAGCTACAAATTGTGGTAGAAGTTGGAGGATTCTGACAATACACCTCAATCCTGTTCTGCTATGCTAATGATATTTTTAGATCTGTCCACTGAAGATACTACCAAGTGCTCAAGTGACTGTGTGAGTGGTGTCGATAAGCCTCAGCTAGAGGGTACAGCTCATCCATCTAATTTAAACCAAAAACCAGTGTCTAATAATACACTATGCCACATTACCTAATTCCTTATGTATTACTTGCATTTCCAGGCCTTTATTCATCTCTGTGCCATGCAAGCTTTCAGTCCAAGTGGACAATGAGTCATTTAACTCAGTGTAACAAAATATTAGTTATTCAGAGGTACCTGTGTCAAACACATGAAGTTGTGGATCTTTAACAGGCTCTGCTCCTTTATCTCCCCCTCCAAGCACATAAAGTCGGTCTCCTATAGCTGCTGATGACGTATGGAATGTCCTAGGGAGTGGCTGAGTCCCAATCACTTTAGGACTTACCCAGATTCCTGTTTCTAATTAAAAGATGAAATGATAATTATTCACAAATATATAACAATAAGTTACCTTATTCATATGAATTCTTCAGAGTGGAGATTGATTTGACTAGAGAGTTACTAAACACATAAAACAAGTGACAGAAAAAAAAGAAGTGGCAAAAAATGATTTTTGGGAAATGAGTGAAAAATCCAAGTTGCACATGAAAGGTTGGTCTGTTGCATGTATCTAGTTCAGGTTTGTTTACACGACCTGATAAAGTGCTATGTCCATTCTGCATTAGCCACATAGAATTTTGTGGAATGTATTTATATGCTGGAATCAGACATGATTTCTGGGATTTCCCACTAATGCTACAGAGCTTTTGTATTTATTCCACACCTAGAGATTTTTACAGGGAACCTGTCATTACATAAGTTGAGACTTTTTAAAAAAGCTCTTTACAAGCAATATATATGCAGCACCACTGAAATGCAGTCACCTGTGTGGTGGAGGGCAACAGACAGGTAAAAAACAGGCACGAGACAACAGAGAAAGGAGAGGAATTGTTGGTTAACAACTCCAGGGAAAATGCCTAATTTCTTAAGAATCTTTAATATCCATGCAGAGCAGACCACACTATATCTCATTCAAATGGCCCACACACATTGAACTGCATGGTGGGTGGATATGGCTCTGGTAGGACCCTCTAAATTGGCACAAGAATGCTCCTGTTGATGCCAAGCATGGGATTCACTGCTGTGACGCACTAGTATACAATGCATTCCCTGCAGCAAGGAACCTGCGGGACACACTGCAAAAGTCACCACAGCATTTTAGAAAGTCATAGATTTGATTCTACCTAGTCTTTAATGCTCCTATGAGGGTATAAAAGAAAGCATTTGGCCGTGAAAACAGCTTTTGAAGTTGTAACCTGTACTTTACAAATCTAACAAAGTAATTCAAACAGTTTCTCACATGGATAACAGGTGTATATCCAACTGTCCAACAAAGAAAGAGAGAAGGCTGGGAAGGGTAGATTCTACCACACACTTACCTAGATTCAGCACTTGAACACAGTTTCTATTTCCAGACTGGTCAGCCCCTCCAAACACCCAGAGGCTAGTGGGGCTGCTGGTGGGAATGAAGGTGGCATGTTCATATCGAGGCAAGAGGCCCACCCAACCAGGCACTGCCCACTGGTGTCTATCTGCAATGGAGGGAGTAAGTGCAGAGTTCCATTCGCAACAACACTGGTGTTTCCAGTACTGCTGCAGTTACCTTAGGCTGACTGAGGCATAGTGTAATTTCAGCTAAATACAAATGCTACTTGAGGACAATCAGACATAGATAGATGGCTGATGGTCACCTCCTCACGGGATAAGTCCCACGGCTAAGTCCTTTCAATACAAGACAAAATAATTCAACTGAGATGAGCTACTGTAGTCTATGAACACTGCCCCTTGATATTAGCCCATATTCTCATTTTGACAGGAGTGTGGAGACTAATATTTGAAAGTGTCCCCATAAATGCACCCCAGCAGAGAAGCACGTGACAGATCACCCAATATCTTTCTTAGCTCACTCCTTCCACACCCCAACAAAATGACTATAAATGTCCATAGCTCAGAACACAGACATGAAATTCAAGTCCAGAATAAGCAGAAACTTGAAACCCTATTTCCTTCTAGGCTCTGATCCTTCAATGACATCCACATGCAGACCCATGCAGCTGCAGGATTGGGTCCTTCATCCATCTGGACAGGTTGTAACACTCAATACTAAGGCTTGGTCTACACTACATACATACTTTAATAGAACTATATTGCTCAGGGTATGAAAAATCCACACACCTTGATCAATGCTGTTATGCTGACCTTTCACCTCAGATGTAGACAGTGCTATGTTGGTAGGCGAGTATCTCCCGACAACATAATAATTTCACCTCCGCAAGAGGTGGTAGCTAAGTTGGTGGGAGACCTCTCTCCCATTGGCTTAGACTGAGCTTTTTCACCAGATGCGGTGCAGCTATGCCAATGTACATTTGTAGTGTAGACCCGCTGTAAGTAACTGGGTCACTGTTTCTAGGCCTTAACAGTTGTTGCTTTCCCATTCAGTTGTTTGCATGGATCTGGTCTGACTTCCCTAAGCACAGCGAAGATTGAACGGAAGGAGAGACAGCGTTAACAGGCAACAAAACTAACTGCTAAACACTTCCTGTTCTTACCCAGATCTATGATGTGGGCATCGGAGAAACTGCCATTGGGGTCTGCTCCCCCGACGATGACCACTTTGCCTTTCCCAGCGGTTGGGGCTGGAGGCAAATATAAGCAGTTATGGCCAACGCGTGGGCTAGGGCTTTCTCCAAGGGGGACAAGTGTGTACCTAGAATAGGGAAATATAGACATGAATCAGGCCTGGATTGCACACAAATGTTTCGGGAGGGAAGGATAGCGATATTTGTACCGCCTTCAATAGGGAAGTGCGGTGCCAGAGAAGAAGGGTGTGAACCACTCCTGGAACAGGGGAGTGAGTGGAAAACTGGAAGTTTAGAATCCAGATGAAGTGAAAAGACTGTTATTTATTGATGAGAAGACTGTAAAAAAACACCCCCCATATTCTCATATGAGCCCCACAGTCATCAAAGATGTTGGTGCTTTATCAGGCTTTAATGGGGGAACCTGATTCCCCTCGAACTCTGGTGGGGGCACTGGACTCATGTTGTAATAACAAATGAGAGCCATGGGGGGCTGAGGACAGAGGATGAACAGGGAATGTGGGGTGCACTAACCATGTGGCCCTGCGGGGGACAGCTCCGGGCTCCAGAACCGGCAGCAGCTTCGGTCTCATGAATCTTCAGCAAAGGAAGGCAGCCAGAGTCATGGAAATCCCCCTGAAGTCCTCCTCCCTGCAGAGCCCCCCGACTCCCTCAGGCGCCCGTGGGGAAATTCCCCCCGAACGCTCCAATCCCCCCCCGCCGTGTTTGCGGGGATATTTGCCGCCCCCGCCCACAGTGCTTGTGGGGAAAGCTGCCCCCCGCCCCGCCTGTGGGGAAAGCTGCCCCCCCCC
>ML677396.1:20026801-20039379 GCA_007922305.1 Dermatemys mawii | reverse complement strand
CCCGTCCCGTCCCGTCCCGCGGTCTGCACGAGGCGCTGATCGCGCGGCTCGCCAGAGCCCGCCTCCAGCCCCGGCCCGTTCGGCCCTCGCCCTCCCGCAGGGACCAGCCCGCGGCGGAGGCCGCCCCCGGGGACAGCGCAGCCGAGCCCCGGCCCCCCTCGCTCACCGCCGCTGCCCCGGGGGCGGGGAACCCACGAGCGGGGAGAAGGGACCGCGCCTCGCGGGGTGCCCGCGCGCGCGCTCGCTCCCCTCAGGCGGGCGCGAGACTAGCCCCCGCGGGGGGGGTGGGGGGGCACGAGCCAAGGGGCGGAGCGAACCTCTCTCCTTCCCGCCCACCTCCACTATGGCGGAGCCCGCAGAGACTACACTACCCAGCATGCACGGCGGCCGGGGGGGAAGAACCTCCGACTCCCAGCATGCTGTGCGCAGCGCGCCAAGGCCTGACGCAGAGCGCGCTGGGAGGTGAGGCGGAAGTACCCCCAGCCGGTGGAAGTCTGTTGGGGGCGCCTCCGTTTCCTGTCCCTGGCTAGAACGGACTGCCTGAGTTCCAGCTTCCTCCCCGGGCGCAGGGGGTCACCGGCGATCTGCCCGGAAGTTTCTGCCGTTTCCGGCTTGTGTCCGCGGCAGAGGGGCTTTGCCGCCCCCGGAAGTCGCCGGCCCCCCACAGCTGCTCTGCTAAGATGGCGCCTCTGGACCTGGATAAGTACGTTGAGATTGCGCGGCTCTGCAAGTACCTGCCCGAGAACGACCTCAAGGTGAGGGCGGCGTCGCGGGCCGGAGCCGGCTGGGGGCTTGTTCCCTTGCCTAGCGCAGAGGGGGCTCCGGGCGCTGTCCCCGGCCTGCTGCTCTCTTCTGGGTCTGGGCTCGCTCCCCGGGCGCCGGTAGCGGCCTGGCACTGGGCGGAAGAGGAGGCCGGAGGGGGTGGCGGGGGGTGTCGAGTCGTCCACGCCTCCGTGAGCGGCTGTTCGGCCAGGCGCGCTGCCCGGAGGTCCCGTCTCATAAACAGGTTTGTTGCTAAGGTAGCCCTGCGTGTTTATAGGGTCAACTCTTCGGCGCTGGGACGTTGTCTGCAACCAAACCTGCAGCACGGGCTAATGGCGGCGCTTCTGCAGCTTGCTCTGACTAGATAGGGGTTGGAAGAAATGTCCTTGTGGCAGTGTGGTTCTACTCTGAAAAGTGACTGGCCTTTTCTAATGCTGCAGACCTCACTCTGTTGTGCCTTTGAGAGACAAGCTAGTGTAAGGTAATATCTTTTACTGGACCAACTTTGGTGAAAGAGACCTGCTTTTGTGCTACTGAGCTCTTTTTAAAGTGTGGGAAAGATATTCAGAGGGTAATCTGTGCTGGAATCAGCACAATGGCATTGCTGCACCAGTATAGTACATCTGGTGAAGATGCTCTATATATCAATCAGAGAGCTGGCATAAGAAAACCACACTACCACTTACAGTGTCACTCAAGCGGATGGCTTATTCCTACTCTTGAGTGACATAAGTAATATCAACAGAAGTGGTAGTGTGTATAAGCCCGGAGTGTCACAGCTAAATAGTATGTGGGAACACCTTGCTTAATACAGGTAGTTAGCAAACATTGTGAGACCATTAAAAGTGAAGTGGTCCATTAATCATTGCATATGCAGAGTCATGCAAAAAGAAATGTGGTACTCTCTGCTTCTATGACTCAGTAGACTCAATGTGCCTGAGAAGGATTCTATTCTTTTTTGTACATCATCAATGGAATTGTTTTCTAAGTTCCAGTCAGCTACATCTATGTACCTGCAGTGAAAAACATGTAATTGAGGCCTTAGTTACTGATGATGAGTGAGAAGGAAAGAATCCAGTTTGAGTCTTTGATCCCAAGATGAGTCTTTAGGGTTTGCAGTTGGAAATAACTCTTATGTTCAGTTTACAAAGAAATCGAATACAGAAATAATTGCTACAATAAACATGAAATAACCACAGTAGTAATCCAATTTTTAAGAGCAAAACTTCAATTTAATATAGCATTTAAATAATGCAAGTTACACTTATTCTGTGAATTGTTGCTCTGAGCCTCATTGAGACTATAGTTAAACTGTATGAGTCTGTAGTGGTGCTTTAAAACTTTCTCACACATTTATCATCCCAAGTCATTTCAGCATGGTTTCTCATTGATGTCTTGAGAATTTGGTCACTGAATAAATCCTAAAGCAAATAACTTAGTTCATTCATTTACAATGTTAGTCCTTGATATTACAGTGCACAAATGCTGATCAGTGTAAACTTTTTCCTCTGTAGCGCTTATGTGATTATGTGTGTGACCTACTGCTGGAAGAGTCAAATGTGCAGCCAGTATCTACACCAGTTACAGTTTGTGGAGATATACACGGACAGGTAAAATGGCATGTATATTTGCATGTTATATCCCTAGAGAGCAAGCAGAGTCTGTCACTTGCAAACATTTCTATACAGGCTGATGGTGAATAGAATTTTAAATATATGGTTGGGGAAGCATCGTTCAGGGAAGCAGAACCATCTACTAAATGTTCTGTAATTTGCAATATTCAGTATGCTCTGCTTTTGTACAGTGGAAGGAAAACATACTGTTTTTAACTTTCCCAGAGTGCTTTTGGGAAGTCAGCCTCACGGATTCAGAAGCATAGCTGAATTATTCTTACTCACTTATGGCTTGTCTACACTATGCAGCTTTTAGGGACAAAAAGTCAGCATACGTGAACACTTTTTGCGGTATTTTGTCAGCACTTTTGCTGACAAAATACCTCCAACCGCATGAGCGGCATAAGCTTTGTCCGCAGGAGAGCGCTCCTGCAGACAAAGCTGTGTTCATGCTGCCGCTTGTGTTGGCAAAAGTTTGTCTTTCGCCAGGGAAGTGGGGGTGTTAAGTACCCATGAAAGACAAAAGTTTTGGCGACAACTGTGCAGTGTAGATATACCTTTAGACTGCAATTGTTGAATTGTTCAATGTTAATAGGGGCCTCATTGCAGAAGGAGGGAACTCCATTTGAAGTTGATGGGTGTTATGCATACAAAAGGCTTGCACACTGTAAAGCTGTTCTGGTGAAGTAAAACCTAATCAGTATTTCAGCAATTTAAGTGTGGCTTTTTAACACCACGTGGATGAATGGGAAAGCTGTCTGTTGAGGCCATAACTCTTCAGTTGAGCTTTTTTCAGACCTGCTTTTATCTTGTTCTTGAAAAGTAAGGATTACTTCTCTCTAAACTTAGATAAATTCCAATTAGTTGTGCTAACACTCTCTTAACTAACAATGATAACAGAACCCTGAATGTGGACAAACTCTTTTTTTGCAGTTTTATGACTTATGTGAACTGTTCAGAACTGGAGGTCAAGTTCCTGACACAAACTACATATTTATGGTATGTACCTATTAGATGTTGGTCATTCAAAAAAAGGGTAAGGAAAGCTTACACTATTGATTTTTAAAAAAATCAGACTACTTTGGTTTTAGTTTCCATTTTAACTTTTGCTTGTAAACATCTTTTCCACTCCCAAATTTACTATCTTCTACTTGGTTAATATGTATATTTTGTCTACCTAAAATTTGAAATAGGTAATGCTGGTTCACATGAAAGGAAATACATTTTATAGCCTGCTATCTAAAAGCTCTAGCTTAGGTTGGCAGTAGACAGGAAGTAGAATATTTGGTGGCTAATAAAGGACTTCCTGAAATGTTTCTTGGATGACTGGGAACATAAAAATCACAAAAGTAATGTTTCAGTTTTAAATTGTGAAATTTCAAATATCAGTTGAAATGTTTTTTTGTTTAAATATTTTTCAGAATTTATATAGCCATGGTATTACTCTGCCTTGTGGTGTTGGGCCTCTTTGCAAATTGAGGAATTAGAAATAGGGTGGGGGAGTCCAGTTCCCACACCCCACACTTCCTGGAATTCACAGTGATTCTTAGCCAGCCAGTAGATCAGAAGGTTTATTTGAGATGACAGGAACACAATCCAACTTCGAGTTTGTCAGTACAAACAGGACTCCTTAGTCAGGCCCTTCTGGGGGCAGGGAGATAAGACCCCAAATCCGGGCTCCCTCCTCTTCCCCAGCCAGCTTCTACCCCCTTCAAACCCTGCAGCCATCTCCTCCTTCCTTTGTTCACTTCTCCAGGCTCTAGGTGTCATCTCCCCTCTCCCTTCTCATCTCAGGTTACAGCTCCAGGTATCTCCCTTCAGAAAAGCCTCCCCCCTCCAGTGAAACCTTTGAGATCATGTCCACCCTTCTCCCTGCTTGTCACAATATGTTACTGTGTGCACTTCTGAAACTTCCATTTATTATGCAAAAATATTTTTAATTTGCAGGGTGACTTTGTAGACAGAGGTTACTATAGTCTTGAGACTTTCACCTACCTTCTTGCACTAAAAGCTAAATGGCCTGATCGTATCACACTCTTGCGAGGGAATCATGAGAGCAGGCAGATAACACAAGTATATGGATTTTATGGTAAGTCTCTCTAAATGGTTTCTGAACTGCATTTAACTAACATAAAAATGCATTTAACCGATTCTCTGTCCTTTCTTTGGTAAATTTAATTTTTAATATGTGTATGGCTTTTCTAAAGGCCAAGTGGATTGTGAAATAGGATTCATCAGAGCAATAAGCCAATCTGAATTTATACACTGTCAAATAGTGAAGTAATGTAGCATTGTATGAGGAACAGATATAGTCTTGAAAAGGACTATGCTCTAATCTACTGGGTAGAGTTCTATTTCCAGCTCTGTCACTGACTTGCAGTATAACCACAGGTCTTCGCCTCTGTGCCTCAGACTTCTTATCTATTACATTGGGATAAGGAGCTTAATATGGGAGTTGAGGTTTAATATTTGAAGTGCTTTGGGATTGTGTGAAAAGTGCTGTAGAAAAAACAAAATATGAAGAATTCTCTCTTTATGTCTTAGAACATAAGTTTTAATTTTAATTATACCAACAAAACAATAAAATGATTTTTCTATTTAACAGATGAGTGCCAAACCAAATACGGAAATGCAAATGCCTGGAGATACTGTACCAAAGTCTTTGATATGCTGACAGTAGCAGCTGTAAGTTTTAAAATTCACTTTAAAAACATATAAAGCAGATTATTTTGCATCATTGTTTCTCTCTAAGCACATTTAAGTGGCCTTTTATTGTCTCTAGACACTAAGACCAACTGAAATTACAAGTAAAAATATTCCAGGCTTTACACATGAATCCTGGACTAGTGGGTGGGGGAGAAGTAGACCTGATGTATCTTGACTTTTAGAAAAAAATTTTTATCCAGTCCTGCATGACGTTCTCATAAGCAGACTAGGGAAATATGGTCAAGATGCAATTAATGGGTATAAAACTGGTTGAAAGACTGTACTCAGAGTAATCATCAGTGGTTTACTATCAAAAGGAGGATGGGGGAGGGGGGGAAGAGGATCTAGAGTGGTCCTGCAGGGAGTTTGTCCTGGGTCCAGTACTAGTCAATATTTTCATTAGTGAAGAGTGTGCTTCTGCAACTTGCAGATGACACCAAGCTGGGATAGGATACAAGCAACTGCAGGATAGAATTATAATTCAAAATGTCCTTGATAAATTGTTGAATTGGTCTGAAATCAACAAGATGAAATTCAATAAAGACAAGTGCAGGTACTCAGAAAGGGAAAAACCAAACAGCAGTATAAAATGGGGAATAATTGACTGGGCAGTCCTATTATTGAAAAGGATCTGAGGGTTAGAGTGGATCACAAATTGAATGAGTCAGCTGAAGACCAGCCATACTGGGTCAGACCAAAGGTCTATCTAGCCCAGTATCCTGTATTCTTATAGTGGCCAGTGCCAGGTGTCCTCAAGGGAATGAACAGAACAGGTAATGATCAAGTGATCCCATTCCCTGTCGCCAGTTCCTGGCTTCTGGCAAACAGGTTAGGGATACCATCCCTATCCATCCTGGCTACTAGCCATTGATGGACCTATCCTCCATGAACGTATCTAGTTCTCTTTTTGAACCCTGTTATAGTCTTGGCCTTCACAGCATCCTCTGGCAAGGAGTTCCACAGGTTGACTAAAATATTTTCTTTTATTTTAAACCTGGTGCCTGTTAATTTCATTTGGTAACCCCTACTTCTTGTGTTACGAGAAGGAAAAAAATACTTCTCCACACCAGTCATGACCTATCAGTGTGATACAACTGTGAAAAAAGATAATGAATCCCCAAATTATATTAACAGGAGTGTCATATGTAAGATACAGGAGGTATTGTCTTGTTCTGCTTGACACTGGTGAGGCCTCACCTGGAGTTCTGACTAGTTCTGGGTACCATATAAAGATGTGGAGAAAGTGGAACATCTGAAGGAGAGCAGCAAAAGTAAGACTTAGGAAAACCTGACCCATCAGAAACGGCTTAAAAAAACCTGGGAATGTTTCTTTTTGAAAAAAGACGACTGAAAGGGGACATAAGTCTTCAATTCTGTTAAGGGCTGTTTTAAGGAGGAGGATCAATTGTTCTTCATGTCCACTGAAGGTATGACAAGAAATATTGGGCTTAATTTGCAATAAGGAAAAAAACATGAGTGGATGCACTAGATGACGTCTCGAGGTTCCTTCCAGCCCTACATATGATTCTATTCTTTATCTCAGTTAATAGATGAGCAGATTCTCTGTGTACATGGTGGCCTATCTCCTGACATCAAGACACTGGATCAAATTCGAACCATTGAACGCAATCAAGAAATTCCTCACAAAGGAGCCTTTTGTGACCTTGTCTGGTCTGATCCAGAGGATGTTGATACCTGGGCAATTAGTCCCCGAGGAGCAGGCTGGCTGTTTGGTGCAAAGGTCACAAATGAGGTAAAATCACCGTCATAGATAATGTAAAATTATTGAGGAACCAGATGAAAAAACATTGCTTAGCTTTAAGTTTTGAGGCTCTAATGGCACAACAGAAATAACATTGTGTGATCTGATGCTTATGCACAATGCAATTGTTTTACAAGGGAGACCAGTAAAGTAAGCTGTGGTGGTTGCTTTTAATACTAATCCACAATAAAAGGTCTCAAGATAATCTTAGTAACAAGCCATTTCAAATTCTAAAACAACCTGTGCATCTGCCACTCTTGTTTGCGTACTCCCTATCTTGCTCTTGTGGTGAGATGGTGATCAATCTTTGTAGCTGGTGGTTATCTTAGTACAGGAGGTTATTGGCTTTGGGAGACTACTTGGCTGGAAATATTCTTCTTTTCTTTCTCACCAAAGCTCATGCTTTAGTCTTCCACTGGACAAAAGCTTTAGTAAGTCTGGGAAAACCCATTCACTAAAACATGGCAATCTTTCAGGTTATTGAAATACCCGAACTAGTAGAGTCTGACATGTAGTATAACCTGACCTTTGGAGCTGTTGTAGCGTCAGGCTTTTCGGATTCTGAACAGATATAACTTTTTAGAGGTGGTGTTTGTGTAGCTATTTTATTGGGTTGATGACAATCTCCCCCCCGCACCCCCCGAAACAAGTTATATCCATGTACATTTATGGCATTCTTGACTGGTTGACTAGTTTCTAAGTTTCTGACGGATTAGCATTTTCTGCTATGAAAGAGAATAACTCTCTCAATTTAGTAGGTCTCACAAGTTAGAGGCAAAAGCCAGGGGTCTGAAACAAATGGTATCAAATCTGCAGTTAAACTCAGGGGTGATTCCTGTAGAGGCTTTTATCTTCAGGTTTATCCAGCAGACCTCTTCTGCTTGAGTAACATCCTGAAATCTTGAGACAGAGTGGTGTTCTAAGTAGTAAAGAGCTGTTATGTTCTAAGCATATGTAACTATTTATTTTTCTTTAAATTACAGTTTGTTCATATCAACAACTTAAAACTCATCTGCAGAGCACATCAGCTAGTGCATGAAGGCTATAAATTCATGTTTGATGAGAAGTTGGTAACAGTATGGTCTGCTCCAAATTACTGTTATCGTTGTGGAAATATTGCATCAATCATGGTCTTTAAAGATGTAAATACAAGAGAACCAAAGTTATTCCGTGCAGTTCCAGACTCAGAACGTGTAATTCCACCTAGAACAACTACACCGTATTTCCTCTGAGATCTTTTCCCATCCTGCTGTTCCCCATTTCCTTGTATTATCCCTCTATACTTTTTATTGAGCACTTTGCTGCTGAAATGCTGCCTCTTGCCTTTTATTTTTAAATTATCAAAATGTATTGTGTATTATGGTGTCTGTAGCAGTGTGTCTCGATTTTCTCCTCTTCCCCCCCACATACCCTCCCTCATTTGAGAATGCTTGTGAAATGTTTGCCATTTATTTATCCTGCTGCATGTAGTTCTTGCCTATTTCTGTTTTTAGGCTAAACTTTTTCCCTTTTACAAAAAAAAATCATAATAAATTGGAGCTAATTGGACCCCATTCTACCATTCAACTTTTTGTTTAAGTTTTAAGAAATTTCAGCAGCAAAGTTATTACCTAGTGTGCACGATGGGACTGTAAATGCATTGTGTTGTGTACACATGTCCAAGATGTAAAATTCAATTGTCCTTGTTAGATCTTGTTTTAAGTGATTATAAAAGTGGTCTAAAGGGCTGTCTTTCTTTCTCCCCATCTTTTTTTTAGGATTCCCATAAAAATACAAGACTGCTACAGCTATTGAATTTGTACATTATAATAATTGTTCTGATTTTTCAGATACCTTGTATTTTTAATAAAGTCATATCTTAAATAAAACCCACCTCTAGGTTAAATATTGCAAATAAAAATCCTACTTTGTTGATGTGAGCATATGTCTTTTTTTTTCCTTATCAGTAAAAACTACTTAACCCTTTGGCTACCAACTATAGAACTGACCGTAGTTTCAACAATAGTGTTTTTTGGAAGCAGTCCTTGAGTGGTTCTCTTCTGAAAAGTGACTATGTAGAAATGCCATGATTCCATACATCTACTCTTTTTGTATAAATGAGCTATTTATTCACTAAAATAAGTTACTGCTTGTCATTCTTGTTAGTATTTGCAGAGTCAATACAGCTCCAGTAATATTCTGGTGAATACTGATTAAGTGAACAATAAAGCACTTTAGTTTTTTAATGTGGTTTTTGAACATCCAATAAATTATTTTCATAGGATAAAACTTTCTGGTTATGAAATAAGTTAACCAGCTTTCTATTAAATTTTCTGTTCTTTTTGACTTCATGTCAAATGAAGAGCAAGATACTAATTGATTACTTGATCTTGCAAAGAGCATTGGGCAGGTAGACTCAGTGGCCTCCTATTGACTTCACTGCTGGTACAGTGACCCACAAGTGCAGTTTTCACTTGATCTGGACTTTTTTTTTTTTTTTTTTTTTTAAAATGGTATAGATTGAAATAGGAGCAGCACGCTTACTTCTCTGCAAACATCTTTGAGCTCTATTGGGCCAACAGCTGAAATATTCATGTCTTGAGCCCTGGAATAATTTGGCAATGGGGAGGAGGGTTTTTGTTTTGCAAGAATGTGAATCTAATTAGTAATTGTGGAACACTGGAAATGCATTTAATTCTTGCTATGTGATTAAAATTCACTTTGTTTACTTTAAAACTCCTCTCATAGCAATTCTTACATTGTGTGTTTAATTACTGTCTTGGGGCGTACAGATTACCTACGTAATATCAAAAACCCTTAACTCCCCTCTCATGCCATTTAGCATATTGTGATGTTTTAAAGCTCCTTTGGGTGAGGATGTTCTCCTCCTCCCCACATCTGGCACTAACCTTGTTCAGTGTCTCTGGTTGAAAGAAACTTGAAGAAAATCCAGTATAGTAATAGAAAGTGTTACACTTGACAACTTGCTTGAATTTATTTTAAATAAACAAGCACAATGTTCAGCATCAATATTAAAACTACTGCCTTCCTACCTTTGTGGACTGTAGTACTATAAACAAAGAGGCTCTCTCATCACTGTCAATTATAAATGAATGTTATATTATGGAGGAAAAGCAATCCTGAACTATGTAGTTCTCTGCATTAGTTTAATGGCTGGGGTAGAGAATAAATGAAATAGTCTGACCTGTTATAAACTAATTTGGGGATAGTAAAGGATTCTCTGTATCAAACCCTTATCAGGATAAAAATGAGTAGGAAATTAGTATTTTGCTGACAGACTGCATTTCTGCTAAATGATATCCACCTTGACACACAATAGGATTAACCCTACCAAAAAACGCTGCATTTTTCTATCAAAGAATGTAAGTTTTTCTACGAATTAAGCCTCATAGTTCCTTTATCAGGTAGGGAAATAGCCCCATTTTTGGATGGAAGAAGGAGTTTATTTAATTTCTTTATACCTCAGTTACAACTGAAGTTGTGCTAAATCAAACAGAGCTGGAAATACAATTAAGTTCAGTTGGATATCACTAGACAATCTTTCCCTTTTAATGATCCTCTCCATTAGTATGGAGCAGCCATTCAACTAGAGAACTTTGTTCCTTGATCAACCCCTCAAGATTTTGTAGTGCCTAACCAATCCATTAACTGCACAGTTTTAATGAAGATTTGAAAGCTGTGACTTTAATACAACTACTGCAATAAAAAAAACCAATCTGTTGTAAATGAAGTGTATCTACTCAATTAATGAATTGGTTACTATGATACTACACACAACTGCTATGACAGTGTAACAGCACCTAGAATAATAACCACCACTTCCTTCCACTGAGCTGAGTTTACAAAAATATAGCTAGAGGTTAGGCACTACACAATCTTGATGGGTTGATCAAGGAGCAAAGTTCCCTAGTTGAATAGCTGCTCCATACTAATGGACCCCTCCCTACAGAGTCTCATTATGTTTGCACCCCTGTTAATCCTGATCCTCCTTACACCAAGACCCCCCCACCCAACTGCCCACAGCCAGATTGCCTGACACAGAACCCTATCACCGCACACCAAGCCCCTCCACACTTGGATTCTGCTGGGCTGAACGTGCCTGCCTACATCTAGTGTGCTTGGCATAGAGGGGCAGGGCCCCAGAGTATTTTGGGGAGAGGCCTGGTCCTTGTGCTGTGTCCGAGTTGGGTGCAACTTCAGTGCTGAGTCCATAACCAGAGACTGAGCACAGACTCATCTCACAACTCTGTAGTCAGTGGCCTTTGCTCCCCACTGCCATGCTGGAGCCTCCACATTTTTTTGACAAATAAAATGTGCAGATTTTTAAAATATTGCATACAGCACTTTTTATTTTTTGGCACAGAATTCCCTCGAGACTCATAAGAAGTAAACCAAAATGCTTGAAAGAAGGGGTTTGAAGGAGCTTTACTGGAACTGAAACATAGCATGGGATGGGAGGGAAGTCTATGCAATAGGGAACAGCATGTACGTTCTTAATGCATAATTCTAGCTGTAGGAAATCAGACATCCTCCTTCCACATCTTAAAATGAAATGTGGATTTATGAGATGGTTGAACCTAGTAACACAAGTTTACTTGTCATGCAAGTAAAATATTTGGTATGTGGACCTGGTTTGTAAGGGGCTGGGCTATGCTAGCTTTAGATTTATTATGGTTTAAAACAGGGGTTCTCAATCTTTTTCTAAGCTCCCCTTCCTGACCCCTCCACCCCCCCAAAAAAACCAACCCACTACAGCCCACTGTGCCACAACTGTTTTTCTGCATTTTAAAGCCAGGGCCTGCATTAGGGTAGCAGTAAGCATAGAATAATAGAATACCAGGGTTGGAAGGGACCTCAGGAGATCATCTAGGCCAAACACATACTGGCTCAGTTGCAGTTATGGGGCTGCATGCCACAGATGGCCCTGCAAAATCAAGCTGCTCTGGCTCTGGCTCCAGCCCTGGGTAGTAGGGCTTAGGACAGCGTGGCTTCAGCTTTCTACCCTTGGGCCCCAATGAGTCTAATGCCAGCCTTGCTTGGTGGACTCCCCCTGACAGCTGCTCATGGGCCCCTGCTTGAGAACTGCTGATTTAAAGCAAAGTGGACAGCACTCACCTGTTTGCAGCAGCTTTTACTCTACTTCTCGCCCAACTGACGACAAGGGCAAGGTGTGGAGCTCCCTGTGGCCGTGCAGGACACTGCACCCAGCCAGCCTTGACCTCACTCCCCTGGGCCCTGGTCTTGCAACGGCAGGGGCTGTGGGGAGGCCTCGCTCCGGCTGCCCTAAGGACAGGGACCGCTCGCCCCAGTTCACTGGCAGGGCACTGGTGCTGGGGGCTGCAGCAGAGACCGTCACGTGACGAAACCTCCAGGAACACCAAACTGAGAACCCGCCGCTAGGCCCCGCCCCCTGGCAGGCCCTGCCTGGAGGGGGCGGGGCGAGCCCTCCGTGGAGTCTCTGCCTCCGCACGACCCCCACCCCAGAGTCCCCGCCCCGCCCCCTCATCCGATCAGCCCCGCCTCCCAGAGTCCCCGCCCCTCCCCCTCATCCGATCAGCCCCGCCTTCCAGAGTCCCCGCCCCTCCCCCTCATCCGATCAGCCCCGCCTTCCAGAGTCCCCGCCCCTCCCCCTCATCCGATCAGCCCCGCCTTCCAGAGTCCCCGCCCCTCCCCCTCATCCGATCAGCCCCGCCTTCCAGAGTCCCCGCCCCTCCCCCTCATCCGATCAGCCCCGC
>ML677396.1:19936854-20026401 GCA_007922305.1 Dermatemys mawii | reverse complement strand
CCCCCTCATCCGATCAGCCCCGCCTCCCAGAGTCCCCGCCCCTCCCCCTCATCCGATCAGCGCCGCCTTCCAGAGTCCACGCCCCGCCCTCCTCTCTCCAGCTCCGAGCCTCGCCTCACAGCTAAGCTCCGCCTCCGTCCTTCCGGCTCCTCCATGACTTCTCCGCCGGCGGAGGGGCGGGGTTTCCGGTTCCGCCCCTTCCCGGAAGCGGCTCGCGGACGCTCGAGGCCGTGAGGCGAAGCGCGGCGCGGCGGTTTCTCCGCCGGCATGGCGCGGAACACGCTCTCCTCGCGCTTCCGCCGCGTGGACATCGACGAGTACGACGAGAACAAGTTCGTGGAGGAGCCGGACGAGGCGGCGGCGGCCGAGCAGGACCCGGCTCCCGAGGTGGAGGCGCTGCTGAGGCAATATCCTTGTGGGGAGTGCTGGGCCCGGACCCGCGGGCCCCGGGGGCCGCTCTCCTTTAGGCGCGCTCCGGGCTGCGGCCGGGCCTTGGGGACCCGCGCTCGAGCGGAGCCATCCGCGTGCTGGGCTGCTCCAGGCGGGGGCTTGACGACCCGGCTCTGCGGCGCGAATGCAGCAGGAAACGGAGCTTTACGGGCGGGCGCCTGCCTCGCCGCACCTGGTCCGCGCGAGGCCCGCTGCGGTCGGCGCTGACTCGAGCCTGTCGCGTGACACTGGCTCTGGTCTAGCAATGGTCCCGCTGAGCCCCGGGGGGCGGGGGCGGAGATTCGTTGTTCATGTTTTTAAAGTGGTCTCTGTTCTAGTTACAAAGAAAACTGTGAACCTCTCTAGAGCTTAATCCAAGCAGTGAGGTCTGCCTGAGGTTGCAGAAAGCCTGAAACAATCGCTCTGACAGTGAACTGAAGCTTTCCTTTCACTGGGCGCTTCTCAGATGACACGCTGGGTACTTTACAAGTCAACATTGTTGGCTATTACTTTGCTCAGAAAAGTATGTACTAGAGCATGTATCACATTAGGAAGATTTTATTAAGGCTGAGGGGGACTTTCAAAGGAACACTTGGCAGAAAGCCACCTAACTCCCGTTGACTTTCAAGAAGTATAGGGTGCCCAACTACCACTTGTACTGTTGAAAATCTCTCCTTTAGCAACGGTTTATATTGCATATGTCTCAAAACCACATGGTCCATGGTTGCAGTGTGGGCATGAATAGCTTTATAGCCTTAAAGGTGATGGGGGTCTCATCTTTCAAAACTTAGTGTGAAACATGCATTTCCCAAAGTGCTTTGTAAATTTAGTCATTAATATAAATTTGGTAAGATTAAGTAGCTGTGCATAACTGAAAACACCTACAATTGGAGAGGTGTTAAAAGTATCATTTTTGATCTGTTCTGAGTTATTCTTTAATGCTCCCAGGTATGCCTCATTTACATAGTTCTCTTAAAACATCTATTAAAATGCTAAAAATATGTGGCTCCCCAAAATGTTATCTTAACCCATCTCTCCTTTTTTCATCTTTGCCTTTTTGCTGTCCAGCTTCATGAGTTCTGATCGCCATCACACTTTGTTTACAAGAAATAAACATGTAACTTTGCTCATCTTTATATGATATAGTTTACAAATTTGAAAAAAATCTCCACGTGACTGACTTAAAAAAAAGAAAGCAGCAAACATAGGAAACAGAAGCAAGTCCCAAACTAGGCTTTAAGATTGGTATCTCTTTGCCTGTGGAATTCTAACCAGGTCCTGAAATCTGAAATAACCTGATTTATAGTTGTAGATACTAGCTTTGCATATTGCAGCACCAACAATTTGGTCATTTTTAACAGTTTATGAAAGGGGATTATGTGGGATCTGATCTCAATTTTTGTAGCAGTTGGTTGTAATTCAGTTTATATTGAATTGTTGATAAAAACATTGGAAGCAAATTAAGTTGCCTAATTAGGTGTTACAGACAGCATTGGACAGAGAGCCTAATATAGAAGGAGAATGTTCCATTGCCTCATCCTATTTCTGAAATAATTTTCCAAGTAGGACTGTGTGTTTTGAAGTGAGTTGATTGAGCCAAACTGATGTAAATGTGCTTAAAATAACACTTCCACCAGCCACACTGGGACCTAACCTAGATAATTTCTTTTATTAAGGTTCCTGTTGAGAAGATGAAAGCAAGGAGGCTCCTTGACACATTGTGTTTTTAAAAATGAAGCCTACAACAAGCGTAGGGGGAAGAGAGAGCAGGATGGCCTCTGACTGGGAGGATCTGTAGGAGAAATAGTAGTTGTAGTTTGTCTGTGCATTGTAGAAAATACCAGTTGGAGATATGTGGATCTTTTTTCACAGTGTAACCTAGAGTAAAGTGCTTGATAGCCTGGGAGGCTTTTGTCTTACCACAAAAAGGGTACAGGCTTGCACCCATCACTAACATATATCAATAGTGACTGCTTTACCACATGGGGAGATAACTGTTCATTCTCCCCATTCACTGCTTGGATTCTCTGTTCAAACTGTTAAAAGGTGATAATTGTGGTGATTTCTGTGATGTGGGACTTCTCTCCACTAGGGGGCTGGACTAAGCCCCACCAAATGATTTCAGATTGGTCTGAACAGCATGCAGACTTGGTGTCTATCTGGGCTGGATTCTAGTCTGTCATCTAAAAGTGACAGGATCTGTCTCTCATTACCAACTTCTAAGCTATCTTGTACCCATATTATGTAGTTGATTCCTTCACTGTAAAAATTAAATTAGGCAGCAGGCCAATAAACTATTCTAGGTTTGTATAATTTGATTAGTAACTAGTTGCAGTATGTGCTGATCCCTTTATATTGATCAGAATTCTTCCTGAGTGGAAGCTGTCACTTGGGCTGCTCTTCCTTGCTAAATAAGGTCATTCATCAGGTATCGGAGACCCACTTTTCTATTTGAACAAGTGTTGGGAATGATTGAATTAACTTTTTTGTGGCAGCATTATTTCTTAAACCCAAATATGAAGGGGGGGGGGTAACAAGTTATGGACTGACACATTTCAGAGAGGGGCTCTGCTGTTAATTTAGGAAGTAGATTAGTTACTTCTATTCATAGACATAACAGAAATGAATAGCAAATCATTTGAGAGTTTTCCAGTTGCCAGTATATCAAGTTACTTTTTAGGTGACTTGTGCCCCTAGATGCCATTCTTGTTACTTGACATCCTTGGAATTGAGCAAATGAGAATGTTGGATTGTAAGATCAGATGGTTCCATAGCTCAGTTTGAGTAACTGAGAACAAGGCTTTGCTGATCAGCAAAGTTTCAAGTTTTGTGGTGAATGAGCAGGTTTCTGTTTTTATAACAGCGAAGTCTTGTCTGCTTTAGTTTAACTGACAAAGGATTTCCTGTCAACTCAGATGTGAACATTTGCTTTAAAAATAAGTGAAGAGGAAATTGACCTTGAAGCAAAATGAGCACTTGTTTGCAGTTCTTCATGCTGTGCTGTCAGGCTTTAAATCTTACTCTTGCTGTGCAGTTTTAGGACTTGAGATCACAAAGTAAATTAAAATAATTGTGAAACATAAATCCTAATGCTGATTTCTTTGATATCTTTTATTCAAGTTTTCAAACTTGTATTTAATTGCCTGATACTTCCAACTGTTCTTACTGAACAGGGTAGAATTCCCCACACTACCTAGCTCCATAACCACAATTTGACTTATGTAGAAAAGATAACATCTCTTCATTGGCAAAGCTCAGGTTTCCACATGCTCCTCTTGTGGGAGGAGAAACTTCTTAATGTGGTTTCCTGAGCTCCTCCACTGCATTTCAGTATCTTATCCTGTGCATCTATCGGTATGCTTAGGATTTGCAGGAGACAGGATTGGATGTTTCCCAGATGAGGTATGCATGCGTTCCCTTTCATAAGTGTGTGTAATCTGAATCTTTCCGATGCTCTCAAATATCGCTTAGGATACAACCAGGGCTGCTTCTTGCATGTCTTCATAATTAAATCCCATAATTTTCTCTCTACATATTATTCAGCAGAGGTATTCTTTTGGTTGATTCCTCTTACATATTTCTTGAGTTGCCCATAGCAGAGGCTCAGGCTTCATTCTTAACACATTTGATATTTTTATGTTCTTCTATGGGTAACGTTGGAGATAAGGAGTGGTTCAACTCTGACTAATCTTGGCACTTGTAAAAAATTCATTCCATTTACTACTTAGTATTTTCCTGGGGCATTTGCTTGCAAAGGGATTTAGATATTTGTCTGTAGCTTTGGTGGATTTCCAGTCTCCAGAACCATACGTAAGGTGAAAATGACATTTGAGTTCCTTTTCTCAGCAAAATCCTCTTGAAAGAATTGGGAATGCTTTACGATTGAAGACAGAATAAGACCCTTTTTAGATCATGCGTGTCTGTTCAGGTTACATGGACCTTGAACTCCATAATATTATTTTGGAATTTGTGTCTACACAGTATCCACTGTGCTCTTTATAAATTTGGTAATTTGTGACAAGCTGGGATACCTGTGAGTTCATGGTGATGCTCAGCCATTACTGTGTACATTATGTACAGTATCTGGAAACAGTGCTAAGAGTAAATCTGTTGAACAAGAACTGAGTTTCCTTCTGATGTGCACACTTTGACACTCTACTTTGCTACTACACCATCTTTTGGAAATCAAGTATTTTGTATTACAAAGCACATTTTTGATCTTCAAAATACTCAAAAGGCTATTCACAATAGTCTTAGTTATTTTAAAAATGAGGGTTATGACAACCTTATCAAAAGGTATGGTATGTTGCCACAGTTTATCCTTGCTTTCTTTTTCCACTATCTCAAGTTAAGTGTGTTTGAAAATCCAGTGCTCTGAACAGTCCTTTATAGAATGCTTATTAATCATCTTTAAGAATACCTAAACAATTTAGGTCCTTGACTTGCTGTGCTGCACAGGTGATATGCTCCAAGCTTTCCACACAGCCTTAAGGAATTCTCCCTTGAACACGAAGAACCAAGCAGTAAAGGTAAATGAAGCCTTTGGGTTTCTAATGGTGACTGTTAGTTTACCTTAGGTGCTAACACACTGAGTCTTATGGACCCAGCTATGGAGGGTTAGTACACTTTACAATAACATTTCTCTGAAAATATAAATAGCTTATCGTTAATTATGTGAACGACTTGTAAAATGTATATACTCTATATTTCTACTTAGACATCCTTGATTAGTAACTGCTTCTGTTTGGTGGCTGGACCTTTACCATGCAAACCGTAGCAGAAGAATATTAGAAGCTATCCAGTATATGTGGCTTCTCCATCTTGGTGCACACACCTGGCTGGATCAGGTGGGATAGCAAGTTTATGGTAGGGCATAGCAGTGGGGGAAACTTGCTCCTAAGATACTTACAAGTCTGGTCCACTGACACACCAAATCCCATCATATTTTCTCAGAACAAAAGACTGACCCTTTTCAGTCCTTTTAATGTTTAAGGAAGTTGGTTCTTAAATGCTCTGAACCACTGAAATTTTAAATGATAAAACTAAAGCCTAATGGTTCACAAACTGCCATAGCCTTTTCTATCGAGCTCAGAGTTCCATTGCATGTTATCTGTTAGATAGTCGTTTGCTGAGTAAATGGGCATTTGCATACAGTTGCATTCAGCTCTTTGGGGCAATAGGTTCTGATGTCATTTTTCTTCTATTGTCATTGCAGGAACAGGCCCAGGGAGTGGTGCTTAAGGTCCTCACATCCTTTAAAAGCAGTGAGATAGAACAGGCAGTAAACTCGTTAGACAGAAATGGTATTGACTTGTTAATGAAGTATGTTTATAAAGGATTTGAAAAGCCAACAGAAAATAGCAGTGCAATATTACTTCAATGGCATGAAAAGGTATGTCTCTTTTCCAGTACTGCCTAAGCTTAAAGTCATAACTGAGTAGAATCATTGGTGAAAATCTTCTGAATGGCTTAACGCTCTGTGTAACACTACTTCTGCAGAATCCTATGATACTGTAATCAGTGGAGGTGCTGGAGGAGGAGTCTGATGACAAGGTATTTTACCTGAGGACTACACTCTCGGGAATTATTTCCCTACTGGTCTGCCAGAGTTGGATTCATTAACTCTTAGTAGGCTTCAAAGTCCATCTTTTCTTGCAGCCATCTATGAAGGTTGGAAGTCCATGGAAGGAGGATTAAGGTGGAAGTATTAGGATGTAATTGGGTAGAGCAGTGTGGTAGAATCTACCAACTTGTAAACAGAGTTGATTATTCAAAGTATTACACTGGGAAAGTGATTTTTCTAATCAGGTATATATGTAGTGTGAGGTGCAGAGGCCTCTGGAAATGTGCTAGAGAAATACACCCCTGTCAGCTTTCAGCTGGATGTACAAAAGTGAGCAGAGCTTGTTGCACAATTCTAACTTGCAAGAGAAACTCTTGTGGAATCTTGCAACTGAAAAGCTCCTACTTAGATCCACACTCCACCTTCAAGCTCAAGTGTGGAATGACTGCTCTGACACATTCTATCCTGAGGCAAAGGTTCCCTGTGGAATGGCTGTCCTGTGATCTTATGAGGGTGTGATGAGGCTCTTGCTGCCAACAGACTGTTCTGACACTTTCCATCCTGCCACCCTTGGGTAGGGTGCATATTTGAGCAGGCACAGGTCTGTATGGAATGATTATTATGCCCCTCTCCCAAAGGTAGGGTGTAGGTCTGAGTGTGGAACAATTGTTTTGAAAAATCCTTTAAAAGGAAGGAATCTCTTTAAATTCAGCATACATCTACAACTGCAAAGGGGATGTGTTGAGACATTAAAGGGTCTGCCCTTTAGGCATGGACACACGCTTGCTAATGCCAACACAGCAGTGATACTTAGTAACTGCACTGAAGACTTCTGCAGCTGCCCCTTGCTTTGCAGAATGTCATTTCAGATGTGGGGGTGGAAGGAGATGATCATGTTCTCAGGACAGCAAGGAACATATTTCTACTTGCGTTTTGTTTCCAATGAAAATGACAGTTTCTGGCCATTAGGCATGAAATTACGCAGCATACTGCCTTGGCTGTGGGAAATATCACCATGCAGAGTATGTAGCCAAATGTAAAAACAGTCTACACACTCATCACCAGATGTGGAAAGGAACGAGGCAGTTCCAAAGTAGACTTGACACGGTTTCCAAATTGAACCTTTGCTTGCATTCGACTTCATGGTGGTACTAGTATGAAGAGTGATTCATTCATGGTGAGAGGAGTCATCATCTGTGTCCTTTGTGATCTAGCAATTCCTTTCAGTACCTTTTTAAATTAGTGTCGGAGCCAGCTGTCCAGCTTTAGCAATAGATAAACAATTCTCAGTTGTGACTTGGGTGCAAGAGGGTAAAAACTTGTGAACTTACTGCATTACATGCAGGCTCTCCCACAACTTAGATAGGACTCAACTAGAGCAGCAGGATGTTTGATACTAGTACTCTTTGCTCCAGGTTCTTAAGTTATAATGCAATAAAAATGTAGCCTATGAATCATCTAGCAGATAAACCTGCAAACAGACTAAATTGACCGTTAATTATATAAGTATATAGCTGTTTCTCCTGCTTCTCCCAGTCATTAGCATATCTACTTTAAACCAAAATGTACTTATATTAGGGTCTACTGTTTGTACACAGGATATGGAAGTTAGATTAAAAACAAAAGAACCTTGTTTCCAGTCAGAACTATGACAGATTCTGTAGATGTGGTAATGTCAAAGTTTTAATAATACCTTCAGTGCAACTGGTGATTGCTTTGTTCTGTGTCCTAGAGTCTTTCTGCATCATACCTTTAAATTTAAATGGTTTACAGGATGTCACTAGGTTACTGTTGGACAGTAATGTGTCCCTTAAGTGTCCTTGGGCTCTCTGATTTAATACAATAACTTGTCGTACAGAAGCAGGCTGCCTCAGATACTTGAAAACCAGTCTTCATTCCACCTATCACAACACTCTTGTGAAGAGTGAAATTATCATTCCCATGGAACAGATGGAAGAACTGAAGCATAGAGACTAAAGATTTGCCCAAGGTCTTGAAAGAAGTCAGGGCAGATCTGGGAATTGAATCCAGGTCAAAAATCTCAGTTTAGCACCCTAACCATTAGCTCATCTCTCCTTGGTGATTTGGGGACTAAGCTGTACAAACATATGGCTTGTTAACCACCAGAAGTTAAATTATTCTGTAAGATCACAAGTGCAGGAGGTACCTGCACAGACTTCAGGTGAAAGATTAATGTAACTTAAACAGTTGTTCTAGGATTAAATCATTTCCTGTTTCTATTAATGCTGTTCTTAAGAAGTTGGGATAAACTGTGTAGTAATATGTTCCTAATGTTTGGCTTTAGTGTCTTTTCCAAAAATGGCTACAGTTGCTGTTGACCATTGGAATGTTCAACTCTTGAACCAGTAGCATAATGCCAAACTGCTGTTACGCATCCTTGGTAACACTAATACTTGATCATGGGCATATTTTCTTTCTAATGTCTGAAAGTGAGATTCCACAAAACAAACTGCTGTTTGGGTCATGTTCATTTGCAAATTTGTTACCCTATCATTTTCAGAAGAATTAACTTATTTAAACAGTCATGTTAATTCCAGCACCTATTAAGGAAATCTATTTTTCATTGAAGAGCCTTTTTTAAACTACTGCAAAGGAATAAGAGTAAGAAAATATAAAGTAAGAAGTAAATGCTTAAATATTAGTGTCTGAATTTCAGGATCTCTAGCAACAAATGAAAAAACTGTAGACTGCTTAGTGTTATAATTAAGTACAGAAACAAGGTTAGCTAATATCTGCTGTTACGTTTGAGATGCCTTGTATGTGTAATGGTGTGATTTGATGTGTAATATCTCCTTTTCCTACCCTCACAGGCACTAGCCGTAGGTGGATTAGGTTCCATAGTAAGAGTTCTTACAGCAAGAAAGACTGTTTAAAAAACTTAACTTGGACCACGAACAGTTTTGGACTCAGAAGAAAGAATTAGCTGAAGTGACACTGGTCCATCTTTCTAGACATTGCAATCTACTGAAATAATTTGGAAACCTCTGGAATGCTTCTAATTTTCAAGGTTGGGGGAAAGAGTAAATAGTACTGTTTTCTGACTATCAAGTACAGGAGCTGAGACATTCTGGTCCCTTCTTTAAAGGTAAAGCAGAAGGCAGAAATCCTGCTCTTATTACTGTAAGGGGGGAGGTAATTGAGATCCTGTGTGTATTGCTTATATAAAAGAAGAGGTGCTATGGCTTCAGCAGACACAAAATTCTGACTAGCTTCTGCGTGTGTGTGGGGAGAATGTTCATTTGAAAGGGGATTTTGTACATACAATCAAAGGACTAGCTGGACGACTGGTTTGGTTTCAGTGTAAAGTGCCTGCTGCATCAATAAAGCTTTTGGAGTGTAAGAGTCAATCTTACAACTTAGATAAACTGCCCTTGATTCAGGCAAATAGTATTGAAATATTCTTGGTATAGGCTCCCCTCTCCCCCTAGCATTGTGCTTGTTTACATCTACACCACCTTGACTGTACCTCAAGGACATGCTTTAAATGAGAGCACCTTTTCTTAAATGGACTGAATGAGCACCTGTAACTGCACCTTTGCCTCACTCCGTGTTTAGGTTAATGTTTTCTTTCTAGCAGTGATTTAATTTGTATGTATAAACAGGATTAAGTTAAATGCCAAATATAATATATGGTGTATTTAGGGTGTCTAACTGAGGGTTCAGTTTTTCTCTTCATGCCAGCTGAGCAAGGAACTACTTTAAAGCTTTATGTATAACTTGCTGTTATGGAAAATATCCTTGCCTCTTATGCATTTAAGTACAGTGAGTGCTTGCTCAGCTTTTGAATAGGAGCACTCTTATGTTCATCTTTAAACAGAAGTACATTCGCTCCCGCTGAAGTGGACTTTTTCTGAGTAGTGTCCTGCTAATAAACTATCAGCACATCTTTAATGTACAGCATTGTGTAGTCATCTGTGTGGGAGAAGACCCGGGCAGGTTCTGTTAATGCTATGGATCACATAGTACCAGTCAAAAGCAGAGGACTGTAGTTTAGCTTCCGATGAAAAACAAAACTTAACAGCAGTGCATCCTTGAGTTCTGTTAGAAGACCAGAACTACTCCTCCATAGGCAGTATCTCTTCTCCAGTGCAGAACCGTTACCTTAGTAAGGGGTCCTGCTGTATGACTAAAAATTGAACATTGAGTACCTAGCCATGTTAGAGGCCTCATGCAAACATCTTACATAAATCCTGCTTTCCCTAAGGACTTAAGATGTGACAAGTTCCTGCATGAAAACACTGGGACAAAGCATAATTTACCCTACAGCCTGTCTTTGGGGTAAAGAACTCCCTCTCCCACCCACCTTAAGTGTAACTGAATTTAAGAACAGAGGCTCAGCATGTGGGTTTATGTTCTGAAGAGGAATTACAGCCCTGCTTCAAGAAGAACCCCTGCCTACTGAAAAATAGCTTCTCTTAATCAAGTGCTTTTCAGGATAAGGCAACTATGTAGGGCTCAAAGAGTAACAAAGGGCAAATGAAAGGGTACTTGATTGTAACTATAGAGCAGCAGCTGAACTTGGTCTTTGTAAATGGACCTCACATGCTACACTGAAATTTGGTCTCTCGCAGTAAGTGTTACCCATCCCTCACTTGATGCATACTGTTGTCAGAGATACTAGCCGGAGAAGGTAGAAGAAAAAGCATGCAGTTGGCTCATGAGTTAAGTATAAGTTCCCCCACAGCGGTCAATTAGCAACTTTACATGTTAACTACCTGGTGCATTGACACTGCAATACCATGGAGTTAATCAAATACAATGACTATAAGGAAGTCCAGAGTTTTAATCAAAAGTATTGCACCATAAATTAGTTCTCCAATTGTTTCATAGTGTTCTATAATACAATCCATATTTACAACACAAAAGGAATAGATTCAAATCCACTGGCAAATATTCATAGAAAGGATTATATATACCTCTGGAGCTTCTATAGAAGGAAAAGTACATTAATGGTTTTAATATATACACCATCGATTATTGTTGCTGTGATAGTTAAAGAAAATTCAACACAGGAAGACTAGTTCATGGAAAATTAAGGACCTTAAGTTCCTATAAGATCAAACTGAAGTTATGCTATTCAACAGCTGTTGCAAGTTCTCTGGCATACAGCCCACTTTGTTCCCTTCACCCTGATCCCCATACCAGCTGAGGAGACTGCTTTTCTTCATGGTAAACAGCAATCCATAGTAGATTAAGGAACTCAAACCAGCTTCTAAATAAGTGCTTGGGCAGCGTGCTGGTGGACAAGAACAGTAGGATTGGCATCACTGTAGCTGGAACTTAGCTGCACTAGATCCACTGTCAGAGACACTAGGAAGGGTCTCTGTTGCAACTGAGAATCTGAATTTCTTTGATCTCGAATGGCAGTTTTCCATAAATCTTACTGTAATTTTTAATCACAGTAAAATGAAAGCTTTAGCTCCAAGCACATGCAGACATAGACCTCAATATTCCCATTGGAAAGGGAAGGATAACTGGATGCAAGTCTCTGCCCCTTCAGATTCATTAAATTTTCTGATACGAAAGCACATTGCATTTGTATGTTATCATAAGTTAACTATGGTAAAGGCAGCCCTTGAGCCCCTCCATTGAGAGTAATGCTATAGATGAAGCTAAAGCCCGTAAGTGTTTACTTAGGTAAAAGGACAGAGCCTGTTTACTGAAAATCTTGTTGCTATTCTTCCACAATAGAAGGGTAATGTGATTCATTCCACAAGATTTATAAAACTCCTTTTGACGATATTTCTACTCGCACAGGCCAACTCCTACACCTTCAGTAAGGTAAAATACTACAGTGACTATGAATGGCTTACAATAAAGAAACTTTGCTCTAAAATTCTCTCAAGTATGTTGAATTTTCTTTAACAAGACATATTTGATAAAAATACTGTTATTCAGCAATACCCAAGAGCCTTTTTGCAAAAGAATTACTAAACTTGCTGCCTAAGTTCTATATTTTCTATGTAGTTTTTATAAAAACTTCAGTTTTTTTAAACAAAATCAGACAAATTGCTGCTTCCCATTTTTAATGTAGCTTGTGGTTAGCGACTAAGGACAAAATTCTACTCCAGCTGTATATGGCAGATCAGGGCTTAGTCTGTCCTTCCTCTCCTGGAAAGTTCGTAGTATTCAAGCCATAATCTGCTGTGTAGAAACTGAATTTTGCCTTTACAGTAAAAAGACGAACACATGCTCCAACTAAATAGTATGATAGGAAAGAGCTCATAAGCCCACCACCTTAAAATCAAAGTAAATTTAGTTGCAAGTAAATGTAAAGTCTGAAAAAGAACCAATCAATACTGCTTTAGAGGGAAGCAGATGTTAGTTATAAAAGTTTGCTGCTAGCAAACTTGTAAAGAAAAAAAAATCAAAGCTTTTATACTGACATTCTTTGCCCTTTGTATCACTAAGATTTTTTTCCTTTCAGCAACTCTGGAACTCTTCTTAATTGTTTACAATAAACTGAAATTCAGCTTTAAAAAGTATTTAAAATGGTTTAATATCTCTCTTCCCAACACTAACAAACTAATATACTAGTCTGTCTCATAGGTTAAAAGGTGACTATTAGGTACTATAATTAAGACCATTTTAAATATTAATTTTTTCTTTAAGAAAAGTAAAAAGACAACTATAAAGTTGTGCTCTCTCTGAAAATTAAATGTCATCTGTACAATTTTCATGACCGCAGGCCAGGATCTATGCACTGTAAAATTTACAGTGATATGAACAAATGCTAACAAGTTAGGTCAGTATAACAAGGCAAGACTTTGTTTTTGGTTATACCCCTTGTTCATGTTCTCCATAAAGCTTTTAGAACTGTCAGAAATTGAACACACTACCACCAGCAAACACCCCTTCATTGCTACCTGTGCACAATGAGAAAGGGAAACTTTACTGTATGTACCTAGAGTTATGGAACTTCAGTATTTCATGACAACAGAAGCTGGGATCTCCCATCATGACAAATGTAAATGTCAAAATCCTGAACCGCCACCAATGTTTAGTGAAATTAATATAATCCTTTGGTGCCAAGACACAGGATTTATGAGCATAAGACAGCTGTTACACTGCTGTAACTGGCCATTGAGACAGAGTCCCTGAATCCACCCCAGAGAGAAAATTTCAATTTGCAGTGAAGGATGCTGCTTGTACAGTATATCTTTGTAAACAATTTGTCAAAATTCTTGTACAAAATACTGTAATGACAGTGATTAAGACACACCTGAACTAGTGTGTGAAGTGTCCTTTTCACAGAAAAAAAGGAGGCTAGATGCTGATTGCCCATTTTCCATTTCCCTTAAGACCATGCTGTCCTGGGATTCGAGATGGATGGCCGGATACTGCCTTTGGGAGATGGCTTTGACCCAAACCACGACATCTGGCATGGGAAAGCACAACACACATTAACCCAGACTCTTCTTTTAAATCATGAGGATTTAACAGGGGACATCAGCCCATGGGGACCCCCATGATTTGGTAAAAAAACCCCACCAAGCATTTATACAACATAAGCAACAAAAGTATGTGTGTCCCTCAGAAGTAAGAATCACATTGAAACTGGTTTCACTGATTTTCATTGTCTAAACAGCACATATTCCTTCTGTTTTCATAAGTTTAGCTGATTACATATAACTGGATTATTTGTTTAAAATTATTTCAACAATGTTCCTTTAACTTCATACAGTTTAATTTGTAATCAGAGACCCCTGATAAAGTCAAATGAGAAATACCCACTGTGAAACGGCATCCTGTATCCCTCTTATATACTTAGGTATCTAGTCTGAACATGGTTAACTTAACACTGTTGATCCAAGTAGGAAGAAATAATGACAGAACAGTGGGCCTTTGGGTAACACCACGTAGCCCTTTACAAAAATCCATCAGTGAAATCTCTCTTATGCCCCTCTGTGAGAATTCTCATTTTACATAATGGGAGACAAGCAAAAACAGGTTATGCGACTTCTATGGTCATACAGCAAATCAGTGGCAAAGGCAATAGTAGAATGCAATAATTATGACTCAGCTCCCTCCTCTGAACACTTAAGCACTTCCTCTGGGAGCCAGGATTAGAACTAAGGAGGTACTAGCTTCCTGCCCAATATTGAGTACACTAGCCCACACTGCTACCCTTAGTGCTTTTCTGGTGCATTGGAAAGTTGTCCTGTACTTGCCTTTGGTGTCTTATACATGACTTCCAGCAACACTACAGAGAAGAATTTATCGTGAGCAGAAACAGAGCGAGTATAAATCACGAATAACCACGTAATGCAAGTTGCAGCTTGCTCTGCCCTTGGGTATAGCAGCCCATGATCACTACCACATGACAAAAAGAGCAGAGACTAAAATAAACAGAGACTAAAGAACACAAATCATCTGTGGGGAGGTAGTGGGTCACTATTAAATGAGATTCAGGCACAAAACAGGAAGCTGGATGGGGCTCTGCCAATAGAAAATAAAAATGACAATTGCCAGCAAGAGGATGAAATGGCAAACTACTCAAAAAGTATGTTCTTGTTTAATCAAAATGTAATTGATCTGCTCTAAATGTTTAAATGTCTGTAAACACACTGGTCTGCTAATTGCATGAAAACAGCGATTGCCATTTAGATACAGAAGCTAAAATTTGGGAAATATGTTGCTGAATATCCTCACTGTTCTGTGCTGTGACATCTAGGAGAGGACACAAATAAAAAAAATCTTACCTTGTATTCCAATGTTTCTTTGAGCATATTTTCTTCCTCTTGTGAAAAGTTAAGTAACACAGACACAGCTTTAATTAGGTGGAATGCCTGAAATAAAAACAGATTTGTTGACATTTTGTAAAACTCCCAGGTCTCTAGGTCCACTCTGGGATTATGGGGTAGCACTGAGGATCTGTGCAGGTTTGGTATGAAGCCTCTATCCTATGCCATTCACAGGAGTGAACTGTGTCAGTTCTAGGGAACTGCCTCCCATAAGTCAGTGAAGTGGCTCACTTCCTCTGTGTTTGGCAGGTAGCTTTTCTTGATTCTCCAGTCTCTGCTGTGGTTTGCATAGTTTGGGGGAACACTTAATTTACCCGGTTTATTTGAATGAAGAATGCAGTTGGTAACCCTGAATAGTTCCTAGGATTAACCAGGCTGCAGACATACAATATCCTAATGTATCTTTAGTGTTGAATGTCTGTTCAAACCCTTGGTACTAATATTTTAAATGGATGCATCTTACCAGATCAACAGAGAACACTAGGATGCAGCTAGTGCTTCAAGCACTAAAGCAGTTAAACATAATGCCATGCAGTTGCAATTCTTTGTCTAGATCTTAATTGCAGTTGGAGTTATTGTTTATTAGGAAGCATGAGTGAGTGTGGTGTGCAGGGAGGAGAGGAAAGCTTAGATGTGAGAACAAGTCTTTACCTCAGATTCCCGACAGGACATGAACTTTAGTACTACATGTTTAAGGTATTCAAAGTTGATCTCCCGTGAGTCGTTCAAATCAGAGTTGTTTGTGACAGTCACGGCAGCATTAGGCACTTCAGAATTTGGTTTCTCGCGTATTTCAGTGATCTCGTTGTCAGGCCTTATTTTCTGAAAAGAAAAACCTACATTTTATACTTAAAAGCGGTAAGAATTTAGTACTGGAGGAAGGTGCTATCCTGAGAGCACTGGAGACTGAAGTCCTCTAGCCACAGAACAAGTCTAGCCTGGCAGGATCACTCGAGTAAAAACTTCTCCCCACCTTACCCTGAAAGAGCCATTTGTAGGGAGAAGATGCTGATTGTCTCTACGTCCACTCAGTACTTGGTCTCTCTACCCAGACTGCCACACAGAAGCTCCTAATGGTGTTCACATCACACACACACCCCACTTCTGCAACTCCTATACCAAAGAGTGTTGTCTCTAACCTGAGCAGGATTTGCATTGGTAGAGGAGAAGGCTCTGTATCCCATTATCAATGCCAGAGCTATCCAATCCTAACAAAAGGACATTTCAAACCTTTAAAGGCAGACAAGTTACAAAATTTAATAAACATGACTTAGATGACTGCACCAGTTGGTCTAACGCTGATTGAGACAGGGCTCACCATTTCATCCTCTCTATCCCCCTCCCACTCTACCTAGGATTGCAGGGGAGATCCTTTCCCGCAGATGGACACCACTAAGGCTGCAAGATTGACCTGCAGAGGTATCTAAACAATTAAATCTCAATCCTTCCCTCTCCAAAGAGAAGCATCAGGGAATCCTCAGTCACCCTGCTGCCAGGTCTTCTAACACCCACGGTAACTATGAAGCAAAAGACAAAAACAAGATGTGCCCAAACCCTGTTCTGCATCCTTTTATTCATTGAAGTGACAGCAAGGAAGAGTCTATGCAGGAATACATCATCTCTCGTTTTCTAGTGCAGGTTTCCAGAGATGAACAAAGTAACCCTAGATTACTCCGAAGTGCAATGAACCAACCCTCAGCCCTTATATCAGAAGAGCTGCAGTGACCTGGCTACACCAGTTCTGGCTCCTAACCTGGATTTCCTCTAGGTGCAAAAGAAGAGATCAGGACTGGCATAATTATTTACTTATGCTGAAGTTACTGATTGACACGGTACTCACATCCTGATTAACACCATTTAGAGCTGTGGTGCATCTGTGGGATTAACCAATATTTATATCCCCAGATTGGGGATTCGTTTTGCTGGGCACTCTGTAAACATGTATGAAGACAGTCCTTACCGCAAAGGGTTTACAATCCAGAGGGCAGCAAGTTTTTGGAAACTGGCAGCATAAGTACCTTGTCAACATCAGGGGGCTGGAAAGGCTAAAGACTTACCAGCTCTTTCTGCAGGGTCTTTTTGAGCTCTGCCATTCTCTGCTGTAACTGTTTTATCATCTACACACACAAGACAGAGAAACAGGTATTAACAGCACGTAAGCTTCATTTTTGAACACGCTCAGACCTACAAGTTTCAAATGAAAAAACCCCAGCAATTAAAGTTTAGCTAATGGGGCAGACATTGAACAAAGTTAATGGCTCTGGAGAAGGGTAATCTGACAAGCCTGAATACTCTGCTCTTTCAGCCACACAGTGCAGCAGGATGGGATGAGGAGACTACTCTTTAATTCCTGGTGCAGATTAGTGTGACAACATTAGAGAGAGAAAATGTGAGGTTAACAGAAAAGGAACATGGCTGCAACAAGAGGAAAAATACTGCATCAGATTCTGAATCTTTTCTTACACAGAAGCAGGATTTTCTGTTATTTTTATGGCTTCATAAGACTGCAGAGAGCTGAACTACAATGGATAACTGTGCACACACAAGGAAATACGGAGACATGTCCTAGGCCTGGAACAATCCCCTTAAAGCCAGTGGGTCAATCCCCACTTCGAAGAGCCAATTCTTCCTTAGGGCACACCCTAAATGAAAAATATTAAGAATAAGGGGTTAAAAAAATAAGGTAACTTCTTCCCCTGTATGTCTTGTTTTTCCAGCACCGTATTCTAGACTAATCTTTCCATGGAAGGCTCTGCCTTGACATTGTATCTTGTACAACACCAAGCATATTGTCATCACTTAATGAGGCTTCTTAGAAGCGGGTCTAGAGAAAGAATGCAGACAGAGGTAGGAGGGCACAAGAAATCCTTTGGCAGCAGCAGGTGGTGCATGAGGAGGGCAGAACGTTCGTACCTAGGGTCACATATTACCTGTAATGTCATGCTTGTTTGCAGGCCTAATGGCCCTCACTGACACATGGTGGACTGCTCAAGTAGGAGCAGAAGCCACATGAACCAAATGGGGAAAAGCCATTTCCACTCTATTCCAGTTACCTTGTTTTTCTCAGAAATTTGCTGCTCCAAGTCTCTATTGTCTTTCTGAAGTTGAATGATGTCTGCAGCTGCCACCTCTCCATTTTGTTCTACCTCACTGTCTTCTGGAGGATACAAGTGCTTATTGAAGGCTGCTTCTAATGCCAAAACCTTCAAAGGTAAAGAGCAAAGCAAATCTCAGAGACCACAACTTTGCCATTGCCCAAAGGTAAAGCTCCACTGTGCTTTTAGAATGACGACTTTGGGCAGGACAACCTCTCATTTGTGGAACTACCCGAGACAGACACCCAAAGGGACGATGTAGTTGTCTAACGGAAGTGCTCCTTTTCATAGGACATTTAAAAAGAACTGAAGAGGATTGGGTTCTTCTAGGCCAAGTGCACAGTGACAGATACAGACAACTCTGGTGATGTTTCAAGGCAGCAGCGGGTTGATGGGGTGACCTATCACATCCCATGGATGACAGCAGGGTGAGCTGAAGTCTCTGCACATTTTGGTTTTCCTGACAAGACTGGAGGAAGCCGTCCTGCAACTTTACTCACATTTCTCCCGCTGGCCAGCAGTTGCTCTTGCTGCTCCTGCATCTTCAACCTCAAAGCACTGATCTGCTTTCCTGCAGTTTCTTCCCTCTCTGCTGCTTGGCTCTTGCATGTTTCTATGTCAGATTGCAACAGGTGCATTTGCAGCACGAGAGCTTCATGACCTGGGTCAGACAGACAGGGTTAGTGCCATTCCACAGAAGAAAACAGTAGCTTCTGTTAATTTTCTGTAAACAGAGTGAGTTGCACAGAAGGCTAGTGGGAGAGTCAATCCTATTTCCCCTCTCCAATGATGCAGGAGGCAAATACAATGGAGGACTGTACATCAATGCAAGCTGCCTCGTAGCTTTAACCAGGTGACTTCTAGTTCTTGTGTTATGAGAAAGGGTAAACAACACACCCTCACTCACTTTCTCCATGCCAGTCATGACTTCACAGACCTCTAGCATATCCCCTACTCCTAGTCACTGTCTTTACTAAGACAGTCCCAGTCTTTTTAATCTCTCCTCGTATGGAAGCTATTTGATACCCCAAATCATTTTGGATGCTCCTCTCTGCACCTTGATATTAAAAATGCTAGCATTTTTAATATCAACTATAGAGTCAAGCAATCCCTGAACTAGAGAGACTTTACCACAGTGAAGCAGTTTGGGATGAGTGGACTCCTTTGGTCTAACCTTGACTGAGTTGGTTTAGCTCCTCCTCCTTTTTTAGAATCACATCAGTTTTTTCTTTGATCAACTGGTCCTTTTCCTTTATCAGTAAGATCAGATCTGTAACCTTGAAGACGGACAAAAGAAGATAAACAGGAGCAGTCAATATGTAGAACCCACAAATGCTCAACTCTTTCTGTGGCCTAGCCAAGGGGTTACAGAGCATCACCGCCTCATCTAATGCTGGTCCCTCATTAAGAGAAGTAGGGTTTGAAAGCAAAATAAGAACTTCAATAAAAAAAAAAAAGGTACTGCTTTGGGTGACCTCTGCATTGGAATTGCAATATCTGTCATGACCAGCAGATGGCAGCTATGAAATAATTACCCATTTAAAACCATACAGGACTGCAGCTTAAAATGCTCTGCAGAGGGTGGACCTAGGAAGCCGGATGATGAATAGTGATCAGAACCACTGGGCGTTTATGGTGATTTCCTAGAACAAGGGTCAGCTTGCTGGGCTGGCTCCTCAGCACTAGGAAAAGTAAGTTCAGTGGCTGCTTGAGATGTATGCTGGGATAAGCAGAGGAGTTTGCTGTTGGCTTTAGCTGCTAGTGGCTCTTTACCCCAAATAAGATTTTAAAGACACATATACTAGTTCCAGGCCACATAGAATATGAGTTAGAGATCTGGGAGTACAGATTAGTTTAAACAGCTAATTACTACAATGCCTAGCAAAATAATACAACTAGTGGCCAAAATTGATCAGAATCACATGAAGACTGCTGAAGCCTTCTGACCATCACTTTTTCAGAATGAGGCTCACTTTTGGGATTCCAGCAAACCAAGTTTTTTGTATTAGGAGAGAACAGCTATGAATGTGCAATAGACACTGCTGTTCTTCAATCTCTAGTTAAGCTGCAGACACTCACCATCCAAGAAAGGAAAATGTAATGTTCTGTGTATGCACACTTGATTTATAATCCCATACGTCAACACAAACCCATTCAAAATCCAGGCCATTTGCATTCCAGGACATAGGAATGCAAAAAGCAATAGAAAGCATCACTTCCATCCAGAACCTAGACATCCTATGTGACCGTGGGAACCATCTAACTCAGGGGTGGGCCAACTATGGCCCGCGGGCCACATCCGGCCCACGAGACCGTCCCATCCGGCCCGCGGCAGGAGACTGTGCCCCCCTCCCGAGCCACACCTCAGGGGCGGCACTTGCCCCTCCCCCGGAGCCGCACCACAGGGGCAGCGCTCTGGGGGCCAGGCCACACGCTGGCCCCTCCCCCGGAGCTGCGCCATACCGGGAGCACTCTGGGGGACGGGGCTGCCCGCTGGTCCCTCCCCCAGAGCTGTGCGGGGAGCACTTTGGGGCCTGGGGCTGCGCGCTGGCCCCTCTCCCGGAGCCGCACCGCGTGGGGAGCGCTCTGGGGGCTGGGGCTGCCCAGTGGCCCCTCCCCAGGAGCCGTGCCGCACAGGCAGAGCTCTGGGAGCCGGGGTTGTGCACTCCCCCTCTCCCCCGGAGCCACCCTGCGCAGGCAGAGCTCGGGGGGCCAGGGCTGCATGCTCCCCCCCTCCCCCGGAGCCACCCTGCGCAGGCAGAGCTCGGGGGGCCAGGGCTGCATGCTCCCCCCCACAACACAGCAGCTATGGTAAGGGGAAATGGGGGGGTTTCCAGGGTGGTGGTGGGGGCTTTGGAGGGAGAAATCAGGGAGTAGGGTGGGTTGGTTGGGGTGGGATTCTGGGGTGGTTGGGGGTGGGAAGGTGGATAGGAGTTGTGGCAGTCAGGGGACAGGGAACAGGGGAAGTGGGTGGGGAGTGGGGTCCTGGGGGGTGGTTAGGGGTATGTGGAAGGGGCAGTCAGGGGACAAGGTGGGGGGATTGGATGGGTCAGGGATTCTTAGGGGGCAGTCAAGGGGCGGGAAGTGGGAGGGGGCTGGATTGGGGGCAGGGCCTTCCCTAACTGGCCCTCGATATAATTTTGTAAACCCGATGTGGCCCTCGGGCCGAAACATTTGCCCACCCCTGATCTAACTGATTCATTAAGAGTCAGATCTGCAACTCACTCGGAAGAGCAAAGAAACCTAAAGACATGGCTCTGAAGACTGGCTTCGGTGAGACCTGCACTATTGCTTGGCTGACACACACAGCAACAAGCAAGCATTGATTTATGTTGTCCAGTAACACTTTTCAAGACAAAAATACCTTGGACTTGACAGTGGATCCTTCAATGCCAAGTTGTCAGCACACAGCAAACATTTCTGGGGTTAAGTTGGGACCACTTTCTAACAGCACAAACAAGGCTGTGATCCAGAAGTGTATTGGGATGCTTATGGAAAACCGTCAAAAAATGATGGAGAACCTTAGCACTGGGCTCTCAGCTAGCCTGTAAGCCAGGTGTTCCCATCACTAGCACCTAGCCATCCCTCCCCCCCCCCCTTCAACTGTTTATTACACCTACTTGCTGCATCCTGCCTTAATCTCTGATCCTGCAAACAAACACTTACGCACATACCTAACTTTGAGCACATGCACAGTTCTATTGATTTCAATGGAACAGCTCACATGGGTAAAGTTATACACCTGTGTAAGCACTAACAGGAAGGCCTTAGACTGGAAACTCTGGGGGCAGAGACTCTTCCCAGAAGTTTGGGGCCTAATCCTGATTTGGGCCCTCAGGTACTAGGATTATTACTAAATCAGGATCCTGCCTGCTGTGTGTGGATTAGGGCAATCCAAGAGTTCAAGCAATAAACCTACCTGCTGCTGTAATTCCTCCCTTTGTTTCTGTGTTTCTTCCAGGGCTTTAGCAATTTCAACACTGACTGTTTCTCTGCTGCTTAATTCCTTCTGCAAGATGGTAATAATTCAAGAATTACTTAAGAGGGGAAAATTCAGTATGAAGCTTTCACAAGAACAAGACTAAAAGCCAGTGGTTTCTCAACTCTAAGATCCAAATCCATTAACAAATGGAATTTATAAGTTATTAGCAGACAGACAATCTTGTCCCTCAAATCAGACTTCTTGTTAAATCAATACTAACTTAAAACTGGCAGGGAGCCCATTTCTTGGAACTTTTCACAAACCCAGGCAATTGCATTCAGCTTCCCTAAAATCTAACACTTTTTGGTTTCTACTGAAGTAGTCAGTCAGTCTTCACTGCTCTTCCGCTAAAGAATTGTTGCCACATCCCACTTCAGAGATGGCTGCATTTCAGTGATGGGTGAGTCATCCCCAAGCATTATCTATAGTGGTTTGGGATTCCTTTTAAAATATACATGGACGAGAGAATTGAGATTGGCACCATTTTTCCATTGGCACTGTTGACAAGTGCACAGTTCTGGTATGCAAAGTCAAACCTGACCACCACGTGAAGGGCTTCATACCTGCCACTTCTACTTCTTTTTTTTTCCAAATTTAAGACACTAACAAAGAAATGTCTCCCTCCAGTGGCCAATTCTCAAATTCCACATCACACACGAGGGCTGATATTTAGTATGTTAAAAGCTTTCTATGATATTATAATCTTAAAAGAGAGAGAAGGTTTAGGCTTTAAATAACTGAACAGTGTTTTATTTAGTAGTCAACTAATTTAGATAGCAGTAGCTGTTAAAGGAATGAAATGATGTATTGCTAATGCTATTCTATGCTTTTATTAGTGTTTTTCTTCCTCAGAAGATTGCAAAGCTATTCATACTTGACAGTATCTCTTTAAGTACTGGAATGTACTGTTTATGCCAGTATTTAGTAAGACCTAAGCACTGTGTGTCAAGAAAGTATCAGCCATTCGTAATGAATCTGGAATGGTTTATATTCGGTATAGATATTTTAATTCCAGAGGAAGGTGTGTGGCAGTAACTAACCATGATCTGAACCTAATGTGACTTTAAGTATGGACAACAGGTACAGTTTGCCATTAGCTGTTTATCAAACTTATTTCTTTACTCAAGCAGAATCATCAACACACAGTTAGGCCCCTACCTTTAGTCTTTCCAGTTCAGACTCTCGTTTCTTTAAAGAATTTTCATATTCTTGTCTGCTTTCATTAAGTTCTTCATTTTCCTGTTCCAACTGGCTCTGTAAAATGGAAATAGCTTGTGTGCCAAGAACCAGTGTTTTAATATTTACAGTATAAGTAAACATCCACACACCCCACCCCCAAAGAGACATTGATTTATGCATATTCAGTGCCTCTGAACATTGTTGCTTGGAGAAAGATCTTCACCCTCAACTTCAAAACCACCAAAGTACGAACATGCAGTTTGAACACGCAGTTACATATGAATTTAGTATTTTCAGACTATACACAGAAGAGTTACAGGTGATGCCAGAGGCAGCATCTGGGGATTCAAGAACAGTTACTATACTTACTATCTTATGTTCTGAAGTTGTTCTATCAAACTCTCGAGCTGTTTCAAGGGCAGCTATTTGAGCCTCCAGCCTGCTAACCCGTTCTGTGCACTGATGCTTTACAGTTGAGATATGTTGTTGTAATTTGCTGCTCTCAACCTCTAGATCTGTCTGCTTCAGGAAAAAAACATTACTGTAAGTTAACACTATATTAACCCTATAGTTACGGGAGGGCAGAGTATGTGGAGCTTGCAACCAGAGCCAGGATAACTTTATCCTGCTCATCCCCATACTTATCGCCAAAGAATGACAATGCTATGCTTTATTTCTGTGGCCATCTGGTGCCTACCCTCACATACAAACACATTAACTCATCGCGGAGCTATTGTCGCAGCATTAGCAGGAAGAATACTGACAATTGCAGCCTTATCGATAATGAAACAGAACTGATTGTCACTGAAAATGGTGGATACTGTTTTAGCATGAGTAGCCCAAGTGATTAGAGGATTCTCACCAGCTTTTGGATCTGTAGATCCCTCTCACCGATTTCTTCTTTGCTCCTCTCTAGTGCCCCATTAGCGAGCTGTAGTGCTTGTTCAAGTTCTTTCAGCTAAAACAGGAGAGTAAGTTACTCCCTTGTTCACAAAGAGCGATATTACTGGACAGCAGCACACAAAATAGTAATTTGGAGTAGGGAAGGAACTAGCAGAGGAGGCTAAACACAGAAACCCTTGACTACACTATTCAGAAAAGGGCTTACCTGGCACATGTTGCTTTCTTTTAAATTCTTCAGAAACTCTTCTCTCTCGCAGAGCAATCCCTGTGCTTCAGTTACTTTGCTGTTCAGTTTAGTGACCTAGAAATAGGGATCAGAATGTAAATAAATTAGATAAGGGAATATGTCATACCATGGCCCATGCCTCAAGTGCTCTCCAGCAGCTGGCTGTGGCATGACAAGTGTACATGCCTGGGTCTGTGCTTTGTTCCCCCATGCAAAGGAATGTCGTCTCAAACTCCTTTATTCATATAAAATGCCAAGTCCACAGGTCTCCTGTAGCAAACACAGTTCCTCCCAGCCCCCAAAAGTAAAACTTGGTTACAATACAAGAGCTCTTCAATCCCAATGAAAGGTCACTGGTTGTCAGGTCACCCACCCATTAACCACTCTGTTATCCCCACTCCAGGACCCCAAGATGTACTTTTCTCCCACGAGTCTCTTCCTGGAGCTCAGAGCAAGCCCCTCACTTGTGAGTCCTACCCTTGCTCCTTGGACCCTTGCTGCAGTTCACTGTTACTGCTCTCCTGCAGCTCTTTCCTTCAGAGAACTCTCTGCTGATCTCTCCTCTGCCGGAAGGAGGCTCTCATAAGCCCCTTCCCATCTTCCTTCAGGGACCTAGAAGGGTCTAGGGCACAGCTGCCATCTTTTTAGCAAAACTGGGGAGTTGAAGGGGGTCAACTAGCCAGTCACAGGTGCCTCTTCCCTCTAAAAAACAGTGTCACTCTGTGACAGAAGGGTTAGTATGCAATCAGGGTTACATATGCCACACAAAATTTCTAGGTAAAACACACACACACCCCTAAGGTGGATATGGTGAGATAAGGTTTCCTTTCAAAGCTCAATGTTATTTTCAGTCTCAAATCTTCTGAAAAAAAGATTGCGAACCTTTCAATTTGTATTGGGTTTTAGATAAAATTTGCTGGATGCTAAAACACACCTAATCCATCCAGATGGCCAAAAGTGTCAACCCCACTGAGTGCAGTGGTGAAGGAGGAGGAAATACCTGGGTTTCCAGTAGGTTCACAGTCTCAGCATGATTGGTTCTAGCTGTCAATAGCTGCTGTCTGGTGTCATCCAGTTTCTGCTCCAGAGCAGTTTTCTGAAGATTAAAACACCATCACAGATCATACAAGGGGACTCAGAAGTTTAATCTCTAAAAATTGCTTTTATGGTGAAGGCATGATGGCCAGAATCCAAACAGCAGTTACTAGGACATATAACACACCTTTGCACCTAGGGGACGACACCGAGTGAACCTATTGATCACCACTGCACAGCATTTCTACTGTGGAAAATGGGAGACCTGGAGATGCATGACTGAAGTCCAAGCTGAGGATGTAATCAGCATCTGTGACCAACTACAATGCTGCAACAGAATACCTCCTCTACTGCCCTTCAGAGCCACTCTGCTGGGACAGTACAGGACACACATGCAAAGGGTAAAATATTTACTAGCTGTAGCACAGTGGTTCCCAAACTTTAACAACCCATGAACCCCTTTCACTAAAATGCCAAGTCTCCCGAACCCCCTCCTAAAAATGAATATTCCTAGGGATTTTCTCCTTTACCGGAGTATAAATTATAAAAGCAACTGATATTGGAAATATACATTTTCTTTTTATGACATGCTTATTACACACTATTATTAATTATTGATTACAGTATCTTTATTACACTATGAAAATGGCAACACTCTTCCAAGATCTCACTTTCGTATCTTGTATCACTTTGAATAAGCCTGTTATAAGACAAGGCTTCTAGGTTTCATCAAGGAGTATCAGATGTGAAACAGTATGAAGGTATTTAAGAAGCCAGCTCAAAAAGTGCCTTCTACACAAGCATTCGGCTCTTGAGCACTCCAGGAAAACAACGCATGTTACAAAGCTTAAACTTGTTCTTCATTATAATTTTAAAAACAATACTAGCTGCCTAATTTTAAAAACAAAAAATATCCACCCCCCATTCCATTTTTATAAGGAGTCTTGACGTTTACATCTCCTCAGTATGATAGATATCCTTTCTTTGATGTGCTTAGTTCTTGGAAGTCCAGGGACTCTGGGCTGCTGGCCCTGTGCTGCCTGTGATCCCTAGGGACAGCTCTGTCTGCCATTAGGGAATTTCTCCCCATCCCCACCCCCCAAGAATCCCGTTACATTTTGTGAACCCCCAGGGGTTCACAAACCCCAGTTTGGGAACCACTGCTGTAGCGTTTACTCTCTAAGAGGACATTGTGCTGCCTCTACAAGTAGCTTTCAAAACTGGATTTGGACTTATTTAAGCCAGGTTCATTTACTAGCTGCACCAGGCTAGGGTGCTATGCACTGCAGGTAAGTGCTATCAGGGAAAAGCAGGTGTTCCTGTCTGCAGACCTAGGCTGGGGAAACCTGCCTCTGTTCAGAAACAACATGGCATATCATTGCTGCAGAATGGGGTTAGGAAGTAACGGAGATATTGGCTGTGCTCAGTTCCCCTATGTTCTCTCTCAACTTATGGCTATTTCTCATCACTGCTTGGTTCTTAGCTCTGTGGATACAATGGATGCTTTGGACTTGGCCCAGCGTTCTTTCCCACGAGCTTTGCAAGCCCTTTTAGCCACCAGAGCACAGAAGAGAGGAATATACATCAGCATTAACTCTTTGGTTACTAGTATTATAGCTTGCAACCTCAGTGTGCTACCCTCACTGAAGACATGATCTTGAACACACTTGAGCAGGTCTAAGATTCCATCCATCAGGAGCAGAGGCATATGCAGGATATTAGATTTTTTTTCCATTACATGACAGTTACAGTAATAGCCAGACAGTTCTCAAGGGATTTAAAGCAGTCTAAAAATGTTACCTCCTTGAGAAGCTCCCACACATGTTCATCCCCTGAAAAATTCCCTTCTAGTCTTTTTTCTAGGGAAGACATTTTTTCCTGCAGATGTTCAAGAAGTTTATTTTTCTCATCAACTTCAACAGTCACCTGCTGGAACAAAATGCCAGTGTCATCTTCATAGCCAAGCTTTTAATACATAGTGGGTTCACTTCGGGGGAACCCGCTTGCCCCACAAACACACATCAAAAAAGTTCTCTCTCTAATAAAACCCTAAGATAACATAGGGTGGTTATGTCTATGAGGGGAGAAAGAAAAAGGCGGGGGGGAGGAAGGAAGGACCCACCATTAACTTGTGTTGTTCATATTCCAGTTTGAGAGATTCATGCTCCCTCTGTAAAGTTTCCAATCTTTTCTCACAACCAGAGGCAGCAACTCGAGCCTATGGCATATAGAAAATTTTTTTTTTATTCCAAACTCAGTTTTTACTAGGCAAATGCAAACTGAAGCATTTCAGTGAAGGTCCAGTTTGAACTGTCGCATGAACTGACAGAAAGAAAGGTATGAGAAACCAATTATCCCAACCTACGTTTTGCAAGTCTGCTGAAAGATTCTGAATGAAGGTTTGTAGTTCTTGTCCTCTCTGCTCCAGGGCAGTGATCTTATTTTCTGCATTCGCCTCAGCTGCCACTAATTCATCCCTTCACAGAAAGAAAAACAGTAACTCAATGTGCCAGCAAGCAGAATGCATCTGCCAGGGGAAGGAGGGTAGATTAAGCAACCTATGATTTTTCTCTAATCTTAAGAGCAGCCATTCTGGCCTGGCACTAACCATTCACAGGAGCTTAAAAGTTAGCTACTGCATACTCCAGCACTCATAACCAGGTGAAAGAACGGTAGTGACTGAGCACAAAGAACTCTACTAAGTGATCCAGACTGCATACAAACAAACTACAGTTCCAATCTAACTGTACAAGGGTAGTTTAAGTAAGTAAGTAGGTAGGTAGGTAAGTAGGTAGGTACGTACCTACCTACCTACATACTTAATTAATTAATTAATTAATGTATTCCCTGTAAGGTGACCAGATGTCCCGATTTTATAGGAACAGTCCTGATTTTTGGGTCTTTTTCTTATATAGGCTCCCATTACCCCCCCATCTCCTGTCCCAATTTTTCACACTTGCTGTCTGGTCAGGCTAATTCCCTATCACATGGTAGTATGCAAGTACTGACTAAGCATTGAGCCTACTGCATATGTGGGCCCTTCGAGGGGAGCTAGAGCCAAGTGGGAAATAAATCCGAATATCTAGATATTGCTGACAAATTCCTCTACCGCACCACATACACACCTCTGTGCTTCCAGCTCCGAGTGCTGCTGCTGCAGCTCTTCCACTTCATGGCTCAGAAGCGATGACAATTGGCTTGTGACCTGCAGCTCTTTTTTAGCATGGGTTAGCTCTCGACTGCACACCTCTAGCTCCTGTTCTGCTCTGCTTAGAGACTCTTCCTTTTTCAAAAGCTGAACATTAAAACATTATCTTTGACAAAGATGAACTGATACAATTAATAAAGGCTTCTGAAGGTGTCTTGCTGCCTTTATCAAAGTTATAAACTAAATTAGATTAAATTATACACAGAGAATGCTGAAAATTCAGTGTCAACTGGGAGTTTACATGATACTGCATGCAGACACATACTGTAAAGACTCCAATCTTCAGTGAATTAACACATACAATTACAAACTCACCAGTTAACCACAACCCTCATTTGGAGCTGGTAACATGCACTCAGGCAGCAGTAGATACCAAAACCAAAAAGCAGATACAGTACAGTACTGCGTTAAAGATAAAATACAAAAAAAAAAAAAAAAAAAAAGGGTGGGGGGCGTTTTAAACATTTTTTGACAAGGTAAAAAAAAACTTTGTGCTTATTTCATTTAATTTAGGGTGGTTAAAAGCAGCATTTTTCTTCTACATGGAAAGTTTCAAAGCTGTAGTAAATCAATGTTCAGTTGTAATTTTTTGAATAGGGCTGTCAATTAATTGTAGCTTTAAATTGCATTGTTAAACAATAGAATATCAATTGAAATGAAATATTTTTGACGTTTTTCTATATTTTCAAATATATCAATTTCAATTACAACACAGAATACAAAACCTACGGTGCTCATTTTATATTATTACAAATGATAAACAAAAATACTTTTTCAATTGACCTCATAAAAGTACTGTAGTGCAATCTCTATCATGAACGTGCAAATTACAAATGTAGATATTTTGTTTTGTTATATAACTGCACTCAAAAACAAAACAATGCAAAACTTTAGAGCCTACAAGTTCACTCAGTCCTACTTCTTGTTCAGCCAACCGCTCAAGCAAGTATCTTTTGCAAATGTAAACAAAATGCTGCCTGCTTTTGATTACAATCATGTATCAGAAGGATAGCTGTGTTAGTCTGGATCTGCAAAAGTGACAAAGAGTCCAATTCACCAACAAAAGCTTATGCTCCAATATGTTGGTTAGTCTAGAAGGTGCCACAGGACTCTTTGTCGCTTTTGTTTACAATGTCACCTGAAAGTGAGAACAGCCGTTCGCATGGCACTGTTGTAGCTGGTGTCGCAAGATATTTCAGTGCCAGATGTGCTAAAGATTCATATATCCATTCATTTTTTCAGCCACTGTTCCAGAGGACATGCTTCCATGCTGATGATGCTTGTTAAAAAAATAATGTACTAATTAAATTTGTGACTGAACTCCTTGGGCAAAAATTGTATGTCTCCTGCTCAATTTTACCCTCATTCTGCGTATATTTCATGTTATAGCAGTCTTGGATGATGACCCAGCACATGTTGTTTGTTTTAAGAACACTTTCACTGCGAATTTGACAAAATGCAAAGAAAGTACCAATGTGAAATTTCTAAAGACAGCTACAGTACTCAATCCAAGTTTTAAGAATCTGAAATGCCTTCCAACATTTGAGAGAGATGAGGCACGGAGCATGCTTTCAGAAGTTTTGAAAGTAACACTCTGATGTGGAAACTACAGAATGCAACCACCAAAAGAGAAAATCAACCTCCTGCTGATGGCATCTGACTCAGATAATAAAAATGAACACGCATCAGTCCATACTACTTTGGATCACTATCAAGCAGAACTCATCATCAGTATGGACATGTCCTCTGGAATGGTGGATGAAGCGTGAAGGGGCATATGAATCTTTAGCCTATCTGGCACTTAAATATCTTGTTACACTGACTACAAAAGTACCATGCAAATGCCTGTTCTTACTTTCAGGTGACACTGTAAACAAGAAGCAGGCAGCATTATCATCTGTAAATGTAAACAAACTTGTTTGAGTGACTGGCTGAACAAGAAGTAGGACTGAATGGACTTGTAGGCTTTAAAGTTTTACATTGTTTTGTTTTTGAGTGCAGTTCTGCAACAAAACAAACTATCTACATTTGTAAGTTGCACTTTCATGATAAAGAGATTGCACTACAGTACTCGTATGAGGTGAACTGAAAAACAGTTTTGTTTTTTTTTTACGGTGCAAATATTTGTAATCAAAAATAAAGTGAGCACTTTACATTTTGTATTCTGTATTGTAATTGAAATCAATATATTTGAAAATGCAGAAAAGATCCAAAAATATTTAAATAAATGGTACTTTATTATTAACAGCGCAACTGATTGCGTGATAAACCTTTTTGAGAACACAATTAACCTTGCTGAGAGCTCTTCTGCTGACAAAGCTGCTGCTCTCGTTGAGGGTGGAAGTTTTTTTTGTGTCAGCTCTCTCCTGACGACAAACAGCAGCTACGCTGCACACCTTTTAGTGGCATGGCTGCAGCAGAACAGCAGTGTCGCTAAAACGTGGGTAGTGCAGACGAAGCCTTAATGTCAAGCCATAAAGTAGTATATATTCTAGCACCGAAAAGAGAACAGACTACAAAATAGTCTCACCATGTGTTTGACTTTGGCCAGTTCCTGCTGTTGAAAGCCCTCCAGTTCATCAGTTTCATCTCTCTTTTGGAAAAGATTCAAACTCTGCTCTCTCATTTCTTGTAACTGAGCTGAAAGCATCTCTTTGTCCTATTAAACAACCATCAAAATTAAACAAGGAATCCAGAACGTCTGTCACTCAATTTCAGGTCAGCAATGTATTAAATTAAGCTTCTTGGGAACAGGATCTTGTTTTATGTTTATATCTGCAAATCACATGCACTCTTAAGGTGCTATATAAATAACAGACTTCTTACACATGTATTTTCAGAATGCATGTGTCTCAGTAAGCAGTACAGCCTGCATTACTGAACTTTGGAAACTTCCAGGACTGTGCTGTGAACAAGACAAAAATAACTTTCATTTGAGAAGAAACTATACAAAGTTCTTTACACCCACCATTCAAGCATGCCATGATAGGCAATTAATACTTGAAACACTTGACAGCAAATCTAAACATCTGTTTAATGCTTCTGTGGTAAAAGATGTCTGGAGCAGAGACTTAGTTGGACAGCTGGAACGATTACAGCAAGAATGAAATCCTTTATAAAATTACTGAAGTGGAACTAATTTCTGCTATGATGCTGACAACACAAGACTGGAGTCAACGTATGCCTGGTTTTGGACAATAACTTTATAAAAGACAGCCATGGCTGCGCTCAGAGTCACAGCTCTCTTGGCAAAGACTGCTCTGCTTTTTATAACGAAGATACTCTCTAGTAGTGAAGTGCTTCATGTCAAACCTCCAAGGGGGTAGGTGATCTGAACAGGCAAACCATATTGCTGTTACACTTATTTCATTTGTGGTCATTCGTGGCTGTGAGCCAATAGGATTTTTCTCCAGTCAGATGTAAATTCCCTTATGCGACTAAAGCTTTGGTCTATAGTTATTACTGTGCTTACCAGCTACTTCGGTGACAAGGCTAGAAACGCTCTTAACAAATCTCACCAAGTGAATGGTACGCAGAAAAATAAGGGGAGCAGAAATAAAGCTCATCCCGCAGCACTCTGTTCAGCTGTTGCCATAGCAAATGCATATAATATTCATGGCAGGAAATGAGCATCAACAGCAGACAGCAAAGTTTAAAGGTCAGCTGTAGCAACACACAAAGGAAGAGGGAGTGCTTGCAAGTGCCACTACGTAGTCTATACTAGTGAGGGTTTTGTTTCTATAATGCCAAAAGAGCGCTAAATGCTTCACAGACAGGCATGAAGACATGGTCACTGTCCCAACCAGTTCATAGTCTGAAAATACAAGATTTTGCCCTTTTTTTTTTTTAAATGTATCATCAGTTTGCACATACAGATCTTCCTCATCCCAGGACCACTCTGTTCTCCCTCTCACCACAGAGGAATAAGAGATTAAATCACTTCCTCGCATGCCGTGTGATTTTGCAGTCCTTGACTCCCAACCTTGTGATCAGATCACAGAGCTCTCACACTGGTTCCTGAAAGGAATAGCTCTTAATAGATCTTAAGCACTCATCTCTGTCCCTCAGCCACCTGCTCTGTAAAATAGGGATGATAATGCCTCAGCAGCATTGCAAGGGATTAATTTACTAATACTTGAAAGAATAAAACAAGAGATGTAAGTGCTAATGACACGAGCAATCGGAGTAAAGGCTGAACTTTTACATCTATGCTGGCTGACGTGCCAATCTTTCATCTCTTGCTTGCGTCTGAAGTCTGTGATTTGTTATTTTTTCTCCAAAACTAGTTCCAGATTTAACTTCTAGGGTGAAGTGGAGAATGAAACATGAATATCCACTCTTAGCCAGAAAACAAGGAATCAGATACTCCTGATAAATTACATTTTCTGTATGAACTTTTGCTTGCCAAGTCCCAGTATGTGCACAGGCCTACATTTAACGGAGATATCAAAAGAAACTTGCCTTTTCAAGATGAATTAACTTTTCCCTCCATTCCTGTACAGGGGAAGAGAGGGGGACAGAAAAAAGAAAGGGCAAATAAAAATCTACACACCAACTTTGAAATGCAGCAATAAATGTGACTGAAGGTATTAAAATTAGGGAAACTTATTAAATGGAATGAGTAAAAGTAACCAGAGAGGATTTTAATATACCAGTAACACCTAACACATGTTCATTTATGACACCACAACATATCTACTTTGTGCAAACAAAAATGCATCATCTATAGCAGTGGTTCTCAACGTATTCACCACTGTGGGCCACGTTCACACAGTATTTATGTTACCTGTATGGCCCTGAAGACATCACATGTGCTGCAGCTGTGCCTGATCAGGCTGCAAGCAGCCCACAAGTTGAGAACAACTGATCTACAGACATTTTAATTATGTGACAAGAGTTGTACCTAGACAGCAAGTTTGAATTCACATTAGAGACATTCATGAGCTCTTATAAAGTAAAAGGAGCGAGCTATGCACGTTGTCTCAGAATGAAGTGTCAGCAACACTAACCCTTGCACCTTATTCCTCTTCCTTTCCCTCCACCCAGATAAGAATAAATCAAGCTGCCGTCTAGGCAGGAGACCGCTTGTGACACTACTGGATCTCAGCAGTGATTCTCCAGTACTACTACATGTTGACTACGCCAAGATTACCATACTTGGAAGCCTCCCACTATCAGTCAACTGTTTCATTGTGTAAACCTTGTGTTTATTACCTGGTCCTTTTGTTCTAACGCCAAAGCCATTCCTTCAGCCATCTTTGCTCTGCTGGCCTGGTAAGCCTCATTCTGCTCCTGAAATTTCTTCATGGAAGCTGTCAGAGAATCACTAGTTAAAAAGTCAGGGTATGCAAATACCAACACTGTGCATTTACTTCTCTAAATATCATAAGTCACACTAAAATTTAGCATCACCACTGTCAAGATAGTCAGGCCTCTCTATGTTCACACAATGCCTAGTACTATGTGAGCGCTACCACAAACAACAAAGATATCAGCAGAGCCCCCATCTGGACTGCAATAACACTGTAGATTTTTTTAAAAATGCCAGTCATAAGTTCAACAAAAGTGCTTGCTGGCAACTGTCAGATTAACAGCAAACAAACCACAGCTGCTTTTGGTCACAGTAAATCTGGCAGAAAGTTGTGTGCTATTTTTACAACCACTATGTACTCAATATGAAGAGAAACATTTTTAACAGTATATCTTTTTACACTCCATCTGTATTCAAGGCAGAAGAGCTTTAAATTTAAAAAAAAGGAAAGAAAATAAAAGTACGTACAATCCTGATGCTTTTCTAATGCAATTTCAAGCTTCTCTTTTATCTTCTGCAAGTTTCGGACCTGTTCAGCATAATCTTGGGTGAGGAGGGAGAAGCACAGACCAGGAATGGACAGACATTAGGGAAAGAAATTTAAAAAAAATATGAGTGGAAAGTGACAATGATTTTCTTAACTAGAAAATCATTCCTGTTAAGGAAAATTAGGCTGACCTTAACAACGAACACCACAAGCAAATAATTCTACCACACACCATCCATGGAGTAAATGGTCGGCACAAACAGAAGGGCCTAATTACACTAACAGGGAAAAGACACTAAATCTGGCACAAAAAAGGGAACATTGGCTACAGCAAAACGTGGTGACAAGTACGATGATTTGGTTTGACTTCTGGTTGCAAAGAATCATCCCAATGAGATAAAGAGAAGGAGGGTCAGAGAAATCCAAAAGTATTTGATTTCCTTGTTCCATATTACACCTTACCATAGCGGTGCAATATTGCAGAGATAGTGTGGTGCCATTGGCTAAGCAGGGGAGCTAGTCAAAATGCATCCTTACTTTTAAAATTCAGGTCTTAAAGATACAGAATACGCAATGAATGTGTATTTCTGCCATTTTTTTGGAGCAGAGATGACAGCCTAGATTAAAGGAAGAAAGTACCTTGAACAAGTATTTAGAAGCCCCCAGGAGGATCTGTTTACAGGTCTTGAAGTCTGGTTAATGTTTCAGGTATTTGTAAGACTCCTGTATCTATGGCAGCTAAGCACTGAGACCTCAAATGCCCCTAACAATACTTAGGGATTATTCCTTTAGGAACAGGTGAATACTTCACAATTCCAGTTGCACTATAAGCTGCCTTCACACTTCCCATATCTGAGAGCTGAGCAGGGGTCTGCCCAGACCTCAGTTCATGTTAGAACAACCATGAGACTCCTCCAAGTTATGCTTTGTTTCCCGTGACCCCCTACGAGTCCTGAGAAGCAGAAGATAGCAGAAGACATAGTGCACTCTAGCCAGGTCCCAAATCACAGGACTGGGAGCAGAGTCAGCACAGAGCCCCTTTGCCAGCTGTATGCCAGCCAGGGAGGCTCACATTATGGGGACAATCTCCAAGGGCCATTTCTGTTCAGTTTAAGCTGCATCAAGATCCAGGTCCCCATCTCCACCCTTCCCTTTTTTGAGAGGCAGGTCTTTTTAGATCATTAGCTCTTTCAGGGCAAAGACTAGGTCATCTTAAGTACTGTACAGTGCTGAATACCATGGATCCCTGACCCTAACTGGGGTCTCTGGATGCTACTGCAATACAAACCGTAAAGACGACATCAGATTGGGGCCTGGGGGATCCACATCCAAAAAGAAGTGTTCTGGTTGGAGCATGGGGACCGAGAAAACATACTGAACATTTGGGAAGATCACACGGATGGGCCAAGACAGGAAGTCATAAATCTTTATTTTTTATTTTAACATTCTATATGGATTTTGTATTGATTGGATTGTAAGCTCTCAGATACTGACCAACAGGCTTCTTATAAATGGATTAAATACAAAGTTAGCTAGACAGCAAAAAAAATTCTTTTTGTAAATTAAAAAAAAATATAAGTGTGAAAGAAAATATTTCCCAGCGCTGAAAGCTTGTAAGATATAATTTACATACTCAGGAAACATACCAGACAGTTTGGCCTCCAGTTTTCGTATTTGTTCATTTCTTCTAAGTAGCTGGGATGAGAGATCTTCTCTGGAGCTGCTTCCATCAGAAGCCTTGGCAGGTTAGAGAGAGACAGATAACTATGTGGTTTCTGAACTTCAGAAAGAACAATCCTGTCACACTCAAATTTTAATGACAGTGAACATTACAAGGGCTAGAAATAATGAATGGTTTTCTATTTCCCATGGAAAGGAGAACAGATTTACATATTCTGCTGGCTAAGTCAGTGCATATGGCACTTGGGAGAAAGGAAGAGGATATAAATGTCAGCTCTGCAACATGGACCTGTGAGACAGAATGCAGAATTTTCTAAAACAAATAGTTGCTGAAAACAAGTAACTCAAATTACTGGACTGACCATGGAAGAAGATGACTGGAAAGAGGTAAATTAAGCCACACACGTTGGAAGGGTTCCAAGCAGGGGAGAGGGTGAATAGGTAAGCAGTGGGAAAATAGAAACTATAAGCCTTTCATCTGGGAAAAATAGTTTGCAAACACTGATACAATGTTAATTTCTGACAATATTCATTTAATCAGTTTTTATTCTCTATAGTTCTCTTATTTTTTGATCATTATGGAAACAAAATTAAAAGCAATTAAGTGTATACTGGTAAAGCACAGAATTCTTGAAAGATGAACAAATCCTGAACTGTTATACATATTTTATTTTATTGTCTGCAATATAGTTGTAACTGTATCATTCCCACAGTATTAGAGAGAGAAGATGGTTTTGGTAATATATTTTATTTATGGCTTATTACAACAATCTGTAACCCACTAGCCCCCCTCTTTTTGTCTTGTGATTGCAGAGATGTTAATGGTCCACTCTGCCTTGAATGGTCCCTTAGAATATGCACTAACTACTTATGCTAAACTATCTGTTCCATCTTGCACTTAGCTGTGATGCTCCAAGTACTTTTCCCAGGCCAGGCCTACACTACAGACCTATATCAGTATACTACATCACTAAGTGGTGTGAAAAATCTACACCCTGGAGTGACGGTTATACTAACCTAACCCCCTGTGTAGACAGCGTTATATTGATGGGTGAGCGTCTCCCATTAATATAGCTACAGCCTCTCAGGAAGGTGGATTAACTATGCCAACAGGAGAGAGTCTTCACTTAAGCGCTGGGGCAGCTGTGCAGATGCAGTGTTTTAAGTGTAGACCTGGCTGTGTGTGGCTAGAAAGCTTGTCTCCCTCGCCAACAGAAGTTGGTCCAATAAGAGACATTACTTCATCCACCTTTTCTTACATATATTTTAATGTCTCTCTCCACTATACTTCTTTCCGTTCTGTACACAAACAATGCAATAGCCACAATGTTTCTCAATCCTATATCAATTGCTATGTGAAAATTAGCCAGAGTTGGGGTAGGAGGAGTGAAAAACCAAGTATAGTAACCACAGTATTTTCCCTTTGACTACTTGAGATCAGGATTTCTCGTCTAGCTCAGCAACCAAAGTCTCTGTGGTTGAGAAATAATATTTCACAGCACCCCTCCTTGGAAAAATCTCTCTATTTTACAGATGATGGAATGATGACACAGGGGAACCTGCTGTTCTATAGCAACACAACATACAGTAACTACAGGCGCTGAAAGTGATGCTGCTGTGTAGTCTAATCTACGGTTTGGGTGACATAAGAGCCTTCAGAAGGCATGACTTTCAGCCAAAGCACTAACAGGTTTTATTTAATTTATACACTCCTAAGATTAATATATAATCTACGTATACTATAGTTTTAAATGAAAATTAGTTTAACTAGACATTTTAACAACAACCTACAAGTTTTTCCAATGCTACAGAAACATAAGCATCCTATGCATAAACATCCTATGTAGGTATGTAAACAATATGCCTGACCAGTAACTGCACCAGGAACCTAAGAGGTTAACATAGAATCAGAATACCACAAACTAAGACTTGGATTGCTTTCTTGCACTTTTTAGCATTACATTTATATATAGTATCTTCTGTTTTGCTTTAACATGGTTTGATATTTTATACCTTCATTTGTCATGTTCTGCACTGATAAATACATAATTTATATTATCTTGAAAAATTAATGATGGTTAATATTTATTCTCATCCACTAACATCTGACTATGCTTACTTCAATTTCCAAAAACTATTCTGATTAAAGATACATTTGCACATCACATATCTGTCTCTGCCATGCACTTGATTTTTCAATCACAGTCAAGATTCTTGAATGGCTTTTTGTAACCTTGTGCATTAGAAATGCTGTAGTAAAATGCAAAATATGATACTTACAAAATCATCTCCAGAATCTGCTCCCACAGACGTGATTGACTCTTTGCTGACTGATCTGGGAATTCTAGCAGCCCCTCCTGGCCGAGGAGCAATTGCTGCTTCCTCTGCTATCTTCTTCTTCAGTTTTGCAAACATTTTACTGCAGCTGCTGTTCTATGGCACCAAAAGAGCCAGGTATTTTGAAACCCAACTGCCCCAAATTACACAGTTAATAAGTTTGATGCTCTATTTAAAAAGTTTCCAAAAGTCAAAATTTAATTTTAACTCAGCCAGTTTTACTCCTGTTCCAGTTTCTTCAAAGGGCTCATGGCCTAACAGTTCCTGAGAATCAAAGAGAGATCAACTTTCAACATCAAACCAGACAATAGACTGAAACCAATAAAGTATTAAAAGACATTTTTATTACCCTTATTATAAAGTTCATGGCTGTCAGACTGCACAATTAAATTTAAAAAACAAATTACCTACTGCATTGAGTGGAAACACTCAAATTCATTAGTATTAATTGTCAAAAGTGGATTTTTAATTGTCACTGGTAACAAGTTATGCAGATTTCTTCCCAGAAAGATATTTTATTTACTCTGTACACAATTTTCCTTAACAAAGCTTTGGATAAGAGGCAAGAAGTTTGGTGAGGGGAATTTTCTGTCAATTCCCCAGATTCCATCAAAATAAGGAAACACAAACAAACAAAGAAATTCTTTAATTTTGCTGTTCAAATTAAATATTTTCTATAAGTATTACTGCAAACACTGTATATTTTATTAACTTGAGATATGCTCTGATTCAAAGTGTTACTGCACAGTACCTTGTTTATTATCTCAATAATCCCAACCAAATATTGCTTAGATTTTCTACTGGCTAATGCTGCAAACAAAACATGTGACATGAATAAAGTTGGGTTCTTTCTGGGTCATTCACACTAGTTCTGAGAAAATGTTGAGAAATTAATATTTTGGCTCTCTAGAGCTAACAGGAATAAAAATTAATTTGCAATTATTGACTGCACTAATCAAGGAGCCTAGCAGGCGCATATTGACATGAGAATGATAGACACACATCTCACAGTAAATTTCTCTCTAGCCTCCCACTTTCGCTGTTTTGAGTTCTTACTATTCCCTTTGACTGATGCAGGGAATTATACAGAGTTCTTCTGAACTCTCAATTTTGGTGGCTCAGTTTAGAGGACTTAGCAACTGGAAATAAATCTTTCCCCATTCCTCACCTATTTTTTAAGCAATTCTACAGAAATCTGAAAATATATTCAACAATTCTGCTTTATTGTCTCCTGCAATGTCAACTTCCTCACATATTTTTCTGCTAATTCATCTGTTTGTCTTGTGTTCTAAAGAAAATCCTAGACAGAGCTACATCTACTGTCATCATTCAAGTGTTAAATATTCAGTATTTCTAGGAGCAACATGTTATCAGACTCCTCCACCCACCAAATCCTTGTTCAACAATCCACTGATTTACCAGTTGATGCTCAACCTCAAACAAGTGTTCATTCTCAACTCACCTGGATGTCCCTCCTCTATGCTCTTACAACTCCTACTAACGTTGAAAGCAGTGTAATCCCACTGTGGAATTAGCATTCCAAATAGTGACATTAATACAGTTAATAAAATGAAGAATAGCACCTGAGAGACTAACCAGTTTATTTCAGCATAAGCTTTCGTGGGCTATAGCCCACTTCATCAGATGCATAGAATACAATTAGTTACTCTGAAATCTCCTGCTTATTTTGTATTAATTACTTCACTTCCAAACAAACAGAGTTAACATCACTTATTCCAGCATAAGGAGTCCACACAAGACACCATCATAGGCCCTAACCACATCACTCACACCATTGGGGGCTCATTCACCCATCATTCACAGGCACATCTACCAATGTGATATATGCCACCACAAGCCAGCAATGCCCCTCTGTCATGCACATTGGCCAAACCAGACAGTCTCTATGCACAAGAGCAAATGGACACATACCTGCCATCAAGAACAACAACATTCAAAAACCAGTCGGAAACAATTTCAATCTCCCAGGACACTCAATAACAGACTTAAAAGTGGCAAGTCTTCAACAAAAAAACCGTTCAAAAACAGACAAACAAGAAACTGAAGAACTGGAATTAATTTGCAACCTGGACACCATCAAATTAAGCCTGAATAAAGACTAGAGTAACTAAAAAAACTAATTTCCTCCTCCTGATACCCACACCTTCTTGTTAACTCTTTGAAATAGGCCACCTTGATTACATTGACCTCATTAGCACTACAAAAGTGATTTCCATCCCTTCTTGTCAGCTGTTGAGAGGAGCCCACTTCCACCTTAATTGAATTGGCTCCTTAGCACTGACTCCCCCCAACTTGCCAAGGCAACTCCTATTTTTTCAGGTGCTGTGTATTTATACCTGCCTCTGTATCTTCCACTCCATACATCTGATGAAGTGGGTTTTAGCCCACAAAAACTTGTGCCTAAATTTGTTAGTCTCTAAGATGCCACAAGGACTCCTCTGTGTCTTTGCTGATACAGCCTAACAGGGCTACCATCTGAACCCTGTCACATAGGGACAGTTACTCCAGAACGGTAGTTTCTGAAGTTCCACACAGTGCATGGGGACCATCTGAACTGGGAATCTTACACAGTATCATGGGAGAGGGTGAAAGGAGAGTCCGGCAAAACAGAGCCCAATAGCTCCCCCAGGCAACGCACTGCAAAGCCCTCCAGCTGAAAATCGGGAGCTCAGAGACGCTTCCCGGGTGCTCCAAGAGCGCCTTGTCCCCCCTACACGCCCCGCCCCCAGACCGGGCCTGGGCTCCGCCCCCCCCTACACGCCCCGCCCCCCCCGCCCACCGGGGTCCATATTATTATCGCTTCCTAAGCAACGTGGCCCGTGGATACGGCGGGCGCGACTTCGCCTCGTTCGCCGTCCAGCTCCTGCCAGCGGCGCCCCACGAGCCCGGCTCCGGAGCGGGCAGAGCGGCCGCTGCCGCGCACTCACGGAACCGTCCCGGTCCCGGCCGTAGCACCGGCCCAGGAGCCTCCTCCTCGGCGGCTCCTTCCAAGAGGCGCGCTCCCCGGCCTGGCTCCTCAGTAGCGGCGGGGCGCCCCGCTCCGAGCAGGCCGGAGCCGCGGGGCGGGGCCCTCACCGCCCCGACCAGGACTGCGCCCAGCCCCTCCCCCACAGGGTGTCTCACTCACCGCGCGGCCTCCCAGCCTCTCCGCCCATCCCCCATCGCCCTTCACCCGCGACACCGTGGCAGCTGCTTCCGGAGCCGAAGGTGACGCTCCCGACACCGGGAACCAGCTGTCAAGAGACCAACCCGGAAACATAACTCGGCAGCCGGAAGTGACGAGAGAAGAGGGAGTCTGGCACCAGGCGCAGGCGCACAGCGGGGAGTGGCGGGCGCGTGCGGGCAGTTCCTCGCCACCCGCGCTAGAGCCCTCCCTGCAGCCTCGTTCCCGGCTCGGCAGCCGTTAGCCCGTCCCACGCGCCGGCGGGCGGGGGCGGGGCCCCCTGATTGCGGCCCGGCTGGTACTGCCGGGGGGGACCGGAGAGAGGATCCGGGGAGGGGGGATCCGGGAAGGGAGGGGGGGCGGCGGGGGATGGGGGGGGGGGGGGGCCGGCGGGGGGGGGGGGCGGAAAGGGGGGGGCCCGGGGGGGGGGGAGCCGGCGGGGGCGAGGCCGTTCCTTCGGTCATTCCGTCTCCCAGCCGAACAGCGGCGAAACGCCGGGCCCCCAGCGCCCCTTCCGCCCCAGAGCGCGTCCCGCGGTCACGGGGCCCCGGTAGCCGCAGGGGGGCTGCGGGAGGTTCAGGGACGCGCGCTCGGTAGCAGGGGCCGGACTGGGGCCCAGGGGCTGGCAGGGAGCAGGAGGGAGTGAACCGGCCCCGTGTCCTCCCAGGGGCTGCCCGCTTCCGCGTGTCCCTTCTCCCCCCCGCTCCCGCCAGTGCCGCCCAGGGAACCACTGAGGGACAGGGGAGTTGCTCCCCGGTGAGGTCTTGTGCTTGGCAGTATTGAGCCGCACCCGGGCCAGGAGGAATGATCGCAAGGAAAGTGCTGTTCAGCCGCTGAACTCGGGCCGGGAGCGCGCCCAGTGCCCATGGAATAACCGAGAATTTAGTAGCCACACGAACAAGCTTCTAACATGCACGTGCTTCTAGCAATGTTCAGAGACTCAACTCAGCCAAAATGGGTTTCCTCTATAGTCCCAGGAGTGGCTGCTGAATTTCAGGTTCCTGCTACTAGAAATAAAAGGTGCAAAAGTTTCCTAAGACAAAATTATTTTTAAAAAATTCCTCTAAAACCTTTTTCCTTTCTTGCCAAAAATGCCATGGAACCTTTACCATAAAGGGTTTCATCTGACACCACCACATCAATAAGCATGAGCTCACCAAGAGCTGGTACAGATGTACACAAGGAAAACCAGAAATGTTTAAGCAAATATGTTTATTTTATACTGGTAATACACATAATTTGAGTGATTTCAGATACAAAAATTCATGTACAATAGTTCACAACTGATGAATGTAGTCACATTCTGAGAACATTTACCAATGTGAAAATGTCATCAACACGCTAACAGCAAAAAACCACACTTCATATTGTCATTCAATGCAACAAACATTGTTACAGTATTTCGTTCCCTTTGTGCTGTATCAGCTCTGTGCAGAATCACAGTGTTAAGTTGGAAGATTTGTTTAGTGGAATAAGTCTTCCCAGCAGCAGCAAGCAAGCAAAAAGATGACAAACGCACACTAGGCTTCTGAGGAACAAGTCACCACTGGCCATTAGGCAGTCCTAAACCCACCATTACCATCTTGCAGGGGTATTTGCCATTGAAACCCACAATCTCTCTCACAGTTTTGCACAAACTACAGCATGAAGTATCATCAATATCAACAGACTAAAGCTGGGAAGAAATGTATCAATCAGATGGGATGAAACAAATGAGAAAACTTGCATGATTGAGAAATTATGGTGTAAGCAATTCAAATGCATTCAACACAGACAACAGCTTATAAGTATTGCACAAGACAGACATCAGGTTTCCACATCAACCATATGAACCGGTGTTTATGTGTAACAGTATCTTGGTAGCACTTGGCAGAAAAATGTCCCTTTTAACATTGTAAAACCAAAATGACCTCAGATTCCCTCAACACCACAGAAGTCTCTCACTACACCGGTCAGACCAAGACCATTTTCTCTTTAGTATTTTTTTTTTTTTTTAAACCTCAAGTCATAACAGACAGATAAACTGGCAACAAGACACATGGCTATGTAACAGAGAAACAGAGGCTTTGTGAACCATTACAGAGGTTTGTTACCCAACAGCATTATCACATGCACTATAGACTAGCAGCACTTGGAACAGGATAGGTACATGTAAAACTCTTGTGCTTCCATCTCTTCAGAAGAGAGCGCCTATTAGAAATACAACAGTATATTCCCTACAAATGGCATCACAGTTCAACAACATTTTAGTTACATACAAGCACTGGCCACAGTTTATTAAAATTCCTCTCATGCCACTAAGGTGGCAAGTTATGACTTCCAAACAATACATGTTAAAAAAACAAGCATGTTACTTTCTACTAATACAAAGCTATAAAAAAATTACATAAATCATGTCTCCTTGGGGAAAAAAATGTCAGATACTAAGTGCAGACATGCTTGTTCCACACATGGCTGACTTCAGCGCTCATTAGGATTGTAATCATATAGAGTAAACATTTACTCACTTGAAATTATAGTAGGGATTCCATCTGGCTAAAATGGCATTATTGAGTCTGAATATATCATGATCTACATATTCATATCCCTTCCTGACATAAAATGCTGCTGCTGCTGTCTGATTAAAGGCTTGACTTGTATCATGTAAACTAGAGTAGATCGTCCCATGTAAGTTGGGTGGTATAGGCATTTTGGTTGCATGCAGTTTCCATTCATGGAAATTTAAATATGCCTTCTACCAGGATTATCCAAATATGTCCTTATGACTCTTGATTCTCTTAAAGTTGTCTACTCACCACAAATGAGAGAGACCAAGGTTTGTGTATATCTAAACCAAGAAAAAAAAAATCTGGAAAGCCACTGGTTCATCAAGGGCCACAAGCAAAAGCATGCAAGAAATCTGCTTGCAAAATGGGACTGAAATAGGCTTAGAACTAATAATGGAAGCAATAATCAGACCTTGGTATTATTTAATTTTAATTACTATTAAAAATCAAGGTAGAAACTGAATTTTTTTAAATGAAGTAACTTCAATTCTCACTTTAATCTTAGAAGCTCTAACTTCTTCCTGAAATGTCCAGTGGCCATCTATATCATAATATCTAATATATATGTCATAATATATTCCTTTCCTCCCAAAGACAGACTATTTTCTGGAATTACATTGCTTTGGTAAGTTACAGATACCTTGCAAGAAAAGTCCATTTGCTCCAAAAAATTTCTCTTTATATATTTTTAAGTAAAATAGGTTTTGTTTTTTTACCAAAATAGGATATACAGGCACCTGGTTGTAAAATAATTTTGAACCAATTCAATATAAAATTACTTTTAGCAATAAATATTCTGATTCCCAAAGGCAGAAAGCTCCCATTTCCTGTGTGGCTACGCTGCCTGAGGTGGAGTTCATCTTTCTGGATTCCCATCCCGATTTTCCTTATACTACTTGCTGATCCTAGGGGAGGGGCAGGAGAAGGTAGTAGCGCCTTGTGCTTTTTTAAAAGTACTTTAGACAATGCCACGCTCCAGCAAATCAGCTCAATACTGCTACTGAGAAGCATTAGTAACAGCATCCAGGGGGTTCCTTCTTGTAAGAAAATATTAAGGAACACAGTCTGAACAGAAAATTCGGAACAGTTTCTGATGCTTCAGCTTGTATGACAGGCTTTGTTAGCACTGTGGAAATACATGCAGAGGAATGGCCTCTGAATAAGATCTGAAAACTACTCCGGTATCTGAACTGAACAAGTAAGCGGTATTTGAAGTGTGGCTCAAGGCTCAAAAGCAGGAGGTGAAGCTGGGATCTAAGAGCAATGCACCTACAGGAAGACAGCTGGTTGGCAGAACGACTGAGAAAGAATGGAAATTCATTCCTTTGATCTTCTGAAAGACCACTCAATAATTTAGAAATCCTCCACTCTCTTCATCCAGTGTGGAAAAAGGAGTTGGGGTGGGGAGTTACAAAATGACCAAGCAAGGTGTTTTTAAGATGAAGGGCCTGAAGAGCAATGGCAATAGACTTGCTTGCATTGCCCCTTTATGGTGATCCTCCAATCCTCCACACCAGCATCCTCAAAACACGTTCCAGTTACATTAAGTTTGATGGCATGATCTACACTAGACTTTTCCCATAAAATTACCATGGTTCTTACTGGTGCAGCTGTACCAGTTGTAACAACGGTGAGAACCCTAGTATGGATCAATTGTAATGTTTTAACTGCTACATTGCTAGTTCTGCCAGCTCTATATTAAGGCTTCTAGTATACCACTGCTACCACTACCGAGCTGTAATGGTGAGAAAGTCTAGTGTTGACAAAGCCTATTTAAGAAAAGTGTTAAGACAGAAGGGCTATTCAGAGAGGTCACAAACAAGTTTTTAACTTCCAGGAAGAAGTTTAGTTCAAAGGTTTATGTACAAGTCTGGATATGGTTTTGATGCTAATGAAAGGATAAAGGAAGCAAGCCCAGTCAATGAGCACGAAGTCTTCTCCACTCTCCATTTGGGCTTCTACATATGCTCCCTCACAGTACAAATTGCAGATTCACACACAGATGTTAGTGTCTCCTCCCATCCTCACAGGGTCAGTTTTCACAGGGAGCTGCTAACATTTTAAGATCTCCAAAGATTAACAAGTGCCCCTGCTGAAAGCTGAATTCCCATTTCTATATGGGCCCTTTGAATCTTAGGAGAGAAATGTCTCATTTTCTCTCCCTGAAAGGGTTTCCTAGTAGCCATTTCTTCAGCACTATTTGCTGAAGATTATTTGAAATCCATCTGGACAAAAACCAAGACTTCTCCAGAATTCATCCAACTCCATTTTTCACAGGTGTTAATGCACCTTCATTTTTGTCGGAGTCTAATGCACAGGCAGCAAAGTGGCAGCACCTTTTTATACTTGGAGAGTGGTTAGAAATTACTGAATTCATAAGCAGCTCCACAGCCCTGTTTGTTGCTGTTAATCTGAGACACCTAAGAAGAAAAAGACAACAATAGTAACCTTGGCCAGATGTTTTAAAGCCCAGATTGCAGAGGAGTACAAGGCAAGAGGGATGCCACCAATGGAGGTAAATTACACCATACCGACTACATTACCATAGGCAGAACGTAGGAGCTGCGGCAGAAGAAATCTGCAAAGCAGGCACTTAGTCAAGTCTGCATATTTTCCTCTAAGCATTATAGGTTCAGCTTGCTGTCTTCATAGGACCTTTCCTGTATTTGGAGGGCAAGTTCATTCCACTGTTGTAAGCAAGTGAAACACCTGTGTTTTTCTTAAAAAGGTCTAACAGCAGGTCCATTACTTCTCCCCTGCCTCTCTTGTAACTGATCTGCCCAGATCAATTTTTCTTTCACTGCTATTCACTTCCTAGCAGCGAGGATTTCTGAACGTGAAATGAACAGAACATTTCTCTTATGTATAAGCATGCTGTATGAATAGAGAGGTATCCACAGCCATAGCCACGTGCCCATGCATACAGTAGCTATACACATTTTGAGGATGGCTCAGGCTTTAAGGTGAGAAGGTATCATTGTGATCATGTAGTTTGATCTTCTGCACACTGCACACCACAGAACCTCACCCACCCACTCCTGTAATAGACCCCTTAGTCCCTGGCTGAGTTACTGAAGTCCAAGAAACAGAGAATCCACCATTTACAATGGGTGAGTTAAAGAAAGTTTGAATCGGACAAACTGATAGAACAAGATAAATGAAGTTCACTCTTTGAAGATCCCTATTATTAAGTTTGAGTAATAGCAAGTATTCTGAACAAGACCAATCAGATATGATAAAATAGCCAAGAAGAGAATGAGAGACTCTTAAAAAATGCATCTCTGACTTTTTAGATTGAGGCAGAGTGGATGACATTTGGATTTTGACTTAAAGTTCTCATTCTTTTCAGATTATAAAACAGCCTCTCCTAGTCAGAGAGGGACATGCAGAGAGGACTGGTAGACCTGCTGCAAACTCCAGCTAATGGGGAGGCAGGACCAAACACATCACTTGGTGCTGTAGACACAGAAGTCACACAGATGCATCATAAGCAGAGACTCTTCTTCACCCAAGCTGAGCAGAAGACAAGCATCAGGACTTCCCCATCAGCTCACAAACCACATTCCACAAGGATTCACCAGACACAAACAGGGCATGCCACTGGAATCATTTCTTCCAAGCTCCTGTGCACATGCTATTCCCAGCTACAGAAAAGTGAAATGGAACCACAACAGTCAAAGCTAAACATGGGATTTCACTAGTGTCACAGAGCAGTGACCTGGGATTGAGTTTCTAGCTTATTTCATGTTGAAGTGTAGGCAGGGGAAGGTAAAATGGATGCTGTGTTCTCTCCCTTTGTGCTGAAACTATAGAGATTTCTATATTCCTACATGGCTTCCCCAGTGTGTCTGAATACAAAGGATGTTCCATGTAAGTTATGACAAAAGAAAAACTAAACATTAATGTAAACACTCCATTGTGTGATTGGGACCTTGTGCCCATGGAAAAGGGCAAATCAGCCTCAAGCTTCACATTTCCTGGATTCTGTTGGTTCATGTCACAAAATTACTATCATTTCAGTATGAATTGGAATATTTACATTTGTAAAAGAAACCCCCCTACTCACTGGATGAGGCCTTGCTGCACCTAGTTTTAGCCCCAAATTATTTAATTTACCAAACATAAGCCCCTGAAAATAGAGGATTACAATGGTAATGCAACCACAAACTTAACTACAGCATCTTGAATAATGCTTCTAGAACACTCTCATGGAATGCAATCCAAATGGCGTACATATGTATATATAATTTTTATATATACATATTTTATCTCAAGACCTTCCTATATACAAATTTCTATACATATTTACAAGCACAACCAATAGGTAGGTGGGTGTGTACTGTACATAAACACGAACACTGAGTATATACATATTTATTTTAAAATAAACTCAATCTCAGCTAAAGAAGGGTGACCAAGGAACCACAGCTCCACAGAAGAGAACTGCATCATCAACTAGAGGTCTGCTCAAAGAAATTCTTCTCATAATGTTCCATGGATTCTTAGTGCCCATGGGAGTGAAGGGCTGGGCTACAGCCCAGCACAGTGTCAGCAAGTGCTATGGAAGCTCCACTCCTGGAAGCTCCATCCACTCTAACACCCACTGCTGTTCTGCACTGGACTCCCCTATAGCAGTGCTGATGGGCATCAATCCTGACCTGTAGCACCCTCAGCCCCTTGTTATTCCAGTCTGTCTTAAGATGATGGTCACATCAGTGTGAGATTCTGTGAAGAGGCCCATTGAAGTAGGCACCAACGTAAGGAAGCTACCAAACTCATTTTAAAAATTGAAACATTGGACTAGACCTCAAAATTAAAGGGCTACTCAAACAAACTCCCCATTTTCCAGCATTGGAACAATGAACATGGAATGAAACAGCTTTCATGTAAGAGCCTGAAAAATCCATTGGTACCATATACTATATTGTCTAAGGACACAACAGAGTCCAGCATGGTGTCCTTGCTCTATTGGACGTTTCAGCATTACAGTACAGAGAGCACCCCGCTGGACTTCACTTCGGACACCAATACAGCCAAGCATAACAAAAGATGACCAGAGTTTGCTTTGCTACCACTATTTTTAGACCTGTCATTTCAGGCCATTTGACAATCTGTTGTCGCAATTTCAGATACAAAAATTACAATCCCTATCTCCATAGACTTGCCTTTCACTGGATTTAAAGTAACCACCACCTTGGTAGAATGAGTATATTCATTTAACATATCTTTAAAAGCCAAACACTGGAGTCTACAAAAAATTGTGCTTCAGTCTTGGCTTTGGGACAAGCAGGCTTTTACACTGCCAGTAACTGAAGTGGAGCCAGTCTCAAAGCTGAGTGTCTACAGGCTATTTGATTGGGTGTTTAGAACATTTGCTTCATAGAAGCCGAAATCCTTCTACTGTTCCAGTGCTTCCACCCTTCCCTGCCCCATGCCTCCTTTCTGTCCGGGGGTACCAGAGCTCCTGGAGCTTGTTCTGAAACTAGGAGGGCATTGCTACTTCTCCAGCAAGCACCTTCTCTACCTTAGCTTTGAATTTCATACACATCATTACATTCCTTGATGCAGACTTTATAGAGTTCTGCTGGATGTTGTCTAGGTCTGGATGGAATAACTGTGCAGTTAAAGGGGCACAGCAGAAGCTGTGATACCTATAAACCAATCCCCACCAGGTGTGTTTTGGGGGTTTGTTGGTGACTATGTGCCTTGCACACCTTCCCTCTGCTCAGCCTGCCAATGGTTCATTTGAAAAATGCTGTCAGACCAGGACTCCGGGCAAACAGGTAGCGAGTGGGGTGGAGTGATGGGCCCTCACCACACGCATGAAAGGCTGCAGTCCTCTGTGGCAACACTTATTAACCATTATAACGCAAGAGAAAGACAGTTCTAGGGTCACAAGAATCCCATGAAAGTTCATCCCATTGTTAAAGCAGGCAACAGCAGCAGTCCCAAAAGGCTTCCTGCCAGCTGTTTCTCTGCTGGGAAGGGCTGGAACTCAGTACTACTGCAGGAGATTGGTTTGATTTCTGGGCAGAGACTCACCAAGGGCTGGGAATACTGTGGAAGCCACTTCATTCACTCAACGAGCCAAGAAGGGAGACACCCTCCATCCCCCTGGTGATTGAGTCAGTCAGTAGAGCTGCTTAAGAGGACTTATGGACCAGCATCCTCAGCCAGAAGTGTGGTGGCTCTGACACAAGACATGCAGTGGGGCAGACTGTGCTATACGGAGGAAATGGGGCCAGCTTTATTAATTTTGTAATATATGCCACCAGCCTTCTATCTACAACGAAGCAGGCAGAAGGGGACTTGTGTTCCTGGCCAGCAGTGCTGCTCAGTAGAAGGTTTAATTTACATGCAACACTAGATGTCAGGAGATCCCTCTGCAGCATCACTCCAACCCCACTGCTCCAACTGCCATTTGTTCTAGCCCAAGTTTGTCTAATTACTCACCTACGATTGAAAAAAAAAAATGTATTTGCTATGAAGGGCTGTTTCTTTTGTTGCTCTTGCTGGTTTGCACTATGCGTTTCCAGCTTTTCCATTTCAAAGCCAAACTCTTTGGGGATAAAATATTGGTTTTCTATTGGGTTTTTGCTTCCAATTTTTTAAAACTGTATAAAAATAAAGGATTTCCATAAAGTGGGCTAACATTGACCAATAACACTTTTATACTTAGGATCTAGATGTGGTTGCTTTCAACCACAAACACAAAAATAAAACTCCAGGGATTCCTTAGTTTAGCATTTAAAAGGTATGAAAAGATTTGTTTATAAAATTGACCCCATACAGAATGGGGCAGCTGGGCTAACAGCTGTTTGTTTAAAAAAAATCCTAAATTTTAAAATAAAATCAAGTAACTCCTTCTGTGGATTTTCACATTAGAAAACTGCACCATTCAAAGTCTGTGGCTAGGGAAACCCTGTTGCAGTAAGCAAGTGTTTCTTTTAATAGTCATCAATGGTGTTTTCCAGGAACACATTTCTAACATCCAGGATGGAAGCCAGCTCCAGAATGTGTTTTTGGAGGTGAGGGTTCTCCACAGTTTCATCTCTTGGCAGTTGGGGATAAGATTCAGGGTAATTTCGAGTTTCCTGCTAGATGAAGAGAAAAAAGTGTACAATTATTTTTATAATCTAGCAGTGCCAAACAAAAAGTATAAAAAGCCAATTCATTAAAACACACATGCTGATCTTTTTTTGACAGGCCACAAAAGTGGCCAGATCTTGGCAGAAATGAAGAAGCTAATCTTCACAGCTGTCTGCCTTGACACACAGGCAGTGGCATAGTTTTCAAATTATGGCAGCTGGGTGCATACAGGTGACTGTGGCAGTAGCAAATCCTGATTAATCCAAGATGGCCAGGTGTATTTAAGTCAACACATGACAAAAATGGAACAGGACAAAGAAGGAGAGCTTATACATGTGTGGAGTACACTGCTAATTATATTTTTCTGCAGTGCTTATGGAGCAAGCAGGTAAGTTAGATCTGTGTGCCAACATCCACAGTATACTTCACAGCGGATGGGTATAATAGCGTAATCCTTGAGGCAGACTTCATTCCTGGCAACACAGGACCCATCTTTCTGCCCACTGTAATTATCTGCAGTCTTTAAGATCACAGAAATGTAGGGCTGAAAGGGACTGCAAGAGGTCATCAAATCCAGCTGCCTGCAGTGAGACAGGACCCAGTAAACCTATACCATCCCTGACAGGTGTTTGTCCAGCCTTTTCTTAAAAACCTCCAACAATGGGGATTCACAGCCTGCCCTAGAAGCCTATTCCAGAGCTTAGCTACCTGTATAGTTAGGAAGTTTTTCCCAATGTCTAACCTAAATCTCTCATTACTTCTTGTCCTTCAGTGCACATGGAGAACAACTGATCATCATCCTCTTAATAACAGCCCTTAACATATCTGAAGACTTATCAGCTTCTTTCCTCAGGGCTATATGTGCCCAGTATTTTTATTTTTTTAAACTTGTCCTCATGGGTCAGGTTTTCTGAGCCTGTTATTTTTGCTGCTCTCCTCTGGACCTTCTCCAGTTTGTCCATATCTTTCCTGAAGTGTGGTGCCCTCACACTCCTCAAAAACTCCCACCTACCCCACGTTGGAAATCATGATTCCGTGATGTATTCCAATTTGAAAACCCACCCACCACTCGTTTCTAAATTTTCCAGGCTGTGTGCCAAGAGGCCCTCTTACTATATTTTTTCATATAGCACTCTTAGTATACACAGCTGTGTACAATTACAGTGCTAAATCAATGAATATGTAATATGGGTAGGCTCAATATTAGAATGTGTATTTCAGAAATGGAGGGATGTGTCCAAACTCTGAAAAATTGTTTCATGCTCTACATGAAATTAGAAGACACATGCAAACTCATTATGAGCATTTCTATACAAATTACCTGCTTCACACATACATTAATGAACACTCATTTAAACACATGAGGAGTCCTTTTGAGTAGTATTAGTGAAGCCCTTGAGCAGAAAAGCCACAGAAGTTAGATAGAAGAGCCCTTTAGCCCCTAGCCAAGGCAATTCTGCATGAAAAAAGAATCTGCCCAGTGACTCTCTCTCACAAAGGGAAAGTTCCCTGCATACCCGGAAAATTTTGTGCATCCTCATTGTGGCTGAGCAGAAGACGAATCTTGTTAGAAGTAAGCGAAGAAATTCATCCCCAAAAAACTGAAGAAAGGCCTGATCTGCAGAGGAAGAAGGTGACATTTAAAGAAAACTGAATTCAGAATGGCATTTTTGAGGCAAAAGACCTTTGGGAAAACACCACATAGAATCACTGTGCATTTCCCCCACAAACTGTACTGTTCCTTGGCAAGCCTGAGCAATGAGAAACAGATAAGAAATCCAGCTCAAGGAGTGCCACTAAGAAGTTTTCTGTTGGGTGCGTGTAGGTCTTTAAGGACATACCTATAGAGCGAGAATGGGTCAGCAGCTGGGCGATATCCCGGTTGATTTTTCTAAGGTAATCTTGACACTTCTCCCACAATCCTCTGCGCATGCTTGATAATCCAGAGACAAATAGGAATGCCATTAAAGGATTGTTCAGAAAGAGGGTGAAGAGGCTACCCCGCTGAGACTGATCTAAAAGCCAATAATAAACAACAACATGATGCATTTGGTGTGTGAAATAGAAGAGCTGTCCCTTCCACAGCAGAGCCCTGCACCCCTCCATTTCTCTCCAACTGAGGCAGTAACATGCACTGTTTATGGAAAGATCTTCCCAGCCTTTCTGATGGGGGCCAGTTCTCTGGTTGAGGCACTCACTAATTCCAGTCAAGGTTCAGGAGAGTTACGTGCATGAAGGAGCAGTGGAGACCCCACATATTTGCGGAAGGTTTAGATCTTTCCAGTTCTGTGCACGGTTTTAATACAATTAGGCCTTGTCTACACTATCGGCTGGATCAACACATAGAGATCATCTATTGGGGATTGATTTATTGTGTCTCGTCAAGATATGATAAATCGATCCCCAGAGGCACTCCCGTCGACTCCGGAACTCCAGCTCACCAAAAGGCACAAGGCGAAGTAGAAAGGGGAGCCCGCTGTTGACCGCTGCCGCCGTGAGGACGGCAGGTAAGTCGACCTAAGATGCGTCGACTTCAGCTACGGCTTTCACGTAGCTGAAGTTTCGCATCTTAGGTTGACCCTCCCACTAGTGCAGACCAGGCCTTAGTGTCAATCTTGCAATACAAGATATTGTATAAGAAGATCATAACTGAACCCACCATATGACATTTCTTTCTTTTACAGTTTATCAGTATTACCGAAAACCTGTAGAAACATCTTTGCTCTGGTAGGAAGTAGGCAAGCAACAACACTTGGATATATATGATCCCCCACCCAAAACAGATATAATGCTCCTTCCCCCCGGCCTCCCCAGTTACTCTCCAAAAACCTACTCTTTTCCTTAGGAGTGCTGCTGGCTCTATTTAACAGCTTAAGACAAGAAAGAAGAGAAGCTAGAGAAGCCTTTTACTGTGGGAACTTCCTTTTCGTCACCGGTCAGTGTCTCATCAGAGTTACACGAGAGATTTACTGGTGCCTTACTAACACTAAACAGGAACCCCACTGGAGACATTGTTTTAGAAGGTAAGTTCTATTATTTAATCGGATTTCCTCTTCGTTAACAGTTTTCACTTGAACAAAATTTTTAATATTTTCTACTCAAAAGTTTCTAGCAAATAATAGAACTTACCTTAAAGCAATTGTGAAGTCTCCAGCTTCTCTCATTCATTCATTTGCTGAGCACCACTTCCTGTGTCTCAAACTATGTCAGCAGACTGGACTTCATGCTGGGAAGTAGCAGTAAAATTGGCAGCCCTCACAGACACACACCAGAACCATTCACAGTTATAGGTATTGGAAAGTTAATACATATATATTCTTATTTAGAAAATATGTATTTTGCTACCTAATGTAATGGCTGCAGTTGTTTCTGTTAAGCTCTGACAAGTAGAACTCCTGTCCATAGTGCAGGCCACACTGTAAACTCTGTTCTAATGGGAATCTGACCATGGCCACCTTTAACCCAGAAACTGGCAGAAGTATTCTGGTCTCTGACTTTCCCATTCTGAAAACCCATTTTCCAATGAGCTGCACTAATTGTTTTCCATAACAAATACTCCAAAAGCTACAGCTGGTGCCAGAGAGATTCTGCGAATTAGATATTAATGCAGATTCTACAGCTGGCCTTTAGAACTGCTCCTGGAATAGAGTGGGCAACATTATCTTAGTGACATTCCATTTGTAGTGAAGCTTCTCTCAAATGCTAAGAAGAAAAAATGAATTATGACCCCAGCACTGCGACAGCCTCTTTCTGGGTCTCTGCATCTGCAACTCCAGTTGAATCATGTCATGTTACAACCATTTGTCATGAATTGTCAGTAAACTCTGGGCATGCTATGCTGATTCAAGCACTGCTCACCCCCCGCTGGGGTCATCCAGTGAAGTGCAAGCATCAGAAGGTGATCATTTTGGAAGCTGACGAATGTTACTTTAAAGGCTATGTAAGACAATATAAAGTAATAGAAGTGAAGCTGGGAGGAAGGGCAACACCTCTGTACCTTGTAATGCTTTTGGATACGCTGTTGGAGAAAGTAAGCACACCAGTGGCTGTCCAAATAAGTTTGTGAAATTCTGTAACAGAACAGTTAAAACATCAATTGTCATTTTGAATTCTTGGTTGGAACCTCAATATCTGTTTAATACATACAACTAAGAAGGGAATGAGCAGGGAAGGGACACACACACAGAGTAACTGAAAGTAGAAACAAATTGCTTTTAGGGAGTACTCTAAAAATATATTCTGTACTCCAAAGAACAAATCTGTTTGTTTTCAGGCCAAAGACCAACCTGGATTAGCCTTTTAAACTATTTTCCTTGCCATTAGTTTGGCTGTCCAATGAAGGACAAAATATTGCTTTTTCCCAGCAGGACTGTTCCCAATGGAAGAGGAGAGCCACAGGTATGATGAGTATTAAAATTGGCTCCTTTTAAAATCAAATGTGAACCATTAAGCAGCTGCTATGCGACAACATTGTTTGAAGTTAATTGCTTAATCAATTTTCATTCAATATTAGTTAAAACACACCATATTTTACAGTTCAGAGCACTGCACTGTTCTACACTGACACACACCAGAAATGCGTCTTCTGCTCTAGAATCTACTTATAGAAAAAGAGGTCATGAAACATTTCTCCATTTTAATCACTAAACTGAGTAGTTCTTTTCCTGCTTTCTAAAACTGAAGGGTTAAGTGCCTTATGAGAGAGAGACCAGGATGTCTGTATGACACGAGTGCATATAGTCACACTAATGAAACAGTGGCCGGTTCAGTGCAATTCACAGTTCCCTTCAGATTACATATTAAACACTTAAAATGCACATCATCAATCTTGGCTTTAAGCCCCAGAGAATCATTTACCTACATTTACTATCAGTCACTTGGTTCAAAAAAGAAGGGAGGTCCCAATCCTGGATTCTTTCTGATTTCTGCCTAACAAACTAATATTTAAACTCCTTGCAAAAGTATTTTAATTAAACTAACTCCTTTTAAACATGTCAAAATACTAACAGTGGCCAGGTCTAATCAAAGTAATATACATTTCCCATGTCTAGAAAAATACTGACTAGGCTAAAAGCTCTGTTCCAAGAAGAGCAAAAGTGAGATTTAGGGACTCAGTATTAAGATTTTGGTTCTAATGAAGAATCATCAGAAACTATTACCGTGCAGATGACTGCCAACCCAAAAAGAAACAGATAATATTGAATTAGAGAGCAGGGGTGGCCAAACTGTGGCTCTTTCACAGTTGAAGTGCGGCTCGCGGAAATCCTTGCCCCCACATTCTCCACCTCCCAGACAGGAAGCCGGGAAGAGAAGAGAGGGAAAGCTCTGGGCTTCTGCCCTGTGCCAGGTCAGGGGCTTCTGCTAGAGATGACTGGTGCTACTGGGAAGGGGGAAGCACAATTTTAAAGTTTGCCCCCCACAACAGCTTGAGTCATGCCCCCTCCGGCAAATTCCCCTTATCCTCAAGGGCCCCTCCCTGCAGCTCCCAGGTGTTAGCTCCATGTAGAGAGGCAGTAGCAAACACCTGGGAGCTGCAGGGAGGGGCCACTACAGTAGCTCTCTGGGAAGAGGCAGCAGCAAAAGCAGCAACTCTCCCTGCAGGTCTCTGCTGTTTGCTGCTGCCTTTCTCCACAGCTTGCCAGCTCCAGTGAGCAGACCTAGCAAACTGGTAAAAATATGGGGGAGAGGATTACCTCTAGGTAATTATTTAACCAATTTAATTAATTACCCAGTGGGATTACCACTGGGTAATTATTTAACTGCTTCCCATTATGTGGTATAGAATCAACTCACATGCATTTGTTCTAGACAGGCTTTTCTGCCTTCTCCAGACATTAAGATACGACAGTACCCCAGTTCCTTGATTCCAAATCCCACACTCTCTAATTGGCAGAGGCCCAGATCACTGCACTTCCAACCCACCCTACAGGCTACATTCAGTGGCACACAAGAGCTTGCAGAAGATCAGGACAAAGCACTCTCGGTAGTTAGCTTGCTCCTCTGGAACTTGCCCCCAGTAGAAACAGAGAAGCACAAGCCTCTCTCTATTTAGAGAGAGCTGCACGATGACTCTCGTGCTCCAGGTTTCTCCAATGCACTGAACTATGAAAACCTGCTCTCACAACTGACTGGCCACATTCCTCCTCTGTCATTGTGGTCAAATTGTGTCTGCAGAGGAGCTCTTCTAATGTTAATTATTCAATTTAAGTCATGTAAAGTGCACACATTTCATAGAGATGGGCACCTACTAAATGTTCCTAAATAAAGCAACACTCAGCTTTGGATGGTTCCAGCCCAAATATAAATATTAGAGGCATTCCTCTACTCTTCTTGTCTCCCACTCTACTCCCATAAGAGCACAATGGTCAACGCTCTTGCTTAAGTGCCCTGCTTGGAGGAGGCACTAGGTGATATTCCCACAGCATGTTGTTCAGTGTGACTATGCACGCTGTGTGGCTGGAGAAGAAATACAAGAAAGTGAATGTTCTCTTTTTAAGACCTATTAGCAGGTCTCCCTTTTCCTGTGGATGCAAAAATGTTTTAAAACCAGACACCTTTCCTAACAGATAACCCCTGCTGCCTACGGAATAAGGAATGGTGCCTACATCCTTCAGAGGGCCGGTCCCAAGTAGAGTATTTCATTAAGAGCACGACATCACTTCATGGCAGCACTCACTCCTTGTCATCACGATTTACATTCTTCAAGAGGAGAGGGAATGACAAGAGTGCACATGAGCAGAAAGCAGCTTTTTGGAGAAGCCTATGAGCAATTCATGTTACTGTCAATACTGCTAAGTAGTGCCATTTAAATGTCAAACTAGCTACTGACCTTGCAGAAAGAATCAGAGTAGTAGCGTGGAATGGAGTCACTACACAGGCTCTGACTTTTCACAGTTGCACAGAACCTTTGTCTGCACTGATATCCTCTGACTATAAAGCATTTCATCTCCACTCACAAATCACCCAAGGACATTTGCAAACAGCACTAGTTACATATTCTTACTGCACGTCACCAAGCGCGCCTGCAGAACAGCGACATGGGGCTTGCATTTACTGAGGGCTGGGAAACACTACCACAGCTGGGCACTCCACTATTTGCCTCTCATTGAAAACTCTACACAGATATATGAATGATCGATTTCACTGGTCTACAATTTTTTAGAAGAAGTCTGCTTCAGAGATAAAATGTGATATTTATTATGTATTTTGATGTGCTGAATTCAAATATGACAATTAAAACAACTGATTGGCTACTGTTTCTAAGATATTTAAGTTATTACATTTTATGTCTATGTATATTGTGTAGATAGAGTTTTAATCATAAATTGTAAACCTAGGTCTTTTCATGTGTTTATGGTTGCTTTACACGATAATATTTCACCTGTCCTGTTTATGTAACACTAAAAATCAGCAAAAGGGTTATATAAATAAAATGTATTATGAAACAAAAGGCAAAAAACTATTATGTACATAGTTTAGTCCTATTCAGTGTCTACTCGGCGCTTCTTGGCTTGTCTCTTGTATTCATTAAATGGAGCATCTCTTGTCATTGTCCAGCAATAGTCTGCAAGCATCGATGGGCTCCATTTGCCCTGGTACCGTTTCTCCATTGTTGCAATGTCCTGGTGAAATCGCTCGCCGTGCTCGTCGCTCACTGCTCCACAGTTCGGTGGAAAAATATCTATCTTTAGTGACATGTTGCAACCAAGGCTTTTGTATGCCTTGAGGAGGTTTTCCACCAACAACCTGTAGTTGTCTGCCTTGTTGTTTCCAAGAAAATGTATTGCCACTGACTGAAAGGCTTTCCATGCCGTCTTTTCCTTGCCACGCAGTGCATGGTCAAATGCATCATCTCGAAGAAGTTCACGAATCTGAGAACCAACAGAGACACCTTCCTTTATCTTAGCTTCACTTAACCTTGGAAATTTTCCACGGAGGTACTTGAAAGCTGCTTGTGTTTTGTCAATGGCCTTGACAAAGTTCATCATCAGACCCAGCTTGATGTGTAAGGGTGGTAACAAAATCTTCCTCGATTCAGCCAGTGGTGGATGCTGAACACTTTTCCTCCCAGGCTCCAATGACTGTCGGAGTGGCCAATATTTCTTGATGTAGTGGGAATCTCTTGCACGACTATCCCATTCGCAGAGAAAACAGCAGTACTTTGTGTATCCAGTCTGCAGACCAAGCAAGAGAGCAACAACCTTCAAATCGCCACAAAGCTGCCACTGATGTTGGTCATAGTTTATGCACCTCAAAAGTTGTTTCATGTTGTCATAGGTTTCCTTCATATGGACTGCATGACCAACTGGAATTGATGGCAAAACATTGCCATTATGCAACAAAACAGCTTTAAGACTCGTCTTCGATGAATCAGTGAAGAGTCTCCACTCATCTGGATCGTGAACGATGTTGAGGACTGCCATCACACCATCGATGTTGTTGCAGGCTACAAGATCACCTTCCATGAAGAAGAATGGGACGAGATCCTTTGGACGGTCACGGAACACGGAAACCCTAACATCACCTGCCAGGAGATTCCACTGCTGTAGTCTGGAGCCCAACAGCTCTGCCTTACTCTTGGGTAGTTCCAAATCCCTGACAAGGTCGTTCAGTTCAGCTTGTGTTATGAGGTGTGGTTCAGAGGAGGAGGATGGGAGAAAATGTGGGTCCTGTGACATTGATGGTTCAGGACCAGAAGTTTCATCCTCTTCCTCGTCTGACTCAAGTGAGAATGATTCTGGTGCATCAGGAACCGGCAGTCCTTCTCCATGGGGTATTGGGCGAATAGCTGATGGAATGTTTGGATAATGCACAGTCCACTTTTCATCTTTGACACACCTTTCCCAACTGGAGGCACCATGCAGAAGTAACAATTGCTGGTATGATCTGTTGGCTCTCTCCAAACCATTGGCACCGCAAAAGGCATAGATTTCCTTTTCCTGTTCAACCACTGGCGAAGATTTGTTGCACAAGTGTTGCAGCATATGTGTGGGGCCCACCTCTTGTCCTGATCTCCAATTTTGCAGCCAAAATAAAGTTGATAGGCTTTCTTAACCATAGTGGTTATACTGCGCTTTTGTGATGCAAAAGTCACTTCACCACAAACATGGCAGAAGTTATCTGCACTATTCACACAAGTACGAGGCATCTCTGTTCACTTTGGCTAAACAGAAATATGTCCCTTTGCAAAATCAAACACTGACAAATAAAAGAGCACGACACTGTATGATTTCTAGAGCTGATATAGGGCAATTTGTTCAGCAGAGTGATGTAAGCTTTGTTATGATTGCATCATCCATGACTTCTAGGAATAACATGATGCAATTCATATCATGTATGACGCAATACCAGCTTCAGATTACGTCATTCATTGTTTTGCCTAAAAAGTAAGTACTGTCCAAACCCAGTCATAGATTTATTCATAGATCCAGTCAAAGATGTATTTTAGTCATTTCTGGTTTAAATTGAGATCCCTTCCCTTTATAACTCATTTATCCTCCGCCATTCCCATGTCAAGGGTCGTATATACTGACCCAATAGCATATCTTGAAAACTAGAGCCAATCAACAGTTTTAAGCATCATTTTCGTTCTCAGTGACCCAGAATTAGTAAAGTTTGACTACATTTATTTCAGAAGCATTTTGGCTGTAGGGCAGTGTTTCCTGGCGTTCAGACATGAGGTCCTTAACACTATTTACAACATTCAAACTAACTTTCCTGAGTTCTCTCTAGACAGTCACAAAAAATGGAGTCCATATAATCACCAATGTCCTACAAGTTCCTAGCAGCTAACATAATTTCAAGGAACACCAGAGTTTCCACTTTTCCCCTTGCACAAAAACTAGGGGTAGAGGTGTTTCCCTGCTCTTTTCCTCTGCTGGCTGGTTCATGAGCTTTGGCATAACAACTAATGCACTGGATAAGATGTTAGAGGTTTGGCTCACTGACCAAAAAGAAGTACAATGAGGAGCAGAACTCAGGCTAAGACACGTGTTTATCTTATTTACGCACCAAAATTCTACAGTCTCCATTTGGATAGGACCGAGTTATTCCTGAGTTTACAAAGCAACTTTTTTCCAACAACACTGTTTAAGACTCATGTGAGAGATGCAAGCCCAAATGAGGGAATCCATGACCTCCTCCCATGCCAGGCCTACATGTTTTTTCAGAAGCTATAATAGGAAGGAAGGAAGAATGGTCTTGTGATTAAGGTGGAATAAAAAAATCAAGAGATCTGGGTTTATTTCCATCTCTGTCACTGATTTCCTGTGGTCAAATCATTTATCCTTCTTTCTGTAAATTGTGATAATATGTACAAGCAAAGGGACATAGTGAAACCAACTGTATTAGTGATTGCAAAATCCTTCAAGATGCTTTGACAAAAAAGCTCTGGAGAAAAGCAATGCAGTGTTATAGCATTAAGCCAAAGTGTTCCCAAATTGATGAGACACTCATTTTAAATTATACGATTATTGATACGCTGAGTCTTGTTATCCAACATCCCCCTCTAAACATGTGAAACAGATAATGGACACTGGAGAAAGAACAGGCATATTTGGCCACTAGACGTCCCTAATGCTCCTTAGAAATACAGCTGCAAATGACCATTTGTCTAACTGTAAATAAGTTTTAAGAGGTAGGCATCAGAAAGTGATAGTTTTGCAGACTCAGCATGTTTCTGAACATTACATTCACTAATGAAATAATGTCATCTAGAGGTGATTGGTGCCTCTGGAATTAATCACACTTGCTTCCACATTACCCGAACTGTAGATTGCTAATGAGGATTTGGCACTGAATAAAATTCTACTACATCTCTACAGCATTCAGTCACAGGAGTTTGTCATTTTTCTAGCACATATTATTCAAGAGAAGATGCTAAATGTATACAGCATCTAATTTTTGTAGCACATTTGTCTTTTAATTTCTCATTTGTTATTTTTTTTCTCAGATATTTTTTTCCAGATACAAGACAAGACTCTGTGCATTGACACTTTTTTGCTGTTTAAAGCAGCTCTGTGTAGGGGGGTTACCTATCTGAAGCAGAAAAGCAGATTAAGTAATCCCCACAAAAAGACCAAATAAAAATAAGCCTCCCACTAGTTCCAATCTTAAAATGTTTTTTCCCTCCAGGAAGATTTATTATTTTCCAATGAGCCACCATTTATGTGCTTCTGTTCTCGTTCTTAATCAAATACCAACCAGATCCCGCACCCCCATGCAAAACCTTGAAAGACAAGACTAAATACAATTCATTTAAAAAAACCTATACAAACATTAGGCTACCTGGGGGTTAGCACCATACTCCACCACATACATCTGTTTTCAAAAACCTTACCTTATAGGCAACGCTGTTTGACGAGTCCACAATGATAAATAGGGGCTTTCTTGTGAAAGGGTAGAGATCACCAGGATGAAGGCTAAAAAAAGAAAGATGAGACAATTCACATAGCACTAGAACTTTCTGTGAAGCTCCTACAGGGGTCGTGCTGTCCTGCTCTGAGCAAGGAGGTTTCTCCTTAGACACATATCTGCCCACATCAAAGGGAGAACAGTAGGATGGAACAAGAAAGCCCCACACTCGCGTTGTAGCTCACTTTACAGAAAAGCCAAAGAGAATATTTAAGCAGAGGTTTTTTTTGCCGTCACCCACAAAGAGTATTAGCCCCAGACTAGAGAGGATTTAAAGAGCTGATCTAAAACATAAGAAATAGCTGGACAACATAACAGACATCCGGGATGGTTTAGTATAAGTCACACCCTACCAAATTCATGGCCATGAAAAACATGTCACAGACCATGAAATCTGATCTTGTGTGTTTTTACCTTATACAATACAGATTTCACAGAGTAGACCAGCATTTTTTTAATTGGGGAGTCGCAGGGGGTTGCAACATTATTTTAGGGTGGTAGTGGTATTGCCAGTCTTACTTCTGTGCTGCCATCAGAGCTGGGCGGCTGAAGAGCAACAGCTATTGGCCAGGTGCCCAGTTCTGAAGGCAGCCCGCTGCCAGCAGCGGCACAGAATTAAGGGTGGCAGTATTGTAAACCCCTCCTACAATAACCATGTGACCCCCTCAACTCCTTTCGGGTCAGGACCCTCACAATTACAACACTGAAATTTCAGATTTAAAAAGCTGAAATCATGAAATGTATTATTTTTAAAACCCTATGACCGTGAATTTGGTAGTGTCCTAAGTAAGAGACAATGTAATCTTTTCTAGCCTTTCAGGAAGGTAACGGGGAGGGGGATGTTCATAGGCATATGCAGCACAGGTATCAGCCAGTGTTTCACCAGTTCATAGTTATCTTCCCCTCATCAGGGGAGTGAGTCTACCTGAATTTCAATTGTTAGGAACAAAGTGAGAGCCCCTAATGCCATCAAGCCCTTCATGATTTGGGGCTACGATTCCATGGAAAAATCGGTCTGAGCCTTACACAGCTATTTCCTGGGTTGAAAATACTCAGTGGAATCCTCATGCTGCTGCTGCACAGTGCGCCATTAGCTCTGCCTGCTCACTACCATCTCAGTTCAAGGGGCAGAAGAGCAATCAGTGCTCTCCTTGCTGGGCCTGAAGGGGTCCAGGTCCTCTCCTTCCCCTTGATCACACAGGACAGGGGGAAGGAAGGAAGGAAGGAAGGATCCATTCGGCAAGCAGAATGCTCCAATAAGAGAATCTCGATGCTGTTCCTCCTGAACATCTGTGATTTGGGGAGGAAGTGGAGCTGTGCAGCACCTGCCCCCAACGCAGGCCAACCCCTAGGAACTGCTTTTCAAATATATGACTGTTCCTGAAGTGGAGTTCTGCTTATATTTAAAAATTGTGCCAATTCATGCTTCCTAGTGAGACACACTCAGAAGGGGACAGGGGAGGGGAGGTTACTGCCACACTTCTAGAGACAGTTAATGGGATTTGCCCTTTAAGTCACTGGCTAGAGGCCGGGAGTTTTGAAGCTGAGGGTCCTGAGTTCTTATTCCCCATTCTGAACGTATAATTGTTACCACCAGGCCACATGCACTGAACAGCTAAGAGCCAAATACACTTTCATGGGTACGTATGCCATATGAACAACCTCGCTAAATATGGAGTTTTTCCTTCCACTGGTATTAGTCCTGGCCTACATTTGATGGAATCTCACATCAGTGCTGATGTACACGGATTCAGCAAACATTTAAAGTTAACCAGCATAGCTGTGTCAGTTGGGACAGTGGGGTGGGTTAAACCAAGATAGCTATGTCAGTATGAGCACTAGCATAGCTGCAGTTTACACCGTCAAAAAATTGCTTTTTCAGGGAACTGTACAAGTTGAGCTGGCAGAAGTACTTTTATGCTGATATAAACTTGCTGGTATGGCTATACAGCAAAGAACTTTTCTAGTGCAGATAAGTGTCATCTAGATGCAGGTGGAGATGATGGGCAGTAAATACAGCTCAACAGAAGTTAAGCAGCTCAGTCAGACTGACTCCTCCCAGGCATGCACTCTCTTGCCCTCGCACTACTATTTCATCAGACAGGAAACTCACCCCACCTCTGAAGTTTTGTGACCTATGCATTTTTGATCCAAAACCAAAAATAAATAAATAGCCATACATTCTTTCAGAAAATGAAAACAGGGTTTGGTGCATCTTTACCAAGAAGAAAAACTTGCTTGGCACTTATTTCCCTTTGCTGAACCCAGAAAACTCACCAGTGCATCTCCTTGTAAGATTGGTTCCGTTTGTGGATAGCATCACCATTTATAATATCCCGATTACTGTTTGTAAGGACACCACCAAAATCATATGGACCTAAAAATGTCAAAAAAAAAAAAAAAGAAGAGATTAGCTGTCACGCCACAACTTAGATTAGTGATTATAGGTGTAGGAAAAAAAAAATTAATGAATCTGGACTACTATAGTTTTGAGAAAAAGTAAGTATGGAGAGTTTACAATTTACTAGCCATGAAACTTAAAATTTTGTGTGTTTTGATAATTTCAGTGACTAACCCTCTGGTTTGGTAATACTGAGCATGTTGTAACTTCTACATTATCCATTTATTCTTCAAAATAGTGCAGAAATCAGAAGCAAGATACATTTGTAACCCATTAGGCTACATAAAAGGAATGCACATCTAGGTCAATAGATGCATCTCCAGGGACAGGAAAAGAACTTTACCTGTATTACACACAGGACAATACAAATTTTAAATACTACTTGAATCAATACATTCCAGAATTAGAATTTGTCCTTCTAAGGAGTTAAGATTAATCAATTTCAAAACTTGAACTTTTCCAGGGCAGCCATACCACCAGTCTCTGCAGCCAAAGCCACTACTAGGAGCACTGCAAACAAAGCTCATAAGTTGAAGAAAAGTTGTTCAAAACTAGTAACAATCCATCATTATCAGCCAGGTTTTACATCCAAAGTGACAGCTGGCTAGTCTTTGGAATTCTGTTATTTCTGAAGTTTAATAAATTATTATACAATTTTCAAAGCTATGCTGCAGTTTTTTGATTGGTCTTAATGCAGGCTTAATGATTATTCCATTGGGCATAGCATCTCGGCTGGCTGCTTAACTGACTGGTGGACAGTGTAGAAATTTTAAAAATTGCTGTGTCCGCAGAAATATCAATGGTCCCTGCAAGAGTGTTCTGAGACAGATAAGAATATATTTCTCAGTTTAGTGGGAGTAATCAAACCCGTTAGTATTAATGGGAAAATTGCACGTATATTGAGATTTCTTAATTCTGCACAGTTGGATTTCATCTCTGGTATTTCATTTGCAGATAGTCATTCCTTGTCTACACCTGAAAACCCCTTCCCTCGATAAATAATGACTTTTCACTTGTAACAGAAGCTTTGAGGTGTCAGGAACTGAGCAAACTAATTTAGTGCTGTCACAAGTGGCTTAAGTGTGACCTGTCAGCCAAAACTGGTCTGTATAACTTAACGATGCAACTTGCAGTTCCCTCTTCTTTAATACAGAGCACTACATGCTGGGAATTTTAGTTTTTGCAAGCCATACTTTCCTATTTAAAAAACAACACACACAACTGTCACTGCAATCTGATTCATCATGCAAGCCCTGGGACCTGAAAAGTTGCCTATGATGCTCTCCATAGGACAAAGAGTCGGTGCCTCTACAATAGAGTAGTAAGTTAGAAAAAGGCATGCAGTGAGGTTGGATACAATGCAGGTTACAAGGAACAAAATATATAGTTAAGACCAAACTGTCTAGGTTGCATCACACTATAAAATGTTAAAAGTCACTTCAAAAAAATCACTGCCACAATAGAAAGTTTGCAGGGATTTTTTTTTCTTTTAGCATTTTGAAAGATTCACAAATCATGCAAGGAGGCTGGAACAAGCATGCATCTTATAAAGGAATGCAAGTCTCAAACAGATGAAGGGCATACAATATTTAGGATGTTTCAAATAATTTCTTCCTTTAAAGTAAGTTATACAAAGTAATAATCTTTTGGCTACATTTGTGCCAGTTTTATATTTTTAGACTGTATCTGCATCCCAATATTCTGCTGGGTTGAACAACAGGGGAAGATGGGGGGAGAGATTATTAAAATCATGACAAGAGCTTGAATTGTCACATCAACAAATGTGTAAGGAGTACAACAATCTCTGCAGAGAGACCTTCAGCCCCTTTGCCACCATTCTCCTGAACATCTATTTTGATACTTCAGATTGGGAAGAAATGCCAGATGTCGTTCAACTATTTTATTACAGTAACTCTTCACTGATGGGTCAATTGAGCCATATCTTCAAAACTGGTGACATTTTTAATATTTCAGATCTTTCAAAAACTTGGTCATGTCCTTTGAAAAGATTTCAAGTCAGTAGGTTATTGTGTGCTAAACACATAGAATTAGCTGCTGTGTGTACAAAAGAAAGCAAGTCTTGGTAGGTAGATGGGCATATGAAATTGGACTTGTCCTTTAAAAGGAGTTTTGCGAGATCTCTGACCACTTATCCCGAAATATAAAGCAAATTCAAGCCCTGCTCATGACAGGGAGCATTCCTTTATTGTACCTTCACTATCCGAACGACCTGAGGGAAACACGCCAGTGGCCGACAAGTAGATCAGCAGCACACTGTTCGCAGGCAGCTCCTGAAATTCAAACAAAGGAAAGGGACAGGAGGAAAATTCAGACATTTATTGTAACATGTGACATACATTTTGTATCAGCCTGATAAAACCATTGGAACTTACAGTGCAACTCCCCTGCCCTGGCTGCCCTTCAGCCTTATGTGGCTCCTTTGCATGTATCTATATCGCTTACACAGACACTTCTTGAATCAATGGGCATTTGGGATAAGAATGACCATACTGGGTCAGACCAATGGTTTACCTAAGCCCAATATCCTGTCTTCCAACAGTGGCAATACTAGGTGCTTCAGAGGGAATGAGCAGAACAGGCAATCAAGCAATCCATATGGAGACACATAGTGATGCATGCTGCAGAGGTACTCAGTTGTATATTTTTGAATATCTGATTGATACTCCGTGTTCAGAGGCTGTAAGAGCACCATTTCCCCCACATCCCCTCTTCCCTAATATCTAGTGAGATGCAGGCTTTCTGGAATGTGGAATCTACGAGTGAAGCCAAGGTCCCTTTGGAAGAAGACAGACTCTCCAGCTGTCTCAGAATTCTGAAGGAGGTCTTTGCTCCCAGTCCCCCTATCTCTCCCCAAAAAGGGCTTGCAACAAAAATATCATCCCAAAACTTCTCACTTGGGAAGCTTGCCAAAAAGCAACCCAGGGTGCGGGATCCTGCATGGGTCTGTGCAAGCAATGCATATGCATCCATGTGCCACCTTTCCATTCACTCCCTGCATGGGAGCACTGACATGTAAAGACCCCTGCTTTCTGGGTCAGAAATGAGCACGTAGGCACGCACAACACCAAATACAGGCAGGAAGTTTCATTTTGGGCTCATCAGCTGTGACACTGCTTCCTCTGAAAAGAAACAGGTTGCTTTTAAGCAACTAAATCCTCAGGTTGCTGCTGGTACAAACAATTAAATATACAGGCCCTACTATTATATTAACTGGAAATGAATTTAGCCACTGTACCTTTGTAGAATTCTTGGTAAAGATACTTATATATTTAGATCAGATAATCTGCCTGTAAGACAAAATTTCCATCCTATGAAGAGGATGGATATTAATCTTTTGTCATTTACTTTACAACTTAAAAAGGCTATTAAAGCCTTAGTTTTCAGGGGGGGCGGGAGAGGGATTTTCTTGACTCAGTTACTTTTCTTTAGCAAAGTGAACCATTCCAGAGATTTTTTTTAAAATCAACTGACAAATACACCTGATTTTACAAACCTTAAACGCTGCTGCTAAGAACGTATACAGCTGGCTGAAGGTAGGTTTATACAGCAAGTACTTATGGGGATTTTCCCGCCTAGCAGGTTTCTCAGTTGACTCCTATTTAAAAAAACAAAAACAAAAAAGGACACCATGTATATTCCTAATATAGCTTTATCTTTAAACTTCCATTTATCTGAATATTCATCATCAATGTGCTTCCCTAACATATTGGTCTGCCCATGTAGCATTCTCTACTGAGTACCACAGTAACAAAGTTCATGTCACAAACAGTTTGACAGTCAGTATTCAAGCCTACCCCTCAATTTAACTTGCCACCCAAACCCTGCTTTTATCCTGGATTATAAATTAGAGAGAACAAGGTGAGAAAATGCAATCTCCAATTCAGCTAGTTCCTGATTCCTTAATAAAAGCTCCCTGACCATACCTTCAAGGACACTCCCTGGTAACAGCACGTCAGCCTCATTCTAGCCCTTACTTTTTACTTTATTCTCCCAAGACAAAACATTTTCTTCCATTTTATTTGTACCTCAACACACGGCTGTGAAGTGTGCTGACAAAAAACAAGGACTGGCAATTCTTCCCTTTGTCTACAGATGAAACACAAAATGCATCCTAATTATCTACTCTAGACTACCCTAACAGGGACGACTCAAATGAGAGGACAAAGTCCAATAAGCAGAAAGAAAACTGAGGGGCTTTTGGAGGACAGCAAACAAGATGAAGTCTTTCCATTATAACCAACAATACTTGCTACTGAAGCTTTCACATATAATAGAGAAGCCATCATTACCCAAGTCCAACTCTAGATTTTGAACTCCCTTTCTGCAAGAATCAGAAGAGTTATAACAACATAGCTGTCATGCTCTATATACAGAGCAGAGAGAAGATAGCCTCAAGTTAATAGAATTCTGTTGCCAAGTTTACAACTGAAAATGAAACTCACCTGCATTCCAGGTTTGTTCATTTGTGAAGCCAAGTTCATTGGTTCCCTTTCCAGCGCTTGCAACATTCGGAACATATCAACTGTTAATTCACTGAACTTTACCTGCAAGAGATACACTTCCATCACTAATGCATCCTGTCTGGCCTGGGGGAAATAGGTACTCTGCTTCCTAAGAATTACCCAAGCAAGAGCACTGAACTGTGTACTGATAAGATTAGAGTGAGAGACTATACAAGATCTAAAAGTGTCCAACATTTGGCTAAGATACTCCTAACCCCATTGCTGACATGGCAGAAGTATAGAGGTGACAAATGAAAGCCATTTGACCTCATTGTTAGCTAAAGACAGAAAAATTTCCCTCGTCTGATTGGAAAGACGTTCATCTGTTACATCATCGGTGATGTGACCCTCATATGGAAGTGTCACATAACAGGCAATGCAACAGATCGGGTTTTTCCAGACAGACTGTCCCACAAAAGACACAGCATGTGCACATTTTAAATGTGCACAACTGGCTTTGAGTATCAGATAGAAGAGATCATTCTTAACTAGCATAATGGATACAAGCAGTAAAAAAGATAAGTGCAGAGGTCACTTACCTTGCAGTAACTTGAATTTGAGCAGCTTTGTTCCTTCAGGTGCTCTTTCATAGACTGTGCCCATGCACTCTTGACTAAAGAATGTGAAGTACTGCGTACAGGGCTGCACCTAACAGCCCCTTGTGCCTCCAAATGAGGGTATACTGCCATCACTCAGTTCCTTCTCGACTGTGAAGCAGAGCTCCACAGCTGAGAGAAAGGGGGAAGGGAAGTGGAGCACCCATAGGAACAAAACATCTTGAAGAACTCAAAGTTACTGCAAGATAACTAACCTCTTCTTCAGGTATGTGTCCCCTTAGGTACATAAGCAGCTCAAATGCCCATCACTATGGTGAGAAAGACTTGAGGCAGGTCTGGCAACACTGAAATCTTAGGGTGTTCAGCATCACCCAGAGTGCTAATAGACCACAACAGAGGAATGAAAAATGGCCAGGGGCAGTGGGGGAAGGGGTGGGACGGGGAGGGAGAGAAGAGTGGCCACCCTTCTAAACAGCTGTGTTAAAACTAAGAAGAGAAGTAAAATAAGAAAACAAAGAAAACACTAAATCGCGACATTTAAGTAAGGAGGGAAACTGAGAAATGAGTGGACATGCATATCTCCATATCGAGCTGCAGCCCGCTGAGAAAGAACTGAGTGGAGGTGAAGTCCAGGCCTCCTTATATGCCCTCATCTGGAGTCACAAGGTGCTGCTCTGCTTTGCATTCTCCAGCCAAAAGCACTTGTAGGTGAGTGTATTCTATGATGGAGCACCCACAGGGACATGCATTCGAAAGAACAGGACAGAAAGGACTGTTCTTGTTGGTTATCACTCAGTTTTGCCAAACTCTCAGCTAATGTACAGTCCTTCTTAACACCATTGCCCAAGATTTTATAATTGCCTCTTTTTGACTCTGCAATTTCCTTTAGTAGAATCAGAAAAACACTATTTTCAATTCCAATTGAAGACTGAACATACAAACAGTTCCTTGTAGTCCCCTGTACCTGGTTATTGCAATTCCCAATAATTAATGCATCTGCAAGCGTGAGCTGTCCCACGATCATTCCCTGCTCCAGCAACGGGGCACCTGTTTCAGCTAGTCGGTTGGAGGTGATTACGATAGTATTGTCATCATTTAAAACCATCACAGGATCTGCCTGGAAAGAACCAGAACACAGCATGAATTCCAGGGACACCTACAGGGTCCATGACCACAAACAAAAGGGACTCTATGTCCTGTCACTCATAACTCTTAGGGACTAGAAGAAAGTACCGTGGATATTTAAACACAAAACTAAGTGCAGTTGAGAGGAGAATATCCCCATGCAGGATAAACCACCTGATTTAGCTTCCCAGAATCAGGGGAAACAAACTTCACCAACGTAAGTGCAGCAGGCAATCCACATGCAGCCCATGCAGACAATTGATAACACTTCTACATGGCAGAAGAGTCCTGCATTATTTACATTTCTCTTCTTTCCTAGATACAAAGAATGAAGGAAACAAGCCAACAGTAGTCCAGCATTTCAATCTAAAAATGATTAAATACTGGGGCATGGATATTCGTACACATGTATGTGCACACACATTGTACAAATGAAGGAGATCAGGAAACTATCTCCTACTTTAGAGAAGAAATCCTCATTTTTCTTTGTAGCAAGACATAAAAAGGGCAATATTACAGCTATGCCAAGACATACTGTCAGTATAACTGCCAAGATTATACTGTATTTTCCATTACATATTGCTTATGCATTGCCAGAATAATATGCCAGCACTGCAAGCATCAAAATATATTTGGAAGTTACTAATATAGTCAGAAGCATGCCTCCCACAAAAATAGGCCTGTAGCTGGCAAATCTTCTCCAGCAGTTACTATGCCAGTGGCTGTGTTCTGATCCCAGCATCACCTGAACACCAGGTGTGAAGAGAGGTGGTGGACTGCTAGGAAATAGCAGGTCACAACCCCATGCTTCCACTAGCTGCTAGCTTTATACTGCTTGAGCAGATCTCACACAAGTCTCCTTCACAGCTCAACTACTGCAGAATATTTCGTCAGCAGACTGGGGAGGAGTGTGGCACACCTGCGCACAAGACCATTCCTTACTAGCTCGCTCTCCATGGCATGGCCTCAGAGAACAGTCTGCAGTGAAGAGTTCACATGTTTTATGTTTAAAAACAAGAGGTGTTTTTTGGAAGGATGCTTTCAAACAAATGGCAGAGACCAAGGTTTCCTTCACTCTCACCTCAACAAAAGCCGCCACCTCTTGAAGAACCAGGTTCCACTCCACCTGGTCCTCAGTGTTAAAACGGTGAGTGTAATCTTCAATTTCATCTGATAATTCCTGAGGTAGAAAGTCCAAAGGAAGAGGAATAATGAATAACTTGCTTGAAGTTAAGGCAGTCACCTCTCATAAACAAGGCGGTCTCAGCACTTCAGGGATGGGACATCTAAGCAATCTAATTATAGAAGCTTATTGTTATTACCCACATGGCCAAGCAGTTGGCCAACATGTGCTACTTCAGGAGCCAGGCCTCTAGGTACCCTTACTTTGCCCTCTGAGAACACAAATACCTTTCAAACAAACCCAAGAGCAAGGGATGGCACTCATTTCAGACACAAATGTTACTGGCACACCCACACAATGCTATCAGACTGGTTATGGTAAATTCTTCTAATCACAAGTGCTGACTCTAAGATTACAGATAACTAAACAAGTTCAGGAAATGAAGGGCTTGTCTTTTCCAGCTGCCTCCTCTGCTAGTTTGTTCTGTGCAGCTCTTTGGTGTCTGTCCCACTGGATCCAGACAGGCAAAGAGCAATGCAGCCTACATAAAACTGCTAACACCAGGATGTGGACTGCAGCAGTGTAGGAAGGGTCCTGGGGAAGTCTGGCATTCCTCTCATTGCTCCTTGGAAAGCAAGACTGTTGTCAGAAACAGCCGTCCAACTCCAGGACGTCCCTTCATATTAAGGGATGTTTTCCCTTAATATGAAGTCTCCTCAAGTGGAAATCAGCAGGTCGCTGGAACATAACATTTTCCCTGAACACAACAAAAGTATCTAATTTGGTCCAGGATATTCCCTCAACTCCAAACATACTGAAGATGCACTACTGCTCGATAACATACCCTGGTCTGTATCCTAATCCCTATATCTCTTGTCCACCAAAGTTTGAAGCAGTTCTGAAAGGTAAGTCTCTCCCCTCACCCCACCCCCCGCATCACACACACAGACTCTATATCTTTCTGTTCCCTTAGTGTCTCAAGTGTTTCCCAATCTTGTTTCTGGAACTGCACAATAGACTCTTCTTATTCACAAGAAACACTTCAGAGACTCTAGGTACCAGATTAGAAAAGAACAGAGCACTGTGCTGAGCAGAAGGGCTAACGGAATCAAAATGGGAGGGATTTCACAGAGAGGGAGGGGTCATGAAGATTTTCGAGGTCAGAAAGAGGGAGCTACTAGTCTGGGAGGCGAGAAGTGTAGAAGGCTAAAGAGAAGACACTCAAAGCACTCAGACAGCTGAAACAAGTGTGATAGTCACATCTACGCTGTCTGGGGTTTATCTGCCTTCCACCAATGGCAAAACCACTCCTTGGTCAAGTGCTTGGGTCATTTACATGTACCTGATGCAGAGAACACCAAAACACATCAGGATGCTGTTCCTCCCACTGCAGCTCCCAAGGCCAGGTTTAGTGAAAGCCATAAAACTAAGAGGAAGAGCAGCAGCTGAGATCTTGCATGTGAAATTTCAACTGAAAGACATATCCTGGATGCCAAAATATCCCACTACATGCAGGAAGAAAAGCTCTGCGTGACTGTTGGCCTGTATTGCATGGGCATGTACACTCTCCATTGTCCTCATAGCATCAATTTACCTTTACGAGGTCCTTCACAACATCCATTTTGTTGAGCAAAAGACAAACCACTATAAACCTTGCATAATAACGCAGCTTCTTAACCACCAGTTCAGGCCTGAAAAAGAAAATACCAATGCAGTGGTCATGGAAAAAGAATCTGTGCTGACCCTAGCATGAATTCAAGCAATGTAGGAGCTGCTCTAATTTAGACCTGCTGGGCATAATCCCTAAAGGGCCCAATCCCTAAAGGGCCCCACACATCAGCTAAGGATTAGCAGATCTCTGTGCTGCCTCACACACTTCCCCTATTCAGATGCGGAAGGGTGGCGCAGGAGTTGGTTCTGCTGGCTTTCTGCCAGTTTATGGTCAGAGCTGTCTCATTTTTGTTATCTGCTGATGGGTCACAAATGAGATTCTGGACAGCTGAATCAAAACATTCAACATCTGCAAGTTCAATTATGGGACAATGTCTCATCACATTTTCACCTTTGTAAAGTAAATCTGCCACAGTATTTAAAAGGGACATCTCTGCCAAGCACATCTAACCTGAAGGAGCTCAGAAACCCAGACAGAAGTGGAGAGATTCTCCAAGGAAAAATAAGCTAAGATCTGAGTCCAACAATAAAGAACACTAAAATGGTTGTTTAGTCTATCTGCTCAGAAAATCAGTAAGTCTCTAGACTCTGCTAACCAAGTCCAAAATTCCTGAGTGCCTGTAACAAACTGGGCAGGCAATTCTATATTGCAGTAATCTTCAGTATAAAAATCTCTCTCAAAAAAAATCAATCCAGATCACTTCTTCTCCAATTCTAACTAGCCACTGAACTCACCTCCCAGCTAGAGCACAGCCAGACCCTCCTTGAGTTCAGTGTCTGCTCATACTGAATCCTTCTAGTCTCTTGGGATCCTGAAGCATTAGACAACACCTTACAGCAATCTTTAGAATGAGCCCTGCTCCAGAATGCTCCCCACAAGAGCACACGTCTCAGGCTTTCTGGACTAGTTAATGGATGGGAGGACCACATTACCCTAGTCAGGTGTGGTAAGGCTGCCAAACTGCCAACAGCATTGCACTCTAGAGAAGTTTCAAGTAAAAATAAAGGGACCTGTTATTTCCTCTACTTTGCTTCTGCATGAGCAAGTAATTCTCCCAGCTCTGGAACATTACAGGGGTAATTCCCAGTGACAGCACTGATAACAAGGGCTGGGAAGGACACAGATGAGCAGCTGAAAGTCTTCCTTGCTGCTGAACCCAAGTGCTAATCCCTCTAGTCTCCAGACATGACTGACAGTTCTACAATTAAGTGTTTAATCAGAGTTGTTAGGATTAACAAACTTCCTGTACAGAGCTGCTCTTACCCCAGTTATTTTCCCTTAATCATAGTTTACAATTCAAGGCTGAATCTGCTCACTGCTCCAATACTAAAAAAAAAAAAAGAAAGAGGTAAGATGCTGACGCAGTCATACCTGTCCTCTTTATTGACTTGGGAGTAATATGATCTCTGTCTAATTGCTGAATAGAAGGAGAAGGCTTCATTCAGGTAGCTGGTTTCAGAAGTCCGCAGGCTGTGGGAGAAACATATTACCTCATGGCTCCATGTAGAGGTTCCTGCCACCCCAATGGGGGAGAGATAGCTCTACATGGCTCCATGTAGAGGTTGCTGCCACCCCTATAGGGGAGGGATAGTTCAGTGGTTTGAGCATTGGCCTGCTAAACCCAAGGTTGTGAGCTCAAGCCTTGAGGGGGCCATTTAGGGATGTGCGGCAAAAAAAATCTGTCAGGGGACAGTACTTGGTCCTGCTAGTGTAGGCAGGGAACTGGACTTGATGACCTTTCAAGGTCTTTCCAGTTCTATAAGATAGGTATCTCTCTATCCTTCCCCCTCACTCTCCCCACTGACACACAAGATGATTGAGTGGGTAAAACATGCTCTCTCTCAAGTGAGTGCCACATAAAAAAAGTAAGTTTCCCAATCCCAGCACATGATTGGAGGAGATTCCAGAACTTCAAGTTTTATTTCAGACAGTCTACGGAAGTAGACAGCAACAAAGATCAGATGTCAGTACCTCATGCCCGTACATACAGGTAATATGTTAACATGGAAGATTTAAGGGGAACAACAGTTTAAAATCCCAAACTAGTAACTACATCAATATGCAAAGTCAATGCAACAGATATGGAAGACTTTAAAGTGACCCTTGAGGTCAAAGAGGCAGACCTTTAGCACAGTCAACAGAACTAGCAGAATAATGTTTGGGCATGAGGGTCATCTCTGGGATCCACTTTTTGATTCTTCAATGAATTTTTCTCGGGCAACAAATGCTATGAGCGATCCCTACTGGAGCCTTCTTGTACCACTCCTGAGGGCATGTCTACACTAGAAACATAAGTCAACTAACGAAGGGCAGCTTACAACTACTGCAGTAATTACTATGGTGGTTCATGTCCACAATACCCTCTTTCTGTTAGTGGTGCATTTCCTCACCAGGAGTGCTTCCAATGAGTTAAAAGGGGCAGTGTGGAGGGGTTAAGAGCCTCGACAGTGAGGAGCCTGGGCAGCTGTTGGTCTGGAAACCAGAAGCTGGGATCCAGGGGGCACCTGTGCTCCGAGCTGGGAGGATGAAGCCCAACTGAAAGCAGGGAACCCAGAAAGCAGCTGACCTCTAGATGGAACCCCCCAACCACCCCGGGGACAGCTGCGCTTTCTTGTCAAGTTCATGGCTCTAGTATGAACCTGCAAAATGAGAGCCAACAGCCAAAGTAAGTAATGCAGTAACTACACAACATATGCCCTATGCGCCTCGGGGAGGTAGCACTGTTATCTTAACATAACGTTAAGAGAGCATTTACATCGGAGGGAGGAAGGCTAGGGAGTACACGGACATAATTAGGTTGATGTAAGCTGCCTTATGTCAACCTAACTCTGTAGTGTAGAACCAGGTGCAGTCACTTGAGAGTACACATGGTTCCTCCCAATCCCATCCTTCACTGCTGGCTCAGGAAGGAAACTGTTTTAGAACTACCACCATGTGTGCTGCATGGGGCCATGAGCAACACCACTTGTCTCCAGCAGGCACAGCAAGAGTTACTTACTAATAATGGTAGTAGAGTTGCCCAATCTTGGAGGCAATTTCCCCAATCTGCCACCGCTTCAATCCATATCGATTGTCCAATACTTGTCTATTTCAAGCAAGAGAAAAGGAAGAGTATTAATATATCCCATGCATTTCCCAGAACAGCAACCCATCCAAATCCAAGGCAAGACACCATTTTAAGACCAAACCCTGCTTGCCTTACTTACACAGGTATTCATAACAGCCCTTCGAGAAAGTTTGACACTCTAACAGGGCATTTACGAGCCAGATCTGGCAGAGTTGTGCACACATTAGAAGGGGCACATAGCAAAACAAGGGATTCCACAGCACCAAAAATGTGTGACAGCTGGAGGGATCATTGTGTTTCACAAATAATGTGAAAGAGGGTCACAGCTTCCTGAGAACACTCAAGAGAGTTGGATATGGTGAGGTGTAAAAGGTTAGAGCTTGTGTAGCAGCAAGACATTACACCCATTCCAAATGGGTGCACAGGTGCACTGCAGAGACTTTCAGCAAGTTAAGGACACGTACATGTAAGCAGACTGGGAGTTTTTGTTTTTAAAAAAGATTGCATAAAGAAAAAAGATTAGAACAAAAAAATGCTGCATATAAATTACATTTAAACTCTTCAGGGCAGGGATGGTCTCACCCTGTGCTGGGACAGCACAATGGGAACCCAGTCCAGGCCCCTGGGCACTACCAGCATACGAAAAGAAAAAAGTGCAGAATTATTTGAAGATGCTTCTCAGGAGCATTCTCTTACCTATGCTGCTGTTGAAATTTCCAGAGTTTAGTGTAAACATCAAAGGTTCGCCCAAAATAGGACTGCCACTGCTTCTGCCCATACTGAGGCAAATCTCTGTAACAGACAAATAAAGAATAATTGCAGAATACATTAATCAGCTTAGGATGTAAGATGCAAACTCAAGTCTGAGATTTTTGTTTGGGTGGTTGTTTTTTTAAAGTTAACATTTGTATTCTTAAAAAAAAGCCTTGTAATATTTTATGACCAGTCCACACCTGCAAGTTCAGGCTCTGTCTCTGCAGGTAGACCAGTTGCAATACAGTCCTGGGTTCAGGATATAGGCTAGTACTTGGGTTCATACCTCCTATTTGCACTGCAAAGGTAGGGCAGGGGCACTTTGCTAGAGACACCACACAAAACTGGGTTATCAGCTCATAGAGAGAGGCATGTATTCCCACATCTATTCTTCTGTTACCCCTCACGCTCAGGCAGAATTCTTGGGCCCCTGCATAGGCAAGACTGGGCATTTCATGAACACTAACAATTCTCAGACAGACTTGGAAAACAACATGAATATTTGCTAAGGGTCAGTTTATTACTGATTGAGAATGGGAGAGAAGGGCAGAGTAATTCAGAGATCTGGTACCTTGAACTGCCTGGCATCACCACCACCCACCCCATGCAGTGTCATGTAATCTACGAGGCAACATTAGTATCAGAGACAGGAGGAGGATGGCTGGCGCCAGCTAGCATTCCCTGGTCCTTGGGACAGAGCCTTTCGGAGGCTAAGAAGGTATTTTTACCTCTGCAAAGACTAATAGCAAAGAACTGCCACAGTTCTTCAGAACCACCCACACCCCACCACTCCAAACACACACTGCCCTACACACCTCATTTTCACCTGCACAAACACACACAACTCAACCCACACACAAATCAAACCACCAGCATGCACAGTAACCCCAAAAATCACTCTGAAGCCTAAAATGTCTACTAAGTCACCACAAAGTGATGGAAAATAGCTACAAGTATCGCTGACCATTTTTTGCTCAGAATATCCCCAGACTCATTCTTCACTAGGATTCACAGTCTGTTACCAACCAATTTTATATTCTCGGACATTTTTGGTTTGTCGTCATTTTTAAAAACTCACAACTTTACGATTTACACCTGTGCAACAGCAAAGGCATTTAGCTACCAGTATATCACTATAGACTGTGCATTTATAATACGTACAACATATTACTATGTATGTACTTGCCTCATCCTGCTATGCCTGGAATTAGGAAATGGCTGCCACAATATGCAAGTACAGCAACAGCTGGAGGGAGCGAATGCCATGTGTGAATTCACAGAATGTGTTTACACGTTAGGCTGGTGCGCTCTGCAGATGCAGACACGTGCATGTGTACAGATGCAAGATTTAGAGAGTGGAAAGGAATTCATGTTTCCCAAGCTCTGGGAATGTGTCTTTTTACCACAAGGTGTCAGGTCTCTTGACATTAGCCACACACAAGACTCTCTACATATTTACTGTAACTCTGAAAACAACTCCCAAAGGAAATGGCAGCATTCTTGCAGCTCCTATGATCTCAAGCAGGTGACTGGAAACTGAAACAAAAGCAGTTATATGCACCAAATACCATCCAGTCAGGAACATACTGCAAAGACTTCAGTTCCGCACAAAAAAGAAAAGATTATGGTACAACACATCGTTTGGTTACTCTTAGATACTATGTTAGGCAGCCACTATTACTGTTGGCAGAAATGGGAACTTAATGGTCCATGGAATGAAATTAAATGATGCCCAGTGATTGCCCCATAAGCCAAATCTCACTGGAGCTTGTGCTGTGCAAGGGCAACTTTAGTATGAAACAATTATTCATAGACCCTTTCCTAAATTACAAGAGGCAGGCCCATTTTCCTAAAGCCTGTTCTATTCCAAAGCAGAGAGAAGATCATTTAATTCAAAGCTCCTGCGGATGTCAGACTGTGTTTTTTAATATGTAAAAGGGGATTTAAGCGGTTGCACTGAGAAATTGCCCTATATTTCCTCCCGAGAACTTCTGCTGTAAATGGGCTATCAAAGCCAGTTCACTTGGAGCCTCCCTTCCCACTTCGCCATATCATGAAAGGAGATTCACCCTTCTAGTTGCAGACACACACTAACTGGCCCAAAGCACAATGCTTAGCGTACACAGAAGAACATAGAACGTCTGATAGAATGAGGGGGCCACAAATTGCATTTCACTGAGATTTAACGTGACAAAAATGTTTTGGGATGCCATGACAATGTCTCCAAAAATAGTTAGCAAGGGCAAATCAAGAACAATCCAATTCAAATCTTGGATTAGACAAATGGCTCTCCCCATTCTTCATCAAGGGCCCAATCCTGCAAGGTGACTGAAACAGTTGAATACTTCTCAGTCTTAAGCCCTAGGATTCCATATGCAATCCAGTTATTCGAGTGTCACTGGAGTCAACTAGCATATGCCCATGCCCATACCCAACCCTCATTGGCTCACATGGTGAGACTACAGCATTTATATGAACAGAACGAAGGTGAATGGGATGACAAAGCATCACACTTGGAGACACCTAAGCAAGAAACAAAATGGCAGAACTCACATTCTATGGGACACTCTGTGGAGGCACAAGTAAGGTGGTTTTGCTACCTTTACTGTGAATCCCCATGTTTTTCAATGTATTTGTTTTTAGCGACATTATAAGGACTTTAATCTTTAAATTACCCACACATGCTCCCAACCTTAATTTCACCCTAACAGAGCTTTTTATGAGGGTATCACAAGGAGCTTGGCATGAACTCAGTGGAGAAGACAAAAATATCCTAGCCCCTTGAAGTCAACAAAATTCAACACAAACCTAGGGTAAAATTTCAAGGCAGGCATACAGTCCACATGAAAAGTTACTCATGTTTCAAGGAGCATTACATTTGGTTGTTCTTGAATCAGATCAAGAAGTTTTTCAGAGAATCCTATCCCAGATCAGAAAATTGGTTCACCTACTCTACATACTGAATAGCAGACCATACCTTCTATAAACAGAGGTATTCTGAAGCCACATCCCCAACAACAACTTCAAAAAAGAAGGACAATTGCAACCTCCCAGGACCAAAGGCCTTTAACAGAGTCCATCAGAGCCCCTGAGATGGGCTGCTGCAACATGAGAAGGAAACCCCCTTGCTTCTCCCTTGCCACTACACAGCCTGTGACTAATTTTTACAGGAAGTTCACCTCCCCTGATAGAAGCAGAGCTGTGCCCAGAGGCACAAGGGGAAAGGATGCTCTTGCTGATCATGCCAGGCTCTCCAGAAGAATAAAAAGGAATAAGGCAGCAGAGTGGGATTTCCTCAGCAAAAAGGAGCAACACTGTTGTCTAATTTCTTTAACAGCACCCCAAGTGGGATAGAAAATTAATATTGCTGTGCTCACCAGCCAACTCTATTTCCCACACAGCATGAGGGAACCTGGCTGACTCATTTTATGCAAAGTGAATCAGTTATTGGCGTTATCTCCTACCAGCCTGGAAAGCCATTTCAACGGCTGTTGCTATCGTGATGCTGTGATGCCTGAGAAACTAGGCAGGAATTGGCCAGAAAGCAGGTCCTGCCAGACTCAACGTTAGCTGCTCCTAGGGTCTAAAGCAAGAGGATGGAGTCAAGTCTGAGTAGGATTCCATATGGTCACAGGGCCTACTGTACAAGAGGAATACTGTGAGAAGCAGCATGAGCTCTGGGACACCTGATGCAACAAACAGGACAAGTTTGCTTCAGGAAGTCTTAATGAATATTAATACTTGTTTTCTGAATCCTCAAAATCCTTCCAAACTTTAAAGCACTCTCTCTGGCCACAGACTCCCCAAGTTGTCAAGGAATAGCTGTGGAGCATCAAAGCAAGTCCCTTGCTACAACCCTCATGCTGCTCTATCCCAGCCCCATCCGCCCCAGGGCGGACAACATTCCTCACACGTTTTGCAGTGAAGCCCCCGTGCTCCAGTTGACCAAGCCGCAGCAATAATGCTGCCCTACCAGGCAAAGAGGACAGGTTAGTTTAAGCAGGAGGCTAAAGTTGGGAAGATCCTAAGAAGTCTTTCTCCTTCCCTCCCACAAGTATTCTTCCCCTTATTTTGCCCATTTCACATTCACCACAAAGTGAGCGGAAAATAAATAAGGAGCATTCACATACTACATTCTTTACTTGTAACACACTGAATGTGTGTTACCCCTCACTATTTTCTGCATGTTGCATCTCTGTGCAAGTCGAAGCTTTCCTATAAAATCCAAAGTTTCCTGGCTACTTTAATGCTTTGGAGTCCCTCTGATTAACGAGGGAGAGAGAGCTCAGTGGTTTGAGCATTAGCTTGCTAAACCCAGGGTTGTGAGTTCAATCCTTGAGGGAGGCCATTTAGGGATTGGGGGCAAAAATCTGTTGGATGATTTAACTGGGGACTAGTCCTGCTCTGAGCAGGGGGTTGGACTAGATGATCTCCTGAGATCCCTTCCAACCCTGATATTCTATGATTCTATTTATTAATATTTCTGTCCTTCCAGCTTGTGTGTTGGGCCACTCTTATTTACACAAACTCCAGTATATCTGCATATATACATTTCAAGCAGCCGGTGAGCCTAATCACAGCTGGGCTCCCCTGGGAACAAGGAGGGTCTCCCTGGAAACTGACACCAGCATTTTTTATAAGATCCTGACAGCATAATAATAAAATTTCATTTGTGACAGTACATCACCATAGCATCGCCAACCACCATTCTGCAGGGAAGAGCAGTTCTTGCCATCACCACCCTCCCACCCATTTGTTGTCTTGTGATCTGCACCTTGTTCATGCTGCATTCGTCAGGAATTGCCCTCATCAGTTTCATCAGGAACTTTTTGTCTTAAGTCGCAAGAGGGGCAAGAGGGTAAATACTATTTAATTACACACAACTATTATGGCAATCTCAGTACCTGCAGATTTGCCCTATTTGCTGAGAAAGGATTAGGTATTCTGACGTTTAACCAATCTTAATATTCTGTGGATGGGCTGTTTGGTAGTTCCTCCTTCTCCCCCCACTCACTCAAGCAGACAGAGACTGTGTGATCCAGCTAGAAGAGAGATGCACAATATGAAAGAAAACTGGATACATTATGGCAGGGTGCTGTGCTGCTCCAGGCACTATAACAGGGTAATGGCCCTCAGCAAAGGGAAGACATAATTGGAATCAATGAGAATCTCCTTCCCCATAGCCGTCTCCCTCTCCTCCTCACTCATCTCTGTGCACCTAGCCCAGAAACGCACACTATCCAAACCACAGTGCAGGACGCAAGAGTAACAGAAAGATTTGTCATATGGGATGGATAGTGCAAAGAAATGAGTGTCCCAGCCACTGAAGGATAGGCAAAGTATATCGAAGGGATTGACTAAGAGGATAGTGAAGAGACAGTCATTATCTAAGTTTGCTACTAAGCCCTCCAATTTTAATGGTAAACAAATGCTTTTAAAAAGTCAGATTTAAATGTCTCTAACACTAAGTAGGAATGAGTGAAATCCCACAAAACTGCTCCTGGTGCATGGCACACACTGTGTGTGTTGCCTGTTGGTCCGTGTACTGCACTGGGACAGATGATGGATAAAGTTGTGGTGAACTTTAAGCCCTACGTGGAAGTTTCCCCCAGTTCTTGCTATGACCTGCTTTATGAGGTATAGCACTTCATCTTGTGTGTTCAATAATTCATTTTCCATCAGCGGTTCCAACCTCATTGCTGACAGAAGCCAGAGTTGCACTGGTTGAAAATTAGTTGAGGAATATTCCTTTTGGCTAACCCCACATGGAAGCTGTCACAAAGGGACATGGCTCAGACTGAGTAAAAGACCTGCAAAATCCAGGGAGATTCTCAACAGGCCTGCATCAGCAATGCAAGGAGCAAATGCTACACTTGAATTTAACAGAGAAGCTTTCCAGAATGACACCCTGGAGGGTGAAGGTTTATATGCTTGTCTGTTCACAATCACACAGTCATTCAGCCAGGATCACCCATACCCAGATACCAGGACTGTGCAGTAACTCCCCAAGGGAAGGGACACAACATCTTCACCAACAAGTCACTGTGAGATAGGAACTGCACCACCAGCATCAACAGCACCGCTTCAATGGGGCAGGGGCACCATCGCAGATCAGAGGCTGGCAAGACCTTCCTTCCATAATCTCATGTGGGAGGAGGGGTCAGACAGCAGAAGTACTACAGTCCTCACCTTCCTGCACCACACAAGCAAAGGGCCCTCCTCCTGAGGCAGACTGCCAGCTGGCTTAAGGAGGATGAACTGGAAGGGGAAGATGGGAGTACAGCCTTCAATGGGAGTGACTTAGGGAAGAGATGGACCTGTATGAAGGCGAGGGGTGGCGTGTTTGCAAGGTGACTTCTTTGGGGTTGCCAAGTGAAGTGAAGACAAAGTGGATGGAGGAATGGTGCACAGCATGCAGCATTGGCATGGAATTGGAAACAGGGAGATTGCTGGGGGTGGGGGTTGGACAACGAGGGAGGCAGTTTGATTTTGGAAGGACGGGGAACTGGAAGGGATTCTGACGGGGGTGGGAGTTGTACACACTTAGCAGCTCTGCACACAATTTAGTAACAAGTCTAGTTCTATCACCTCTGCCTATCTCGCTGGATTCCCTTCCCCATCCCAACACACACATTGTTGTGGTTCTGACATACTGTCTCATGCCTATTACTAGATGGATCTTAGGGAGAGGGGCTCTGCCCTCCTAATACGTTTACACAGCACACAGCAAATAAGAGGAAATATCATAATAAGAGCCACACCAGTCAGTATAGAATAAAACCAAAGAAGGTTTGATCTGAGTCTCTGAAAAGCAGTGTGCGTCTTACTGGAATTCTGGAGAAACTGGAAATTGCTACCATCTCTTCCAGTAAAGCATGTTCTTGCAGGCCACACAGTGAACACCACGTCATCACTAGACTGCAGGCTCCTCCAGGACAGCATCTTCTCACTTTCCAAAGCACTGAACTCAACATTTAACAAGTGAGATTACTAGAAGCAATGCAGAGGCTGGCAATCCCACAGCTAGGCACCTCCTAGCATGTTCCATCATTATTCCAAGACAAGGGAAAACAAAGGGGAAAACAGATTGGGACATGTGCAATTAGTTCAATTTTGAAATGTATAGCTAAGGATGTTTATTAAGGGAGGTAAGTGCTACAGACACTCTCCCCTTCTCTCCTCCCCCTCCCGCAATAGAAATAATTCCAGCAGCTACAGTCACAAAAAGGAAGCATCACTCTTATTCACTGGTAAGAGCATAAAATACTTGAGAGAAGCAACCTTTATAACAGGTTTTTCTCAAATGCTATATTTGAGAACTGCATTAGGAAGAGAGGAAGGAAATGCTATAGAAAGAAAGAGACGTGGCAGGCTGGGCCCTTGCCATTCTGGCAGCAGAAAGAGTGAAATAGCTGCCAGCACAGCCATAGGCTTGGCTTTCTGCAGCTTGAGCACCCAGAAGAATTTTCAGGAAGGATTAAGAAAGAGTTTTCTCCAGCAGGTCAAATTGGCAGTGACCTTGGGGTGTTTTAACCTCTCTCTGCAAGTTTATGGGTGTGAATCACTTGCTGAGATTATCTGCAGGCCCACTGCAGGGGCCTCAGGCACTGGTACTCCTCAGTCTCTTGTATTTGCTACCTGTGGTACACAGTAGTTAGGCTCCTGTAAGCTGTAATACTTCAGTCTAATTTCAATTGTTGGAGGGCATTAGTGGCCTGTGATGTAGAGGAGGTCAGACTAGACGATCTTAAAGTCTCTTCTGACCTTAAACTCTATAACTGTCTGGGTGGCTAACACTTTCAACACACAGTTTAACACACACAAAAAATCTATTTAGAGAAATACTGTGAAGGTGCACAATAGTTACAAGTCTCTTTAGTCAGTCGAGACTCCTAGAATTTGTCTGCACCTTTAAAAGTGTTCTGAACCCTGAGGTCAGTCAACAATCAGGCACGTGGAATTTCCACACCAGCAAGTTTTAGACATACCCATTCTTTAGTAGATGGGCACTACAGAAAACCATAAGTGCTGCACATACACATTGAATATGAAGTTTAGTAGCTTCTCAGGCTGTGTGCATTTTTGAACTAGGCACATTAGTCTTCATTTGTTGAACTCCAACAATGCATTTGGCAATGTACAGAACAGAGAGGAGATTGTAAGCTCCTTGAGGGCAGGGCTTTCATCTAAGCAAATACCTTTGAATTCATTGTGAATTTTTTTTGGTAAGGAATACAGTTACTCAATCCCTCCATTCCCGCTCAATCCTTCCTTTTATAAAGGCAATTAAATGTAAAGGGAATGGAAAAAATAATGTCCCTGAATGTAAAAAAACAGAACCGGAGAGAGGAGCCCACAAGCATCAGTATTTCTCAGTTCAGTTTTATAACTGTCAAAGCCCACTCACAAAGACACTTGTTGTATAGCAGGAAAGAACAGAATCCTATCTCCATCCACAAACTGTCAGTTATTTCCATTCCTGGCAACATACAAGAAACCCAAGTAGCCACACAGATTTCCGCAAAGGAATTTAGTGGATGAAAGTTTATAGGCTGTCTTACCTAACAAAAGGCCATTGGAGAGGAGGGTTAATACATTCCTACTTCAGTTCTGTAGTCCTACATCAGTAACATTTACATCACATCAGTGCAACTACACTAATTTATTCTGTGTAATTAAGCTATGATACACTAGCAGCGTCTTGCAATTTGTACAAGATTGTATCAGCCCACAAGTGAATACAGGGACTGTCTTCTTTGCAACTTGTCTACATGGTGCCTTGTGCAGTTGGGCCCTTATTCTTTGTTGCAGGCCCTAAGCCTACCATAATACAAGAAAAACAACTATGGCCTTTAGTCTGCAACAGCCAGATGCTCAGTGTAAACGGAGATATAAAAGAATGGACCCAACAACATGCAGTGGCTTCCACACATCTAACTCCTCCTCAGAAGCCCAGGAAGTGGCTTTTCAGCACTCCAGAGTGCACACTGTTGTAGGAATCTGGAAAAGAGTTCTTACATTAAAACTAATAAAGTGGCCTTATATAAGAACTGGTCTCAGTTCCTGCACCTCAGAACAAAAATGTCTGCAGACCCATAATACATGTGTATGCAAGATCCTTTCCCTACCCCAACATATACATTTTAATTATTTTGTTTTAAAACAAGAAATTACCATTTACTCCTGGTTTGCTGTACACACTGTATATTGTATACACTTCAGCATTGTTCACGCACCAACATCAGGGTTACAATGTTGTCCCTAAGGAGAAAGGGAGGGTAATTTGCTGTTCACTGTAGCACTATAAATCCACTAACCTTAAGCCATTGAAGAGCTGTTTAGATTTATCCAGTAGGTAACAAAAGTCTGTGACTGTTTTCCTCTCTCCCTGAGGGATATCATCTTCAGCTCCTCCAGATGACATGATTTCTTTTAGGGCAAATTCAGTCCTAGAAAAAAGGAAAGATCTCTCTGAGACAAAGATTGAATGCAACTAGGAACTCAGCAGACATGTTTAAGCATGATGATTTCACAGGGATAACGAAACATATCAAACATGCAACTCTCCCACTGGTTACTGTCATTGAGGCTCACTGAAAATCACAACAGGAATCAGAAAACGCTAACAAAGCATGGGGATATTTACAGCATGGCTCACTAGTTAATAGTGCAAATGAAAATGGCACAATAATCATGAACTAAAACAACTGGTTGACAGGATTATTAATGACAAAGCACAAATAAACGTAAACAAAACTTGATTTTGACAAATCCTCTCTCTAGGTTTATCTATTAGCAAAGTGATGTGGTTGCCCCACAGGAATGTTTACAGAGAGGAGAGACCCAGGCTCTAAATCTGTTTGCTATATGTGTTGCCACACATTTCCTTTCCTTTACAGCTGTTGGAACCTGTAGTTCACTATTCATTACAGTAGGACAGCATGAGGACATCAGCTGTGTTTCCAGGAAGACCTGCCCAAAATGATGTCTGTTCCACTGCATTTTTTCACCCTCTCTCAACACTGAGGCTGCAATCCCACAAGGATACCTACACAAACATTGATTCTTTTATTATTCATCTGTGCACAACTTTATATTGTGTAATAACTGTGTCTGGACACACAATTATAACATAGCAAGGATTTGTAGTGTGGCTAGACCTAAAACTGAATAAGGTGTACAAAAGTTTTAAGGACATCGTGATCTTTTTGGGAAACCTTTGACGTTAATCCACGGCAAGATTGTTATGATCATCCAACAGTGAACACGGAGCTACAGGCTCTAATACCTGCAATAAGATGTGCTGCACTTTAAATGGCTAACCACTTTGGGGCCCATCTATGTTTTTTAGAAACTTCTTGTGTTGTGTAGGGTAACACATCATGCCATTATTAGGAAAACAAAGAGCACCAAGTATTTTTGGCACCTCTATGGAAACTGGCGAACTACTGGGGGTTTGTTTTGAGGGGAGGGCAGAGATTTAAAATAAATTCTATTTGCACAGGAGCACTGTGCAAAGACTGTAGATGAGCAGCCATCTGTAATACTCATTTCAGGGCAAGAGGTAGCAGGGCCCTCCCTGCAAGGAGAGCATGGGAAAAGGAAAGGTTACATGCAGACACTGGAAAGTAACTGCAATTATTTTCCCATCAAACACCATGCCAAACCTTCATCTCAGACTTTGGTTATACTTTCCTGTGACACCATTTCATGCACTGCCAAGTACTAAGCAAAATGGCAACTCCCTCCTTCACCTTTTAAGAGTACATTAGTGAACATCCCTCCAAACAAGGACCTTTGTGTCTGCCTATGTTTGGCAAGGGGCAGCTTAGCATGCATTCCCTTTCCTCTCTCACATGCCAACATAATGACACACATGGCTTTATCACTAGAACGTGGTTTCCATTGCACAGACCAATTGCTGAAGAGATTCACAGGGGAAAGTTAAGAAACATCTGTCCAACTGATTTTCAATTAATTACTCCTTGTGTGATGCCGGACAACATGTAAGATCTCAAAGCATATCAAGAATCAGAGGGGTAGCAGTGTTAGTCTGGAATTGCAGAAGTGACAAAGAGTCCTGTGGCACCTTAAAGACTAACTAAAATTTTTTTTTTAGAGCATAAGCTTTCGTGGGCTAATACCCACTTCGTCGGATGCATGCAGTGGAAGTATCCAGGGGCAGGTATAAATAGGTAGGCAAGAACCAGGTGGGAGATAACAAGGTTAGTCCAATCAGGCTGAACCAGCTTGTTATCTCTAATCAGGGAGGGTGAGGTGTTCCTCTAGCAGCTGAACTGAAGGTGTGAATAGCAAGAGAAGAGAAGCTGCTTTTGTAGTTAGCTAGCCATTCAAAATCTCTATTCAGTCTCAAATTGATTGTGTCAAATTTGCAAATGAATTGCAGCTCTGCAGTCTCTCTTTGCAGTCTAGACTTGAAGTTTTTTTGCTGCAAAATGCTGACCTTTAAATCTTCTATGGTGTGTCCGGTGAGGTTGAAGTGCTCTCCTACAGGTTTTTGAATATTGCCATTCCTGATATCTGATTTGTGTCCATTTATCCTTTTTCATAGGGACTGTCCAGTTTGGCCGATGTACATAGCAGAGGGACATTGCTGGCACATAATGGCGTATATTACATTGGTAGATGTGCAGGTGAATGAACCAGTGATGGTGTGGCTGATCTGGTTTGGTCCTGTGATGGTGTTGCTGGTGTAGATGTGTGGGCAGAGTTGGCATCGAGGTTTATTGCATGGATTGGTTCCTGAGTTAGTTATTATGGCGCGGTGTGCTGTTGCTGGTGAGAATATGCTTGAGGTTGGCAGGTTGTCTGTAGGCCAGGACTGGCCTGCCTCCCAAGGCCTGTGAAAGTGAGGGATTGTTGTCCAGGATGGGT
>ML677396.1:19908411-19936844 GCA_007922305.1 Dermatemys mawii | reverse complement strand
ACCCATCCTGGACAACAATCCCTCACTTTCACAGGCCTTGGGAGGCAGGCCAGTCCTGGCCTACAGACAACCTGCCAACCTCAAGCATATTCTCACCAGCAACAGCACACCGCGCCATAATAACTCTAACTCAGGAACCAATCCATGCAATAAACCTCGATGCCAACTCTGCCCACACATCTACACCAGCAACACCATCACAGGACCAAACCAGATCAGTCACACCATCACTGGTTCATTTACCTGCACATCTACCAATGTAATATACGCCATTATGTGCCAGCAATGTCCCTCTGCTATGTACATCGGTCAAACTGGACAGTCCCTATGAAAAAGGATAAATGGACACAAATCAGATATCAGGAATGGCAATATTCAAAAACCTGTAGGAGAGCACTTCAACCTCACCGGACACACCATAGAAGATTTAAAGGTCAGCATTTTGCAGCAAAAAAACTTCAAGTCTAGACTGCAAAGAGAGACTGCAGAGCTGCAATTCATTTGCAAATTTGACACAATCAATTTGAGACTGAATAGAGATTTTGAATGGCTAGCTAACTACAAAAGCAGCTTCTCTTCTCTTGCTATTCACACCTTCAGTTCAGCTGCTAGAGGAACACCTCACCCTCCCTGATTAGAGATAACAAGCTGGTTCAGCCTGATTGGACTAACCTTGTTATCTCCCACCTGGTTCTTGCCTACCTATTTATACCTGCCCCTGGATACTTCCACTGCATGCATCCGACAAAGTGGGTATTAGCCCACGAAAGCTTATGCTCTAAAAAAAAATTTTAGTTAGTCTTTAAGGTGCCACAGGACTCTTTGTCACAATAACATAACAGTTGTTATATGAACTAAGAAAGCAGGTACTGGGTGCAATGAAGAACCAGTTGGCATTTGAAGCCTCCAGAATCAGATATTTAACATTTTACGCACAACGAAACATGAGACAGTAACTATTCCAAGCACCAGCATATGAAATTCACCCATCAAAAACACATGGTGAGAAGAGAGCTAGAAACAGATGTGCAAAGCAACTGAGAGGTATGTCAAGTATTTCAGGAGGAGGGACTATACCCCAGATCCTCTGCTCTCCGCAGCAAGCTTGACCTAAATCCTGTAGCAAGGCCCCTGGATTCTGCAGTGCTCCACTGTGGCAGACAGGATACTCTACAACAGTTTCAGATAATTTTTTTTTAAATGTAAGGTGTGAATTATATGTAAATCAAAGTAATACAGTCAGTACAGTATGTTTAACTCAATGATGTATTCAGTTTATTTTATGCTGCCTCAAAATTCTTAAACGTTTAATGTCTATACAGATACTACAAGTTATCCAAATGGCTACCAACATTGGTTCAGCTCCATAGTTTCAACATCAGGAGCTCTCGATTAGGCAAGCAGGACAGCTATCCCTGTACTTAACACTTGCAATTAGACCCCCTCTGAGCAATAGAATGTTTTTCACTTCCAGTCTCTACGACACAAGTTTGAAAAATGATGAACTACAAAACTGTCAGCACAGAAAGGCCCAAGAGACCAAAATCCTTCCTGTATGAGATAATATAATAATCTCTTAATCAGAACAGCTTGTTAGGGCTGAGTGGAGAGCATTTATCAGAGAGTCAGATGAGGAACGACCTGCGAGTCAAAGATACATTTGGGACAACTATGCTCTATCCTGCTCCCAAATCTTTACAATGATGTCTGGATCCCTTCCCCTTATGTAATCTATTTCACTGCCCATTTGCTCTGTCTATTCTACTGATGCCATATCACATCTGAGGAGAGACTGTGTATGTGTGCACACACATGCTAGGAGGAGAGAGCTTAGATAACAGGAACTCATGTTTTAATGATGTTCAAATCATATATTTTTGTGCTCAACGGAGGAAGACTTACATTTTACAGTCACAGGAAGAAGCTGTGAAAGCCAGCAGGATCTATCTGCCTTGATCACAGATTTTGTTGATGCAGAAGTGTAAGAAGGAAGAGGAGCACATTCTGGTGCTGTGCAGGGACATGAAGAGCTATTACCATTGGGGCCACTGCACTGTGACATTCAATTTATTACCTACTTGCAGCTTCAAAAACTTATGTATGCTGCAGCCATGCCTGACACAGATACTATCAAGCCCAATGAACAGCCTAAGTTTAGTCTAGGAGGAGGGGTTATTATAAAGTTTGGATGGTTTAAGAGCACTGCTTTTCAGGAAAACAAGACACAGGAAAACAGCCCATCTTTAAATGAATGGGATTGGAGTCTTTTACATAATTAAAAGGTCTTAGAAAGCCCAATCCCCCAATACTGATATTTTGTGCTTTTTGCACAATTCATGTGCAATGTATAGTCAACTGACATCCACAGTAATTTTTTAGTCATTAAAGGTCACATTTAGATAGCTGCAGTGAAGCCTCAAGACAAGTGTCTTCTCAGCTCTGTAAAATTTACATATGACACTCCGCGGGCCTACTCCAGAGCTGCCAGATCTTGCATGCTGCCACCCACCCTTAATAAAATTGTGCAGACTGTCCTAAATACTCTCAGCAGAAATGCAAGTTTGGGGGTGTGACGGAGTCAGACCAGAAGGATATAGGAGAGTGCTGGGAGGCAGGTATATTAGTCTCAGGATGTGCAGGTCCCTGTTCCCTGGATAGCCAAACAAAGGCTACTCCAGGCCAATCAAGACACCTGGGGCCAATTAAGAACCTTCTAGAAAGGAGTAGAAACAGCTAGCCTAATTGGGACACCTGAAGCCAATCAGGGACTGGCTGAAACCAGATAAAAACCTCCCAGTTAGTCAGGTGGGCTGTGGGTGTCAGGAGCTGTGGAAGGAAGTTATGCTGTTGGTGAAACTGAGTGGTGAACAACATATCATACAGAAGTAAGGAGGCCCTGAGGTAAGGGTGAAGTGGAGTTTGAAGAAGCAGGGACTGCTGTGAGGAAGTAGCCCAGGGAATTGTATTGTGTTTTGTGGATAAAAGGTCAGCCGTCTTAGCTGATACTATTAGGGTCCCTGGGCTGGAGTCCGGAGTAGAGGGCGGGCTCGGGCTCCCCCCTTTTCCATCTTCCATACTGGCCTGTGATGAAGGTAACTCACTAGGCGGTGACTCTTGCCAATTATACTGAGAAAGGGAGGTCACTCTGGGGCCTAGATGAGTTTCTGAGGCCCCTAAATCTGCCAGGAAGCGCAGGACCCACAAGTACAAACTTGGAGCTTTGTCACAGAGGTGATTCCTCAAGTATTTCATAAAGATATTTAGAAAGGCTGAGTTCCCTTATCAGCCCTAACAAGTGCTCTCTTTTCCCAGGCACAGCAGGTAATGCTGCCTGGCCAGACACTATAACAGCCACGGTTGCTGTATAACTTTCAGAATTGCAGTTCACATGGACACTCAGACTTGTGGATAGGCCTATTTTAAATACTGCTTAATAACCAAGTCAGCCATACTCATTTGCCCAATTTGGTGGCCGATGCCAATTGATTTTCTAGTCTTAAGGCACTTCACAGAAAATCTTGGACATGGTACAAATAGACATTACTACAGTTAGCCACTCAACCGCTCAACAGCAGTTTCAGCAGAGAGGCCAAGAACCTAATAGATATGCATATGACCAGCTCTCTCATCCACAGAAACAGTCTTTTCAAAGCAGGTACAGTCTCAACCCCTGCTATGAATCGGCGGATAGTGTTCAATGTATCAGGGATCATTTATTACGTCTCGTCTAGACGCGATAAATCAATCCCCAGACACGCTCCCCGTCAACTTCGGAACTCCAGCTCCACAACAGAAGTAAGCAGAGTCGACGCAGTCGACTCACCACTGTGAGAATGGCCAGGTAAGTTGAACTAAGATACTTTGATTTCAGCTATTCGAATAGTGTAGCTGAAGTTGCATATCTTAGTTCGGAACACCCCCACACCTCGGTGTAGCCCAGGCCTAAGTTGCAATGAACAACTCTTCTCAAGTCTGAGATCAAAGAAGGAACACACTGGGTAGCTCTGCAACGCATTCTGTAGCTCTATCAACAAAGCAAATTTGCAAAATTAATATATGGGCTAAAATATAGTATAAGCGGACTCAGTTTACATTGAATTAAAGGAACTGAAAGGCTTAGCCCATGCCACCCCCCAGTCCATTGAAGAGACACCAAGTGCAGGATCAAACTCACAAAGGTACGTCTTTGGGCAGGTTTGTTCTAATAAACCAAAACCAGTATTTGGATAATGACCTGGATCTGGGCAATCATAATTATATCCAATAAACACTCACTCATGCAGAAGGAACCATACTTGCAACACTATTCAAAACATTTAAGGGGGTAGGGGCAGTATGGGGACAGGTAAAAAGAGACAACACATTCTGTGACCAAATAAATGTTGCTGCTCCCTTCCGAGCCACTCTCTTCCTAAAGTTGTAATATTGCACAAGACTTCAGCAGAACAGCCAGAGGAAGGTTTCCATTTGTAATCTTGCTTCCTGGGAAGTGAAATCCACGAATATAATTTAACCTATGCCCACCCACTTTGAAGCCTGTTTTTCCATTCTTCGTTGACTTTGGAGCTTGGTACCCTCCCCTCCCCTCCAACAAATCCACATTCCATCTGTTAGTCCCAGCTCCCTGACCTCTACAAAATCCGATAACTGCATAAAAACAGACACTGGTAAGAGATACGCGCTTGGGCCACCATGTCAAGACTGCACCAGACAAGGTCTCAGCTCAGGCAGGACAATCTGTAAACCTCATTCTTCAAATGAGGAAGCAAATGCTTAAAGAATCTTGTAAGAAATATTCACTGTTATTTTTAGTCTCCACAAAGATGACATTTTCCACTAGGAGTCACAAATCTGTCAAAATCAGAAGCAATTAAAAACACAATAGGTCAATAAAATGAAGAATTATGAGGGCCCGGGTTTGTTATTTTCACCACCACCCAGACCTGGGATTGCATCCAAAAATAAACCAAATCATTCATAATGAGTCCACTGGGAGAAAAGTATCAGGATCCCAAACACACAGAAACAAAAACATCGCCAACAGTCTCCCCAGTTTCAGGACATCAAAGGACCTTTCTAAAATGCTTGAAAGAGCCTTCAATGCTTTATAAGAAATAAATATTCTGTTGAGGAAGACTATGCTATCATCAGCACCTATTTTAATTACCAAGAATACTTTCATTAAAACAGAGTCTTGTTTGGAAAATTTCATCTGTTTGGTCCCCTCCTCATTTAACAATAATGAAACCTGGTGGTGTGTGCGCTTTTACAGTATACAGATTTCACAGGAGAGACCAGTGTTTCTCAAATCAAAATGGAGTTGCACGGGGAAGGTACCACAAGATTAATTTTAGGGGGCTGTAATCACTGTTCCCGCTAAGCTGTGCATGCATGCACAGATCCTAAACTCTGTGCACACAGCGAAACACAATGCACACAAACATTTGCACAGAAGAAATTTTTTGCACACACAGCCTGTCAAAAATTAGAGGGAACATTGTAATATTGCCATCCTGACTTCTGCACTGCCTTCAGAGCTGGGCAGCTGGAGAGTGGCAGCTGCTGACTGAGGGCCCAGCTCTACAAGGCAGCAGCACAGAAGGATGGCAATATCATACCATGCCATCCTTACCTCTGTGCTGCTGTAAGGGTAGCAATACTGCAACCCCCCCTACAATAACCTTGCAACTCCCCCACTTCTTTTTGGGTCAGGACCACTACAATTTAGCACCATGACATTTCAGATTTAAATGGCTGAAATCATGAAATTTTATTATTTTTAGAACGTTATGACAGTGAAACTGATCAAAATGGACCATGAATTTGGTAGGGCCCCATTTATCACATTACTGACTTCTGAATTGGGCTATATATGTACTGACCTACAGAGAGCAGTATAAAACCCTACTGAAAATGGGAAAAAGTGTGTTTTAAAATGTTAGCATGAATTCTGCATGGTTTGGCCTGATTTCTTCCCAGCTGAGAGCCAAGCCCTATTTTCATGATAAAAATATAAAATAATTTAATACTGTGGTGTCTGTATAATGATCAAGTGGAGCAACAGATACATAGGGAAGCAGAATCTTGCTTCCAAAACCGAGCAAAAAAGATACAACCAGGAAAACAAATGAGGATTTAAAACCCAAAAAAGCAACAAATGAGACAAAGGTAAAGCTGGGTTGTAACAAGCATGACAAGTTCCATCTGCAAAATATTTCTGAACAGAGCTGCCAGAAGAGAATTATTTCATGGATTCCAAATTCAAGTCAATGGTTGAGTTAATACAGACATAAAATGGGTGCTGCTGCTGTTAGCTCTGCTTTCACTCAGCCATGACATAAACCTGAATACAAAGCTGAGAAAGGAAGGTGAGATGAGGAGGGAAGAGACCAAAAACGGGCTGGAAAAGAATTAAAGCAGTTAAATGAGAAAGAAAGAGGAAAATAATGATAGAGTTAATCAGAATAATAAAAGCCAGCTCCACCTACCTCATTCTGCACTGGCTTCTCATTCACAGCAGAAGGCAGCATTTTAGTACTAGGCAGAGACAGAGCTACGATATATCGTAAGCTACTCAGAGGAGGAGGAATTGTGTGCTAATGCCATTGCCAGACAGGAGGAAGCATTCTCGTGAGAATAGCTACACTTCTCACCCCTACTGGGTCAGATCAAATGTCCATCTAGCCCAGTATCCTGCCTTCCGACAGTGGCCAATGTTAGGTGCTTCAGAGGGAATGAACAGAACAAGTAATCAAGTGATCCACCCCATCACCCATTCCCCATTTTTGGCTCCTTCTCCCTTTGCTAGGACACTACAATTCCCTCAGAAATATTTAGAGCTGCTAAAACAAAATGAAAAATAAAATATAGCCATAGTATAAACAACCCTTCCATTTCTTGACTCCACCAGGAACCTCAGAGATCTGTGCCGTGCCAGTGCCTATAGCCCAGCATGCTGGTTTTAAGAGACCAGCCACTTTAGAAAGATTTGTGATGCAAATTAGCCAGAGGTTCTCTTATGCACAGGAGAAAAAAACAAACCTATGAAGTACAAGAATGAAAGATAGGAGTCAGGAGCCAGCAAAGATTATTTTTTTAAACATAGCACGTGTTGTTCCTTAGAGGAATGGTTTCTACACTGCTGGCTTTGGTCTCCCTTTAGCCCCCCAGAGATACTTATTGAAACATTAGCTTAATACACTGACCTAAACAAGCCAGCAAATGGATACTTTCAATACAGTTTTATTATTCTCTCCTCACTAATTCCTCAGGCTACATGAGGAAGAAGAATCAGGCTTGTCAAGGACATGCCAGGTCCTTTCCAAGATATGTAAAGCACTGTGTTTTTTAGACTCTCTCTAGTTCACTCCATTTGCTTAATAGGTTGTAGGATTCCATCTCATTGCAATTCCCGGGCAGAGGAATTTACAAGCATTCTGCAGGTGATCAATTTCAGCAAAGCCCTTCAGCTTGATGGGGTATAGCTTCATGATGCCAGCTGATATTTTCAAAGGCTCTATGGCATTTATACCACACACAATTCCACTTCCTAGTGGTTTGCTATATTTGCCTGATGTTTTGCAGGTTAAGTTGAAAGGAGGAGAGATTGATTAACCAAACACTGTGTGCTGCTCCTTGTTCGCCTGGGGGTGGATACTCAAGCTTGCAATGCAAAGCCTCTTTTGCACATGGTAGCAGAGAATGAATGCTCTGACCGCAAAGAAAGACAGAACACACATGCACAGAAACAGGTTAAATACATTTTTTTTTTGTCACAGATGTGTTATCCAGCCAAAAATATGGCACCCAGTTACACAATAGCCTGCTGGAATCAAGTGATTATTATCTCACATCTAGTACTAATGCCCTTAGAATTCATGCCGTTCTAGAGCTGAACACTGTATTTCATAGAGGGAAGCTGTGACTGAGAAGGGCAGAGAGAAGAAAGAGCACTTTCCCAGGACTATATAAAGTGAGGGAGTGGAAATAACTGCAGGGTTGACAGTGACATGCAGATTCTGAAGCTGCAGAGAAGTGATGGCTTAACAGAAAAAACAGCTCTGTTCTGTGAAGTGTGTTGCACCAAAAGTCAGCAATCTCCTGCCTTCCACACTCTCAGTGCTTGGTCAGTTACAATACTCTCTAACTATGAAAGTAAGAATTTTCTCTATTAGCAGTGCTTGTTCTGGGTCTCCAAATGGCCAACTGATAATGTGCTGTTCTTACCATACCATCAGTAGGCAGGTTTGATACATTGAAGTTTTATTGTCAGAGGCAGGGAATTCCAGTTTCTAACAATTTAAATCACACATTTGTTCCAACTCGTGTTCTAATGAAAAGATCCAAGGCAAGGGTGATTTAGATGTGTAAATGCAGATTTTGAGCAACACAAAGTGTGGCCACATCATATTCCTGGTATACACACACTTATCAATCTGCAAAGTACACAATACATACACTAAGCTTCAAAGCTCTCAGGTCTGAAATATTCTTTACAGAAAACCTTAATATTTGCATTCATAAAAAAAAAATCTAGAAAGTCTCCCAGAAATTAACATTCATCCTTCGAGGCATGTGCTTTTCATTTAATGTATAGGCTACAAAAGTTTCAAACTCAACAGCCTTAACCCAGAATTTTTTAAATGCATTTTTCATTAAATGCAGCCTCAAGTAACCACTTATCTTCAACCTCCTATTAAGATCTTATCTTGAAAACATATAGTGTAAAACCCACAAACATTCCAAAAACATGAATACAGGTTATAATTATTTTATATCAGAGGGACAGGAAATTTACAGGACCATGGCTGCCAGGGAGCTATGCCACCACAAAGGTTGAGGGGTAACAAGGATTAGCTCGAAGACACTGGATCTCAAGTGAACCACAATATATGCAGATTTCCCAGTGGACCTCAATATAATTGTGGATTAACAACTGTCTAGCCAGCTACCTGGTAGGATATATATTAACAACCAATCATCAGGCTGTATACACTTTACAATCTTTAGCTGAATTAATCCTCGACACAGCTGTCAGGTTGATAAAGGGGAAAGATCAAAGGGCCACTGGTGCTATTCAAGATCCAATCAAACTTTGTGGACTAACAAACAGGAAAACAATCATGTCTCACCACAGTCACAAGTATTCCACAATGAATTCCTCCTCTACTCAGTACTTGAACAGAATCCGTTAGACTGTCAGCATGTCACACAGAGCGCTATCTGCGGCAGAGTTCTGTTAGCATGTAATGTAGAGCGCTGTTGAAAGGATCTAGTTTGCTAATTGGGGTAGGGTCGTAAGTGTATTCTCTGAAAACCACCAAGCCCATATCACAGGCTGCTAGTAAAACTGTAAATTTTCTAAGAAGCAACACAATTCTCCACTTCATGGCATATGGTAGAATCACCAGGGAGACAAGGAGGAGCAGAAGGTATTCAAGGGAGGGGCAGGTACTGGAGAGAGGAGGGGCAGAAGGGAACAGAAGAAATAAAGAGCAGCAATTCTCAGTCTTCACAACAAACAGGTACAGGGAGAGCTCTAACCTCTACTCTCACTCATTCAGTATTTTACTTCCTCTCATGGAGCAGAGAAATCAGAGGCATTCGTTTCCCTCTGATGTGTTTGGGAGATAAGACGGTCTATGTAGTTCACGTACCACACTTGGGCGTGGATCCACATTCCTGGCAGGCTAAGATGAAGTCCAGTTGTCATGAGAACTGTAGACACAGATTGGTGGAGGCAGTATTTGCAGGAGATAATGGGCAGAAGTCCTGGCTCTACTAATGGTTAAGAGCAGATTATTAGATAGCTAGAATATTGTCCATATCAAATGCAATCCTTCTGGTGAATGTTGCTAAATCATGTTGCTATTTTCTCCTCTTTCACGTGTACTTGCAGCTTGCTTTGAAAATGCAATTTAACCTTGAAAGTCAAGCAAGTTCCTGTCCAATGATGTTCCACTGATAACAGAGCTTGTCAAACGATGCTTTGAAGGGAAGAGATTACTGTGAGTTGGAAACAACCGATTAATTTCAATAGCATAAATATAACAGTAGACTACTGCAACATCAGTGAAAGACCCGAAGTGCTGCAAAATGGAAAAACTCCAGAATAAATCCCTTGGAGACCTTGCTAAGGAAAATTCCTGTGCATTTTCAGTTAAATTCAGAAGAATTTTCTATCCATAGAACAAACTAGTTCGGAAGACTCGTATCATATCAAGTGCTTTGAGATCCTCAGGTGACAGGTATAAAATATTACAGTAGATCCCTCTTAACTAGATTATTATAGCCATCCTGAAGAACAGCACCCATTGCACAGCACTCCAGACAGGACTCCGGAATATGATAACAGGACATACGCAAGTCTGTGATTGTACCATTCCCCACCTCACCCCCTTGCCCTGTCTGTATCCCAAGCAGTTCTGGTATCCCCCCTACCCCCGCCCAAGAAATGCATTTTTTGGCTTTGAAAACATACTTTATTAGTGCATAAAAGTAAAAGCTACCTTAGTCCAGGAAAGCAACAAGCACTGCAAGTCAGCATAGCAAACACAGATTCATACTAACATTGGAACCACTGCATTTCACTAGCATGCAGGGCACCAGATATTACTGGTGGCTTTCAGCCCCAAATTGCTCCCTCAAGGCATCCCTAAATCCTTGAAGCCCCGCGCTGGGCTCTTCTAAGAGCTCTGCTCTCTGGTGGTTCAAATTCAGCCTCCAGGTGTCAAACCTCTGAGTTCCATGCCCATGTGAAGCTTCCACCCTTCCCTTCACAAATATTATGGAGGGTACAGCATGCGGATATAACTATGGGGATGTTGTCATCGGCCAAGTCCAGCTTCCTGTACAGAGCTCGCCAGCGGCCCTTTAAACAGCCAAAAGCACACTCCACAGTCATTCTGCACCAGCTCAGCCTGTTATTGAACCACTCCTTGCTGCTGTCAAGGCTCCCTGTGTAGGATTTCACAAGCCACAGTATTAAAGGGTAAGCAGGGTCAGCAAGGATCACAATGAGCATTTGGATTTCCCCTAAGGTGATCTTCTGGTCTTGGAAAAAAGTCGTGGCTTGCAGCTTTCTGAACAGGCCAGTGTTCCGAAAGATGCATACGTTGTGCACCTTTCTGGGCCAGCCTTGTTAATGTCAATGAAATGCCCATGGTGATCCACAAGCGCCTGGAGAACCACAGAGAAACACCCCTTCCGATTAACGTACTCGGAGGCTAAATGGTCTGGTGCCGGCTCTTATGGGTTAGCTGATTTACTGTAGGTGACATGATTGAAGTGGCTTTGCACAAATAGGTTTCCCTGAGGAGGGGTGATAGACGAGAGCATCCTAGATAGTTGTGTATTTATTAAGTTCTAATTGTTTGGCTCCATGAAACTATGCATTGCCCCTCCACAGGTAGGAAACCTCATTTCTGCAAAGCCAGCCACAATGTCACGCACGTTACTCAGAGACATGGTTCTTCTGAGCACGATGCAATTAATAGCCCTGCAAACTTGCATCAACACGATTCTAATGGTTGACTTTCCCACTCCAAACTGGTTAGCAATTGATAGGTAGCTGTCTGAAGTTGCCAGCTTCCAGACTGCAATAGCTACCTGCTTCTCTACCAGCAGGGCAGCTCTCAATCTCCTGTCCTGAGATGGGGGCGAGCTCATCACACAGTCCCATGAAAGTGACTTTTCTCATCCAAAAATTCAGCAGCCACTGCTCGTCATCCCAGACTTGCATGATGATGTGATCCCACTACTCAGTGCTTGTTTCCCCAAGCCCAAAAGCAGCATTCCACGGTGGTGAGCATGTCCGGGAATGCCACAAACGATCTCGTGTTGTATGCATTACTTGAGTCGGTATCACCATCTGAGTCTTCAGTGTCAGTTTGGATCTTAAGGATTAACTCGAGTGTCAAACGTGACATGCTGGCGAGACTCATCAGCATGCTCCTCTGCAGTGTGGGCTCCATTCCCGCAGACCAGAAGGGAAAACAGAGCGCATTGCACAAAAACCATTGGAAGATGGCGCCAAATGTGGACGGAAGCATAGGGATTGCTGGGATGCATCACTGGGAGTTGGGACAGGACCCAGAATGCCCCGCATCCTATGCCACCTTCCCACAAGCCACAGCACTAGAATGGGAAGAGGTGCTCAGTGGCATAGCTGCCCATAATGCGCCACTCCCAATGCTGCTTCAAGTGCCACAAATGTGGCCATGCCAGTGCGCTTGTAGCTGTCAGTGTAGACAGCCTGCAGCACTTTCCCTCCTGCACTCTCCGAAGGCTGGTTTAACTCAAAGCACTCTTCATCTGCAAGTGTAGCCAAGCCCTAAGACTTCTGCAGATATATACTTCACTGAAGCTGCACACCACACAGGCGTAATTCACGAACTCAAAATGGCAGAGAATTTAAAAGCTGAATGATAACAGACCATGTAACCCATGGGGTCACACCCAGCTCCCCGCTCTCAGTGCTTCAACTTTGGGGCACCACCATCCAAAGCAGCACCCTCCATGCACACACTGCAACTCCAATTCTGGCCCAATGTGGAGGGGAGGCAGGAGATCAAGTCCTCTCTCACATTCAACCCTCAGTGGTGGCTCCTATCTCACGGGGCTGGACCCAGCTCCCCACAATGGGCGCTGTGACCTGGTGCCTGGGGTCAGAGCACTACTCAAGTTTCACCCAGCCACCCTTCCAGTCAAGTGCACCAGGTTGCAATACCCACACTGGGGAGCCAGCCCCATGGGACCAGAGCCACTGCTACAGGATGAATGTGTGCGGGCTCATTCTCCAGCCCCGCACTCTGCCCCAGGCCTCACACCTGCTCCCGGCCAGCATTAGATCTGCAGTAACAAGGCAGAGCATGCTGCTGTGGGTTGTCTATGCCCCTACGTCAGGGCAAGGAGGTGGCATCAGCACGCACCCATTGAATCGGGAGGCTACATCTGTCACCATGCCGAACAAAAGAGCTCTCAGCCATGCTTATAGCTGCTTCTATCACCTCATACTAACTCAGACATTTTAGGCTTCACAGTAACTGAAGCTTGGAATTTAAGAATCTTATTACTTTGGGGTGGGAAGATATGGATTGTGTCTACCTCTGAATTTTTAACAGTACGTAGCACAATGGGGCACTGATCCCAAGTAATGCCATTGGTGCTACTGCAATATAAATAAAGGTAAATATCAAATTCACACTTCTGCACAAGAGCTCATACTGTTTCATTAAGAGCCACTATTCGGAAATTCTTATGGCACAGTGTAGATAAGACTCATAAGAAAACCAAAAGAAAAATCCCCCCACCACCAAAATACATGCTTTGTAGATGGCTTGTGCCAATGCTTTCCCCCTCCCCACCTCAAAAAAAAAATCAGCAGGGAGTAAATTTATTAAGAGACAAGTCAACAAATAAAGCACATCAAGTCTGGTGACAGTTACAAAGAGATCCGTGAATTTTCTTTATTTATTATTTCAGGGTATTTAATAGCAGTCAGCATCAAGCATTAATAGGCACATCTTATTCCAAAACCAGTGCTCATCTTTGAACATAAAAATGAAATAACCAAGCCAGAGCCCAGGCTTCAGAGTTATTTCTTTGTTTATGCAGTGTACAAGTAACTCGAGTATGATTTTTAGAAGAAAAAGTGGATGATCTGTTAATTCTATTTGCTTTGTGATGTTCAAAACACGTTCTCTCTTTCTCCTTGTCATTTCCTCTATGACTTGCTTTTTGAGCTTTCAAACAGGCATTAAAAGAGGTGTTCAGGGGTGGAGTGGGAAGAGAACAGGATTGTGGCTGTACCAGAATTATCTGTGGATAAATTCCAATTTGGTTTAAAAATACCATCAGCTCGCCAAGGAAGCAATCTAATAAAGATGTAATTTAGAGTCAAATGATTTACTCTAAAGAGAAACAGGGGCAGTAATGGGTTCCTTTGGCCAAAGTGAAAAGATCTAGTAGGTGTTTAAAGAGAGAAGGGGTGGGAGACAGCAAAGGGCCACAAGATAAAGCAAGAATAATCTTACTCTAATGGCATGAAGTTAAAACCTTCCAGATCTATGCAGTTCCAGCATGTGAAAGGGCAATTAAACCAAAAGCAAAGTTTTAATAACTAGATGCAAGTGCTTATTTCCTTCTGTCATATACCAGAATACCTTGAAGACTTAACAGTATATTTGTATTAAGACCACAAAAATTCACACCAAATTGCCATCTCCGCACTCCCTTTGATCTCTAAGCAGGAACAGCTCAAGACTTCTGGTAGAAAAGAAGCCAATACAATGGCAGCCTCCCCTTTACACACACAAATTAGTTCTATGCTACATAAATGTGTATGTTGCAGGTCCATGGTATGGTTGTGAAATACATAGAGCACACTTTTACACATAAAAGTTGAATGTATGAGCTGTAAGGTTACTGGAATATTGATATGCTCACTGGCCATTTTTAAGAAGAGGTACTCTGTAGTTCCTCATTTCACACCGTTCTAGACTCTAGAAAGATTTAGGGAGGGGAAATGGCCCATCCTACAGGGATCACAAATTAATTTACAGGAATGACCTAATTCCAAGTAAAAAATAAGGTAAGGAAAGTCTAAAACAAGCTAACGCACCTCAGAGTACAGTCTTAACTATGGGTCATACACCTCTCTAACTCAGCACTGCCCCACAGAATTTGAGCAAGTAAGAACGAAGGAAGCATAATCAGACACTCATTCCTTTTTACAGTAGCTAATTAGATTCCCCACATTCGGATTCTTCAAAATATTGCAATATTCTTTCAGAACTCTATAGTAGCCATGAGGTTGTTTAGAAGCTCAGCACACTGAAATTATAAAAGGCAAGGGAGATAAGTATATGTTTAAAAATAGCCACAAAAACTCCACCTCTTCCGGTTCCCTCTCTCTTGACTACATCCCTAAAAACCCTCATTTTATAGTAATTAAAAACACGCATGATCGGTGGTTTGATTATGCCAAGGTTTTGATATGTAGCTTTAAGCCATTCCATGAGAGATTTAAAAAAAAAAACCCAAAAAAGCACTGCCATACAGTAGGCATTCATCTCTCCTTAGCCACCGCTTGACTCCACCACAAATAGTGACACACCACACCGATTTATAGTTTTTGGGAAAACAAATGAGACACTGGCCATCTAATCCTTATTCACATACTAACAAACAATACAGTAATGGCCTCTCACTAACAAATATCCAGCCCATTCTTTAAAAAAAAAAAAAAAAAAAAAAATTCTGCCTTTGGTTCTTAAACATTTGACTACATCTTGTCCCCTCCTATTTGCCCTCCCCCAGAACAGAAACCTACGTCCATGCTCTTTCACATCTATCTTAGTTCTTGTCACCTGAACGAAATCATAACAACAAAAAAGTTGTTACCTGAAGATCTGTGAGCCTCAGTTTCACGACATTTATCCAATGTAAGTGACCATTAGGGAGACAAGAATATTTGTTTTACTTGACAGCATCAGTTTTTCACTCCTAGTATGCTGGAATCAGACAATTGGCCATAAAGTAAAATTACAGGCACCATTCATTTATATACATTATATAATCTACTTTCAAATAATTTTAAACTCATTAATTACTTTTGTATGTGGATCCAAATGTTACCATCCACTAAACTAGAGAATTAGAGATGATGGGCAGGTCTACACTCCGGTGGAGATCGATGCTGTGAGATCAATCTTTCGGGAGTCGATTTAGCATGTCTAGACTAGACACAATAAATCAACCTCTCGAGCGCTCTCCCATCAACTCCGGTGCTCCACTGCCGCGAGAGAGGCAGGCGGAGTAGACAGTGAAGCAGCAGCAGACTCACCGCCGTAAAGACGCTGCAGTAAGTCGATCTAAGTACGTCGACTTCAGCTATGCTATTCTCATGCAGACGAGGGCTCAAACAGATGACAAATCTGTGTTTCTACTAATCCCATAAGGTTTCTTACCACAATTTTTAAGACCAATGATATTTACACAACATAGGGGAAGTTCAAGCAAGTGAGATTTACAGTCTCTAAGTTTAAGATTTGATTTTTAAAACAAAACAGTATCAGGAAAATCAGCTTGATGGGATGTACTTCGTCTTTATTTCTTCTAGATACAGATGTTCTCACTTTCTATATATAGTTCTCTACCATCTAGAATGATAGTTGCAGGGCATCAGATAACTGTTTTTTTGTTTTTTAATCTTTACACGATTAGACAGGGAATTTCTCCTAATCTTTTCAATAATGAAATTGAATTCACAACACTCATTTAACTCGAGTGCTTTGTTATTTAAGAATAATTTCAGTATAGGTTCTAGGTTAGTAGAGCATGGAGTATTTTGCGAGCTCAGATGGGACTGCATCAGAACCAAATGGGCTAGAATATACTTGTAGATTGCTCTGTTATTCTGTCCTGTTTAAAACTAAAGGACTAAGCAGGAATCTGTGGAGTGAATCATTTACAGTAGTTGACACAAAGTAAAGAACAAGCAGATCAACTAAACTAAGCAGATCAAATCTGACTGGGAACAATACAGCAGAGAAAAATTCATAAAGTCTGCAAAAGGAAAAAAATCATCCAGAAACACAGAAAAAAGGCAGATGAATAAAAAAAATCATTCATGAAAAGTTCTTTTAGGCAGGTCATGTAGTCTGCAGGCAAGACAATAGGTATAATATATAGCGTAGTATAAACAAATCCTTGTCTGTATGAAATTTTAGTTTGTACTGACTTCGCTACTGCTTTTTATGTAGCCTCTTCAAAACTAGGCAAATATCTAGATGAGCTCATGTACTCCCTGGAAGACCTCTATGTACTGCTGGTGGAGAACCCCTGCTGTAGTGGACCTATGGCCTATCGAGCAACCACTGTGCACAAATGCAAGGATGTCTCTAGTTCCTCCTTCCCAGGGATCACTCTCCTTGTCAAAACACCAATGCTTAAATTGTAAACAGGCCCTTCCATTGGACTGGGAAGTGGAGAGCCTTCTGGAGGAAAGTAAGGCATAGATAACGTGGTTGTAATAGCCCTCATTCTAAAAGATGCTTCATTTCAAGAACCATGCTAAACGCAGAGATCCTGGTACGACAGAGGACTTCTGTCAAGAGTGCGTGGATGACACTAAGTGGAAAGAAAGGTTGCAGACATTGCTACAAAATCAGGAAATAAAGGTTTTGCAGACTCTCTGGAGCACTAGCAACCTCACGGGCTATTTTAATTTGTACTGTTTAGCAAGAGGATTTGTGGAAAGCCAAACAAGAGAATCCTAATCAGAGCAGGAGACAGTCAATTTCCAAAGGTGTCAGGTCCTTTGCATTTGAGAAATCTTCTGCACACCTTGTGATTAAAGTTCCTTGTGAATAAATCTATTTGTGGGCAGCTGAATCTTTGTGAAGTCACCCCCAAAGCTTTCAGTTATACTCTATCTTGGCAGAAAGAATGCTATTTTTAAGCTGGAAGTTTAAGTGGCACTGAAATTTCTTGTAGCCCCAAGAATGCTATATTCAAGTCAGACTCCAGTCCCAACTCCCTGCAACAGGAAGACACACTTAAACCTGGGCTACAAAAGTCTTAGTTTCTCATATATTTTAAGCTGCTAGACCCAGGGAAATCCATTTCCCTAGCAATACATCTCTCCCACATGACACAATTGAAAAAGGCTCAGAAAACCTCATGGGGCTGATTTTACCCAATGCAAACATTGAACAATTTTCTTTCCTCTTACCTTTTTTGGGGACAAGATTGCCACTGAAGCTGTTACTGGAGAGGCTGTTATAATTACTGCTATCTAGTATTGTAATCACTATTTTGCTTTACTCACCCACATGGAAAATTGTATGTGTGATCTTACAAGAGGACACATTTCAAATTAGCTACAATTTCCGTGTGCAATGCAAAATGGTAAGATCTGCCATGAAGGGAACAGAAAGAGGAACTTTGCCTTTAGATCTGGCTGGTTTTGAAGTCACTTTCCAAGGCTGATGGGGCGGGGGAGGAGAACACCACAACTGAACCACAACCTGAAGCTCAGGGGTCCCTCAAACATCTGTAACAACTGTATAAGTAAAGTTAAATGGAAGGGGTGAGGCCCCAGTGAACATGATGTACTGGAGCCTCAAATTTTTCTCTACAGGCCTGCTCCTTCCTCCTCTGGTTTGAAGAAACGAGGATGAGATGCACAGAAACCTGTCAATACATCATAGGAAAGGTGTCTCAATTATTGTTACTTCCACAAACCTTTCATTCCACTCAAGTCATCCCTCCCCTCCCCCACCCTCTACTGAGAGGAACACTCCTCTACTGAACATGAAATCCTCCTTGAGAGACTTGGTGTAAAAACTGTCTCCCCTCCAACCCCAAGAAATATATTTGGTGGTATACTAGAGACACTGGCAAAAAGAGAGTGCATGTCTAATAATCAGAAGATAAAGCTAACAGGGTTCAGTACAGTGAGGACTGATTTAAATCAAAGCAATGTAAGTCAGATTTAAATCAGCAATCAGGAAACCTTGATTTAAATCATCAATTTTAGACATGTTTTATATCTGTACTGTTACTTTCTCAAAGGGCATTCTCATTAAAAACATGTTCATTTACAACTAAAAACAGCCTTTACACTAAGTTTGTACTACAGATGTAATATACCTGTATGTATTATCTAAGCAGTTATGTAGCTTAACTTACATTTATTCAGATTCTTAGTTTTCACATTTTTGTGTTAAGAAATTCATCATTTACCATTTTCTATTTTCTAAGTTCATTTTTACTTGTCAAGCTTTCTTTGGATGGCAATTACAATTCAATGAAAATACACAAACTTTTAATCTTAAATATGCTGCACATATAGAAAAGGTTTATCAAAACAAGATTTGTATTTAAAATTACCTAATATAACAAACAAAAGGAAGTATTATTTGTAATGAATTGAACTATTTTTCCTGGTCACCATGCCAGTCTAGATTTTAGAACAGTTCAATATCCCCAACTAACTGTGTGACCTGGGGTCATTTCTCAGTCTCATTTTCGCTGTCCATTTTCGATGGTGATAGTAATGGCCTACCTCGCTAAAACTTAGCAAGGCTAATACCTCAGTGCAAGTTAAGCTCGCTGCACTTCTGTAATGTTGCATCCAAGGAACGCAACATCATCGAACAACTTTTAACCATCAACCATGGGTAACACAAGATGCTTGATATGCTGATTCTCTTTGGTACTACAATCAGAAATGCCAAGTTAACTGTTTAATACATCAGAGTGCTAATTCTACAACTACCTAGAATACGGAGAATAGCACACATGGATAAAACTGAAACACAGTCACCGTGATGAGATGTTGGATGGGATCCGAGTTACTACAGAGAATTCTTTCCTGGGTGTCTGGCTGGTGAGTCTTGCCCACTTGCTCAGGGTTCAGCTGATCGCCATATTTGGGGTCAGGAAGGAATTTTCCTCCAGGGCAGATTGGCAGGGGCTCTTGGGAGTTTTTGCCTTCCTCTGCAGCATGAGGCACGGGTCATTTGCTGGAGCATTTTCTGCACCTTGAAGTCTTTAAACCATGATTTGAGGACTTCAATAGCTCAGACATAGATGAGAGGTTTATTGCAGGAGTAGTGGGTGAGAATCTGTGGCCTGCGTTGTGCAGGAGGTCAGAGTAGATGATCATAATGGTCCCTTCTGACCTTAGAGTCTATGAGTCACTGAGAAGCTCGCACAAGTGAGAAGCTGTCCAAGCAGCTTTAATCATTCTGAGCCCATTATGCAGTATTTTAGGATATTAATAGCACATTCACATTTATCTGTTTCTAAAAAGGCATTCTGCAAGAAGATCCAAATGAGAACTCAAGCTTTTCTATTTAAAAAGAGAAAAACTCTTACTAGCCAGCTCATCCTGAACAGCAACTGCCTCCCAGGGCTATTTCACCACAAGTGTTCCATTTAAATCAGCACACAAGCAACAGAGCTCTCCCGCTTCACAAGTAAACATGAGCTCAAGTTTCCAGACAAACACCCAAGTGACAAGGCTTTGCAGAATGCAAGACTCACCCTTAGGAGGTGGAGCCTCTCACCTGTGCCGCACACGCTGGCTTGTTTCTTTAGTTTATTTTGCTATAACTCAAGACCTGCCAAAAATGGCTCCTTTCTAAATTTCTTCCCTTTCTCACCCACTGAAGAGGGCTGTCAAAAGGACCTGCAGTGCTCTCTCCAACACTACACTTTGCATCACATTCCCACCACAGAGCTGATTCTAGCCAAGATCCGCATCCCCACAGCTCACTCACGGGACCTTATTTGTCCCAAGACAAGTTGTGGCTGGGCCCAACTTGCCTCTTGTGTGTTTTTATATTTTAATCTAATTTCAAGAATGGGAAGTCAGCTCTGGAATTTCAGCATCAACTAAGTCTCCTTATCCTAGTGTGCTGGAAGTCAGGTCCTTTTTGGACTCATTTCCCATAGAATGAAATGAAATTGCTTACACCACACATTCCCTATATGTGGCTACATCCTCTTGCTTCCCATACCAGGATTTAGCCAGCTCCCTCCCATACACTCTCTCTTCCTTACACTGCTGCCTCTGGCAATTTGTTCCACATTAATCCAGTCTGTGCACTCCATGCTCTCCCATTCACTGCAGCTCATGACCCCTTTTTTATCTTGAATGCAAGAGGCAAAGTCCAAAGATGTCCCACAGCAGGTCCCCTGCTCTTCCCTCAAACCATCTTAACCAGCATGTTAATACAAATAAATCAGTCACTGAAGCAGCCAGCTTCTGGATCAGAGGCCTAGGAAGCCCTGGTGGATGGTTCAAAGGAGATCTGGTGTTTTAACACACATTAATTTAGGATATTCTTACTGAAAATGGTTGGAAAGGAGTGCTCTGCCCTGTCACCAGCAATTTGATCACAAGCACTTTAAATGTCACACCACATATGATGCTGCACTATATTAGTAATTTAAGTTACATCCTAATGCCTTTAGGACAGGAACCATCTCATGTGTCCATGCATCTAATGCAGGGGTAGGCAACCTATGGCACGGGCGCCAAAGGCGGCATGTGAGCTGATTTTCAGTGGCACCCACACTGCCCGGGTCCTGGCCACTTGTCTGAGGAGCTCTGCATTTTAATGTAATTTTAAATGAAGCGTCTTAAATATTTTAAAAACCTTGTTTATTTTACATACGATAGTTTAGTTATATATTTTAGACTTGAAAAAAAAGAGACCTTCTAGAAATGTTAACATGTATTACTGGCACACAAAACCTTAAATTAGAGTGAATAAATGAAGATTTGGCACACCACTTCTGAAAGATTGATGACCCTGTCGCAATGAGGTACCAACCCATAACTGGTGTGCTCTTAGCATTTATAATTATTGGTACTACGGTAGAATCTAACTTAGGATACTGATAAGTGAAAGAAAGAAAATGTCTGAGCAATCTAGTCTGTGAAAAACAAACATCATCCTCTGTTGAAGGCTGATGTGCCAAGGTATTTACATTTCACAAACTGAACTATTCTGTGGTTTCTTTGCAGCGAAGCATCAGTAGTGAATTTTGCTACATGCTCAAGAAAACACACAAGCCACAAGATCAGAGCAGTAGTCTTAAACAAACCACAACTTTGCACAGGTCTGGAGCACTCCATGAAACCAGAGGGGGAAGGGGGAACAGGCTAGAAGGCAGACAGGTGGCTGACGTACAGCAAGGGTTTAGTACGTTAAAATGACAAACCACCAAAATGCAGCCCTAGAGCTCAATACAGTCCATGGGACTTTATATCAGTCTCTACGGCCTAAGCAGCATACCCAGATCAACCCACACAGCCAAACAGAGCAAGAGCAAGCCAAATGGGATCTCAGATCACTCCCTCTGCATTAGAGATTGGGGGGGGGGGGTTCACAGTCAGTTCTATTTTATGCACATTAGGTGGCAAGTTGCCAACAACTGTGGGTGAGCCAATTCTGGGCCCCTTGAACTAAGCTATCACCTAAAGCAGTGTGGAAAAGCACATGCCTCTCACATGAGCCAAGTTCCTGGAAAGCATCTGAGTTACAGGATAGGTTTTTTCACTTCCTCAGAAAGCTACTCATGGTTTAACCCTTTGATATACAGACACTAGTTCAATCCAGAGATGCTGCTATAATATGGTACTAATGCTGCTTAGATCATTAGATGTACTCACAGCAACTTGGATTATTGCCTAGACCCTAGATAGCCCAAGTGGCATGTCAGGCCAACTCCTGAACTAGAGGGCAGTAATCATATCATCCTACAGCTTGTTAGCATTCTCAGCAAGAATGTTGGTGGCTGCCTTCCAACTGGAACTGTACTCCATTAAGACAGGAGAAGACAGTACAAGCTCAAGGTGAACCATCAGATTGGTTTGCTGCCCTCCCTCCAGGTCAGAGAGGGGAGAAAGTAATATACGAGAATCATGTGCAGAGTATATCAGATCAGAAATAATTTCTAGTCCAATTCTTTACCACCAAGCAGGGAAATCCCTGTGCTCCAGCTTCTGCAATCATAAGGAAGGTTTAATTATAATCACAAAATTCAGTGTCTGGTCTTGTTCTATTACAATAACAGTAATAATTAACAAGACTTCAGAAGAGGAAGTCTCTCCAACAAGGCTTTTTGGGATCATATTCTTCCCTTTCGGCCCAACATCCTGAGGGAACCAGCTTGAATCCAATTACAGGACCCTACTGGGCTTCCTTGGCACATGTAAATAGCTAGGTAATGTTTATGTAGGCAGCTAATTAGCATACTTTATGGAAGCAGACCCCTGTTTGACCCTCTGTGCTGCTCCCACACAGACCATTCCTTTATGCTGCCCCCTCACACCAGAAAAAGTAGGCTAAGAACAGAGCAGTAGAGCAGATTGCTTGAAATCACACCCTCAAAATAGAGTTTACATATTTATGGCAAGTAACCTATGAGGAGTCCAGCAGCACCTTAAAAACTAACAGATTTATTTGGGCATAAGCTTCCCTGGTAAAACACTGACTTCTTCAGATGCAATGCGCTGGGTTTTTTACCTACAAAAGCTTATGCCCAAATAAATCTGTTAGTCTTTAAAGTGCCACAGGACTCCTCATTGTTTTTGTGGATACAAACAAACAACTACCGTTCTGATACAAGTAACCTACGTTACAGACCCAAAACCTGAGCCTGCAAGAGTCATGATTTCCAGAGAAATTAATAGGAGAAATTTGCCTGCATAGCCCTGATTTCCTTCCATCAGAGTGTTCTCTAGGGCACTGTGAAGAGCGCCACACCACATCCACACACTTCTATAATACAACCTTTGGATTCTACTTCACTGTTCATTTTAAAATACAACATTAATCAGTGGTTAATTTTAAACATTTGTGAACTAGCCTCCTCTCAGGAGATTTCAAACTCTCACACTGGAATTCCTCTCCCACTGCCTCAAGTCCCCAGGCATAACAGATGAGCCAGCAAAATGATGAAGCCAGATCATTAAATTCATACCTATACACAGGGTACAATTCTCCTCTTTCGCTCTAGTGAAAGTCAGAACTCCATTAAAGTCAGTGGAGCTAAACCAGTGTAAAAATGGTGTGAAGGGCGAGCAGAAGTTGTGCAGCAGTGGCCCCCAGTCACAGACCAGAGCCCCAGCTGACACTATACAAATGCATAACAGAATAAGGCAGGTATTTCTGTGGCATCTAAATGACACACAAGTACCCGGCACACAATAAAAAGAACAGAACACCAATGTTTGTCCTGTTACTCGGTGGATCAAGAAAGCTGCATCCTGCAGGGACATGAGAGGGATTTACTCTCCCACCCTCTGAGCATCTGGGCACTGTCCTCTTCCTGTAGACACTGATAACCAGGCCTGCTTCTCCACTATATACTAGTCAAGTTACACCTACTGTGCCCTATGTTTATTTGCTTACTTCTAGGACCATGATATTTTTCAAGCAGCAACTCTTCAAAATGCAGTCAAAAGATTAGCAAAACAAAATTCTGCACTTTGGTCTGGACGGAGACTATCGTTCTTAAGTGTCTAATATTGTAATGGTACATTTCTATAGCACAGCCCTCTGACAAAGTGATTTTTCCTATGCTGTTTTTCAGACAAACTGTTTTTAGAACTGAGACAGGTTGCAATCTCCTTAGCACAGGGACTCTGTCTCCCTATTTGTCTGTAAAGCAGCTGGCAACCTTTGGATGCTTTATAAATAATTGCAATAGAGAAACAAACAGCATAATTCAAGTAAGGTATCCATTTCTCCCTCCAACTGCTATAGGCCTATATCATTGTTACAATATAGATCTGACCTCTCATGTGAGGTGTTGGGAACATTAACATGGTGCCACTGTCTTCACTTACCTCTACACAGTTACGGCTTATACAGCAGATGATACTAAACTGCTCAGCAGATGGTACTAAGCTGCTCAAAATAGTTAAGACCAAAGCAGACTGTGAAGAACTTCAAAAAGATCTCACGAAACTAAATGATTGGGCAACAAAATGGCAAATGAAATTTAATGTGGATAAATGTAAAATAATGCACATGGGAAAAAATAACCCCAATTATACATACAATATGAGGGGGGCTAATTTAGCTACAACTAATCAGGAAAAAGATCTTGGAGTAATCGGGGATAGTTCTCTGAAGATGTCCATGCAGTGTGCAGCAGCGGTCAAGAAAGCAAACAGGATGTTAGGAATCATTAAAGAAACGGATAGAGAACAAGACAGAGAATATCTTATTGCCCTTATACAAATCCATGGTGTGCCCACATCTTGAATACTGTGTACAAATGTGGTCTCCTCATCTCAAAAAGGATATACTGGCATTACAAAAGGTTCAGAGAAGGGCAACTAAAATGATTAGGGGTTTGGAACAGGTACATATGAGGAGAGATTAAAGAGGCTAGGACTTTTTAGCTTGGAAAAGAGGACACTAAGGGGGGATATGATAGAGGTATATAAAATTATGAGTGGTTTGGAGGAAGTGAATAAGGAAAAGTTATTTACTTGTTCCCATAATAAAAGAACTAGAGGCCACCCAATGAAATTAGTGGGCAGCAGGTTTAAAACAAATAAAAGGAAGTTCTTCTTCACACAGCGCACAGTCAACCTGTGGAACTCCTTGCCTGAGGAGGTTGTGAAGGCTACGACTATAACAGGGTTTAAAAGAGAACTGGATAAATTCATGGAGGTTAAGTCCATTAATGGCTATTAGCCAGGCTGGATAAGGAATGGTGTCCCTAGCCTCTGTTTGTCAGAGGGGGGTGATGGATGGCAGGAGAGAGATCACTTGATCTTTACCTGTTAGGTTCACTCACTCCGGGGCACCTGGCATTGGCCACTGTCGGTAGACAGGATACTGGGCTGGACGGACCTTTGGTCTGACCCAGTATGGCCTTTTATGTTCTTAACCAAACTGATTGTCTAGGTGAGGCAATGGAGGAAGGCATCCCATAGTTAGCTGGGAAATTTATTTTCAGCAGAATTCCTGCAGTTTATTGTTTATTTCTTCAGCTGCAAAGACCAACATTACAACAGCTGGTTTTCTCTGTAACACGATTTGAGTGACAATGCTTTCAGACTCTCCTTTCCTCACAAATGGTTTCTGTAAAGAGATCCTCATTTTCTGTAGCGTAGTAGCTGGCTGCTGTAGTTGTGTATCCTATCTGCATTATTTGGCAGCCTTGACTGATGGAGAATGATGCTCTTCCTTGTTACTAAGTGACTCAATATTTGTTCCAATTAAAATAAAATACTGCTTGGCTTACAAAGACTCCCCAAACCATTTCAAAGAGTGGGTGCAGGCCAGAAAGGGGCAGTCAATTCATCTCAGATAAAAATTAAATGTCTTTTTCCACAAGTCTATCCTACAGTCAGGTGTGATGCTAAGGTTCTTAATCACTTACGTGTTCAGTGGACTGAGCAATGAAAGTTACAACTCTTATGCAACTGTGTTCATGTAAGGTCAGTAAATGCACTCAAGAGTAGCTGCTTCTGTAAACCATTGTGGCTGTCTCTACACTAGGATATTTTTGCTAAAATTCCCCATGACTGCCATTACCATTTCAGCTTAGTTGTGGTAGGAGAGACAGCTCAGACAGGGTTCCTGGATACACTGAGATTTTAACTGCTATAGTGTTCAACCCAGCACAGAGCAGGCCTACATGGCAAGGTATTTAAAATGCTAGCACCGTCTGCCCCCATCTATATGAGGGCTCCCACTAGTGGAACAGAAATTATGTTAACTACATTAGGAAATTTTTACTACAATTCCTTAGTGGAGACAAGTCCTAAGTATAAGACTCAAGTAAGAAGTAGCTCTCAAAGCTTTTTACCACTGCAACTTGACAGACTTTGGTGGAGTAACTTCCTATTCTCACGTGCAGGAGATCAGAGTCAGACCCTTGGATCAATGGAGTTTGGACCAAGTCAAGTGCTCAGGATTAAGCTTTTGGTCACCACAATTCTTACAGTAAGTAACAGGAAGAGAGAGAAACAATAATAATGCATGACACAAAACTATTAACAAGCTTATTTATAAATATTTCAGTTTGTTTGTGAATAAAATTCTCAACACACACATCTCCCTTTACCACACTAACAAAGTGAACCTTGCTGAACTGACTTTGTCAGTCTGTACTGCCTAGCCTCAAAAACCCATTGGGCATCCTATCAATCAACTGATGTAAATGGAATTTGTTTTAATAGCCCTTAAGGCACAGAAGTACTGCCAGAGGTAAAAGCACGAACAGCAGACATAGGTGGAAGAAAGGAAGGGGCCCCCAAAACTTGGTGGACAACACCTTAGTAGAGACACTGTCTCTAAGACAACCTTCTTTCTAATTCACTGTGGCATAAACTACCTTCTCTGCTACTTGCCTTCACACAACATTCCAATGAGATCCACAGCAGCTACTTGCATATAAAAAAATTAAGAAATTATTTGTGGCTTCTTTTCATGCAATTTAGCAGATGGAAAAGGAAATGGGCCGGCACCACTCACTCTATACTGATCTGTCTGGAGACTGAAGGAATAAAATACTTACGCACAAAGATCTCATGAAGTCAGTATTCAGACTGCTGTGTATGTTTCCCATTGTTGAACCTCACCCTACAAAACACTAACACTCCTGCTATCAAAGGCTGTAACAAAGCAGAAACTATCAAGTGAAAAGAGCCATGAAACCCATACTGAACCAGACAGAATCTGGAGAATATTCCAGACTAACAACAGAATCCCCTTCCCTCTCCTCAGAAATTAAATGTTGAGAGTAAGGGAAAACCAGCCTTCAAAAAGGTGGCTAGGTGCACAGAACAAGGCAGCAGCAGGGATTTGCAGACATTTCTCTTCTGGCTAAATAAACAGACACAGAAACTTGCATGCTAAATGCAAGCAAAAGCATCTCCCTGTTGGCACCTCCAGTGATATATACATATGGAGTGGGAAAGAAAACCGCTTTTGCCTTTAGAATCCATGGTTCTTAGATACTCAAGATCCTCCCAAGCAGAGAATCAATTTTCTCCTGTGTGAGTTTTTCTATCACCTGCACTAGGTACATACATTACAATGCACTATCCTCCTTGGTTTGAAGCTCTGACACCATTTTACAATCCCCACACCCTCTCCTAGGAAATTCACAGCCATGACACATGACTAAGGGAAGCCAAGGTCTCTGGGCTAACAGGCCAGTTCATTTTTTGATTGCACACACTGTGGATGCAACTGCCCTTGATTTCAATGTGCTTCACTCCTGCTTACACCAAGGCTGAGCCTGATCTTGTAGCTGGCGGCTTAGTGAAGTGTCTGTGAGAGCAATGAGGCTTCGGTGTGGAAGACGACCTATTTTGCCTATATACAGAGTCAGCCATCACCAGAGTAGAAGGGGAGATGGGAAATCACCATCTTACCTGGATTTACGTTTGCGAGAAGGCTTCTCCACCAGGCCTGTTGTTCTGGAGGTGGGAAAGAAAGAGAAGGCAGTGACCTGGATGGCCAGGGGAAGGAGTATCAGAAAGGGCAGAGGGGTAACAGGCTCCAGTCAACACACCCGAGTCCTCTTTGCCACCCTGATCATCCCAGCATTGGGTAGGCACCAACAGCACGCTCAGCTCTGGGGATGGTGCCCTGACCCAGGAACTTACAGACCAGGGGATCCAGTGGGGCAGGGGAAGACACCTGGCAAGGCCCAGGGAATAGGGCACAACAGAGGGCAATGCACAGGGCAGCAGGGAAACAGAGCAGCAGCAGAGGGCTCAGGGTGGAGTGGAGGGTAGGAGCGTTGGGGTGCCCTTGCAGGGAAAGGGGTAAAAGGGCAGGGCAGCACAGCAGGGGAGATGGGGCAGTAAGGGGTCCCAGGCCATTACAGAGCAGGGAAGAAAGGGGAGTCAGGGGGTACTGGGCAGAGGTCCTGGGCTGTTA
>ML677396.1:19833793-19903411 GCA_007922305.1 Dermatemys mawii | reverse complement strand
CACTAGTCTGGGTCGGACATGCCCCGCCCTTTCCAGGTTCTGATTGGCTCGTCGCTCGGCGAGGAGGTGACTCCGCTCTCTGACTGGCTGAAGCGCCCGTCACTCTTCTGCCTTCCCCCTAGCAGGATAGGTTGAAACAGCGAGTATGGCTCTTGCTGCTTAGATACGGACAGGGGCGGCTGTGCGGGTAGCAGGGGCGCCATCGTGTGGGGAGAGACAGAACTGCACCAGGAGTCTTCCTGCACCAAGGGGCTGCCTGATCCCTGCTGCACAGGAAAGACTCACAAACAGCTGGAGAATTGCATTCAGCGTGTGCATAGTCGCCTAGCCAAGAGATGGCATCTTCAGCGGCGTGATGCAGTTCTCCTAGGCCACTGCTGAACCTAGTCAGCAGCCTCCATCGACAATGTGCCACAGCTGCACAAAGGGTTGTCATGAGGCCCCAGCGATAACGGTTGGCTGCACAGAGACCTCGCCCGATCCAGAACCTGATCTACAGAGACCACTGGCAATGGGGCAGGTCAAAACCAGGCGGGCAGATTGTGGGTCTGGCAATGAGGGACTGGTTGGGGATTATAACAGATCCATTCCTCTCACCAGAGTGTTTCCACCCTAACATGCTGGCATGGCGGATGAGACCATAATGGGTGACATGACGGCAAACATGCAGCTGGTGGTTTTAAAAGGTCATTGTGCAGCAGCAGGCTTGGGTCGGTACGTACTTTCTCTAGTAACTTGACGGAGACAACCTCTCGTCTGACATGAGGAGGAGCGATATTGCTCAGAACTGGGAGCCATGAGAGCGGGGTCGGATGCAGGGAGCCGGAGATGATGCACATGGCAGTATGTAACTGCATATTCTTCAGTTTGGTGTGTGATGATTGGCTGCAGACCAGTGCGCAGTACTCCGCCACCGAATACGAGGTGGCAAGAGCTGACATCCGTGAAGTTGGAGCACGAGCATCCCATGACAAAGCTGCCTGTTTGCTAAGAAGATTGTTGTGCATCTTAACTTTAGCTGCTGTCTTCTTCAGATGGGCATGCTAACTCAGTGTGTGGTCTAAGGTCACACCTAGATACACCTGGTTCTACTCCATGCTTGACCCTTCTGACCATTCAGATCATTTCTAACATTCAGTTCTTGGGTTGCCCTGGCATGGTGAAGATGGAACAAACTGGAGACTGTTTTTATGACTCTTCACTGGAGGCATCAAGTCTCACAGTAGTCAGCTAATTGTATCATGTCCCAATTTAAGATGGCATCAAGCTCGTGGAACAACTGGGCCTGGGTACCGCAACAGAAGTCGTCTGCATAGATGAACTTTCGTGACTCTGTTGTTGGCGGGTCATTGATGAAAGGTTGAATGGCGTTGAGAAAGCACAAAGCCCTGGGGTAACCCACTGCTCTGTCCTCTCCTCCAAGCACTCATCTCCTCCCCCATATGGATGCTGAGCTGCCTATTGTGGAGCTGGAGAAGAAACCAACTAAGGCCCCAAGCCTGCACTGGGATCTGTGTGCACGGACCCTGCGTTCCTAGAGAGGCCTGTTAAAATCAAAGGGGTAAAGTCAGAGTGGTCCCTGCTTGTGTGATCTGGAGCCCTATTTAGGGGAAACAGTGACATTGTCAAATGCACAAATGCAAACTGAGAAAACAGATTTTTCTCATCTCTGTTACATCAACCTAAAGCTCCAATTGGATCCATGCTGGTAGATCCTGTACCCAAGAGGAGACCCTGGGTCTACCCATCTGGAAACAACTGCAGATTCAGGGCCTCAGGTATCCCATTAATAGCAGCAGGAACACCATTTTCAGACAGAAGCATGATTTTCAGGTTGACACTACCCAGTTAAGATTGGGCAGGATTATCACAGCGATGACATTAATGGATTTTAGCATTTTAATTGTCTTTGCAGCAGGTCAAGTCAGTGCCTTGCACAGTATCCTCAAATAGCATTAACCTTTTACTCTCTAAGACCCTAGTGATCAGGTCTGATTGTCAGCCAGCCATTATAACATGGACTGTTACAGAGCAGCAGTTATGGTACATGTTATCATTCTGTGTCTTGAGAGCTACTGTTACCTGTTACATTAGATACTCACAGATCAATCTGAGTTTAAAGGCTGGTCTACATTATGGGAGATGGGAGACTGATCTAAGTTACACAACTTTAGCTCTGTGAATAACGTAGGTGAAGCGATGGACTTAGATCTGCTTCCCGAGGTGTCTTCACTGCAGTTTGTTGACTGGAGACGCTCTCCCATCGATTCCCCTTGTGCATCTCATTGAGGTGGAGTTCTAGAGTCAACGCTAGAGCGATCGTTGGTCAATTTATTGCGACTATACTAGACACGATAAATCGACCCTTGCGGGACTGACTGCTGCCCGTTGCTCTGACCGCTAGTGTAGACATGCCCTAAGAGAAACAGAACCTGATCATACAAGGGATCCATGCAGAGCCCCATTGAAGCTCTGGGTATGGCCATAGGCAGAGCCGCTGCAGAATCCCGGCCCCATGCAATATAATTACTTGGTCATTCCTATCATTATTGTATGGGTTGAGTTTATTGTAATGGCAGCAATTGCTAGGATTGCTCTACATCTACATTAGTTAGGGTGACCAGATAGCAACTGTAACAAAAGGGGCCGGTGGGGTGGGAGGTAATAGGCGCCTATACAAGAAAAAGTCCCAAAAACGGGACTGTCCCTTTAAAAGCGACCTCGGGTCGCCCTCACATCAGCGCCTAGATTAGCGACTTCGATTGATTCTACCCCCCACCCCGGGCACCTACCCCGCCCCTCTCAGTCGGGAAGGCTGTACCATTGCGCGGTGAGTCGGAGGGGGAGTTGCAGTGAGCCGGCTCCTCCCCATCACCCCTGCGCTGTGAGACCGGATTGGTTGATCCCGCCCAGTCAGGCTCTTTCGCGTTCTAATTTGTGGCCTCGCACGGCTTCCGTCCTTTCGCTCCCAACCGCTGTCGACATGGTGAGTAGGTTGTGGGGCCGCGGCCCCTCGCCGCGCTAATCCGAAGCCATCCGCGGGGAGAGGCAGCCCCGGAGGCGGGCGGGGGGGCTGCTCCCTCGCGCGAGAGCGGGGGCTGCGGCACAGGCCGGGAATGGGGGCGGCGGGGCTGACGCTGGGGCTAGGCCGCGCCGGGTGGTTGGGGCTCGAATGGGACCGGCGCGGGGGCGACGGGCTGGGCCCGGGGGAAGGCCGGCGGGGGGAGCGGGCCTGGCTCTGCGGGGGCAGCCGGCTGAGGGCCGGGCTCTGGCGGGCGCCCGGCCGGGCTCTGAGGCAGCGCTCGCTCTCCTTGGCAGGCCAAGATCAAGGCCCGGGACCTGCGAGGGAAGAAGAAGGAGGAGCTGCTGAAGCAGCTGGATGACCTGAAGGTGGAGCTGTCCCAGCTGCGGGTGGCCAAGGTGACTGGGGGAGCCGCCTCCAAGCTGTCCAAGATGTAAGTCCGTGCCTCCCGCCTGGGGGCTGTGAAGCTGTAGCTGCGTTGGGCCTATCCGATCTCGCAGGGCTGTGCCCCCAGGGTTCCATTAGACTAGAAGTGCTTCAGCCCTCATTCAGCCCCAGCCATAGTCTATACTGTGTGGGCACCCACGCAGCCTGCTCGAAGGTGAGGGAAACATTCCTCCTTACAACTGAGATTGCTGTAGCAGTTTCTTCACCTAAGCTAGACAGGCTGCTTCTCGTTGATATGGAACATTTGAGATATGATGTACTAATACCACCCTTGTCCTGAGAATAGGTAGCAGTGAAGAGAAGCATTGGGGGAAGAGGAGGAAACAAATGTGGACTGGCCAGGTGAAACAGAGTTAGTTTAGTGTTGAGTAGAGGGGAAGGTCCAGGGTGGTAAGATTCTACTTGTTGAAGAAGAGTAAAATGACTACTGTGTCTTGAGAATTATTTCTTACTATATTCAAGTAGAGCTTCTGTTATCCAAATTCTATAGTTCCTCTTACATATTTTGTAAAGTACTTGCTAGTCGTAAGCCTTTTATTGTCTGTGTTTTGAGACTTGTTTGTTTATTCTCTGCAGCCGGGTTGTCCGCAAATCCATTGCCAGGGTGCTGACGGTCATCAACCAGACCCAGAAAGAGAACCTGAGGAAATTTTACAAAGTAAGTCCAAACTTTGTACTTCGTTAGGCCCTCCCTTACATTCCTTTCTGGCCATTTTCAGGTATGTGGATAGAGTTGTGAGGCAAGAGACCCAACTAGTTGCAAGAATAATTCTGCAAATGAGATTTTGTTTCAAATGTTCTAATTGTGGGAAAAGTATAACATGAATCTCATAATGGCCCCTTTACAAAATATTGTTTGTTGCAAGACTAACACCCAGCACTGCTCTGAATTGAGTAGATGCAGCGTGAATCTGTTCTTGCTAAAGGATTCTTCTGCTGGACAGCATGTGACTCTTATCTGGCATTGTATGCTTTCCGGTTAGCAAGTATAAGTGTTTTGTTGGAAAATACTTTAGTAAAGAATGTCAGTCTTGATGGGTCAAGTTACTGAGAACACTGGAACAGTTTTTTCTTCCCTCGGGCAGGGTGTTTTCTCATGGAGCACATTCTCTGCTGTACACCAGGATTTATCTAGAGCAGGTGACCAAGTGAATACTTCCAGAGGTACTAACAGAGTCCTGGGATTAATAAAATCTGGAATCACCTAACTTTAGGCTGCAGCCTTATCTGGCAAAACGGCTAGTAGTGACTGATGGTTGGTACCCTCATAGCTGTTGAGTAGCGTAAAGCCATTTCCTAGTGGAGGAAGTATGTCATACGCATGAACAACATAGGGCAGTTTTAGCCCCTGCTCTCCATGCAGTACCAACAGGCAGGGCAGCTTTATGTACTTGTGCACACCCAGACCCTTTGCAGATTACCCTTGCCACTGCATCCAGGCTGTGCAGAAAAGTCTACTTTTAAAAAACCACAAAAACTTTTGAGGCTCATTTATGATTTTTCTGCAAACAGGGCAAAAAGTACAAGCCTCTTGACCTGCGGCCAAAGAAGACTCGCGCCATGCGCCGCAGATTAAATAAGTATGAAGAAAGTTTGAAGACCAAAAAACAGCAGCGGAAAGAGCGCCTGTACCCTGTCCGGAAGTTTGCTGTTAAGGCATAAACCTTTTGCATACTATGGATCTGTCAGTTATATTGGCTAGCTTTTTCTCATTAAACATCATGTTTTTTGGAAACTGACCTGCATAGATACTTGTTTTGGAACTCACAGTAATGCTGTATGGAGGGAAACGATTGACTTAAAGATCATGGGAGCCTGATGCTAGTGTAGCTTGGAAGATGCTAAAGTTAATCTTGGTCACCATTTGCTTTTTAAAACTTCAGTTTTCTGCAGCATCTTCTATAAGGAACATGCTAATGTTTTAGGCAAATATGAGTCTTTGCAAATATCTGAATCCACTAAGCTTTTAAATTTTGGGGTAGAAGTATTTAACTTCTGGCTTCTCAAAATGAATTAGTATGTGTCTGGTAGTTTGAGAGTTTTTTTCTATTTTAAGATTTTCTCTAGTGTCAGTCACTGCAGGATCTGATCACTGTACAGATATATTAGCATAGTGAGGTCCTGCCTCTTTTGCTAGAGGCTTATTTTGAGCAGTGACTCTACAGCTGGAGCTCCTTACTGTTATTGCTTAGATGAACCCCAGTATATCCAGTAAAAACATCTATACAGCCACTGATGGTGATATGTCATTCTAAACCATCTGGCATACAATTCATGCTTAAAAATTACTCACATTATTAGCAATGCTTAGACTATTATCTGGAGATTCACCTCACTTTCAACAGGTGCTTGTGTGTCTTAAAAGTCTATTGCAATCTTAATCTTGATTTCAGAGGCTTGACCTCCCTCTGAAATGAAATTGAGAGAGCACTGCACTGCATGCTGCTGAGGATTTTTAGCTCCCAAGAAGTGGTTCTTTTATTATAAGCATGGAGGGCTCCTTTTGCTTCTGGCAAATTGTCAACACTGCTCTTGGCTGTGCAGAACTTCACTACTTTGTGCTTCTATCGTGTGAAGGTGAGGCAGTCTGGGTTGAATTTTCTGCACTGAGGAATTTGCAGAAATTTGGGTTATCTATGCCTGATATTCCAGAATATTCACTACAGTTACTTTCTTCCTCTAACATTTTTATATACAGACCTTATCAGTTAGCAGGTATGCTAGTCTCCAGGGAGACCAAAAAATCATGGGCATGTAGGTGGTTCTGAAAACTAGATTCCCTTATGAGTAGGACTGCAATTTAATCACAGGTATTTTATTTTTCTCTGGTCGAGGGTTCTGCAGAGCCAGAGCAGTGAGTTGCAGCTGCTATTTGATGGGTTCCTTTCAACTGTAACATTGAAGGGTTTCAAGTTGCTATTTAAATAATGCAGCACCAGTAGAGTGCAGTCTGTGCTGGATCTCATTAGTGTCTTTATCCATTGAGGGGGGTGTCACAGGATGCATTTCCCCACCCTGTATTTCATGTTGCAAGCCATCCTCACACTCTTGCATAGGTTCACCGGTATGCTGCATTTAGAATAGTTTGTACAGTTGTCCTCATAATAAAATAATTTATCCCAGCTTCATCTATTCCCTAGGCACAGGACAATGGGGCTGGAGATGGGAGAAGAGATCTTACCTCTTTAAGATTCTGTGCTTCTTTGGCCATCTTTTTCCTCTCCTCTTAACCCTTCTTCTATACTTCTTAATCCTCTCCAGGTGATGAGCTGAATTCCTTTGTTAACTGGCTAAGCACCCAGTCCTTAATCAACTAGCTTCCAGTTTAGTCCATAGAGGGAAGCTTACAGAGTGGTGGGTCAGCCTTATGCTACTCCCACTCCGTCACAAATGCTAATCCCCCTCCTACTGAATTCAGGGAGAAGGTTCTCCTTAATGCATGCTGCTTACCCTAGTTCTGAAGGATTCATAGGCTGGAATAAATTTTAACTAGGGTAAAGGCTTATTTAGGGTGTGCTAAAATCTATGCCAAAGTTATTGCACTGTCCCCCAGCACTGAATTATGGTATCACCCTGTTAGGTGCTACAGCTAATCTATTCTTTAACAGCTATTATGGCAGGTCTCCTTTCCATATTAATCTCACATCTGAGCAAGGAGACTGGAGTTTGATTTTGTCTTATTGTACCTGCCTGGGCATTTGTTTTATAAAGCATCCTTTATGTGCACAATAAAATGATAATGATAAACCATAACAGCAGAGTAAGCTAGAGAAGAGTTTAGTTGCTCTTACCAGCATTCCTGATAAAGCAAAGCAAACACAGCTAATATTGTCCTGATGTTCTGCTCAGGGTTTGTCTTGATTTGTGTAGGCAAATTCCAGACTAACTGTGTAATCCCTGGAACCAATTGCATATCAATAAAAGAAAATCTCACAAGTTCATGCTGGTGTTGCAAATGCAACGTAAGCCTCAGAATGGTGCACTTTTGGCAGAATGGCTTGGACTTTTAAGGTTGTCAGATCCTCTAGCAATAAGCATAGCATAAATGCCTACCTGGATAGAATCTTCCACTTGAAAGGTCTCATCATGTTATAAATCATTAGCATATCATTCACATGGCAGTAGCTAGAAGATGATGGCAGGAAATTGAGGAGGACATATTGAGCATTCAGGGAAGAGTCACAACTTTGGATATCATGCCCTGCGAAGGGCCTCAACATCGGGCCTAACTGGAGGAACAAAAAGGTGAACAGCAGTTGGAAATCTTTTTCTAATCCTTCTAAACCAAAGTCACAAGGCTAGCCAGCCCCACCCACCCACCTCCCTCAGGGTTTGCTGGTCCTTGCAAATTTCAGCAGCTTTACAAGAAGTTAAATAGCACCTCATGCTACACTTTCAAGGATATTCCTTATCTCTCTCTGAAACTGACATCAGAACAGGTCAGAGGATGCTCAGCAGGGCCTCTAGCGGCTCTTCTAGTCCAACCCTACACTGCAAGGGGATTTTGTTGCTGTGCAGAGGATTTAGCGATAGATTTCAGTGCATAAAGTAGCCATTTAAATTAGCAGAAGAAACCATGTTAGTGCTCTGAATTGAAGGGGGAGGAAGATGCTATTTCCTTCCTCGGGCACAGGAAAATACTTACCACTACTTTAACACCATCTGCAAAAAAAGAAGCATCTTCCTGGCTTTTGGGTTTTAAACATGCATGGAAGGCAGGATTCTCCAAGAGTCAACAGGAGTGTCTGCTTCACCCAAATGTCCCAGAGGGTCCCATGTGGTCCCAGGCCCCTGACAGAAGCTGTTTGGAATCAAGGCTGAAGCATACACTCTCCACACTTGCAGTGACTTGAAAAATACCAAGGGAGTAACTGTGTGAAATGTAACAAACCCGGCAGTGTCACATTAATGAAGAGAAGGGGCTGTGAATGGCCCTAGCATGGGGATACAGCTGAGGCTGCTGACAGCTTTGTATTAGCTCTACATTGTTGCATTAATTAACCATGCTAGTGCCACATGAAATCTAAAGCCCTACAGAGTGAGAGGCAGTTGTGTGCCCCCTCGCTGTCTGGTGATAGAGTGCATCTGAGCAGAACCATTCCAGGTGCCTTTGGGCTTTGCTTTCCAGATCTCTGTCCAGTCCAACACGTGTTCTCATGGATGGAAGGATTCCCCAGCCTGTCTGCTGCAACACTCCTCCCTCTCTTGGTTCTGTTAAGCGATCTCTGGCAGGGCTGACATTCATTCCTGGCTGGAGAGAATGGTGGGGAACATCCTCAGGCTTTGTCTTTGAAAGTGTTTTCAAACACGTTTGCAGGGAGAAGCCCTCCTCCCATCTCCCTAGAAGATTCCCCCCTTCTTTGAATGATTCACTTCCCACACTCCCCTGACTTATCTACCTAGTCATCCTGTGTAACCCTTAGCAGCCTGGAGGGCAGGGCCGGATTCTGCCCTTAGTTGCGCTGCAGCAGTTCTCACTGAAATGAGCAGGGTTTATTCTCTTAACAGATCAGCTCCACACCCTTTTGTTGTAGCCTTTGGTCACAGGTGTCCCTGTCTCAGGCTGGCAGTCCTGGCTATGTGGCGCGCACACACCTTTCTGCACATGGAGGCAGTCAGCAGTTGTGTTTCCCACACTGAACCAGGCAGTTATGTGAGGTACTGGCAAAGAGGGTGGAGTCAGACAAGAACCTGTAGTCTTTCACTGGCCCTAGTGGGAGTGTAGAAAGACGGGTATAGCTGAAGGGGTGCATGTCTCCATCCAGACTGGGCAAGCTTTAAAATGAAGAGTGGACTGGAGACTACAAATCCCTGCAAGCAATGCTACATCTCAGTCCACGCAATGACCTCTCACACCTGAAATCTCCACATGCTGCACCTGGTATTCAAAAGGATTCTGGCTGCAGACTGCTCAGTTCCACCCAAATCAAAGTGCAGCTCTCCAGCCCCTTGTAAATTTTTGCTGCAGGCCCCAGGGGAGATGCTCCTGGCTAGGTCATTCTTGCTCCTGAGATGTTAAATTTCACAGGTGCCTGGCAGGTCAGGCTGCAATCAACACAGCCAAGCCATCACATATTTAACAACGAACATTAAAGCAAGGAGGCCTCGCCTTTGGGCCTCACAAATTAGGTTACATCCATCACTGCAAAATGTTCTGAGAGATTCCCCCACATCTTAGCCTGGACTAGTGGTGCTGGCTGGCTTGAGAATCAATTTTGCTCAGCTGTCAGTCTGTGCTGTCCCCTGAGCCTGCTCCCTGTGTTGGGAGCACTGCTATTTCTAAGTATATGTAGTAGCCTCTTTCAGGAGGCCCAGAGCAAGCTGATCTGGGGCAGCTTGTGTTTGGAAATGGTTCTTGTTGCTGTGTACAGAGTCAGCCTGGCTGTCTCCGTAGTTACAGGGGAGCGAGCTGGCATTCCTTTACAACCTGGATGGTAGATTAGCAACTCCAGGTTGCCTTCCCCTTTCATTTTAGAAAAATATCTCCAGAGTTTTGATTCCCAGGGAAAGCTGCCAGTTGGAGAATGTCATTGTACAGACAACTCTTGACTGCACAAACCATAAATACTGTAGGTCTTCATTCTTAGAGTAGTTCTGACTGACAGCCATTTCCAGGATCAGGGGAATATACATAGTCAGAACCTCCATACATCTGAGTGTGAATCCGTTGGATCACATTAATCCTTTGAAGTAGTGAATGGCTGAAAGCCTGGCCCTGTTGAAGTTAATGGCAGAATTCCCATTACACCTCCTGCTTGTAAAGCCTTCTGAGATCCCTGGTTTGAAAGTCCAAGGTTTGGTGGATTAAGTACAGCACTAGGAGACTGGCTTCACCCGGGTGTGTGGCTGTGGATAGGTAATTTTGCCTTACTGCTTTTCAACTTCTTTATATGTAGGAGTTTAATAAATGGCTGTACCCCCTCATGGCCCTGCAGGCACACTGCCCTCCCTTTTCTCAGGGCCCAGGAAAATTTCACCCCTCAGGCCAGAGCACTTTAAAGTAAGATTCCCCCTCCTGTTACTTTTGTGGGGTATATTTTGTTCATGTTACAGCAGATCAATCTTCTCCTTTACCTCTCAAGTCCAGCCTCGTGTTCACATGGGGGTAGGGATCCTATAAACCTCTTTCTAGAATCAATGGAAGAGAACTCCCAGGGGCTTCTATCTCTTAGGCCAGGAGTCCTACTAGTGGGTTCTCTGCTGAAAATTCAGGTCAGCTACAACCCTTGCTCCGCTTCTCCAGGTTGTCCTCTTTCAACCCAAAGAACTACTCTGCCTAAGCTCAAGTGTCTTTCTTACCCACCAAAGCTGGTCAAATAACAGACATGATCTTCCTCTCCTTGCCTCTCTATGTAACTAGGACTAACATGATTACACAAACACTTCACCTAGCCCTTTTCACTCTGGCCTTTTCCCCCTACTTTTGGCTTTCAACAGGTTCCTTCTCTTTTATCTTCGCATTTGGATTAACTTAACCACATGACCACCTGTCATGTGGCTATGCCAATTTTCCTCACCTGGGAGGAGACCTGAACAAGTCACAGGTGGGTCTGGAGCCATTATTTCTTAAAAGGCCAGTCAGTGGAGGCTGGGTTTGTTAGAGGAGGGGTGTGTAGTGTTTTGATGAAATCATGCTGCTTAGGAATACAATACAGGGCTGTTGCTTTCTGGATAGATAAGCCTGCAGTAGAGCTGTCAGCTAGGGAGGGTGACAGGAAGATAGGCTCTGGTTAGGTAATGAGCATAGAAAGTAAAGGGATTTGGATAGTACAGTTGACAGACACAGGCAGCTCATTCTAGCTATTCTGGGGTTTTCTTCCTCTGATAGACTCCTGAGATCTCCATCCATCCTCAATTTCTTCCTTTTGCAGGTTCTATTCTCCCCACATCCTCAGGAGGGGTGCTAGGTTTGCTAGGCATCACAAGGGTGCAGTCCTGTGAAGAGGCACCAGCATTTCACTGCAAACCCAAATCACTTGCTTCACAGGTGTGATGGGCTGTGAGTGACCATGTAGTTCTGTAGAGAATTGCATTAGGAGTCCAATGAACTGCAGTTTAAGGAGAAGGCACTAGAGAGCATTACAGCCTCAAATATTCTGTAACCTGCATCTGAAGCTAATTTGTTTTCTGCTTCTGGCTAGATCCAGCTCTGAATCTGGAGGTGTTAAGGGACAGGTCTCTACCTGGCTTCAGCTGAGCTGGGTGATGAAGTGGGGGATCAAGCTGTTAGTACGTGACAAGAGGTACAACAGGTCATTCCAAAAACCTGTTTTTTTGCTTTTTTTTTTCTGCCAAAAGCACTGTCTGGGGAAAGGAATTTAGACCCTGAGAAGTGGATGTTCTTGTCTCAGAATTTCAGTCACTAACCACAGGAACGTTCCTGAGAACCAAGGTCAAAACTCATGCACACAGTGTTTGAGCTGGTATTTTAGCAATATGCTAACCATGTCAAGATGTACCATCCATGTTACCCGTTCAGCAGGAGGATCTCGAGCTTTACAAGTATCATTGAATTCCCAATCCCCCAGTACTTTTCCTACCACACTGATGGGGAGGCAGATACACAGAGAGGGAATGTCTCTATCAGCAAAGCAGGGATAGAACCCAGGAGACCTGATGCCTCGTTAAGTGTTGAGGGTATCTTTCTCCCTCCTAACAATGTTCACACGAGCCTGTATGCTGTGAAGCCATGGAGTGATTGAGGACATGCCGAATAGCTCTGTAAACTCAGGGTGTTCTCACAAAAGTGATCAAGGACTGAGCCCTTGATCCGGGCAACTCAGCGTTTTACAAGCGGTGCTCGCGCTCGAAGCATGGAACAGTCATGCCGTAGCCTGATTCCCCCTTCCCCCAGTAGTCACCCAGCAGATTTCACTGGTGTGAAACTGCCCGAAACTCATCCTGTGTCTGTCCTTTCCGCATTTTCCTCCTCGTGCTCCTAGTGACCTTCTCCCAGAGCACCCTGAATGTCCCCCCTTCCCCTTAATGCCTACCTGCTTCAGACCCTTGCAGATGACTGGCATACCTCAGTAACCATTGCTGTATCTGAAGATGTTCAATAGCATTAAAGCAGATTTCCTGAGGAATCACAACTTCAATAGATAAGCTATTTCTGACTAGGAGTCCAAAGAGAGGCTGGCTGACTGCCCCAACTACAGGCTGTTTGGGACTGTCACCACAACAGGACTTAGAGTTGGTATGGCAACTTCCACCTTTTCATGTTCTCTTTATGTATATCTATCTTCCTACTACATGTTCCATTCTGTGCATCATGGAGTAGCCCATGAAAGCTTATGCTTAAATAAATTGGTTAGTCTCTAAGGTGCTACAAGTATTCCTGTTCTTTCTGCAGATACAGACTAACACAACTGCAACTCTGAAACCTGTCACGATAGGACTGTGATCGTAGGCCTTGCAAATGACTCTCAGGAAATGCAGATTCTCCTCTGCACCTGCATGCACCCAGGCAGTGCAGGATTGAACCTGTCTTCATTGCAGCTTCTGCCCACGCAGCAAAGTTTTCACTTGTTAAAGAAATGAGGGACAGCTTCCTTCGGGAATCCCTTGTTCTGGGCGTTGGCCTCGGGCAGGCTGGGTGTCTGCTCAGAATTTCATTTCCTCAGATCAAGAATAGCCCAGCTGAAGTCTCACCCTGTGAAATTGCCCTTCCTGACCCTGTGCAGGATCCAGTGGGTCCACACTTTCCAGAAGTGGGTGTGTCCCCATGAGCCCCTCTCAGCATTAGCACTGAAGCTGGGGCAGGAAGTTACAGAACAATGGTCCTCCGCTGTCTCCTAGGAGAGAGGTCCTTTAACCTGGTACAGACTCTCCTGCCCTGACTACACTCAGTTCCAGAGTTCAGCTCTTTTCCAGTCAGTTCCTGGGGCTAGACCTGCTCTGGCCCACACACTACAGCTCAGCTGGGTGTAGAGGGGTGTCAGGCCCAGTGCAGTGCATGCGGGGTAGGTGGGTGCCACCCAGTACTGGGGCTGTGAGAATTGACTGCTTCCTGTGTGCACAGCACTGTTAACAGGTGTGGTAGAAATATCAAAAGCATTTTTCCTAGTAACAAGTGGACATAAGCTGGAGCAGCAAATTGTAAGCTGTGTTCTCCATGGTCAGCTCCTACCACACTGTGTCTGCAGATGGTCATATTCAGAACATTGCAACATGATGTGCAGTAATATCCAATTTTCTGTCAAAAACAAGAAGTCTAATGGTGCTTCCCTGCATGGGAGAGGCTGGAGGCTCCCTGCCTGGCCTCCTGACCCGCAGCTGCCTCTCCAAAGAGACGCCAAATCCTCTGCGAAAGGCCAGATGGAAGCCCTTTCCTCCCACACATTTACCGGTTACCCTGAGAGGCCCCCGCTGCTCTGCTGACAGCCTCCCTCTCCCCTCCACCCTGTGGGTTTCCCTGTGGTCAGGCTGCCTGACCCTGCCCTGCGGTGTGGATTGTTGACAGGTATCTAGCAGCTTAGTGAAGGAAGAGCCTGAGTCCGACTGCTGCCTCCCTGTGCTCTCTGACGTCTGCTGCTCCTTGGGCTGAATGTCCCAGCAAGTAACAATGAAGTCTGGAAGCACACACCCTAAAACCACCCCACTTCCACCCCTCATGGGGGCAGGAAGTTCTGGAGCAATGGTTCTCCGGCATCTCCCAGGAGAGAGGCCCTTTAATCTGGTCTGTGACCCTCCTGCCCATCCTGCATGTAATGCAGGATTCACTGTACTCAGTTCCCCACTCAGCTCTCTTCTAGTCACCCTGATAACGCAGGAACCCAAGAGAGAAATCAACTCACTGCAACATGTGAGTTACTCTTAGCCCTCATTGCTGACTGCACAAAACATGGACCAGGGAGAAAGCGCCAGTATCTGAACGCATGTAGCTAGCATCTAATTTGCCTCCCAGAGCAGTCTAGCTTAACAACACAGCGATTTGTTGTCAATGTGCACAGCACTGCGAAGGGTAAATGTCAAGTCTTGCTTGCCATGCAGCCATTGAGTCACAGGTCTGCCAAGGGTAGCAAGCTGGTCACTTTCCTGAATGGCTCATTTTGTTCGAAGGGCTTGTAAAGCAGATTGTTGGGGGCGGATTTGTCCCATGCATCATTTGAGTCCTGCTGGTGCCATGAATAAAATCAGTGTTCTGTCCCTTACTCACTATTCAGCCTGGACCGCGGCTCCCGCCATCTACGCAGGCATAGGACTTTGGCTCACATTACACAAAGGCTGCTGAGGGATTTAGCTGATTCCCTGTCAGACTAGGAAGTGCTTAATGAAAAGCTGTACATCCAAGACGCTATGAAAAATCCACTTTTTTAGGGCTGGGGTGGGTGTGAGGTCCACTGGTTAGAATGGGGGTGTGGGGGAGCAGGGGCTAGAAGCATTCCCTCCCTGCCTTTGACTTATTACGTGCCTTACCTAAGGGTTCATCACTTTCCTCTGGCTCAGCTGCAGTAGGGATAACACTATCAGTGTTCAGTGGGACTGGATGAATGTCTGCAATCCTTGGTAAAGACAAGGGTGATGTTATTTGGGGCCCTGGTTTTTGCCTTTACTCTTCCATTCTACAGAGAAATCAGTTTGAACCCCCACCCCACTGATGTTGGAAGGCACCCTGGCATGCCTTTGTGCATGTACACACACGATTATACGAAGAGCTGCCCTATCTCCTGCTGCTAGCAAGTGAATCCCACTGGTGAAACCAGCTTCTCCAACCTGTGCACTCTGTGCAGACTCCGGCTCTGACCCAGAGGCAAACCAGACGCTAACCGCACTGGAGATAGAAGATGGAGTTTGCCGAGGGCAGTGCAGGCTTGTTTCTTTCTAAGTCGGGTACAGAGTCCCTGCTTAGGCTGGTGGCTTGATGTTACTGGCTCCAGGGGGCCAGCAGTGCCTGGTACAGAAGCATTCGGGGCTCCAGCGGGGGAGTTCTAGACAGTGGGGTGGCATGGCAGGAGTGAGAGAGGGCACAAAGGGGGAAGCTGGATTGTGAGGGGCACGGAGTGATAGAACAGGACCACCTGTATGGGCAGCCACTCTGCATAGCTCTGCCCAGCCTTCGGAAAAGTACCAGGGCTGTAGGCAGTGACCTGGATCAAGGAAGGAATAGTCAGGGCCTGTAGAGTCCTGCTGTGTCCATCCCGCGCCAGACAATGCAACGGCCACTGTGGAGGAAGGAAGCTCGTGAGCAGCCCCAGCCGCTCACCTAGTGCAGCTGTCCCGGTTGGCTTGTGCCTGCTCCCTGCCACATGGGTTTGAACGAGCAGTTTCTAGTCAGCATAGGGCTCGATGCTCAGCCCTCAGGAAGGGTGAGCTGGTCTGCAGGATGCTTGTCGGCTGCACATGCTGTCAGCACTCCAGCTGCCAGGGAGTCCCAGGGAAGCCAGTCCAAGGAATCACATGGATCAGAGTAAAGTCACAGCTTCCCTGCAAGGATCCAGGGTCCCCAGAGCATGGGGTGTCTGTTCGATGAATTAGGAGGAAAACAAGCCAGTGCAGCAGCTCCTGGCAGCGATGATGATCCCTCACCCACTGGCTCTCAGGCTGGGAACCTTCCCGCAGGCCCATGGAATAGATTCAGTGACGCTAGGGCAGCATCGGTCAACACCATGTGTGTGTTGCTAGCTGTGGTCGCACCCAGGGTGGGGTCCTGACAGCCCTGCAGGGAGTGGAGGCCGTGGCAGGCCATTACCCAGCACATACCTAGCTGTTTGCACTGGCTGTGGGAGGTGAGATCTGGGGAAATGGTGGTAGCAGCCATTAACAGTTAGAGGCAAGAGAGAGGCTGAGTGCTTCCTGTTTCTGACTGGCCTGGGTTCGTGCCATTTGTTAGCTCAGCTGCAACCTCCACAGTTAATCCGAGGGCAACTTTCTTCCCTTCCTAGAGCCCTGTGAGTCCCTCCCCTTTGTCCATCCCTTGCCGGGTCAGGTGCAGCTCCCCTCAAGCCTGGAACCCACCAAGGCTGCCCTGCAGCTGGGCAGAGCGGTCATTACAGGGGAGACAAGACTGGGCCACACCAGGTACCTCTCTCCTTAATGGTTTGCAATGCTCCTGTCAATCTCACATCTAGCTTTGTGTGTGCAAAGCACCCAGCCCCCCCGGTAGTGCTGGCTGGAGCATGCACTGTGACCATGGGCAAGCCCTCCTGTGCCTCCCTTCTGCCACCTGTCTATGGATGATAAAACCCTCAGCCAGCTCCCGGGAGCTGAGAGGCTGTGGGGGGACAAGGCTCCTTCAAGTGCTTTAAGCGGGAGCCCCAGGACTGCTGTGCTGTGCATGGAAACGCTGGGAGATCAAGAGCCGGAAAGGAGCCTCCCACTCCAAGACAGCTGCTATATTCCCTGCTCAGCGGGCCTGGGCTGCTTTGCTGACGGCAGCCGTGGCTTGGCCTGTGTAGGTGCAAAGGGGGGCAGAGCTGGCAGGGAAGATGCTCCTCCCAGCAAGGAAAATGAAGGGCTCAGCTGTTTTAACCATAACACGCGCCGACTAGATGCACGGCTCCCACTGGGACAGGTTGGACAGTAACTGGTACCGCGATTCTCAGAGAGACCAGCCTGGGGGCAGTGCTGGCAAAGCTACACCTTTTGTGGCCCTCCCATCCCTTCCTGTGTGTCACTGAGATGGCCAGTGTGATCTAAAATATCGTCTGGGAAAGCGGGGAGCAGCCGGCTGTCTCCAGCAGACATGGGGACTCAGCCCACCGCACCCACAAGGAGAGGGTGGGTTTCAAAGTGTGGGAAAGCGGCAGTGCCGTGCCAGCTCTCCAGTGTGCGGTGCACATGGCCTCTCTGCATGGCAGGCCCCTCCGAAGGGAAAACATTTCAGCAGGTGTTTTCCTGGGCTCCCTGCCCAACCTGGCGCAGCAGACTCCAGAGTGGAGCCAAGCTGTCACTCACCCAGGGAGAAAATGCTAAGAACAGCTTGGGCTTGATCCTGGTTGTCATCTCTCCGTTGGGCTTCCAGAGACGAGATTCACTCTGCGGGGGACTGGCCTGCTGATGGTTTCTGAGCTATGGGCCTGGATTGCCACAGCTATAAAACACAGGGAACCACAAGCCTGGAGGGGGTCCCCCAGTCGAACCCCTCCTGCTTTTCTCAGGGACATCAGCTCCCGGGACATGACCGCACCAAGGCATTCGGATGAACCCTTGAGGCACAGGCTGCAGTCACTTGGGGCTTGTGTGCGTGGTTTGGCTGCAGCTTCCCAAAGGTGGAGGCCAGCACCATCCTTGACTCACAGGACAGTGGGAGCCCTGGGCCTGCAGCTACGTCCCTCGGTCTGAGAGCAGGGGTGAGGATGGAGCTCACCCTAGTGGGTTCCTCTCGCTGTCTGGAAACAAGAGGGGCCTCTCTGCGGGCTACTGGAGTGGGGTTGGAGCAGCCAGTGCAGGGGTCTTGCAGGGCTAGGGTGACCAGATGTCCCGATTTTGTAGGGACAGTCCTGATTTTGGGGTCTTTTTTCTTATATAGGCTCCTATTACCCCCCACTGCCTGTCCTGATTTTTTACCCTTGCTGTCTGGTCACCCTATGCAGGGCTGAATTCTGCACATGCAGGGCATTGGCTGGGCAATACGGCTGCTTCATGGCTGTCAGTGGTGGTGACAGACTCTGCCCCAGAATATGCCTCAGCTGATCAGGAAATGAGTTCATGGGGCTGCTGGAAGCCACTGAGCTCCGTTTGTCTTTCAAAATGGATTTAAAAGTGAGCTCCTGGGCCCATTGCAGATCCCGAGACAGAGGATCCCAGCAGGCAGAGACCCAGGTGCGTTGCACAGATGCTATTGACTAGCAGTGAGCAGGCTTCCAATGGGCGTCCCTGGGCCAGGCCCAGAGAGGCCCCCAGAGGAACGGTATGTCCAGCGCCCAGGCCTTTGTCCCTGCTGACCCCTCTGTGCCAGGCCGGGGTGGCGTGTGTAACACTAGCACAGCGACGGCTGCATTGATCGAATGTTCGCATGGTTCCCAAGGTCCTCAGGAGAAACTCAGACCCGCTGGCAGCAGCCCTGCCGACCTCAGTGCTATCAACCAGCCGTCCCGAGACCGGGCCTGGGCCAGCCAGGCAGAGGCGTGTGTGGTTTGCCAAGCTGTTTTTTTCTGGAGCCAGCCAGCATTCATTTCCCGAAAGATGCCACAGCCGCTGATCCCGAGCGAAGGTCGCCCGGTTCCTGCTGGACCCCACAGGGGGCGATTAGCTCTGGTTTAAGTGTAAGGTTTGTGCAGAGAACAATGGTGCCCTGTGTGTGACAGAGACAGCAAGAAACCCCATCAGAGGGAGGTGTGGCAGGCAAGAGAAACCCCAGGGAGGGAGCAGGGCTTCCAGCACATGGCAGAGTACAGCAGTGTCCTGGGGCTCCCAGGCGAGGCTCGGCAGGGCGGGGAGGGAAAACAGCCTTTGCCCTGCAGTATTGGGACCAGGCCCATCTCCGGGGTGATGTGTTGCCCTGTGTGTGCTGTATGCCGTGTCGAAGGGGGGCGGGCTGGCTGGCTGGCTAACACCCAGGGCAATAGAAGCCTTAACATAGCAGCTTCCTTTGCTTGGATTTGCAGAAGCCCCTTTCCTTGCCTGCCTTGCTTCTGCCGGGCGGTGGGGAGATCACACTGGCTGGGAGGGGGGGCCTTGTGCCCCTCCCGCCTGGGGAAAAGGCAGATGGTGCCTGAGAACTGGCCATAGGCTGGGCTTGGACGAGATGGGACAGGAAGCCTGGGTGGCAGCCAGAGGGCAGTAGCTGCCAGGGGCTTACCCTGAGCCCGGTGAGGGATGCAGGCCCGGGGGACTTTTTTGAAAACTCCAGCCTAAGTCGGTTGTCTGAAGCGTTTTGGGTGTGAAGGACAGAGAGCCACGAGGGGCGTTGGCTTCATTCAGTGCCACAGCAGCCATGGCAGGCTCTTGGGGAAGCTGCGGCAGGGACACGGTTGGGCCCGACGGTGTGACTGGGATGGCAGGCTGGGCGGGGAAGGGGGCAGGGCGGTCACAGACTGGGCAGAGGCACTGGGGGGCGGCCAGCTGTGCTGGTGCACAGGAGAAGAGTGGTGAGCGATATTCCGACAGAGGCTCCTGCTGGAGAGAGCCGGGAGCGTGCCGGGGTGGGGCAGGAGGACACGTGCCCTTGTTACTAATTATCAGGATTTATGGATGAGCCCGGCCCGTTATAGTCACACTCGCCGCGCTCCTTGCCCTGAGGAACCTGCAGGCTGAGGGAAGGTTTCTGCAGGAGCCCAGGAATAGTGCAGACACTGGGCAACATCTGTTCCTTCCCTGCCTCTCCCTGCAGCTTGCCAGGCTCCCCTGGCTCGGGAGACGGGAGGATGATTACCCCGGGCTCTGCTTGGCTGAGGTTGCTTTAGCTCCACTCAGGCATTTGTGGTTAGCCTCTAATCATGGGAGGAAATGTAATTCTTCCTCCCTTACTCTGAATGGTGGATCCCAGGATAAGAGGCTCCTAAGAAGGATTATGCGTTGCTGCTGCAGCACTGAGCAGGAAGGGCTGGCTATTGGTACAACCAAGAACACAGCATGGCACCAGCTAGCGTGGGAGGCACCCTAGGTTAGATGTGCCGCCGTCTGAGACAGCTCAGCTAGTGCCCATCTCATAAGCGACCCTGTGAACAGAGCCAAACCTCTCGAGGCAGATGGCCCAGTGATGGCAGCTAACACTGAGCCGAGCTGTACGGCAAGTTCTTCTCTGCATCTCTTGAAAGCGCAAGGCACTGCCCACACCTCAGCCACACGGCCGCCATCCTCCTCACGCCTTGTCACTAGCTGAGTGGTTCGCAGCAGGCCCCTGAACGGAAGGAAACTCTGCACTGGAGGGCTGGGAAGGAGCGAATTGCTCTGCACGACCGTAAGCCCTTCCAGACAGGACACTATGTGCTCTGCATTGATCCTTTACATCCCCTAATCGCTGGGACTGACCCAACCCTCCCGGAGGGATATCACCTCTTCCCTACCTGTGCACTGGGGCAGCCACCCCGGCTGCTTCCTGCTGGGTGTGTGGTGCAAGGAAGTGCTGAGGTTCAAGGGCTGCAGGGGGTGGCGGGGTGCTTCCAGCAGCTCCATCACTACCTGCACCTGGCCAGCCAGTGACCCAGGAACTGCACCAGCGGTTTCCTCCCCCTGGGCCCAGTGGCAAGGGAGCCTGTGCGGAGACAGCATCAGCATCGGGGGCAAGGCACAGAGGAGCGAAAGAACTTCACCTACACCTCAGCGCAGGTCACTCCCATGCTGCGGAAGATGCACATAGAAGATAATAACCTACTACTGAGGCAGCTGCTGTTACTGGCTACATCTTTCTATTAAGGGTACCTTCAGAAATAGTTTAAGAGGGTTAATAAATGATTTTTTGATGTTCAGTCAATTGTTATAGAATCCAACTGATGAAGAAATTGCTTCTAACTAACTAGTTATAATTGCTTATAACTAACTAACTAATAGCCCCTTCCACTGAGGGACTCTCAGCCATCTAGAGTGCACACCGTTTGTGTCTGCAGCATGGTACTCATCTAGCAACCTTTATGAGCTATGAATGAATGTCTCCTTAATACAGAGTGTGGCCACGTTACCCCTTTAGCTCTGTGCCTTGGTGCTGACAGTCCCAGGTCCACCCTGTCTGACACATCCTCAATGCAACAGAGCCACCCACCCGCAGAGGTGTTCACTCTAGGACTGTGCCTAAGGCCCCCAAACCTCAGAGGGCCCTTGGAAAGCAGACTGTCCTGCAGCCATCCAATGGCTGACTGACCCAGGGCTTGGCACCCACAGGGAAGTGGGGGCTGATGTCTTCACAGTCCCAAAGCGGGGGGGCTAAAGAAAAGCCTTTGTAGGCAGGAGGAAGAGTCTGGCTTTAGGCTGTGGCCAGCACTCCCCCCTGCCCAGAACTCCCCAGTGTCCTTGTGTTCGGCACCATGAATCCTGACTCAGAACCTCTGGGAAGAGGAGCGGAGCCTGGCAACACAAAAGGCTAAACGTGCTTGAAGTTCATGTTCCGGACGCTAATGAAGCCGTTGCCTTCTTGGCAGGAGATTTCTAATTAGTGAGGATTTGGTGTGTAGTGCAGGGAAAGAGTGGCCGACCCCTGGGGTGGGGGCTTTCCTCCTTGAACTTGCTCTTTGGGCTCTTGAATATTTGCCTTGAATATTTGATAGCGTTCCAGAGACAGAGCGCATGCTTTGGAATGTACCTCACAGGCTGAGCCCACGGTCAAGACCAATTTGAACCTCCCACTGACACCCTCGCCTCTCTGTTAGCCATGAAAACACAGAGCAGCGCCACTCCCACAGATGGTGAGCAGGAAACCCCAGTGGGAACAGGATTATCCCGTTCGCTCTTTTCGTCACTCCCCCCCCACCAGCCTTCTCCAAATCTTTTTCATATTTGTCCAAATTGAGAAAACCCAGCCTGTCCAGTTCAGAGAGGGCTCTCTTGACAGAGAAGAGGGCAAAGAGATGTGTCCAGCAACCCCTTTGCATAGCTGGAGTTCACGCTAAGCTGTTTGGGACCTCAGTAAATACCTCTCCTCATTGGGACACTGCCCCCCCCCCCGCCCAGCCCCATGATCTGCTACAAATGTATCAATATTATTATTCGTTGTATTTTGATAGCATCTCAGAGCTCCAGTTATGGTCCGGGACCCCACTGTGCTAGGGGCTGGGTGCTGCTTGCCAATGATCTCCTGCGGGCTGTGAATAATCTGCTTGTCAGATCACTCAAGAAAGAAAATGCTGCCAGTGTTTGTTATGGTGGGGAGGGCTGGACTTACGATTTGTGCAGTATCAGCAGCATCTTCAGAAGTTTCCTCACCCTCCAGGAATGGTACTTACTAGAGATGCATGTTGTAACCTGTGAGATGAACACAGAGCTGGTGAAAGATGTCACAATACCAACCCTGGAGGCTAAAACCTTCTGCTTAGCCCCAGAATGGGGACAGCACAGGAAGCAGCAAGACCAACACCCTCCACACCAGGGGTTCTCAACCTTTTTCTTTCTGAACCTCCTTCCCCAAAAAATGCTGCAAAAATTCCACAGCCCAGCTAGGCCACAACACCAGTTGTTCTTCATAGAAAAGCCAGGCTGGAATTAGGGAGAAGCAAGCAGGGCAATTGCCCGGGGCCACCCATCGTGGCGGTCACTGCAAAGCTATGCTGCTCGAGCTTTGGCTTCAGCCCCAGGGGGCGGGGCTCAGGGCAGCGTGGGCTTCCTGTGCTGAGCTGCAATGAGTCTAATGCCAGCCCTGCTTGGTGGACCCCCTGAAACCTGCTTGATGCCCCACAGGAGGCTGAGCTAAGGGCCTGTGCTAAGGGCCCCCCGGCACCCCTCTTGGCTGTCAGCATCTGGAGCTGTGGTAGGCACAGAGGCAGCAGCCAGGCACTTCCAGGCGCTGCAGCCAGGGCTGAGCCCATTAGTGGGGAGTTGGCTGGGGCCTGACCAGGAACCTCTTCCAGGTAGGCAGATGAAAGAGGCCCCCGAGGCGGCCTGCAGCGCTGGGCCCCTGAGGGGCTGCCGCCTCCCCGACACTTTCCCTCCCCAGGTCGAGGGACACTCCCCGCCATCGCCTGGCGGGAAAACGTCCCCTGATCCCGGGAGAGCCTGGCCAGAGTGAGGGCTGCGCTCCATGCGGGGGCAATGGAGGCTCTCTCCTACACTAGCACTTTGCTTGCTCTAGGCAGGGAGCTCGGAGCAGCTGCAGTCTCCTGGAGCCATGGAGCCACGTCCCACCTCTGGCCATCAGCCACTGCCTACCGTGACCCTGCCTGCGGAGGTGCCTGAGGGGCCGACAATGCACCGGCTGCGTGTGTCGGTCGTCATGGCTCCGGGAAGGTGAAGGGTCCCTGTGGGGGCTCGCTGGCTGCCCGGGCGCGCAGGACACACCCTGAGCAGGACGCGCCTGCTGCTTCCTCCTCCAGCAAGTGTTTTTGTTGGTCAGTTTTCGCATCCTGAGCTGTGCTCTGGGTTTTCAGTTGCCGCTTAATCAGCATTCCAACGAACTGTCTGCACAGAGGGACCTGCCCGAGGAAAACCTGGGCCCAGGTTTGCTGTCCCAGCACCTCAGAGCACCAGTGGGCGCATGCAAGGAGCTGGGGGCAGGAATCAGCCGGCAGGCCTTAGTCATCTCTTTGAAGCCAGCTCAGAGAGTCAGCGTCTGGGAGTCATTCCCTGTGTCCCCATCTCCCCGGCTGTGCAGTGAGTCCAGTGGGGTGCATGAGCTCACACCGAAAAAGCCATTGGCAGTCGCTGCAGAGAGTCCAGGGGTGGAATGAGTCCTGACGTGGCCTTTCCCAGGGGAAGACACATCCAGGGCAGGGCGTTCTGCCGGGGCCGCGGGTATGGAGCTGGTGTTCACATGGCCTGGGGGTTATACTGAACCTGCCCCTTGAACAGAGGAGTCAGCCCCAGAGAGCCGATCTCCGGTCTCCATCACTGGCAGCATGGCCAGTGGGAGGGGCACAGCCGGTTGGCAGCCATACCAGGAACAAGCAAAAGCTGCCCAATAACCCAGACCAGTCCTGTCAACGGAGCCCAGTGGCTTCTCAGGGTTCTGTTTCCAGGGGCAACTCCTGACTGCGGTAAACGTTCCCCGAACTCAGGCTCCTTGCAAAGGCTGTGCTGCCGAGGACGCTTCCTTTGCTGGGACGTGCTTGTTTTTCAAAGAGCTCCGCCATGTTTGTCAACCCCACCAGCTGGCGGGAGCTTAATTAAAGTCAGTAGAGATTGGGAGAGTGCAGAGTAACGGAGCACGAAACTCGGAGATCTATGGAGCTTGTGGAAAGCTGCACAGGTGTGAATCCAGCCCTGGGCTCTGCTATGAGGAAGGCTGTGCCATATGGCAATCGCACGAAGACAAGGGAGTGGCTGATTTTACTCCCTGGAGCTGCCCTCAAGGGACAGACTGAGGCTGACCCAGCACTCCCCTGCTTAGAAGAGACCCCAACAGTCTTGCTGGGGAACAGGGAACATCGGATGGACTTTGCTTCTAGTAGCCTGTGTCCTGCCTAGGGATTTACCAAAGCTAGTCCCAGTGGGAGCTGGTAGCTATTGAGACAGGGAGGGAGGAATCCCAGCAAGTCTACTGCTGACCTCCAGATTTGGCACAGAGCACGTGGGGCACAGATTCAAGTGGTGACAACAAATGAAGGTCCAGGCAACCCGTGTACAGAATAGTTTGTGACTCACTTGGCTCAGGGCCGACCTGCACAGACTCCATGATGACCAGCCTGTACCTCTCTGTTAGGGCTTTGCGTGGCTCTGATAAGCGACTGTCCTGAGGACACCAACTGACATGCTGGCCATTCTCAAAACGTTGGCCTCAATTCTGGGAAGCAAGACAGAGCAGCCAGGAGCCTGAGTAGTAACAACTGCCGTCAGCGTGAGCGCTGGCAGACTGAGCTTAACCAGAAGGGAGCTGGCAGAGCAGATGGCAAGAGTCCTGCATATTTCAGGAGGCATCAGTACAGGCCCCTGAGAGAGGAGTGGAGAAGGGAGAAGAGGGAGAGAAATAGATCAGCGTGATGGCGGATGCTGCTGGCTCTGACTTGGAAACATGTTCCCAGCCCGGGCGAATTACCCGGTGTCCTGCCTGTTCCAGCGGAACACGCAGACAGAGGGAACTTTTCCCGTGCCTCACTTCTCGAGTGGGGAGACTGAATCCACTGCTCTGGCCACAAGCTAAGGGAGTGTCCAAGGCCCCAGTTAGTGACACAGCAACAAAGCAGGGCTTCTCTCTGGCTCCCCAATGACCCACTGCCTCCCCCGGTCTCCTATAGGCAGGGGGACTTCGTGACAATGTTGTTTTCCAAACTTCACTCAAATCAGTGAAAACACAGCCCCACACACCCCCTGCCCGGGGACAGCTCCCGGCTTTCTCCCCTTTAGCGCTCCGGCACCTTTTGTCTCCCATCCCAGCAGGGGACTCAGGCAGTCCTAACTCTCCAGGGGGTTCCCTATTCCCAGGGAGCAGGCCCTGAACGCCCCATAGCCACATTTTCAGCCCTTTCCCAGACTGGCTGCCAGCCTGACTCACCCAAACACCTCCCCGCTGGGTCTCTCTCTGTCCCGTTAAGGCGCCAGGTGCAGCCCCACCCTCTGTTCTGGCACAGGGGAGCTGGACTTACTCCAGACACCGGGGCAGACAGATGGACTGCCCCAGCTGTCCCCCGGACTCCCCCTCTAGGGTGGCTGTTCCAGCCCTGGTGGCTGTTCAGTTCCCAGGTCCCGTTTCTCTTTCCAGGACCCCGCGTTAGCCCCCCAGTATACACCGACGGGACTCGCGGCTCTCTCCTGGCTGCTGAGCCCCTCGGGTCTCTGTTGGCTGGGGCCCTGCCAGTCACTGCAAGGCTGCAGGTGTGCTGGGTACAGAGGACTGAATCGCTGCCTCTTCCCACACCCGCATTTTTCACGAAGAGCTGGGACCTCGGCTCCAGCTGTGCAAAGAGACGCGCTGGCAGCGAGCAGACCCAGCGCTGGACGCCTTGTTCCCAGCCATGTCAAAGGGGCTTCATCTGGCCCCCGCCCACCTCTTCCTGACATCCCGCTGGGGATCTTGCCTTTGATCTGAGCCCTGAATGGTCAGGGCAGCCAGCGCTGAGACCCTCCCTGGGCTCTCCTGGCAGATATGCTCTATAGAGGAGGGAAGGCAGGAAACGCCTCTCGCCATCACGCCCTCGTCTGGCTTCATCCCGGAACCTGGCAGGTTCCCACTAGCTCTGCACACCCTGCCCTGCCCTTCCTCTGCTCAGATCCTGCCTCTCACCCGTTCTCCACGGGCCAGGCCCGCTCGGATCAGAACTGAGCCTAGCATGCTGGGGCAGAGGCCTCCAGGGGCCGTCTCTGGGCCTGGTGTGTTGGAGGTGAGGGCAGACTCCGATCCGGATCTAAACACCCCCTTTACACGAGATCCGACCCCTAGCTGCAGGGCCAGGCTTGACAAGTGGCTCTCAGCTGCACCCTGGCTACCAAGAGGATGTGAGAGTTTGTCTTGGCTGCTGCAGCCTGTCTGCTGAGGAAAGCCAGGACTGTGTTCGTCAGGCAGGATGCGGCTAATCTCCCGTACAGCCTTTGTGGCTCTAGACCAGGCCTGCACAACTCGGAAAGCAGCGAGGGCCATATTACTGCAAAAAACCCAGCTGCGGGCTGAAAAGCCCCGCCCCCATCCGCTTCCCCCACCCCACCGCTTGGCCTGCCCCACCCCTACTCACCCCCCGCGGGCCGCACAATGAGCCCATGCGGGCCGCATGTGGCCCCCGGGCCGCATGTTGTGAAGGCCTGCTCTAGACACTTCTCAGTGTCCCAGGGCTGACAAGCCCTTCCCTCCAGGGCCAGCACCCCCAGACCTAGCCAACAGGCCGAGCTGCATTAGGCCTGGAGAGAGGCTTTGGCAAAATGTTCACAAGCAGCCACTCCTCTTGGGAGCTTCCATTTTTGGTGTGACCATATTTAGAGCCTGAGGATAGATCCTCAGCCCTGCACTGGGCCCTTCACGCTGGCTAAAAGAGCTGCAGTGGTACAAAGGGGCTCTAAAACATCCGTTCTGCTCAGGGCACATGCCCCTGGATCTGAGCTACAGGAGAAGGCAGCTGTAGGACAGCATTACAAGGATGCCCTTGCAAGTCCTGGCGTAGGGGCTGGGCTAAGAGTGGGAGGGGTGTGCTGGGGTGGGGGCACAGCCCACCCCTATGAAGATTCCTGGCAATGATGTGGTCCACAGGCATCTGTGTTACTCCAGGGCCCTCCGTGGGAGCAGCTCAGGGTCAGCTGGGCACAATGGTGGCTTAAAGCCATGGTAGCCACCTGCAGCGCCTCTAATGCATTAGCATCAGCAAAGAGGTCCTACTGTCCTGGAACCAGCACTGAGCTTCCTAGCCCTGGGAGAGTAGCCAGAGGCTTTCACGCCCTCTGCTTACCAGGTGGTCTGTTTCTGTTTCCAGGTCTCCAAGTGCTTTGTGAGGCTCAGGAGCTCTTTGCAGGATTTTGTCCCTTTGGAGCCCAAGAGGGGGAGTAGCAAAAAGAGAAGGGAAGTGTTATAGCGAAACCATTGCACCCGCTCCCACAGAGCAGAAACCCGGAATTCCCAACCGGCACAAACTCAGGAACAGATCATAGAACTCCGACTCTGCACCCCTAATCCGCACCAGGGCTCTGGCTCCAGTTTCACCCTAATCCCGGCAGAGGGTCAGACGGCTTTGCTCCATAGCGCCTGACATCGAGGTCCTTCCTCCAGAATCTGCACTGGTGATAAGCACAGAGCAGGCTGTAGCAGTGGGATTCTGTGTCAGGAGAGACAATAGAGTCATTATAGCACTGAGCCCATGTAACGAGCTTTTTCATCCTCAAAGCGCACGGTGTACACTAATTAATCCTCATAAGAGAGGCCGAAGTTATTACTAACTCCATGTTAGAGATGGGAAACTGAGGCACACAGACGGAAAAGTCACCTGCTCAAGTTTATACTGCAAGTCAGCGAGCCCTACACAGTAACCCAACAGGGGAACAAAAGCCCCTTTGTTTTTGGTAGCTGGTGGTGTTTTGTCAATGAGGAGCCAAAGTAACTGCTGCTGCTGGACATTCAGTGGCATCTTGGTATGTGAAAGAAAGGCAGCCAATGAATAGGGCTGGATTTACAATGCCCACACCCCAAAGCAACCCTCTGCGGCTGCCGCTCTTTATTGTGGTCTTAGCAGCACTGTCCTGTCCCTGCAGAGAAACCTTGGATAAAAAGCAAACAGCCTTGCATCCTAACCCCTGTGCAAAGACAGCTCCGTTCCACCGCCATGGGACCAGCACCAGCTTCTTGGACACCCTCCTACACACAGAGAGGAGGCAACAAAATCCCCACGTGGGTGGGCTCCCGAAAGGACAGCGCTGTGCCTCCCTGAGCTGAGCTAAGGGGGCAGCTCAGGTATCGGAGGGAAAAAGCCGACATTAGCAGGCTCACCCCTGTCACCAGCCCATGGCCTGTGAGCGGAGCTATGCACTGTTTGCAGTGTGCAATGTCCATCAGGGCACAAGGCCTTGGTTAGTATGTTGCTGTCAAACGATGTCTTGGAGGCTCACTGTGTTGAAGTGAAAAGCATTTTGAGGTGTGTGCGAGAGCGTCCAAACGTGGGACTCAGGACAGGAGAGCGTAAAGCTGACTGTCAGAGCTTCAGGTTTCATAGGCTCGGTAACATTTACACCTGAGGAGGTACTGTCTCCTCTCCATCACCCCAGTGCAGGAATGTTCCCCGTGGGACATTCTCCAGGATTGGTCCACGTTTCTACCACTTACAAATATTCAAACGTCAACAAGCTCTGGAATTTATCCTAGTAGACGAGCTTTGCTTGCTCAGGTTCCCAGGACGCAGCTCACTGGTACCCTGAATCCTTATGGAGCAAATAGCCCTGAACTGCTGGTGGGGGTACTGATGAAAGTGGTACAGAAAAGCTGATGTTGTTACTATCACTACTATTGTGTAATTGATCTCACTGTCCAGAAGCGTCTCCTGTTTCCCTTTCTTGATCTCAGTTCGCTGCTCCCCTGTGAGAATGTTTGGGGTGAGTCTGAGTTCAGGGAAGTGCCATAGGGAGTGGAGGAGCAGGTGATGGGAGAGAGGAAATGTAAAGACGGAGAGGAAAGGTGTCTCTGGTTGAAAGCCGGGCAGAATGAGGAATGAGAAGAGAGGGCTAGCAAATGCATTCACTGCACCACAAGCTAGCCAGCAGCAGCTGTCGCTGGTTGTAGTTTCCCAGTAATGCAGTGAGTAATGCTGAGTTAGATCTGAAATAACCCCAAGAGGCAGCCACATAAAGCAGTCGTTTAGGCTATTTGTGGGTGTAATTGCATGTAGATGACCTGGAGAAAGCAGAAGCTGGAAAGAGATGTGGGAAGGGTCAGGGTTTGCTTGTTGTGGGATGTCTGGGACTGGGGTTTGGATCCAGCGGGTCTGCAGGTACCGCACAGTGTTTTGTCTGCGGTCTGTGTTACATACAGTTTATGTGAGGTGGGGTGGACATGATGCTGGATCAGCTGCCCCTAAATGGACCGGCACTGCTGGGGAAATCCCCAGCAGTTCTCAGCCCAAATTTGCTAAACTAGTTCATCTGAGTAGCTAGCTCCTAATGAAGGGTTCTAGTCCCCTCTGGCTCTGTCCAGGGAGCCCTGGCTGTGTTAAGGATAACAATGCTTTCCCATAGGAGACTATTCCACAGTCAGTCAGGAGTTATTGCCTTATATCCCTGTGCAACCTTTCTTTCATTCGTGTAACCCCATGATGCCCAGCTATGCTCCTGTCCTCCTGCCAAGTGGTTCCTTTCCCTCATTGGATTTCATGCTCTTCCAGAGAGTTCAGCAGCTGGATATTTAAAGATGAATCAACAACCTTCTGTGAAAATGCTAAAAAGAAAAATGTGCCAGGCGCTTGTATCCATCCTCCAAAGCCCCGATGAGACGTTGAGAGCTGAGAGAATCTTCTCCCTTCCCTTCCCTTCCCAGTCCAGCGTGGACCAGGGCAAATGTGCTTGTTCAGTTCCCAGGACATGCCCAAGTTCCCAGCTCCCTGGCTGTGTCCCCAGGGATGCTGAGCTGGAAGCTCGCTCTTAGCTTTGCTAATAACAGTCCGTCTCCGAGAGGGAAAATGATTCCATTTCAATTACACTCGCCTTTTATTTATTTTCTTTTCCTTTTCTCTCCCTCCTGGCCTGCAGCCCTGGTTTTCATTTCTTCCCTTTATTCTGAAATGGGATGTAATACCCAGACTGCTGCTGGGCCAGGAACAAGGCTTGAGTTTGCCAACGGGTGCTAACATTTCTCATGGAGAACGTTGTGTGAGTGACTCCTCCCACTGCCTCCCACACCCTCCTCCCACTGCCTCCCACACCAGCGTGTAGGAGATGCGCATGCTGACATCTGTCATGGAGTCCCCGGGGCGATGGTCTGGACCTGCTCCTTCACAAGCCAGTCAGGACTCTGGGGGGAAGCTTCTTCTCCGTAAACAGCCTGTCTCCAAGGCTAGGAGCGTCACAGCTTCCACCTTCCTGGGTCTGACCTCAGAGCATTCAGCACCTTCTGCCCCTCCGTGCGCTTCCCCCAGCGAGCCCAGCCAGGCAGGGTCCTGGGGAAGCCCATGGATCCTGCCCCCCAACTGCACAGTCAGACATGACTCTCAGCCAGCCAGTAAAACAGAGGTTTATTAGATGACAGGTACATGGTCTAGCACAGACCACACAGCGAACGCGACCCCCCAGCTGGATCCATTTTGGGGGCCAGAGAGCCAGGCCAGCCTGCCTGTAGCTCTCTGCCTGTTCCCAGCTAGACCCAGACTGACCCTCACTCCCCAGCTCTTCCCCTGCTTCCTTTGTCTCCTTCCCGGGCAGGAGGTCAGGTGACCTCTTCCCCCCACCTGGAGTCAAGTTACAGCTTCAGGCATGGACCCCTTCACACAATAGTCAGAGGAGCCATTGAGAGCATTTCTGTTCCCTCAAAACATCTTACACTGTAGTAACCCCCATCAGACAAGTAAAGCCGCACTTAACTGGGGAGCTGCATAAAGCAGGCAGAGATCCACAGGCGAGGTTGGTGCTCTGTTCCCAAACGCAGGACACAAAGAATCTCCCGGCTATAGCATAAGGCCACTAGCGAAGAGGAGGAGAATATCTGGTTGTGTGGTTCATAGGCCCTTCAAGAAGATTTTTTGTTTGATAATTTGAGATGAGTTAGTGTCCCAGTTCCCTACTCTGAACACTCCTGGACTTCTGGCTCTCTGCGCCCTTTCTAAGAACAGTGACAAGGGTCAGGCTGGTGGAGACAGTGCAAAGCTCCAGCCAAGGAATTTTCTCGTGGCCTTTTGTGAGTTCTCTACACAGTTTGCCCAGACCCTGCCCACACAAGCGCAAACAAAGATTTTCCTTTTCATTTATACTCAGAGTTTACAGTTTTCAACCTTTTTTCCCCCAATCTGCTCCCCAGATCCCGTGACTTGTGAATCAACAGCTCTGAGAGTAGAAAAATGGAAGAATTAGAAGCATGTAATGACTCTAACCTGCTGAAGGGAAATAAAACTCAACTGAAAACAAACTAGATGCTTCATTAGTTCTGCTTTCATCTCTAATTCCTCCATTGCGTGATGGTGAGGTGGTACCGGGCATTCAGGGCCTGCCGAAGTGGCTAGGGCGTTAATCCTGGCTGAGGGGTTTCCTGAGTTAAGGCTCAGGAAGGCTTTGAGTCCCTGGGTGGCTGGAATTCGTCACAGATCCTGCCTTGCTTAGAACTGAAGCATTGTCTGTGGGAAATGACTGGAGCTCAGCCTCCCTACTCCAGCATGTTCCACAATGTACATGGGATTGTTTGAAGCCAAAGGAAGCATCTTTCCAGTTGTTTAGTCATTAAAAATGTTCTCAGATTACCAAGCAAGAGAAACAAAATCATTGGAGAACTGCTAGCTCCTGAGAAGCACTGTGTGTGAAGCTTCCGTAGCAGAACCTGATGCTGGGGATAACTCACCTGGCTCTGGTGCAAATCACAAGCTTGGGAGTGGGTCATAGAGCTCAGCAGAGTTCCCAGGAGAAAGGCCAAGGACCAAGCCGCCCTGGCCTCCTCTCCTCCCCAGCTGCAAGACGGAGACACCTCGGTGGGGCAGCTGGTGGGAGTGTGATGAGACCCGCCACCAGTATCCTGTCCGTTCAGCCTGACACCACCCAACGGCACTGAATTTATACAGCAACCACATGACAGGAAAGGACCAAACAGCTGTGACAGGCCCTCCCTGGCTGCTGCCATGTGCCACACATAAGGGGAGCTAGTCTAGTTCTAAATCACTGGAGACCTGATGTGACAGCCACTCTCAGGTTATGTCTTACCTCCCCTCTATGGCTCCTGCCACCCACATTCCTGCCTTTCACGGGTTGTTCATCTGTAGACTTCCTGGCAATCGGTTGCAAAGCTTTCCTGGCTTTATGGGGTAAAGGCAAACCAGAGAAATGGCCCAAGTGGAGGCCTGGCCGATCTGCGCTCATAGGCGAGCTGGAGAGGGCCTGACAGGTCCTCGCAGTCCAGACCCTGTTCCGGATTGGTCCCTAGAGGATGTTTACCGAGTGGAATTGAAAATGTCTTCTCTTCACGAGACCTCTTTCCTGGGGCGTGGGGCTTTTAAACCCTTTATTGGTGGAAGTGCCCATGTGGTTCTGTGTTCGGATAGCGCCGAGCGCGATGGGGTCCCAGCCCTGACTGGGGATCCTGAACACTACTGTAATGCAAACAAGGAGATAAGAATTACTAAGTGGCTCAGCAACCGTGTGCAGGCAGGGGCCATGTTTCACCAGCAGGGCCCTGTTCTCCCATCCCTTTCAGGACATCCCCCTTCCCTGTTGACAGCCCACTAGCACCTGTCTGAAGCAATCAGCACAGAGCAGGAGGACGAGTGGGAGCTGTAGGAGATCAGTGCTGATCTTCTGAGCACATGAAATGGAAGCTCAGCTGACCAGTGATGGGCCTGCTTGGGAGGCCAGCTAATTTACATGGCTACAGAACGTGTGTAGAGACTTGTACCCAGCCAGCCCCTGTGCAGTTCCTCACCGATCACTGAGAGAGTGCATTTCTGGGGGAGTAGGTCTCCTGCGCTGGGAAAGCAATGGGAATGGCCCATGAATACACACCATTCACTAGGAAAGGCCCTGTCCTCTTTCACATCTTTTCCATTGCATGGCCCTTACTCCCAGACAGTAACTGCTTTTATACGGATTGCTCTGTAGCCCTGGGGCTTTCTACAGACAAGTGGCTTGTTGCTTCTGACTTCTGGGGACTGGGAACTCACTCCCATTAGCCCCTAGCACTAGAAACCCCCTTGTTTTCAGGGGCATATAATTGAGCCATTGAATAATAATGTGCAGGAACCCACCCTCTGCGTGGGCAGAGCTCAACTCCTTGTGCTATCTGAAGTCAACACCTCACTTCTGGGGTGCGAAGTCATTTGCTGAAGGGATCCTGTCAGGCAGCTCAGGGTCCAAAAAGATTTTACAGCTGCTAACGCTGAAACTCTGTCTTGATGGTTTGAAAAGCATTTCCATACAAGTGTTTTGTTTCATTTAATCCCTCACCCTGCAGCCTGTGCTGGGGCGTGAGAATCAGGGAGGGAGCTGCCAGGTACTGTAGGACCTGAGGAAAAGGCCTGTGTTTGCTAGGGGGCCCCATGGAAACCTGGTGCTTTCCTCACTACAGAGAAGCTGCTTTTGGCAGATGTGTGAGGGAGGCTAAGCCATGCTCTCCTCCTCCACAGCCCACCTATGCACCTGTGGAGGAAGGATAAGAGGAGGCCTCTGAGGCCATCCCATACCACTGGGGTGAGGTCTGCCCAGCCTGCTGGGGAGGGAACGAGCTCTCCCCGCAATGGAAAGCAAGTTTCCTGGAGGCTTGCATGTTTGGGGAGTTCAATGAGTTTGTTCGGGGTCACTTGCCATTTAGACCCCCTATGACAGAGCTTTATAAATACCTGGCAGAGGATCTCTGCCCACACGGCTCAGGGCTTGACTTAGCTCTTCTAGGCAAGGCTAGGCTGGTTTTCATATTGAACAGCCTCCTTTTCTCCCGAGGGACCAAACCACCACTTCCATGGCTGCAGAGACCCCCCAGCTCTGGTCACCATCCCATCCCCCCGTCCCCTGCAATGTAGAGCAGATGTAGTGAGGCTGCCCATGCAGGGATTTGCTGCTTAGTTAAAGCAGTCGCTCCAACTTTCTCTCTGCTTCAGCAGCAACCTCAGCCCCCTGTGGGTTTATGGGAAAGCTGCTGTGCCCCTTGTTACGGCGTGTGGGGGAGTCGGGTCCCTGCACCCCTCTTCCTGGGATTCACCGTGACTCTCAGTCAGCCAGGAGAACAGAAGGTTTATTTGAGATGCCAGGAACACAATCCAACTCAGAGCTTGTCAGTACAAACAGGACTCCTCCGTCAGGCCCTTCTGGGGGGGCAGGGAGATTAGACCCCAGATTAGGGCTCCCTCCTTTCCCCCAGCCAGCTTCTAACCCCCTCTAAAGAAACTGCTGCCATTTCTCCCTCCACCCAGCCACTCCCCAAGCCTTTGTCCAAGTTCCCAGGCAGAAGACCTCACCTCTCCCAACCTCCGCCCTGGGCTCAGGTTACAGCTCAGGGATCTCCCTTTCAGAGAAACCTCCCATTTCCAGTGAAACTCCCAGACCAGATCCACCCTGCTCCCCATTCATCACACCTCTCCTTTGCTCTCTGATTTGATTCCCCCTCCTCCCAGTGGTCAGGGAATCTGATGGAGCCAAGGGCCTGGGAACTGCTGACATAGCGGCAGCTCAGGGCTCATAGACTCAGGAATGGGTTTGGTGGGATTACCTGGACAGGTGTTATTCACAGAGGTTATAGGTGTACAGGTGGCTCTGGAAAGCTGACGGTGAAGGAGACTGCACCAGCCTGAGCCCAGACTGTTGGACGTTTACAATGTGAGAGCTTAGGAGGCTGCCATGATAGATCAGTCCGAACCACAGGGGGGCTGCAACTTTGGAAATCATGTCCATTTTGAAATCACAATTTCTGGAGTCACCTAAAGACCACACCAAAAATGCTGCTCATCTCCATCCCCTTCCCGCTCTGCTCCAAAGTGCTGGCACCTTTCATTTATTAATCTCTTACCACCACCCCTGGGATGTAAATCAGGGTTTTTATTCCTAGATGAGGAAACTGAGGCACAGAGAGGGCAAGCAGTTTAACCCACATCATCCCGAGGGAGCAACAGAGCAGTGGCTAGAAGCCTGAGCCTGTCTTCTAGACCCACGCTTTGGAGGTTTGTTGGAGATAAGCCCTTGCTTGTCCCAGTCCCCCTGTTCTGCTAATGTCAGCAGGGCAGAGGCTCTTGCAAAATGTCTCATATTCCCCAGTTGTGAGCTCAGGAACTTGGCACACACGGGCTCTTTGGATGTTTCTGGCTTTGAACATTGACTCTGCTGTTCCGACTCTGAAGGGTGTCGTCCCTCTGGGACTTGCCTAGAGCTCAGGCTGCATATGCTGGGAATGCATTAGTAATTTAATATGTCCATGAGATTCGTTTGGACGCCGCCCTGCCAAATCAATGTACCGCGAGCAAACAAACGCTGGCTGGAGAGTTGGAGCCTGCAGAGTGGTGTAGGGGGGAAGTAGGGAGAACACTACGCACCACGTTCCCGGAGGGCCAGCGAGCTGGGGAAGCGCTCGGAGAGCTGGTTCTTTGGTGTGGGCAAGGTGAAGCTGCCTGCCTTCCGCCCGGGGGTCTCCAGCCTCCTTAGGATTTGGGATCCCAGACAGGACCGGGATTCAGTCTTTACAAGCCATGTGTCTGCCTGCCTCTGAGCAATGGGGCAGCAGCCCGGGGGCTCTGTTCCTCACATTCCTCAGCCCCAGGCGATGGAACCGCTGGCTCAGGGCCTGGCACAAGCAGACACAAGTGATGCGCAGTGAGGGGCAGGGTGTGGGGAGAGCAGCAGAGGGTGCCCGGGTGTATTTAACTGATCACCCTGGTGACGTTCCAGGGGAGCCCAGAGGGGCCTGGGCCTGCCCCAAATCTCAGCGGCTTCTGAGAAGGTCCCAGCAGGTTTGTAAGACATTTTAGAACAAGCGAGAACATTGGGGCTGCTTGTTTCACCTTTCACTGCGGATGTGAGTGGAGGGGAGGGGGCAGAGGTCTCTCAGGATCTGGGCAGACTGGCTAAGCCAGCTGGAGCAAACACCACACCGGCACAGCACTGCAGCTGTCTTCCCCCGCAGCTTCCCCCCCGGGTCTGAGTGGCACCACACCCCGCTGTGGGAAGGCAGCGCTGTTCCAGGCTGGTCCCAGCTGTGCTGCTCGCTCCTGGAGCTCAGGCATGGACCGCAAGCTCAGCGTGGCACAGGGCAATAAGGGAGATGGGGCCTGGCCTCACAGAGCTCCCAGCCCAAGCTGAGAAACCCAGCGAGGCCCCCGGGTCACAGTGGAGTCCTGTCCACTGAGCCTGATCTACACCAGTGCGAAGGAAAGTGAGTAAGGCCCCTGGTGAGCGCTGGCCCGTCTCTCCCGAGAGCCAGGTGTGCAGGCATCAGGGGCAGAGAGCAGGTCAAGGGGTGAGCTTCAGTCACAGCTGTGTCTGTTGGATCCCAGGAGGAGCCCACATCTGCTGAGATGGGATTCCCGACAGGGCTCTGTCACGGAGTCCCCGGGGCGATGGCCTGGGCCTGCTCCTTCACAAGCCAGTCAGGACTCTGGGGGGAAGCTTCTTCTCCGTAAACAGCCTGTCTCCAAGGCTAGGAGCTTCACAGCTTCCACCTTCCTGGGTCTGACCTCAGAGCATTCAGCACCTTCTGCCTCTCCGTGCGCTTCCCCCAGCGAGCCCAGCCAGGCGGAGTCCTGGGGGAGCCTGTGGGTCTGCACCCCAGCTCCGCAGTCAGACGTGACTCTTAGCCAGCCAGTAAAACAGAGGTTTATTAGACGACAGGTGATCTAAGACAGATCTTGTAGGTACAGTGAACGCGACCCCTCCGCTGGGTCCATTTTGGGGGCTAGAGAGCCAGGCCAGCCTGCCTGTAGCTCTCTGCCTCTTCCCAGCCAGACCCAGACTGAAACTCACCCCCCAGCTCCTCCCCTGCTTCCTTTGTCTCCTTCCCGGGCACCAGGTCAGGTGACCTCTTCCCCCCACCTGGAGTTAATTTACAGCTTCAGGCATGGACACCTTCACACAAGAGTCAGAGGAGCCATTGAGAGCATTTCTGTTCCCTCACAGTTCTCCCCTCTTCGAGAACGAACTGAGCAAGGTCATGTTAGCCAGTGTCCTGGGGAAGTTCGACCTCACCAATGTTTTCCTAGGTGCCCCATTATTTCTCCCACTCCTTGGTAGGAGTTACACCAGGCCCTGGATTAGAGCCTCCTTCAGTGCACAGAGAGCCCGCGGGCACTGCACGTTCCCAGACCACCTTGTCTGGCTCACTCTTCTTCCCTAGCTCAGTGCTGGGCAGCTAGGGAGCTAACATGGGGTACAACCCCCCGATGGTAACCCACTATCTCGATAGAGGCCTGGAGACTGGGCCAACCTCTGATCCTCTCCACCTGGGCTGGCTCTGGGTACAATAGCCTGTGCCTGTGGGCCCCCCCACTCAGCTGGGGTCTCAGCTCTCCCCATGCTCAGTGCTGCCCTGGCTGTCCCAGTGGGGGCAGGCAGCGAGCTCACTGCTCTGGTCACAGCATCAGAGCCAGCGTGAGCCTCCTCTCCGGTGTGCAGGAGGGAGGGGAACATCTCTCTGTCCCACCCCGCCCCAGAGCTCTGACTACAGGCAGGCAGGTATCCTGAGCCCAACCGCTCCTCCCACCTGCCAGCCAGGTCATCTGCACTTTCACTGACCATCTTCCTCTCAGCCGATTGGTTTCCTGGATTTAAATTCAAACCCTCGGCCGTTACAGGAGCACGGTCTGGATCCTGCCTCAAAGAGACACAGTCACCCCAACACAGGATCTTACAGCCGATATCCTGGAGACCCCCAACAACCTGCCAGCCAGACCCCTTCTGTGTCTGCACAGGGGTCTGGGCTCTAGGCAGGACGAATATTTCCATCCCTGTGACCCTCACCCAGGTCACACAGCCCCCCAGCATCTGGTGCCACTGCACCCCCTGGGGCCCGACAACACCTCTCTCCGTCCCAGGGTCTCGCCACACCCAGACTGACACTCATTCCCCCAGCTCCTCCCCTGCTTCCTTTGTCTCCTTCCCCGGCCCCAGGTCAGGTGACCTCCCTTCCCCACCTGGAGTCAAGTTACAGCTTCAGGCATGGACACCTTCCCACAAGAGTCAGAGGAGCCACTGAGAGCATTTCTGTTCCCTCACAGGCTCTCTAAGGGATTAGTGTGCGCACAAGGTGCAGCGAAGGGAAAGTTGCTGCAAATGGCTCTTCTTTGGAATGGTGCCAGTCAGGGAATGGGCTTGACCAGCTAGTCCTCCGGAGGCTAATGGTGGCTCCTTCAGCCAGAGCTGCCCATCTCGCTGGGGGTTTTGCTGGGCGAGCTGCACAGGCCCCACCATGGCAGGGCCTGGGGAATGCAAACAGAGACAGCAGGAGCTCGGCTGGGGCCTTCCTTCATTTCCGATGTTTTCTTTCCAAGCGAGAACTGAAGAATGTTCCTAACCCTAATTCTATGCCTGGATTCATCCCAGCAAGGCAGCACAAAGCAAACCGCCAGCCCCTGCTGAAGAACAACAAAGCCCTGGAATTAGAGATGTGCTGGGAGTTTGTTTTAGTGCAGAACTATGTCTTGTTTAGACAGGGATTTGTTGGGGATATTTAGATAAAATCCTGGCACAGACCACGCCTGGGGAGACACAAAGCAGTCCCCTTTCCTCCCCCGAAGGACCTGCAATAGGAGTCAAAGCATTTGGGTAGACGGGACTCCTGCATCTGGGCACCTGGCTAACCTTCCATGCTAATGGGAGACAGGGCAAATGGGGCTGTCCAGTGCTTAGTCTGAGCAGGGCTGAGCTTCGGCACCGCCAGGCCTGGCCGTTCAGAGCCCCGGCACCCACCGAGCCTCACACGCTGCTCGCTAGGGGGTCACTTCCAGGTTGGAGGGAAGAGAGGCTCTCCTGCAATGTTTAGAAAGGGACAACGTCTCAGCATTTTTTGGTAGGGTCAGCAGCTGCCATCTCCCCAGTGAGCTGACAGCGTCTCTGTGCTGTCTGCTGCGGATGTGGAACGACTCCAGCAGGAAATGGTATTTCAAACCACGCGTAAAGTCGACTCTGCCTGGCTGGCTTTCGCGAGGCGATTCTCCGTCCTGGGGATATGGGCTTAGTTAAGCCTCCAGCCGCCTGGTGGGGATGAGCACTGACTAACAGAATGAATGTGGACATCAAACATATTTGCAAAACCATATCGTAGGCGGTGCAGGGTTGATGGACCGAGCAGCTGGCGCCAGCCTGAGCTGTGTGTACAGCCAGGGCCCTCGGTGGATTGCCCACAAATCAGCACAACACCACAACACCCTCCCCCTCCATTTTACACTGGTTGCCAGTCCCCCAGCAGGAGGGTCTGATATGAACATGGACACCGGCGTATAGGTCAGGGCCTTTATCTGCGGAGCCACAGGCCTCTAGCACTTGAGCCGCACGAGACCTCGCCTTGAAGATGTCCTTTGTACGCGTGCTTAGAGTCCCTGCACTGGCCTCCCGCTCGCCAGGCAGAGGGCAGGAGTGGGGCTAGCCCAGGGCCACCCGGGCACCAGGCTGATGTCTGGACCCAGAGCAGGGGGGATGGGCGTCTGTCTTTCAGGGAGCGCTACCTATTGTGCTGAAAAGCAAAGTGCTGGAGAAAGACTTGAAGCGCCTGCGGGCCGTCCTGTCATGCTGGAGAACGCAGGCCACTTCCTCCCCGAAGAACCAGGATGTGGGCGCCTGTCCATGGGCTAGCGCTGGAGCCATTTCAGTCACGATTCTAGTGTGCAGGGTCAACTGCTGTGCGGAGAGCTCGGTAACCGAGGGGCTGGAACTAGAGGTGCGGGGAGGCAGAATAGCTGCAGCACCTCCTGGCTTGAAGTGGTTTCCATCATACCCAGGGTTCACAGTTTGGTTCAATGGCTCTCAGCACCCCCACGATCTGCATTGTTCCAGCCCCGCCCACCCTGCTTGATCATAACCCAGCTCTCCTGACCCAGAAATTTGTGCTGATCGAGCGGCTCCTTCCCTTTGCTTATTATTGTGCCTCTTGGTTCACATATGCTTGTAATTCTGCTTCTGCTGCCTCCTGTGCTGAAGCAGGTTGCTAATGCGCACACACACACACATACTCCCACACACGTGCACACACACATATATGCACACGCGCACACATACGTGTACACGTACGCGTGCACACACTCATATGCATGCACATGCACGCACACACATACATACATGTAGGAGGAGGTCAGCCAGGGCTCTAGTCTCTTCTTTTTCCAGGGTAAAGGGAGATGACATTTCCCCAGAAACCATGTTCTGGATCCCAGTTGTTACCCGCCATGTTGCCAATCAGATCTGGAAATGGCAAAGCTCCTTTTTTTTCAGGAACTCTGACAGAGGCGGCATGAATCCACAGCCCCTCTGGCCCCAGAGGAGACCTCTGCCTTACGCATTTCCTGTACATGGTGCATTTAGGAGATGCAGGTCACTTTTCAGTTTTTCCAACTCTCCAGCCGCTGGCTGAGCCATGACTGAACGGCATCAGGCCAGGGAGAAGGAGGCTGCTCACAAGCCGAGTGGGCATTCCAGTGGGCAACGGGCAACTAGAGACCCAGGGTTCACAGGTTTCTTTGGCTTGGTGATTCCCCCAGATGAGGCCAGCAGAGGCCAGTTGACGGATTTAACGGAATCTGCTGTGCACAGGGACAACGCTGCTGCCCACGCACCCGGCCCTGGTGATCAGCAGCAAGGCCACGTCTGTTCGGAGCTCATCTAACTAGGGCCCGCCTTTGTGCCTGCGGAGCATTGCCTGGTCAGCGGGTGCAAAGGCGAGGCCAGTCCCGCAGTCACACACCTGGAGGAACGGGGCTCTTTTCAAACGCTACCAGAGCTGGCGCCTCTCCCATGCTGCAGGGAGCTGCTGCCTCCTCTCCCAGCAGGCCCCTGGGAGTTGCATTCCCCAGAGTACAGCTCCTCTCTGATGGGGCTTGTCTCATTGAGAAGGTTTGACTGTGCAGTGCACAGAGGAGACTCCCCCAGGCATCGCCTGCTCGCCAGCAAAACCTTGCCTGTCTTCAGGCACAACAACAAGGGCTTTGCTGTGCACAGCTGCCCCACCATGGCACGGTTACACAACCCCTTCCCCTGCCCATCTCTGAGTCTCTCCCTCTCCCTTCTCACGTCTCCTGCTAGTCACTCTGGTGCGCTGAGGTTTCTGCCATGGGATGCTCTAGTGACGCAATGAGGACACGTGTGTCAACGTTTCCTCTCCGTGCATGAGACCACGGCTTGTGGACAAGGCCCCTGCACTGAGCTGCAGGCAGGCCCTGCTCTCAGTGGGTTGAAACTAGAATGGGGCTAAGGCACAAGGTTTGGATCTGGCTCCAACGCACCCCAGCATTCAGGGGATGGAGAACCACTGCACAGCCCACCAAGAGTGTGTCCAAATGCCCAGAGGGCCCCCGAGAGAATCCGTTGGTGTAACTTACCCTTTCTCTGGGCAAGACGGTGTTTGACCCGCAGGGTGCCATGAGCAGGGAATGGCTTGTCCTGCCTCAAGGCAAGGTCAGCCCCGCCCTGGAAACCGCTGAATTACCCTGCAGTGGGGAGCCCTAGCCCAGCGCATGAAGAGATTTTTGCAGGACTCGTTTGCGCTGGCTTTGGAATACATCAAGAGCAGCTATTGCCATTGCTTCTGGGGGGGGTGACCCCACCACTCTTGTTCCATACAAGGGCTTTAGCCATCCTTCCTCCATCACCTACCAGGACAGAAATACCCAGGGAAAGCTCCTCCTCCGCCCCACCGCAGGGCCAAGCAGAGAGCTGCCCAGACGGTAGCTCACCCTGTATCCTGGCTGCGCAGCCGTTCGCTTCCCTGGCAAGACCCTGTCATCTCCCCATGCTCAGCCTGACCAAAGCCTTTGAGCGGCTGAGCTGTGTGAACCTGGCCTGAATGGAAAGTAGACGTGATGGGGACTTGGCACGGCCTAGGCCAAATGCATGTGGCTACAAATAGTCGATCCTGCATGGTGCTGAGTGCCTCCTCAGCCACACTAATGCCAGTGGGAGAAGAGGGTGTTCACACCTCAGCACCTGATGGGATGAGGTCAGAAGGGAGGTAATGAGAGTGGGCTGCTGTGTCCTAGCATTAGCCTTGGTGCTGAAATGGCTCCAAGTTAGCACTCTCCAGGACATGCCGGGGGTGGGGGTGGGGGGTCCCCAGACCGACGCTCCCTGGTGAAATGAGACAGAAACTGGGGTTCCATCCTGTTATTTTTTATTATTGTTCACTTGTAAGAATGACTGGAAATCAAGCCAAGCATTCCCTGGGTCTAGCCACAGACCCCTCCCTCAAGGGCTGAGAGCCCGTGAATGCAGCAAATGTTGTCTGGACAATATACAGGGCTTGCCCTCTGCAGCCTCGTTCCTTTTCCAGGTGTCATGAATCTAAGTGGAATTAACTCCCAGCCCTGCCAGCAACCAGAGCCTGGGTTTGCCAGGTGAGCGGGTTCAGTGTTGCTGCCTTCAGTGCACATCAGTGGTGAGAGAAGGAGCAGCAGGAAGCAGAGACGGCTTGATCCCCTCTTCTAAACTAGCCATTGCTGGTTGCTGCTTAGGCCAGGACTAAGTAACCCAAATAAACCCCTCTTGCCAGAGCGCTCTCAGCCCCCGGCTCTTGGAGCACTAGGGTGAGACCGATTCGCGGTGGAGCAGCACCTGTAAGTGGCAGATTAAGGCACTTGTACGCCTGGGCAGCTCTGACATTAAAGGAAATGAATTTTGCTGGTGGTCCCAATGCACTTGCTGTGGGATGCCAGGAGCAGCCCTGGCTGGAAGAGCTGCTGGGAAAACTCTTCCCCATTGAGAGGTGCCGGGGGGCGGTGGAAGGGGCGCCGCACACCCTGGAATGGTGGAGGTCACCTGCCTCTAGTACTCAGCACAGGAGAGCTTAGTGTGATCGCAGCCCTCAGCTCTGAGCACCCTCCCCATGCAACCAGCACCCCGACCCCCACTTCCTCCCAGCTCTGCGCTGTGTGAGGCAAGAGCTATTCTCTCCCTAGCCACCACCTTTCCGCCTTCCTGGGGACAGAGCTGCTCAGGGACATCGGGGGAAGGCAGATGGCTGACCGGAGCTGCCTGAGGCTGACTGACTCCAGCAGTGGGACAAGGAGACCTGGCGGCATCTCCTCCACCCAGATGTCCTGGGGACGACCAATGATGGGGGGAGCTTAGCAGGGCTCGGGCAAACCCCTCAGAGCTTGTCTGAGTGCCTGGGGACGCTCCCTCTCTCCTCCCCTGGAGGATCAGGCACAGGCTGTGAACTCAGCCCTGTGCCAGGGAGAGCAGAGAGATGACAAACCCCCCCCCTGCTCTTTGCCAAGGAAAACAGCCCCTGTTCCATGCTGGGAAGCGCAGTGAACCGTCCCCTCCGGAAAGGCCTTTCTGTGCAAACCTCTGTGCTAATACCAGGCCAGAGCAAAGCCAGCTGGGTCACAGGCTAGAGCTGCTTTAGGAGCTGGGAGTCAGGCCCAAGCTCTGTCCTTCCTGCCTCAACCAGCTTTGGCTTCAGAACCTTCCCCTGAGCTAGAAAAGAAAACGTAGCACCCGACTCAGAACTCGAAAGTCTGTCTGGACCCTGCTGGTGAGCCTGGGCCTGGGCCGTATCCGATGGTCCCAGGGCCGGGGCTGTGCTGGCCCCCTGGCGTTATGGCACAGCGTGGGCCAGCCTCTCGTGCCTGCACATTGCTGTCGAACACAGTAGCAAGGTCTGCTCAGTGCGCTGTGCTGTGGGGAAGGCCACGTCGGTACCAAGCTCATCCAATGGTACCCAGCCAGGGGGGATCCCACGGATGGCCCAAAGCACACGGCGCTTGCGGGGGCCTTGGGGAACGGACTAGACACGTGGTGCTGCTCCTTCCACCTTGCTGAGTTATGTTACAAGGCAGATACACAGGCACAGAGGAGTCTGTCGCCCACAGCCCCTGGGTGAGTGTGGGGGCCAGTGGAGGGGGCAGGGAGCACAGTACTGGGTGCAGTACCCCGGAGAGGCTAGGTTGGCAAAGCCCACTCTTGCGCAACATTAGCAAAGCGCTCTGCCCTGGGCCCGGGATGGCGAGTTGTGAGGAGGGAAGTGAAATGGATTGTGGGCGCTGCCAGGCTGCTCCCTGGGTGAAGCTGGCTCGAGCTAATCTCCAGCTCTGCGAGTTTCTTCTGCTCTGTAGCTGAATTCACCTAATGATCTGCTGTGTCCTTCATTCCCCTTTGGAGTATCTGCTGCAGGCAGCCATGGCCCCCGAGGCTGACCACCAGCCGTTGGTGGGCGCTGGAGTAGCCCATGTCTCTAGCCATTCTCCCACAGGGTTGAGGGACTCAGCACCTGTCAGGGGGAGGGAACCAGTGGGACCCAGGGGCTGTCCTGCTACAAAGAACGCTGATGCTGCAAATTTTATGCACATGAAATCTCCTGACTGTAGCAGGAAGGCTCTGGGCAGAGCGGGCTGCGTGGCAAGTGCTGTGGGCCTGGGGCATGATGCCGGGTCACCTGCCTGCATTTCTGTCGGCGGCTGTAGCAGGTGCTGGTTACCCTGTGCACATAACAAAGCGATTGGCAGCAGGAAGGGGAATAAAGGGAAAGGATCTTAACTCCTGCTAGCAACCCAAGCTGGGCAGACCCCTGGGGTTACAGTGCCATGCAGAGCCAGAGCAAAGCCCTCCCTCCCACTGGGTATTCAGACATCGCTCTGTCCCTTCCAGCTTCACATGCAAGGAGAGCTCTGCTCACCCTACAGTAGCCTGGGCAGTGGACAGGGGTGGAGAAGGGAGAACAACACTCCAAAACCTGGCACTTGGCACCACAAGCTACAGCTTGGTACAGGAATACACCGGGGAGGGGGTGCTATATACGGAGACAATGCAGAGTATAGATCAGCTATCGGAGGGCTGATCATTTAAATAAGACCTTTCCTTACGTGGACCAGCCTGGAAATTCATGGGCACCCAATTGCCAGCAAAGTTCCTCGTCCCTGGTTTCAAGACTTACAGAAAGACGTCCCCTGGCCTTTGAGGTTTGGTTACATGCGACTGAGACGAGCGATTTCAGCAAATGCTGAGATGGTTTCAGGAATGAACGTAGGAGGCTGAAACATGCTGACCACTGAATGAAAAGGGCTTAAAGCCCTCGGTCGATGATGGAGAATGGGGTCAATGCTTTGTGGGGACTGAGTGAATTAATACCACCAATGGCGGTGCTTCTGCTGAAGTGTGTATGGGGAATTCTTCCCCTGCTCCAAGCTAGGGCTGGAATATAGGGGAATGACATCTCTCTTACCACCATGTAAAATCTGCAGGCACAACATTTTAGCGCTGGACTTAGACAAGAAGGGTGGAAAGCTGAACCTGAGATGCTGAGCAAATGGCTGGTGTTAGAAACCTAAGGAGAAATCCCATTTGCACCTTCCCCCAGCTATCACCTGTCTCTGGGGGATCAAGGCAGAATGGCTCCGGTTTATCTTAGGAGGGGAATGGGATTTGACTGGTTCGTGATAGGGTGACCAGGCAGCAAGTATGAAAAATTGGGGCAGAGTGTGAGGGGTAATAGGAACCCATATAAGAAAAAGCCCTGAAAATCAGGACTGTCCCTATAAAATTGGGACATCTGGTCACCGTAGCCGGAGAGCTCTTCGGATCGGGCTCTGGGCCAAGGCACAGATCCTGGCTGCCCCAGGCCAGTTTGCCTCTTTTCTGGCAACAACTGACTCAAAAGGCGGTGAGAGGTCCATGGCAGTGGGTGTGCGGGTGTGCGGATTTGTTTGCAGCCCAAGTGCAGCAGTGGTGTGAGGCACACGGAGACGCCTTGCCCCTAGAGACACGGCTAGAAGTGCTTGATGGTGTAGGACCAACCTATGCCACGAACCAGGGCCCGTTGCTCAGACCACAAAGTGCAGCCTGTAGGTCACCTGGTGGCCGTTGTCCCAGGCGTAGAGGACTTTCTCCTTGGGGTTGTAGTCGATCTGCGTGGTGAAGGAGAAATTGTTGAGGAAGGGCAGCTTGAGGTTGGCCTCAGTGTCCGTGTGGGTGTCGTAGGCATAGGAGATCTGCCCATCTTTCTGGCTGTACACATCCACCGCATACAGGATGCCACAGACGATGAAGCAGTTCCCATAGGAGTTGCGCTTGAGGCCTGTCTTCCAGGTGGTCTCCCTCTTCATGGAGAGGTCGCTAGGGTCCAGCTTGCTCAGGACAATCACCTCCAGCTGGGAGTAGTCGTAGTCCACTGAGGGGTAAATGACCCACAGCCCGCTCTCGTCCACGGCAAAGTCGATGTCTGAGTGGCCCCTCCACTTCCAGGGTGTGGTGTCCTGGTACATCGCGTCGTGCAGCAGGGCCCAGGCAGCCACGAAGCGTTGCTTCAGGTCGTACTTGATGATGTTCTTGGTGAAGGCGCGGTTGTAGTAAAACGCCCCCTGGTAGACCACATGGCCGGTCCCGATCCAGTTGTAAGGGAGCTTGTACAGGTTGCTCCAGCGACCTGTGGTGAAAGTGAAAGCTCTTTAAGGCACAAAGACTAGGCACCTGAGCCAGGAATGGATCCCTACCTGCCACTGGCCTCTGCTGCACAGCCAGATGAGTGCTCCCACCTGAGGGGCCAACCTGCATTCATGTGTCTATGTGCTTCTGTGGGCTCCAGCCCTGCCTGGTCAGGGCCAGGAGGCAGAACTGGAAGCTGGGACTGAGGATGTGACTAGCTATGGCTGCTGAGCAGAGGGTGATTAGAGAAAGATTCTAGGGAGAGCGAACGGCTTTCACCATGGCAGTGAACCAAAGCCCATAAACCCACCGGCAAAGTTCCAGCACAAGGTCCAGCCTGCCTAATCGGCAGGGAAGGGAATAAACCAGCTTCTGTTCACGCCGGAAGAACCTTGTGTTCAGGAGTGTGAGCCGTGCAGCATTGACACGGGCGCTAAGTCCTGCTCCAGGCAGACTCACCACTCGCTGCCTGGCGCTAAGGAGAAACCCCCAGGATGGCGATTCCCATGGTGCCAATGGGAGAGATTCCCTCTGGCTACTGACTCTGGCCCTGGGCATGGTCAGAAAAGAATCTGGCTCAGTTGGTGTCTGATCCTGCTCCACGGCCAGGCTGGATGAACACGGACAGGGCTGGAGGCTGGGCTCAGAGAAGCCCCAGGCTAGGTGGGGGATGGATAACAGGGAGGGAAGGCTCGGGCTTCCTGAGGGGCACCAGCTGAGCTAAAGAGCCACCCCCGAGTCCCTTCCTGAGTTGACCTGGGCTGATGAAAGCTCCAGGTTCAGTTTGGGGCAGATGCGGGGCTCAGATCGAGTCCCATATCTACGGCTCTTACCACTGCCCTGCAATGGGACGGGAGCAGCTTCTCCCGTTCCAGCCCTGGGAAATCAGCCCCATTTCTCTGCATGTCTGCAGCATCCAGGCCTCATTCCTGGGCCGTTCTCCCCGGCCAGGTGAACTCGTGTAACCCGACGTGCAGGGGCCAGGACCTGCTTGATCACCCTGGCGCTGCTCCAGTCTCACAGGCGCTGTCCAAGCCCCCGAACGTTGAAAGCACCAGTCTCTCTTTATCTGGTTTCAACATGAAGACCGTGAGTATGGCTACCGGCAGCTCTGAGCTCCCTGTGCCGCTAACAGGGCGGTCAGGCCAGTCACCCTGCTCAGCTTTCCTAAGCTGGTTGCATCTGCTGTATGGGAAACGCATTTCGGCGTCTGCCTTGACATGCAAACGCAGCTCTGGGGACGCGGGGTCTGCCGAGTGGCAGCAATCCAGACGCCAGCAGTGGGAAGTGGAATCTGATACATGGGCACAGTTAACGTTTCCAGATGCGCTCTCTGCTCCTACCACAGGCCATTTGGGAACAGCCGGGGAAGTGAGAATAGCTCCCCTCTGCCCAGCAATGCCGGGCTCCCAGCCCACCCCTGACTTTCCCAGCTAACTCCTGCCCGTCCCGAGCCGGGGGCGAGGGAAGAGTATCAGCCATTCTCCGATGGTCACGAGAAGTGCCACATGAATTCACTGCAGCTCAGCCTGGCCCCTTTGTGTATGCTCCCTGCAGCTGCCCTCGCACTGCGGCTCCAGGGGACGCCACGTGCGAAGTCCCCAGCCATCAGCTTCACACCATAAATAGTTACACTCGTCCAGTCAGGAGACAGAAACAGCACCGTGTGCCCTATTGAGCGGCAGTGTGTCTAGTGGCTGGGGCACTGGTTTGGGAGCCAGGTGCTCTACCTCCGGCCCTGCCCCAGGCCTGCTGGGTGACCTTGTGCAAGTCCATTCCCTCTCCGTAGCTCTGCCTGCCCTCACTCCCTTGTCTTGCCCACGGGGCTGTGGGCTCTTTGGGGCCCCTGGGTGCTACCAGAACCCAACAGGAGCGACAGCCAGGCTCTGAGAGCAAATCCCATAGTCGTAATCTCCTCCTGGAGAATCCCTTCTGCCCCCACAAAACAAGGTGGGACAGGTCATTCCTGCGACTCCAGGGGGAGTGTGGGGAGCCCCGGCCCGGCAGGCATCCCCAGAGCTCCTCACCTTGCTTAAAGCTGTCGAGGCTCCTGAACTCCACCAGGTTGTTGCCATAGTAGTAATTGGTGACATAGACCTTGTCGTCTCTGGCCGCGGGGTCCTTCATCCATGCCCCCTCGTTGCGCCCGTAGCTGTGGTGTTCCACAGGGGGCTCCACAGATTTGATAGTGCCCTCGCACTGCTCTTCTTTCACTGCTGAGCCAACAAGAAGCCCTAAGTGCTGGTCTCTGTGGCCACAGGCTGTGCCCTTCTCCCCCAGCCCACGTCCAGAGCAGCCAGTCAGGCTGGCCACCCAGGAAGCCTTTCTCCACCCTTGGAGAGGAACCCCCACCTTTATCCTGCCTGTCAGCTTGTTTCAAAGGCCCAGAGGTTCAAAACATCTGCTTCTCGGAGCTCCCTGCCCCCACAAGTCCAGAGACGCTGCCTTCTCCTCACCGTGTGACTGGATTTCCTGCCGCCCGGCCGCCCCAGGGACCGAGCCCCTCTAGACACAGCACAGGTACAGCATGGGTGGCTTCCCTGCCCACGCACTGCCTTCCCAGGGCCCCTCAGCCCCGCCTGGGGGGGACCACAGCTCCAGCAGGGACACCAGGGCCCACTCAGCTATGTGCCAGTTGTGGCATGTCCACAGAGCAAGTCCCCCAGCTGCAGTTTGGGCCTGGCCCCACTCACCCACCTGAGGAACTTGTGAGGTGCCCCCAACCCACCTTCGTTAGGCGCTTCCATCCTCTCCGTGCCTTCAGCATTATCCCCCATGGAGAGGACAGTGACTGGTGGGCTCCGAGTAGTGGTGCTGGGGGCCCGGGTGGTGCTGGGGTCCCGGGTGGAGTGGGCAGAGAGGGTCTCTGACTGCTCACCGACTCTCCCCTGGGCCTCCGCAGCAACGTAGGACTCAGAGTTCCTCTCCTCCGTCCGGTCCCTCCAAGGGCTCCCCTTCCCAGGGCTCTCTGAGGAAAGAAGCAGAATCCTTACTGCCGTTCCCTCCCCTTGGCTTGGCGCTTCCCCGGCCAGCGGACAGTCCTGTCCTCTCAACCACCCTGGGTCTGTCGTGGTGCTTGTGCCCACTCCCAGGTGCCTGGGCACTTACCTCGGTTGCTGACCAGGCCCTCGGCCTCCTCCTGCTTGGCAGCCTTGTAGTAGGTGATGCCCCGGATCACCGTTTGCTGGTGGATGGAGGACCTGGGCTTGGGGGTGGGCAGCGGTGCACCCGGTCGGACCCTCAGACTCTCCTTCTTGGGCTTCTCTATTTTCGGCAGCTTCGCCTTGGGGGCTCTCACAGATGATTTGTCCCCCAGGCTCTTGCGGGCGCTGGGGTACTTGCTCGCCTCCTTGCCTTTGCCCCCGGCCGTGTCCTAGAAGACAGAGCCAAGCTCAGAGGCATCTCTGTGGGCAGTAGTGATGCCGTGTCCGGCCAGGCTCTTGCACTAAGCGGGGCCGATGGGTTGGGATCACAAAGCACCTGCTGCAAAGAGGTGCCGCTCTGGGTGCCAAGCCAGGGGCTCAGCTACCATGGTGATGGGCACAAGATGAACTCTGAACAGAAGAGAGGCCACCGCAAGATGGCAGTGCCCAGGGCAGCTAAGACGGGATGGAAAGGAGACCAGGGCCCTGTCTGACTTTACCAATGGGCCAAAGGGAGTTAATCCTTTAACACAGGTTCCGGCTGTGGGCAGTCAGGCTGTTACTGCACGGCAATGCAGCGTCTCCTCGGGCCTGCACTCTGCCCAGGCCACAGCCCCCTCAGCTCTGTGGGCCAGCACCGAGGGGACCAGGCTGGCACTTGCCCATGTGCATGTGGTGAGATGGGCAGGAAGGTACCTGGGCCTTGCCCTCGGAGATGGGGGCAGCGTCCTTCTGCAGCAGCTGGTAGCCCAGGCTGGAGATCTCTTTCTTGATGCTGATCATGATGTCGGAGTAGTTCTCATAGCGCTTCATCTGGCTGGTCAGGTGAGCGACGCTCTCCTTCATGAAGTCGTTGTCCCTGCTCAGGTTGGTCTTGATGGTCTGAGCAAGAGGCGGGAAGGCAACAGGGCGTGAGTAGCTGAGACCCGATGGGGCTCCCATCATCCATCACTTCAGGCAAAAGGTTCCATGTTTCTCCACAAACCCAGGGCATGAAGGAAGGAGGAAACGAATCCTGCTCCCAGGGGATGACAACGTTGTCTACTGGCTGGGGCAGGAGACGCTGAGTGCAGGACTCCTGGGTTCTATTCCCAGCTCTGGGAGAGGGCTGGGAACGGGCTGGGCTGGGAAGCAATGTCCTGCTCAAGTCCCAGTGCCCAGAGCCAAACACAAACACCTGGGAGAGGGAGCCAGCGCTGCTAAGCTGCTCAGGTGATGTGTGGTGGGGACTTGGGACGCATCATGTCTACAAGCCGCTGAAGGATCTCGAGTGGGAGATTCCTTTCTCCTGCTCCCTGCTCATAGTCACTCCTGCCTGACACCCACAATAGTCCCCAGCCTGCCTGTGTAACTGACCAGGCAGAGAACAAACGCCCCCCCGGCTCCTTACCCTAGAGCCTATCCGTTCCCCTGCCCGTGGCTGGGTTGGTTTCACTGTGAGCAGGACCCACATTTCCCCCTGTGTTTGTGCAGTGCCCCAGGGGGAGGTAAGGAACTGGCTTGAGGGGCAGCACAGCCAAGGTCCCCGGCTCTCTGGGGACAGGGCCACGGCCCCAGGCGACAACCTCCGCTGCCCAGCCGCTGTCTGCCGGGTCCGTTGTCAGCCCCCAGCCCCTGGGAGCACTCACAGCCCAGCAGACACAGCGCAGCCAGGCCCATCCCTCCCGCGGTGGGGGAGCTTAGAGCAGCCACGGGCCCAGCATCAGCGTGACCGGCCCTAGCTCAGTCTGGCGGACGAACGAGGGCAGATTCCTATTAACCCCTTAGCTGCCCTGGGAAAGGCCACGCTCTCACGATCACCGCGGGCCCTGACGCACCCGTGCCGGGGAGGGGCCAGTCGTGCAGGATCCAGTTCATCCCCATTTCCTGACGTAGGCTCCTCCGGTCTCAGCCCACCCCTGGCCACAGCCCGGGGGTCTGCACAACTGACGGGCGAGGCGCCGGTAGCCAGCAGCTCAACGAAACAGTGAAACTTGGCTGGCAACGGCGAGGAGAGGCCAGGAGGGGGTTAACTCTTCCAGTGGGTCTAATGGCCTCAGTGGATGTTCCCATCCCCAGGCAGAGGAAAGGGAGGAAGGAAGTTATCGGAGCTCGTTTCCTGCTCGTTTGCGGGCTCCGTACTCCATGGCAGCGGTGGCTGGGCAGCAGCAGCAGGTGCTGGCTGTTGTTTGCTCCTCTGGCTGCCCGGCTTTGGGATGGCTCAGGAAGTGCAGCGAGCGGGGGCCGCTCTTACCTCCTCCAGGGTATTCATCTGGGAGACCACTTGGCTGATGTAGGAGTGGACCTTCATCAGATCCATGCTGTACAGCGTTCCCTCCAGCAGGTCAACCATGGACTGCAGCTGCGAAGGAAAACCCTTGAAGCTGAATTCCAAGAGCAGCAGGTGACAAGGGGGGCTACAGTAAACGGGACCCCAGAAGGAAGGAACATTCAGTGCGGCTTCCTGCAGACCAAAATCTCACGAGTGGGCAGAGCAACCCAAATGACATCATGCAACAGGACTCAGCACTGGGAGCACCACAGGACGGCTCCGGTCCCCGCGCACAATGCCATAGACGTAAACTTGCTAGGCAGCAGCCTTGTGGGGCCGAGACGCGGTGCAGAATGCGAACCCGGTGCAGGAACCCACACAGAGAGAATGGCGCCCAGCGACAATATCCTCTGAGATTTCTCACTGCCAATAGTCCCAACCCTGATTTTAATTTCATGCCACTTTTCTGTCTCTCCCTGTGCCCCCACCCTGCCCACATACACAGATTGCCAGGGAAAGGGCCCCCTCACTCCAGATTGTTACAGAACTGAGGCAGACTTAAGGAAGGGGAAATGTGGGCTGAGGAATGATAGAGGGAGGGGACGCCACAGGCACTGCTCCTATGAGGTCTTTGCTGTCTCTAACTCCGATGAGTCTATAGGACCCTGGTCCCCTGGGATCTGAGCTTGGCCGTGTGCCGTGCTGCACAGGAGCATTAAAGGCGAAATGTCTCCTTGGTGAGGGTGAGCCCAGGCCTGGAAACTGCCCACGGTGACTTATCCCCTCACTGAATGATTCTCTTGTCACTGCTGGCAACAGATGGTCTTGGTCTGTTGGACCTGGCCCATAAGGTGCAGGGCAGGCCATGCTCCTCCCTGGCCTCCCCTTCCCCAGCTCTGAGGTCCGACCCCTTGGAGGTGGAGCCCGGTGGGCTGAGCCAGCAGCCACACAGCTGTGTGGAGGGAGGGAGGGAGCAGGGCACACACTGCCGATTGTTAGCTGGTGACATTTAGCCACCACAAGCTCTCGACCCTCCTCCGTCTCACGCACAAGGGCCAACAGAGCCGCGACCTCCCGGGGAAGCCTGCAGGTCTCAGCACAGATCTGCCCTTGTCAGGGAGCCGGATGGCTGGGAGAACCTGCTGTCTGGTCTCTGGGGAGCAGGGATTCCTGCACAGTGGAGTCACTGCCAGCTGCCGGCTCTCCCTCCCTCACCCCAGACCTCTCGGATGCCGCACGGCCCAGCCCTTCCCGCCTGGCATTTGCCCCCGTGGGGCTGGGCCGTGAAGGGCCCTTTGTGCTGTGGATGTCATCAGCCTGTGATGGGTCCGGCTGGGACTGGGAGTTGACCCCAGGTTCCTGCTCCCCTAAGAAATGGACTTTTCCCATCAGGCACTGCAGGAGCCTCTAGAGCAGCAGCCCCGGAACCAGCCCCCGGTGCTGGAATACCTAGGGGTACCCCCGCCTGCTGCCGGGGCGGGGGCGGAGGCCAGCCCGTCGGCTGACAGGGGCTGCAGCAGAGGCTGACGGGCGAGACCTGCCTTCGCCCAGGTACCTTGAAGAGCTCTGGAGCCTGCTTCTTCAGCTTCTCCATCTTCCACTCGTTCTCGCAGGGGTTGAGCGAGGAGGGCGGGGCCGTGCAGGAGCACTTGCAGTCTGCCCCCGAGCTCACCGTCTCCACCGTGTAGAAATCCTCCACCCGCAGGCTGCCGTCCTTGACGCGGCTGCAGGCGTCCTTGCTGAGAGGCCTCAGAATGCACTTGCAGCGGCAGTCAGAGCCCTCGGACGTCATCCGCACTTGGTCCATGTCGCCAAACACCTGGGCAAGGGCAAGAAGCAGGCGTGTCAGGACAGGTGGGACTTGGCTGGTCCCGGGTCACACCTCAGGCTCTGGGGTGCATGTGGGACACCAGGGGAGGGGGTCAGGAAGGAATTCCTGCCCGTGTCCCAACCCCTTTGGGATTCCCCTTCCACCAGAGCGCCACCCACCAGCCAGGTGCCCTGCGTAGCCCTCATGACCCCAGGCTGGGACTCCCCCAGGAAAGTCTCTGCTCACCGGTGTGCAGGGAGTTCTAACACACAAATGAGGAGCCAAAGCCCCGGCTGGCACAGTTGCCATAAGCACCCTCTCAGCCACCGCCGGGGACGGACCCTGGCTACCTAGAGCCCAGGTACAATCTCTACAGACTGAGCTAACGGACTAGCCTCCCCTCCCTGCCATGGGTCCATTCCAGGGCCCGTGATACCTCGGGGGAGAGAGCCTCCTTCCCCAGGTGGCTTCTCTGGGAGGTGGATTTCATGGGATTCTGGTGCAGCACGTTCCCGGGGATGCAAGGAGCCCGCTCGTTACTCTCGCCTGCTCAGCTCAGCCCATTTCCTTGAATGGGTTAAATGGTGAAAGGCTGGGGGGCAGAGGAGGGGCAGGGGAGCATGAAGGAGCTTGACATCCTCCAGGCTCTTCCTCCTCCAATGGGATGCCAGGGTGGCTGGCTGGGAGTGGGGCCTTCTCCCTCCTCTGACTGATGACAGGGCGCCTGGCTGGGTGTGAGGAACAGAGATTTTCAAAATGGCCTAACTCCCAATCTGGGCACCTAAGTCCCTTAGGCTCCGTCAGAATGCCCAGCCTCAGCCCTAGAGAGGTGGCCAATGCCGGGTCAGTCAGCGACAGCTGCCTAGTGTAGGGCGGAGAGGACTCGTTTCCAGGCAGCAGCTCAGAGCTAAGGAACAAGCTGCATTAGTCACTCTTGCGCTCAGCTCTGGGCAGGACACAAATCGTGAGTCCCTGCCTGGAGGCTCCAGCCTAGGAGACTGGCAAATCAGCCACTGAGAGGCTCTGAGCAAGGAGTTAATGGTTAATTCCCCTCCCGCATCTCCTCTGCTGGGGGGGTTCAAATGCCCCAAAGCAGGGGCTGGGCGAGCTCAGAAAGCAGGAAGAGGAGATGAAGGAGCGCAAGGCCTGCAGTGATCCTAGCTGATCGGCTAAGCTGCCTTCCTGCCCCGCACAGGTCACTGATGTCCCTCAGCTCCCGGCCGCCATTGGCAGCTGCTTGTTTTTATGTACGAGGGACTAATAAGAGCAGCAATTAATTGTGTTTTTAAAGCAGCCCCTGCGAAAGCCCTGGGACTGCTGCCCAGCAATCATAAACCAACCCCTCAGGAAGTTCCCCACATGCAGGGGAGCAGCTCATTTACCCTCAGAAAAGCCACCGAGCGGCTCATCCAGCCAGAACAGCCGGTCTGAGTGGGGTTCTTCTCAAACCACTCCGAACAGCTCGTTCATTCTGGACCCTGGCTGCCCATCTGCCAGGGGGCTGGGCATGGCATCCCTGCTGCATTTCGGGGGCTTGAGCTGCTGGTCTGGAGCTGCTCTAGGACATGAAGGAGCCCGCTGTGAAATGCCCCCTGTGCACCAGGCCAGTGGGAATGGGGGGCTCAGACTGGCACCCCGAGCGCCTCCCAGTAGTTTGAGTGCTGTACCTAGTGGTATATAAATTACATCCCCTTCTCAATCAGAGGCCAATGCCCTCTCCCCAGGGCCTGCCAGTGTCTCTCGGCCACGGCTGAGCCGGGCTGCCCAGCGATGAACTCCTGCCTTTGGCAGCTTGTCCTTACCCTACAACCACAGCCGGCGGGGGCCCCTGGCTGCAGGTAGGGCTCTGAAGGCCTTGCTTTCGTCAGCTCTACTTCACTAGCGGGGGATGGGGCAAGGCTGCTGCCATGTTCCCCTCTCGTTCCCCTTCTCGCTGCATAATCCCGACACGTGTGCGATTGTCATAGAGACATGATTCCCACACACCATGATCTAACGCAAGGACCTTTAATCTCCTTTGATGCTCTGGATCTCACAAGATGTGGCCCTCTCTCTGTCTAGCCTGGCTGACAATATGGCACATCAGCTCTGAAATCCATCTGCCCCAGCATCCCAGTTCCACGGGTCACAGTCATTAAACCCACACAGCACCACCCTCCACCCCTTGTGGCTGTGTGTGGTTTAGGTTTAGTGTCTATTTCACCTACTTCTGTGAAGCTTTTTCTAGCCTACTCTAGGATTTAGCTAACCGGGCAGCCTGTGCGTGTGCTCATATAAGAAAACTGAGCTGCTGTTTCTACGGCACCTTTCACAGCGAAGCATTCCAAAGCCCCGGACAAACTTAAACCAATTCCAACTACACACAGGAAACTTTATTTGCCACTAAAATGCAACCACCACTGGGAAGGAAATCAGCTTCTGTTTGAGAGCGAACAGCTTCACGCTACTGTTGAAGGCAGGCACTTGAAGATCATACTGCTTCCAGCCAAGGTCCTGACTGATTTTGTTCAGTAAAGATCTCAGAGTACTTTTTGGCCAGATTTCCAATTTGAGTAATTACACACTGTCTCTCTGACTTCTCCCAGCGACTTCAATTGGAAACAATATTCATCATCACTTCCTGTCCTAACCAATGGTGTAGTGCTGTGTGCTGCTGAACAGCTGCTATGCTTCACCTCAGAGGTGGCTGCATTTTAGTGGTGGGCGAAGTGATTCCAGTATGCATCTCTGTCACTCTATATGATTTGTAAAGCACTCGGGAGGTTTGGGGGTTAGCAGGTGCTTTAGAGACATTAGGGGATATTACTGCCCTTGGAGAGGTCCGACTCAGACCCTCATTACTCCCTGCCTGTAATTGGCTTTAGAAAATGGACATTCAGTGTTCATCACCTGTTAATTATTAGCACTAAGCTGTGTGTCCTCCACATTCCTCACCCCCATGCCATTTGCATGGGAATGGAGACTCCAGGGCTTCCAATGTGGCACCTCTGTGAGGAGCATGTGGGGCCCACTGAGCTCTGTTTTCTATCAGATCCCTCTGCCCTTCCTCGGTTCCAGCCCTGCCTCCCTGCCTGAAACCCTGAGCTGGCTGCCAGGAATTGAGTGATGTGTGCGCACACACGAATCACACAGGGCGTGGGGCTTGGGGCCTCATCAGCCCCATTCAAGCTTCTTCCCATTACTGGCCTGGAAAAGCTCCTCAGATGGTCTGTAGGAGGTGGAACAAACTGCTGCTCTCGCTGGCTGGCTGATGAGGTGTGACACTGGCAGAGGATTTCGAGCGGGCGGTTTAGCTTTAGAGCACTCAGTGCAACAGGACCACGTTTAAAGTCTGGTTCTGCTCAAGCCAGCGATCCAGAAAACCCAGCATGTCAGTGCCCCACATTTATCCCCCAGCAGTGGCCTCTCAGCTTCAGACAGGTATTCCCAGCTGAGCTACCCCTCTGCTGCTGGAAGGGTTCAGGAAGCAGCAAGAAGCTGGCGTACCTGAGGCAGAACAGAATCAAGGGCCTTTGCCTTGCTAGGCCTGCATTGCAGGGCTGGCAGGAACAAAAACTATCAGCCATATTTTCAGAAGAGCTCAGCATCCTGCAGATCCCACCGGGGCCCCTGGAGATGCCTCCGCCTCCAAACGGTGAACATGGGGAGTTGCTGGGGGCTGCGTGCCTGTGCACTGGAGCAAAGTCAGACCTGGCACATTGAAATCAATGGAGCTGCCCTAGCCCCTATCCATTCACGCAGGCCCTCATTTTTCAGTGGTAAGTCCATTGCAGGACAGCAGCATTGCAGACTCCAGCACCGTAGGGGGCAGGTATGATTGATAAAGGCCTGTTTGCAGGTGGCTGTGTAAATCTCAAAGCCAGCCATGCCCAGCAAAGGGCACTGCACCTTTGAAAGGACTTGCTAGTCTCAGGAGATGCCTGGGTCCCAGGCCTGGTCAGCAGAACTGGCTTCCTAGTTTAGGTGAGGCAGACTGAACGCTTAAGGTCTGTCCAAGGCCTACAGCGTCTGCTGATGCCTGAAAGAGAAGGCACCTTCACAGACGCCACTGGGAGCAGAAGAGGGGATGGTGGAGGCTGCTGCTGCACATTGCGTTCATTCCTGCGGCACAAGGCTGCCCTGCAGATGGCTGTTTATAGAGAATACCGTTCAGTGGCAAGCGACACTAGAGCCAAGGCTACTAGAGACACCTCACGGACCAGTGCAGGGAGGGAGAGCAGGAGAGGCAGGAGGGAGTTGGGATCTTTCTGCATTCCTCATTATCACTCAATTCTCACCCAGCTCTGGGTTGGCACCAAGGCAGTTTTCACAACTGTGAAGGAGTCAATCCTAGCCAAGGACAGAGAGCAGCCTCTTCACATTGGGTTCTCGTGGCCTGGAGGATCTCCCCAGCTGTACGCACGTTCTCAGCTAGGGTGGGTGCCGCTCCCTAGAAGTCAATGGAGTGGGGCCCACTGCGGCAGCAGAGGATCTGGCCGTATGTTTGAGGGGTGAGGAGTTAAGGGGTGTAAAAGTTTCCATGCCTTCAGCCTTCATTATTCGTCTTTATTGCAATTATGGCCTAGTTACAAAAGGGTGAGGGATGGACTATTTCTCCGAGGGGAGCAGGGGTGTGTGCGTGTGTGCACGTGCGTGTGCGCGTGTGTGCCTATGTGTGCACATGCGTGTGTGTGTACATGTGTGTTTTGTGGGAGTGGGGATTGGAATTCCTTTCCGGGTCAGTTTGCAGCACAAGAGCTGTCCTCTGAAGAAGTGATCTGGGTCCATTACAGCTGCTCGTCTTGCAAACCGTCACACACAGCCAGGGTGTTTTCCCCACATCCTTGTTCGGTTTTCCCAAGCCATTAATCACACCTCATGCTATATAAAACTTGACATTTTCATGAGTTATGTACGTAACAAGCCGCTTGACTCATGCTGAAATCAACAATAACATCAGATCCCTCCCTTTAAAATAAGAAATGAGCAAAGCTCAGTAATTGGTAGGGTTGCTTACTGACCTTTGAAGAGCTCACTGCAACTCCCACCTCCTAATCCCCAAGTGACCTGCATTTCCCGAGACCCAGGAACCAGGCCCCATATGGCCTTTAAACAATGCTGCGTCTCCTGACACTTCCCCACTCCACTGAAGCTAACAGGCCAGACCTAAAAGGAGCAAGCCTCCAGGAGCGCTGAGCTACGATGCTGAAATTATTCCATGCAGTGGTTTCCCTGCTGACGTGCTTCAGTGGATTAGCACTGCCAGGGGATTGGAAAGAGATGTGCACATCTTCTATCCAGAGTCATGGGAAAACCCAGGCCTGTCCAGATACTGGAATTGCCTGGTGGGCAGCAGAAACAGCAGTGACTGAGCTGCCCTAAGGGAATATCCAGAGAAGTGCCAAGAGACCACAAGGAAAGCAGAAATACCAGAGTGGGACAGGCGAGTCACCAAATAGGGGCATTTAGCTCTATACTGCACTTTCGGTGAAGGATCATGTGGAATGGGGGGACAGTGGGAAAAAGCCTCAGTCAAATAATTCATGAGCATTCAAAGCCCAGTTCCAACTGGATGGCATTCGTGACCCTTTTGTATTTGCTTCCCACAAACAGAGGGGCCACCAGGCACTACAGCACAAAAGCTGAGGCTAAGGTCAACTGCTCAGATATTTGTGAAGGCTGCCTAGAGCCAGCACAAGGTCCCACCTATGTCCCACTATATCCCAAAGTGCCTAGACCGACTGTGATTCGTCCCCCGACCCTGCGGTGAATTCCACTCAGATTCTGAACTGCAGATTTGACCATGACATTAGACCATTGACATCTGAGCTGCACTAGTTAGCTGCACCAATCCAACATCCAAGTTCACACTCCAAACACTGTCCCCAGCCCATTGGGTGGGGGCGTGGGGGTGAGTCCCAAAACCATGAGGAACATTTTCCTATCAGTTCACGGACGAAGAAAAAAGGAGGCAAATCTTTTGCTCATCTTTGTCCTCCCAACTCCTGGGCAAGGCCAGTGTTAGAGCTGGGCTTGGGCTCGGCATTCCCTGGCTAGAGTTCAAAGGCTGCTGCCAGCTGCAGCTTCCTCTGCGACCGACATCTTTTGACCAGCGTCCTTCGCCGGAGGGTCTCGCTCACTGGGCCACATTGAGCCATAGATCTCAGTGGTGTTATGGCAGCTTGCAGCGGGGCTGGATAGAGCCCTCAGCCTTCATACCATGCATCAAGCAGCCGGTGAAGTGCAAGATGAAATTCAATACAGAAAAGTACAAAGCACTTCACTCTGGAAGGAAAATCATATGCAGGACAAGATGGGGAGTAACTGGCTCGGCAGCAGTACTGATGAGAAGGATCTGGGGGTTAGAGTGGATCCCAAACTGAACATGAGTCAGCAGGATGATGTGGTTGTGAAAAAGGCTGACATCATTCTAGGGTGCGTTAACAGGAATGTCCTATGCAAGACTTGGGAGGTCACTGTCCTGCTCTGCTCGGCGCTCGTGAGGTCTCATCTGGAGCACTGTGTCCAAGGCTGGGCGCCGCCCTTTAGGAAAGCCGGGGATAAACTGGAGATAGTCCAGAGGAGAGCAACAAAAATGATCAAAGATAGAGAAACCTGACCCACGAGGAAAGGTTAAAAAACTCGACATGTTTAGTCTTGAGGGAAAAATACATGAAAGGGGACCTGAAAACTCTTCAAATATATTAAGGGCTGCAGTCAAGAAGACCGTGATCAGCTGTTCTCCACATGCACTGAAGTTAGGACAAGTAGCAAAGGACTTAATCTGCAGCAAGGGAGATTAGGTTCAATATTAGGTAAAACTCTCTAACTCTAGGGGGAGTTTAGCTCTGGAACAGGCTGTGGAATCCCCGTCACTGGAGGTTTTTAAGACCAGGCTGGACAAATACGAGGTTTCCTTGGTCCTGCCTCAGCACAGGGGGCTGGACTAGATGACGTCTCGAGGCCCCTTCCAACTGGACATTTCTATGACTTTGAGGACTCTGTTTTGGCTCACTCTGGCTCATCCTAGAGCAACATCTCTGGTTTGGTTAACCTTAGGGGAGAATCTCTCTCAGCTGACCGCAGGAGCAGAGCTTAGACCTTGCTCACTGCCAAGGGTGAGCAAGACTTGTACACATGTCCCCTCTTTGGCCAAAGCATCCAGGCATGGGGACCACCACCTGTCCACAGCACAGCACAGCACAGCACATGTGTGAGCACAGGTGGCACCAACAGAAGCATGCTGAGTTGCGGCAGACGGGCAAGGGAGGTGCCATCTTCTAACTGGGCGCCAGCGTGAGGACTTGCTCTGGATCTGAGGCTGCCCAGAGCAGCAGATTGATAATGAGCATCAGCATTGTCAGTGCTGAGTAGAGATGGGCCTGGACTTCCAGGGAATTTGGGTTCGGAGCCAAATGTCACAGCTGGCCCCTAAATTCCTGACCCTTTCTGCAGAGAGATTAAGCACAGAGCCACTTCCTGTCAAGTCTCACAAGCTCACATTGTCCTCAGAAGAGAGATAAAACCTTCAGTAAACAGCTGGAATCTGCATGTAGCCCACTTGGAACTATTTGTCATCCAAGCTGATCATCATCTACCCAAAGCTTGCTGCAGCGGTGCCATAGCAACAGACCTGATGAACTGCACTGCTCAGCATAAAGGAAATGCACTGACCTTTTATCTCCCACCTGGCCAGGAGCAGACCAGTCTCCTAGCAGCTGAGGGGATTTTCAGCCCTTGCCATGCCACTGAATGTTACTGCGGAGGATCTTTAAGAACGATGTCAGAGTTTTTTTAGGGAGAAACTGAGGCACGGAGTGATTAAGTGACTTGCCCAGGGTCTCAGAGGGAGTCTGTGGCAGAGCTGGGAATGGAACTGGGGTCTTGAGTCCCAGAACAGACCCTTCACCCCAAGACTCCCCTTCCATCTGACCTCTCCCTCCCTTGTGAACGTCTGCAGACCAGGCGAGCAGGAGACAGGTGTTGGGAAGTTCTCCAGATTTCTGGGCCCACCCGTAGCAGGTGATGTGATGCTGACAGAGACAGATCCATGTACAATATACAGACCTCAGACCCACTGGAACTCTTTCAGCCTCTCTCTAGGCAGGACTCATTAAAACGGCCAGAGCAGGGCTGGGATCCTAAGTAGGCAGTGGCCTTATTGCTGTGACTCATCTGTAACGCCCGTCCCTATTTCCATGCCAATCTCACCATGTTTACGCTATCACTGAGATCATCATGGCCAGGGATTACTTTCCCCTGCATGGCTGGGTCTCCCAGTCCAGCACAGAAAACGTCTGCAAGATTCCCACAATCTCTAGTAAACAAACGGCAGTGCCAAGAGTTTTCATTCATTAAACAGAGGCAAAATGTTTCCTGTGTTTTGCATTTCAAACAAGCCTCCCCATTTTCATCTGGAAACCTCAGAAAAGAGGAGGGTGGGGGGACAAGTCTCTGGATAGAATGAGACCATCGGGTTGATGGGACAGCTGTACATATTAACAAGATCTAATAAGCCCCTTGCCAGGAGTGTTGCAGGAGGACAATGGCAGGGGGTGGGGCAGGGAGAGATGGGATAACGCAGCTGGTCAGTGGGATTCTTTTACACAAACACAACTTCTCAAGGTTCCAATATTTTCTTGTGCGTGGACCTCTGCCCTCCCCATGGCAATGGGGACTGTTTATACAAACAGCCACGACAATTCATAATCCCGCGGAGGGCCGTTTCGCCCTTCCTGGCACAGAGGGCCAGCGCTCCTTCCACTCTCTCAGAGGTTATTTATTTTTGCTTTAATCAACGTTGTCCATCATCTCACACGGGGGCTTGGATCAGTTTGCACATGTGATTCAGCTTCCCTCCCAGCTCTGCACATCCAGTGCCGACTGGGTACGGTAGGAGCTCCAGCGTTTCCTGCTTAGAGCCCGTGTTTCCAATGACACACAGAGCTGAAACTAATGAAGTGCAACACAAATACCCCTAGGGCATCTGAATCGGATCCCACCCCTTGTCAGGATGCCTCAGTCAACACTTCCAGAGGGGAATGACTCCAGCTTCCTCTACTAAAGCCACCCACTCTCAGTGGAGGAATTGCACCACAGCTCTTGGCTCTCACTGCTGGGCTGGGCTTCCCTTGTTTACTACCAGATCTCCTGGGCGGCTTAGTCCTTCTGGGGTGATATTCATCCCTGGATGGAGAGCCAGACCAGTGGGCCCTAAGTGGGGCACAGGCCTTCCACTGCCCCCACTCCCCCAGGAGGGAGTTACTACTTGCATTACCAGAACACCCAGCTGTGATCAGGGCCCCACCACGCTAGAAACAGCCCTGCCCAACAGAACAGTGCCAGCAGCTGGCTGTAGTGCAGAGCTGGCCACAGCCCTCACCCCTAGTGCTTTTTAACCTGTACTTTAGCAAATTGCTCCCTGGATCAGGGCCCCCAGCCCCTCTCTGGCTGAGAGACACAAGGGCCACTTGCCAGGAGCCCAAGGGCCACACTACGCTGGCAGCAGCCCCTTCCTACCATACCTCCACACAGGCAACGGACAACACTGTTCAGCTTACGTCAAGATGGAGTTCGGCACACAGGGCCCCGTAGCTTCCGCTGGCCGCGGCAAAGAGAAGGGGGGCTGCAGGCGGTGCCAAAGACCCTCGTCGGCCGCTTCTGGGTGGATCCACTTCCAGCTGCATTGCTCTGACATTTACACGGGATGGGAGAATGTACAGACCACGGAACAACAATCTGCCCAAACGCCCCCAGACTCTCATGTCTAGAGGACACAGGACAAAGCATTGTTCTTCCCCAGGCTCTTCCCCGCGACTCATGTGATAGCACTCTCACTGTGAGAGCATCTCCATTCAGGAACAAAGCCACAAAGATACATGGGGGGCGGGGAAAGGGGGCATAGTGGAGTGCAGGGATCAAAAAGGATGAGAACTTCTCCCTAAAATGAGTTGGACACTGTCCTAGCTACAGAGCCCTTGCACCCCCAGGAGCCCCATTCTCTGGGGCTGTGCAGTGAGAGGCATTGCAGCAGGATTCTTTCCACACAGCTACATTGTCTGCTGACTTTTCCTCAGCAAATACTGCAATACGTAGGGGACGGAGCCTGTGTTGCTTCTCTTCCTTCACTGCCAGTTTGAACCGCTTGACTTTGCAAGTGCTCCACCTCCCGATCAGGGGAACCCTGCCCAGGGCGCACTCTCCCCCTCAGTGTGGAGCTGAGTGTTGGGTTTTTTCCCATTCCTGGGCACACCAGTCCAGCCTGGGATTCCCTTGCACCGGGGACGGCAGTTGGCTAAAAACACCTTCACCCAAGTCTTTCCCATTAACCACCCAAGCCATTTGGAGTAAATGGTGTGGGAGAGAATCCTACTCCACATGTCTGTGCTCCCCAGACGTGCTGTCTGGCTCAGTTCTTTTCAGTTGCTGTATAGGAAATACGTGGTCTGTGGCTGGCTCTCAGAAGGAACGGTTTGGGCCCAGCCCCAGCACTGCTTACTCCCCAGACATTCACTGTTGAAAAAAGTTGGGCCAAATGTATCATTTGTGCAATTGGGTTTGGCTCCCACTAGCATAAGCAGACATGGCATCTGCTTCTGTCAGGGCCTGTATGGTTTAACGACCTATCTGTATGTTGCAGGGAGGGGGGCCCTTATACAACCACCTGAGCACAGGGTTCGGGTTTATAGTGATACCACCTGACCTCAGCCCACCACGGCCTTCCAGACACCTCTGAGTGGGCGAGGCGACCAGGAGTGGGCTGTGCTCTGAGACAGATTCCTGGGTGGGCGCAATGCACTGCAGTTGAGTGACCTTTATGGAATAAACTTCAGGGAGCTGGTTTTTTTAAAGCTTCCTTGTTTATAGGGAGGCCTTGTTGTATAAATAGAAGACGTGGTTCCTGTTTAAGGAAGTTGGTTCAAAGGCAGAGCCTTGGTTTCTATGTAGAGGAAAGCAGAATGCCCCAGTTCCCAGCCAGAAGCAGTTTACACAGCAAAGATAGAGGGGGCCAAAGCGCAGCCAGAGTCCAGCTAACCAGTGCTCCCTCTTCACTGGATGTCACTCACTGCTCCAGATACCTACAATGTTGCCTTCTTCACCTGGAGATGTTACAGGTGGGGAACTCCACTGTATTTAGGGTTCTCCCCTTTCTACTGCAGGATTGGCTGGAGGACTCTAGTGAATTAGCCACGTGATGTTTAGGTTCTGCAGCCTTTTAGCATGAGTCCTCAGCATGAACATTTAAGAGACGCCATTATTTTGAGAGGCACCATTAGCAATAAAATCTCCCCAGCTGCTTTTATTGCACAGGCTGGGGACCACCAGAAGGAACAAACCCTGCGCTGACACTTCTGTAGCACAAAGACAAGCAGCTGTAATCCCATCCCATGCAGCTGTGGACTGCTGGAAAGATGTTCTCATCATGTGGTGGAAACCATGTCATTCTCCTCTTCCCCTTCCACCTCCTACCCGGCATTCATACCCAGGCGTGGCACAAACCGTTCAATGCCATGTCGTCATGGCCCACCAGGGACTATGAGAGACACTAAGTGCAACAGAGACATGTCAACGACACCAGAAGGGGCAGGAGCACCATCGTAATCTACATGGTGTCCTCTGGCCGTTCCCCGGGGCTGCAGAGTGCAGGGAAAACTCAGGCCTTTTCTCACCCACCCACGAGGGGCAAGACCCTCCAGACTCACTCCATCTGCCTGCCTTGGAGAAGAATCCTTCTTCTGTGCTGGGCATAAGGAAGCCAAATGTTACAGAGAAAGAGAATCTGCTAAGTGCAGACAACTTGGAGTATCTGGATTCCTTAAAGAGGAATCTGGAAAACTTCCCTGTTTATTCACCTGCCATCTTTTTATTTATGCCCAAGGGGATGAGGCACCCAGGGAGGCAGCTTGGACAACTAAATTTAATCCTGAAGCCTGGACTAAATCCTGACTATCTGTGAAATATCTGTAAGTGACACATCTGGTTACCAGCTGGCTAGCCAGCAAAATACTGCACAAGCTGAAACACCTGAGTGCAAGACAGGCAAAGTAGTGTGTGCCCTGCTACACATCCGTCTGCCCAGCCTGCCACAGACTAACATGCTCCTTGCATGTGTGTGTGTGTGTGTGTTGGGGTGGGGGTGGGGAGTTGTCGTTTCTCAAAATGCTATGGGCACTTGGCAAGGACAATATTTAAATCCTAGCCCATCTCCCATGTGGATGGCCAATGACAGACTCCTAGTAAATTCACATGAGAAGAATATTCTCATGGCTGCAGTTTTCACCTTAATTAACTTCATATGAAAAGTAACCGAAGTCCTTAACAAACAGCAGGGTGGGATTTTCCAAGGCACCGATGGCAGTTAGGTAGGGTGTGAGTGGACTCTTGAAAATTTCATCCAAGTCCCTATTCCCTGTGAAACAACCCCTGCAAGCCCACGTTAGCAATGTTCCAGTCACTTCAAAAAGAAGAGACGCCGGTACTAGCTGGGCGTTAGCTGGGCAGGTCTTTGGCTCTTGTAATTCTCCTCCGCAGAGCCGGGATTTTTGTAACAACTCCGCTGCTTCGCACAGCTTCTAGTGGTGTAGTTGTTACAGCCCAGTCCTGCGCCAGGCAGTGGATTAGAGAAGTGTTGGTGCGCAACAGCAGCTCCTTGAGAGTGACAGGCAGTGGGAAAGCCAGAGAACAGCGGGCCTGATCCTGACGTCTGGTTCCTCTCCACACAGCCCTTTCCCATCTCCAGTGCTCACCCCTTCCTCCCGCAAGAGGGCGAGTCTCCGGATGCAGCCGTTCTATTTTGACATTAACAGGGCTTACAGCTGCAGACCCCAATCACTAAAGCAGCGGCTCTCAAGCTTCATTGTACCGTGACCCCCTTCTGACAACCCAAAGTACCACACAACCTGAGGAGTGGGGACCGAAGCCTGAGCCCACCACTGGAGCGGGGGGACGACTCAAAGCTGAAGCCCAAAGGCATCAGCCCCAGGCAGGGGGCCTGTAATCTGAGCCCCGCACCCAGGGCTGAAGCCCCAGGGCGGTGGAGCTCAGCTTTGGCCCCGCAAGTCTAAACCATTAAAACAGGGTCGTGACCCACAGTTTGAGAACTGCTGACCTAGCTAGGGGACCCTGGCACTTTCCAACCCAACAAACGACCCATCTTGACATCGAACCACCAGCTGCTCGGTCTTTTATTACATCTTTGCACATGCAAACTGAGTAGCCACTACCGCCAATTAGCCAAATACACACTTGACAGACAAGCAGCCGCTATTCTGATCCTCACTCTGTTTGGAATTTGGTCTCACACCAAACATTCAGTTCCCCAGTCTGTCCTCTGGGATGTGGGATGCTCACACACTCACACACTCTCCTTTCATTCACGCTCGTGCGTGTGGCAGTAAGATTAAACGTTTGCTAGAGCCACCGCAACAGTTCACCTCACAATTCTGCACAACCAGCAGCAGGCGTGTTTTGATAGCGGGACTGTTTTCTTGTAGTTCAATTCTAGGCACAGTTTGTTTAAGCAGGTTCCAACATTTCCCCCCGCCCCCTGGAAAACTGTGTGAGCAGAGGCCGGGTGGTGTTTCACAATCAAAGAAAGCTCATCCCTCGCTGCCTGGGCTTGCTGTGTAGGGGACTTGTGAGCTCTTCACACAGCCAAGGGGTTTCACTTAAACTAAGGCAGAATGTCTGGCCTCCACAATGTTATTTTTTCAGAGGAAGATGGGGGTTCTAGAGGCCAAGGTCAGGGGTCGGGATTGTACTGTATTTCTCCATGAAAGGCCTTGTGTGAGGCTCACACTTCCAAGGACAGCTGGACAGCTCCAGAACTTCTCTTTGCAAATCCAGAACTAGTGGCCACCCAGGAGCCACAAAGAGGTCCCAAGATGTGATACTCAGTTTTCCTTCCCCACAAGGGCTGAGCCTACCAGTTTTCCTTTGCAGCACAGTTAAGATCATCAAGCTAAAGCACAGCCAACACTTGCTTCTGTTCTTTTTGAAGTGACTGGAACATCCTCACTCAGGGTTTCCTGAACCCATTCAGGAGCCAGCAGACCATGTGTGTGCAAATGGCTGCCTGCCCTAAGCTTACTCTCTCGCACTGGGCAGCCAGAAACTTGCACCCTGAATGCCCTGTGTGGAAGGAGGGCGAGGGACTCCGTACCACCCCGTAAGTGTGCCGGACAGATGGATATGAGGGAAGAAGGTCTGCTGGGCTGGTGCGGGTCTCAGCACAAACCCAGGACAGACCGAATACAGAACGCCACCAGGCGCAGCTCCGTCCGGTTGAGCGAGCCCCATGCCATTCAGACAAGAGCGCATCGAACGAATCCAGCCAGCAGTCGAATCTGATTCTCAGTGACAGGGCACAGGGGCAAGTGATGCTTCACGTGAACATGCCCAGGTGGGTGCCCAAGGTGGGATGAAAACCAGTGGAATTGCCCTGATTCTGCTGCTTGTGAGAAGGCCGCACGGGGCAGGTTATGCCAGGGCGCAGGCTCTCCTGCAGCTCTTTCTGGCGCTGCGTGGGGAGCGGTGAGCGTGGGAATACGGGGCTACCAACCATCTGGTGCCATTAACCCAAACCACAGCCTCCCTCTCAAGCTTTGTGGGTGGGTGAGAGGCGCTTGGCTCACAGCTGTCAATGGCCAGGCAACTAACAAATCCCACTGGAATTCACTGGTCCCACATCTGCACTTCGGAGACTCGGTCTGGCCAATGGCCTGGCATGACCATGGGCCAGGTGGGGGCTCCCTGAAGGGGTTCCAGGGTGAAGCTGGCCCTGAGTATACAGGGGACATGATCACATCAGGGCCTGTTCCTTAGGGTCTCAGCTCACCTGGATTCACACATCCTTGTGTGAATTATAAACCCCTTGTCTGGAGACCCGGGACCCCCGGGGTTCATGGAGGGATCCCTGGGTTATTTGCCCACTTTCTCTGCGTGTTTGCACGGGTCCGTCCTTCACTGTCCATCGACTCACACCCCGCCCGGGTTCTCCCTGCCGCATCCATCCCCCAAACCCGCTCGCGTCCCGGGACCCCGTTCTCAGCCGCCGGCTCGCCCCGTCCCAGGGCCGCGCGCGGTGGCCCTTCGCCCCCCCGAAATGCAGCCGGGACACGCCTGTGGTCGGAAACTCCCCGCGCCGGGAGCCCGTGTGGACACAGCCCTGGGCCCTGCCCGCTGCTCTCCGCGCTCCACCCCGGCACCTCCCGGAGCAAGAGGAGCCCGCGGGCGGCACCATCCGCACCGGCCCCGGCCCGGCCCGGGAGAAGCGCCGCGGGTCCCGTCCCGACCGGTCCCGGCCCCAGCCCCGGCCCCGGCCCGTCCCTCGAGCCCCGGCTCGGGCGGCGCGTTACCTGGCTGGCGGCCTGCGCGGCGGCGGCGAGGAGCGAGAGGCGCAGCACGGCCAGGCCGAGCGGCCCCATGGCCCGGCGGGGCCCGGAGCGCAGCTGCCGCGGGGAGTGCGGGGCGGCCCGGCCGCTGGGCCCGTCGCTCACGGCCGCCTCGTGGGCACTGAGCCGCCCGGCCCCTTCCAGGCGGCTCCGTCGGGGCAGCGGGGGAGGAGCCGCGAGTGACAGTCCGGGGCCGCCCGCAGGGCTCCCAGCTCCGCCCGCCGCGCCGCGGAGCTCAGCGCCGGTCCCTGCCCAGCGCCCCCTGGCCCCTGACGGCGGCAGCCTCTGCCCGGGCCCCTGGCCAGTGTCCCCTGCACCCTGTGTCCTTCGTACCCATGTCCCCAGCGCCCCCTGTGCCCCTCCCCCTCTGTACCCATGTCCCCAGCGCCCCCTGCGCCCCTCCCCCTCTGTACCCATGT
>ML677396.1:19801769-19823793 GCA_007922305.1 Dermatemys mawii | reverse complement strand
GCCCCTCTCCCCCTCTGTACCCATGTCCCCAGTGCACCCTGTGTCCTCTATACCCATGTCCCCTGTGTCCCCCGTGCCTGTGCTCCCTGTACCTTGTGCCCCTGTGTCCTCTGCAATGGGTGGTTTTATATCTGCTACATTGGCTGCCCGTGGGAGTAGGGGACCAGGCTTCTGACCACCCAAGCCAGAGGGAGAATTGGTGAGAGGGGCAGGCTCCTAACAGGGGGCTACCCAACCTTGACTGCGATTTTCCTGCCCCAAACTCAGATGTCATTAAAATGCTCTTGGCTCCCTATGGAGCCTACTGGCCCTGTAGGAAGGAGCCGTTCTCCTGGAAGTCTTGTAAACTCTGCAGGAGCAAGAACCTCTGCGTGGAAATGTTCTTGCTGGGAAAGTTTTCTGCATTGAACCTTTCCTGTATAGCTCCAATAGAAATGTAGTGCCCCAGGGACAGTCCTAGTGGGAAGGGCTTTGGGTTTGAGCTTGGTACCCCAGATAAACCCAATACAGGAACCATACCCCATTGCTGGCTTGATTGTTAGTGTGTATCTTGGGTTAGAGGCTTAGGCTTAGGGGATGTGGCTGGAGATGCAGAGGATAAGTCTCAATTTTTCATCAGTTAGGGAAAGCTGTTTTGTGGACTCTCCCTTGGGCCCCCACATGTCCCTGTCCCCATCCCGGGTGCCAAGCAGGGAGAGGGATGCATTGTGGTGGGGTACCCATCGTCCCCTAATAGGTGTTGCATTTCAAGCCAGATGTTATTACTAACAGGGCAGTGTGACAAGCAGGGAGAAGGGTGGACATGATCTTAAAAGTTTCACTGGAGGGGGACGGCTTTTCTGAAGGGAGATACCTGGAGCTGTAACCTGAGATGAGAGCAGGGAGGGGAGTTGACACCTACGGCCCGGGAAGTGAACAGAGGAAGGCAGACGGGTGGAGGGATTGAAGACAAGTAGAAGCTGTCTGGGAAAGAGAGGTGGGGAGCCCGGATTCGGGGTCTCATCTCCCTGCCTCCCAGAAGGGCCTGACCAAGGGGGCCTGTTTGTACTGACACGCTCGGAGTTGGATTGTGTTCCTGGCATCTCCAATAAACCTTCTGATCTACTGGCTGGCTAAGAATCACTGGGAATCCCAGGAAGTGGGGAGGGGTGTGTGGGAATGGGACTCCCTCACCCCCTGTGACAGGCAGTCCCACGTGCTGTGGAGAAAACGACATTTGTAGCAATGGTATCCGGAAAGCCACAGAACATCAGCTAGTAGGTGGGAGACCAGCCTGAGCGTGGGAGAGAGGCAGCAGGGCACCAGTCTTATCAAAAGAATCTCTGGCAACGGTTACTGACGGAACATAACTTCACTTCTATGGAGCGAGGATTGAGAGGAACCATCTGTAACTAGCTAGATGCTAAGGGAGCCAGAGGCGCTTGGGATGAACTTATGAGGCCAGAGCAGCCTGAGTACAGAATTCTGAAGTCAGCTGTTCATGGGAATGTGGTGGACATTGTATCACCTGGGAGATAATCCTGTCTATGAACTGCCTGCAGTGGTTCGGCAGGGACCCAGCGGAGCGCTGTCCCATGGAAGGAAAAGTGACTCAAGGACCAGAAACAAAGGGTGACTGAGGCCCAACCTTACATCTGGACCCATGGTTTCCGTGCAGCTTTTGCAGATTCTTGCAGGACCAGAGCCATAGGCTGAGAGTATGTCGCAGCCATGTAGGTCTTGGCTTTTTCACACCAGCTGACCTATTTCTGAGCAAGGCTCTGCCAGGAATTGTCACAAATGTGGCTTTTTGCAAGTCCAGGTATTTTTAAAAATAGTTTGCCCCTGATTCAGTCAGGTACGTAATGCAGGTGCCTGACTTCAAACCTGACTACACATATGCTCCAAGTTAGATACCTGTTTAAGTACCATGTTGAACTGGGGGCTTATACTATCAATTGACTGGTACTGGATGATTTTAGGCAATTTATTTTGTTTCATGACAAACAACTTAATATTTATTGCAATATACTGTGCCACGCTTCTTTGTTTAACTAATATTGGGACTTTTGCATTTTTGCCATGATGCCCCAACCATTCCCATTTTTTCTCACTGCAGACAACCAGCCTTGATAGTGCTAAACAGCAATGTGTAGAAGAAGAATAGATTAATAATACTTTGCATGTATCTACCACTTCATCCACAGGGTGCTGTAATGATTGGCAGTAGGTCTAGTTTTATTAACATCCTCATTAATGACATGGTAGAGCGGGCAAATGGCACTTTAATTAAATTATAGTCAACATTGCTCATGACAAGTAACTTGTGGTTTTAGGTAAAATCAGGAAATGAATATTCTAAAAGATGTAGACTGCCATCTAGAGACTCCTTCACTTATTTGCACTTTGCCATTGTAATTTTTTGGTCTGGCCAACAATTTTTGATATTTTTTGGAAAGTAGGGGTCAGAAAACTGACCAGTTTTCAAAACTGGAATTTTTTTGAAGGAGGGAAATTAAAAATGTTCTAGTTTTCAACGAAACCCCCAAATTAACAATTTTTTAATTTTTATTTTCCCCCCGTCCTTCCATTTTCCTATCTCCCTTTTTCAGGGGCAAAATTGAAAAGGAAAAAAAGGGAAGGGGAAAACGGAAAAGTAAAAAGCCATTTTTGAAACTGCAAATTTTCAATACACATTTTGAATGAATGACAAAGCTCTCCTATTTGAAACCTGCAGATTTTTAAAAAAATATTTATTTTGCGAAAACTACCATTTTTTACCAGCTTCAGTAATGTCACTTGTAAGTTTTTCCTGTTCCAGAATACTATGTGTGTTTAACTAAGAAACCTCTGGTGCTTCCTTTTAAAATGTGCGGAGTTCAGTAACTGGGCAGATGGAGATATGATGGTGAAAATCAGATTGAAATTAAAATGAGGCTTCCTCATGCATTTTGCTGCACCTTCTTCTAGTCTGATCTCCAGAGAAGACATTGATATTGTATTATGAGTCAAATATTTCAACTGAGTGCAGCTAATCCATCTGCTCCCCAGAATGGGAAGGGGACACATTTGTCACACATACTTCACTTGGCAATTAGAAGTATACATTTTACAGTTAAAAAATGTGTGTGGCTAAAATGTAAAAGAGAGAAGTTACTGATTTTTCTAAATCTAGAAATGCCATTTGAGACCTTCATGTGCAATACTAATGCAAAATCATTTGATTTTATTTTATGTTAAGTGGCTTGCTTTGGGAAGTAGCTATTTTGGAAACATCTAACTAAAATCGCTAGTGGGCCCTGTTCTAATTTAACAGTTTATTGTCTGGGTTCTTGGAGGCTGGCTGCAGCTGGACCTGTTCATTTCAGCCTGCTTTACATTTTAGCCAAGAAAATACCATCAGAGAATAGTTCTCCATGTATTTGTTGTAAAAGCAAAAGCAGAATTTCCACCAGTTTTTATAGCACAATAGAACAGGAGGTGCTGAGTGAAAGGTCCCCTTCCGGCTTTTTAGAACCAAGGGCATTTGGGAAGGATTTTTTTCTTACATTATTTTGCAGAAAAAGAAGCCATGTCACACTTCATGGCTTCTCGTTCTTCTTCTCGTAACATTGCTTTGTGACTTTTAAAAAGATGCAGTGTTCCAACCCGAGATGGATGCGTTTCAGTAGTGGGTGAAGTGATTCCTGCCTCATGTAGCATGTGAAATCCTTTGGGATGAAAAGAGCTTTACAAATGGAAGATTTGTTGATGCGTTTATTTAGGAGACTTCCTCAAGAAATGGGATGAGCAATCCCCTTCTCAGAGAAGCAAAGGACACCTGATCAGCAATGGGGGCACCTGGTAATTTAATACCCAGTGGAGGTAACATCGAGGTGATATTGTGAACACCACAAGTGTAAATTCCTGGACAATAGGTCCATCAATGGCTTCTAGCCAAGAGGGTCAGGGACGTAACCCCATTCTCTGGGTGTCCCTACACCTTCAGCTGACAGAAGCTGGGACTGGCTGACAGGGGATCGGGGCAGCTCTAAGGTTTTTGCCACCCCAAGCACAGAAGTTCCGCGGCACGCCTGTGGGAGGTCCACGGCTGCCATGGATTTGGCGGCATTTGTGCTGGAGGTCCACGGCTCCCGCAGCCTTGTCATCCTCGCTGTCGAAATGCCGCCGAATCCGCGGCAGCCACGGACCTCTCGCCAAAATGCCACCAAACATAGCCTGACTGCCGCTTGGAGCGCTGGTGCCTGGAGCTGGCCCTGCAGGGGATGGATCACTAGAAATTGCCCTGTTCTACTCATTCCCTCTGAAATGTCTGGCAGTGGCCACTTTCAGAAGACAAGAGCTGTCATGCTGGGTCAGTATCCTGTGTTCTTTAGTGGAAGAACTGCAAGTGACAGTGGACTGTGGAGGATCCTGTGCCTAAGGAAGAGAGTGTTTCATCCAGTTACAGCTCTTTATTTGCTTCTCCAGTCCTACCAGGGTTTACATTGTTTTGGGCCAAATCGATTCTGTTCCAATTGGGAGTATGCCATCTAGTGGCGTTTGTGCAGAACAAAGAACAGAAAAATCAAATGACAGAACCACAGAAATAGGGAATAAAAAGACTCTAAGATCATTTAGCTAATCCCCTTCAACCACTGCAGGATTGTTCCCTGCTGTTTGTTATCCAGTCCAGTATTTAGTCACTGAGCAGTGGGGCATCCACCACTCTCTTTGAAAAACCACCCCACAGCCTAATAAATCTCACTGTTCAGAAAGGGCTCCCGGTATTTAGTGCACAGTGTTCTGAGGTTATTTGCTACTTAGTCACTGTTTGCAAAATTATGCATATTTGTTCCTTTTATTTTTTCCTTCTCAGTCACTCCCGTACTCCTTTAATCATTTGTTCTCCTTTTTCTTAAATCTGGCCAGTTTCTAATATTAAAGTGCCCAGCAGTGAATGATTTATTTACCTTCAGCTTCGCTCAGGGCTGGCCCTAGACCACATGGTGCCCCATGCAAGGAGCATTTTTGGCACCCTCCCATTTGTTAAATGTTTAAATACCTTATTTTTTATTGTACTTGTAGCCCATTTCACAACTTTGATGCACAATTTGCATGCATGATTTATCCTTGTCATAGAAGACTATAAATTTGCCTGCTAGGAACTGTAAATCTGTATACTGGACTGCAGCATGCATCATTCTGCCCTATAACTGCACTAGATGCGTAGTCCCATAATCCATATCGTCCCAGCCCGTTGATCAGGCCAGTGTGCTGGGACAGGAAGGGCAACTGGGAACAGCTAAAACTGAGGGATAGATAGATTATACTGAGGTGTATGTTTGGTTGTTATTGGCATTACTACTAAACCCAAATCCCAGGAATGGGTAAATGTAGATTGTACACAGAGGCCCTGATTCTGGGCTGTCCTGTGGCACCTGTACACTGGGTCTATGGGTGCAAAGGTATAATTCCTTGGGACAGCGTCTGTTTTTTCATTGTGGGTACAGTGCCTAGTACATTAGATACGACAGCTACAATAATAATTTCTAAATAATAATATGTGAGCTAAAAGATTAAGGCCTGGTCTACACTGGAAAATTTAATTGTATTAACTACATCACTCGGGGGTATGAAAAATCCCCTGGTATAGACAGTGCTAGAAAGAATCCTTCCATTGACCTAACTACCATCTCTCAAGGAGATGGATTATCTATACTGATGGGAGAACCTCTCCCGCTGGCATAGGCGGTGTCTCCACTGAAGCGTTGCAGATGCAGCGGTGCAGCTGTAGTATTTCAAGTGTAGACGAGCTTTTATTCTCTTAACTGGCAGAGACTCTTATTCTCCAGCATGGATCAGACACTAGAGGGAGGGAGAACAACGAGCCCTTTTCTTGTGTGGGTTAAAGAAAATGTCTTGCACACACATTATCTCTGTGAGAGTGAGACCTGTTGTTTTCAAAGCTAGCTCCCAATGATCGCTTTGACCTGAATCAGGCCCTTCTTGTGTAAAAACATGAATGACTCAGGGACTGAGCCTGGAACTATCATTCACCAGAATTATAGGGCCATCTTGCTTTGTACCATTTCTATGAGGTGGGCCTGTGTACATACCTCCTGACTGAGGCCCACCTGTGGCCTAGGCCCCACCAGAGGGGGGAAGTGTCCTGGGTTGTGGGTTGGGAAGGCTGACCAAATTGTGCTATAGTATTGTTCAACGTTAGTTACTGGTGTTAAGACCATCAGTTCCCACAGTCTTTGCTTGTGCAAAGTTCCATTGAAGTCAATGGAAGCCTTGCCTGGGTAAAATATGCAGGATTGGGCCCATTAATTATAAGGTCAGTTTTAAAATCCTATAGTGTCAACAATGAAACTCCTTTTGCTCATGTTACTTAGTAAGAACACCTTCGATCTTCAGAGTAATAACTTCAAAACAGCCACTTCCCTTGTAGTTATTATGCTGTTTGTTTACTTTTGTCACTGCTCAAGTTATGAAAATGTAACATTAGCTACATAAGCTACATTTTGTTTCATAATCCAGTTACCTTTCCGGGTCTCTGCTGCACTGTCTGTGTTTAAACCATGCAGAAGCATGTTCATTTGTTTACCAGCAACTGTTTTCAGAATCTTAAACAAGTATGGAAACGTTTCTAAAACTTATAAAAACAAAAAAATTGCTATCACACATTAACGTACGGGCCAAGCTGTAGTTAATGTAACTATTCAACTTTGCCATCTTTGCAGGGAAGGTCACTTCTCTTTGGAATGTGCCAGGATGAGGATGCAGTTAATGGTCTAATATAAATGTTTATATTATTATTTAAAACTGACTGCAAGGTGAGCATGCAATGAGTAAGTGCAATAAGAGACAGCAATACTGCCTTCTTGGTAAATAAACATGTTCATCCATATTAGATTAATGAATGAATTTAGCTAATTAATATGGCTTCATGCCAGGAAGGTTGACAATAGATGCACTGAGGCAGCTAGTGGACAAATTTAGAGTAAAAAGGAAAAAATATTCACATGGTGCTCATTGATTTGGAAAAGGCCCTGACTGAGTTCCAAGAGAAGTCATCTGGTGGCGTATGGGGGAGAAAATAGTACCAGAGATCTGTGTGTGGCTTGTTCAAGCAGTGTACATAGGTGCAATGTCAATAGTCAGAACTTCTTGTGGTGAAAAAGAAACTGTCAGTAGAGGTGGGAGTGCATCAGAGATCAGTACTGAGCCCTCTCTTGGTTATCTCCATCCAGATACCCTCACAAGGAAGATACAAAAGGAGGCACCTTCCGCATGCTCTTTGCTGATTACACCATTCCATGCACTGGGGAGAAATTCTAGAAGAAGATCTTGATAAGGAGAAAGATGTGCTGCAGAGACATTGGTTCAAAATGAGCAGAGGAAAACCAATGTTTATTGCATGTAATTTCAGACATGTGAACTCTGAAGACTTAACCTTGAATCTAGATGGGCAGACAAAGTATCAACAATACAAAGTTTCAAGTTTCTGAGTTCCAGAATCCACGAAAATGGGGAAATGGAGAACAAAATTAGAGTTTGGATAAATACCTGGCTCAAATGGCGAGAAGTAAGTGGTGTAGTATGTGACAGGAAGATTACCAGGAAGCATCTATAAAAGGGTGATCTCACCAGTTTTAATGTGTGACACTGAATGTTGGACAACAGAAGAAACATGAGCAAATGATCTATTCACGGAAATGAGAATGTCGAGATGCATGAGTGGTATAAGCAAGAAAGAACACGTAAGGGATATGCACGTGAGAAGCTCATAGTAACACCCATAACAAGAACATGAGGGAGTGCAGGCTCAGATGGTTTGGTCACATAAAATGCAATCCTGACAACTGCACAGGTCAGAGAGTTCAACAGATTAAGAGTGAAGAAAAAGAGAGTGAGCCAAGAAGAAATTGTGGGATGTCATGGGAAGATGTCAGCAGGGCTGGCTCCAGGCACCAGCCGAGGAAGCATGTTCTTTGGGTGGCACATTTTAAGGGGCAGCATAGTTCCTGGTCTCTCACTTGCTGCGCCCACCTCTCACCAAAACTGACCCAGTATCGTAGAATCACAGAATTCGAGGAGTGGAAAGGATCTCAGGAAATCTTCTAGTCCAGTCCCCTGCACTCTTGACAAGACTAAGTATTATCGAGACCATTCCTGACAGGTGTTTGTCTAACCTGCTCTTAAAGATCTCCAGTGATGGAAATTCCACAACCTCCCTAGGCAATTGAGTCCAGTGCTTAACCAGCCTGACAGGAAGTTTTTCATAACATCCAACCTCAGTCACCTTTCCTGTAATTTAAGCCCATTGCTCCTTGTCCTATCCTCCGAGGTTGAAGAGAACAACTTTTCTCCCTCTTCCTTGTAACGACCTTTTCTGTATGATCCAAGACTGGATCAATGCAGTAAGAAACCACTCTGTAGACATGCTAAATGCACAGTGAAGATGACTCTGGAGAGCAGCCCTATTGCAGTCACCAGCTGGTTGTGCATATTCATAAACTCTGCTGCATATTCATGAGCTACTAGCTGTGCCTATGGGTCCCTGGGTCCCCAGGTTCTGCCCTTGAGGAGGGGCATCCTGGAACAGTCCATTGCGCTCCAAGCGTGTAGGGGGGTCCCTGAGGCTCACAACCACAAAAGAGTTTTTTTGGTGTCCCCTATGGGGTGGCCCTGCGGCCCTTTGGGATGCAGCGTTCCTCTTGTGTCCAATCATGGCCGTGCTTGGCTGGCGCACAAACAGGTTTTTGGGGCAGTGGGGTCTGTTCTTTTTCTTGCCCCTGTCCCCACATCCCAGGTGGTGCCTCCCCGCCACGCCTGAGGACTACATTTCCCGGCATGCGCCGGGGCAGCGTGGCTGTGCGTGCTGGGGGCGGGGCTCGGCCGCCGGGCTCCCCAGTCAGCGCTGCCTGCGGCTGCCGGGCTGGCTGACAGGAGCGCCCCGGAGGGAGCGATGCGGGAGCGCGGCCGCCGGGGCCCCTGAGACCCCGCCGCGCCCCCGCCCCGGCCTCCGCCATGGAGCTGGAGCAGCCCGGGGAGCACCCGGAGCCGCGCGCCGCCGCCGGGGGCAAGGGGTCGCCCCGCAACGGTAGGTGTCTCCGAGACCCCCCCGCCGGGGTCCGGGGGCTGCCGCTCCGCGGGGCCCGGCCGGGGGCGGGCGAGTGCGCCGGGCAGGCTGCGAGCGGGGTCCCCACTCCCGGGGGCGGCGGGGCCCGCGGGGCGAGCTCGAGCCGGGCCCCGCGGGGGGAGGGGGGGGGCCGCCGGCCTTGGTGGGGGGGGGGGGGGGGTGGAACTTTGGACCTGGGGCGGGGGGGGGGGCGGCCCGGGCTGTGTCCGCCTGGCGGGGCGCTGCCGCGGGGCCCTGGAGCAGGACAGAGCCCGCCCCCCTCCCCCGCCTGTGCCTGGGAAGCGGGGGCGAAGCGCGGGGGTGGGGGGCTGCCGGTGACTTTCCGCCCCCCAGGTCTTGAGGGGCGCGGCGCTGGGGCGCTGCCCCGCAGAGCCTGGCTTGTGAGGTCAGTTACAGGAGCGCTGCTCTGCCTTTGTACCCGTCATTCCGCGCTGCGCTTTAAAGAGCCCTAATCATGGTGATTTTGACTCCCGAGCACATCCCCGGCTCTCTTTGAATGCTTCCTTCGGCCACTTCCTCCCCTGGCCAGAACCAGCTTGAGATGTCAGTGATCAATCTCGTGTGTAAATAGTGTTTGAATATTTTATAACTGTAGAGTTCAGTGGTGTTCCCTCTTGTTAAACCGTGAATCAATAAACTCTATACAAATGCAACCTTATATTGTTATGTGAAACCTGACAAAGAAACCTGTAGTAACAAATGCAGAAATCATGGGCTCTTTCTGCACGTGTGCTCAAGTCTTGCATGATAAAATTCCTTGTGGCTTATTTTGCAACAAGTTTCCTTTATACAGAGGACTGTTATCACTGTCAGGTTGTAATACAACTCAAACTGCAGTTTAACAAAAGATACTAATCTTGGTGACTTTTTTTAAAGATAACTCCTTAGGTAACTCAAATAACTAAAGTTCATAGAACATAGTAAGTGCTTGAAGTAAAGAGACTGTGACTTGTAGAAACATGGGTGAAGTTTACAGACTTTCTTCTCTGATGAAGAAGGTCTAGATATTAATTGCCTCCAAAAATAAAACAGTTGGTTTTATGCAGCTGTTTCTAAACCATACTGAAGGGGTTTGAGTGTAATGTATATTAGCTACAAATGTAAAAGAGGAAACAGTTTTATAAATGCTGAAATGTTTCATTTCACAATTTCACTTAGGGCAAAGCTCTCTGATAATTGTGTGTTTTATCCCCCTAAAGGGAAAAAAATACAGTGTTTTTCTTCTTTCGGTTAACCTTATCTTCCAGTGTACCTTTGTATATGCTGTAGCTGACCTGGTGTAAAATTTTCTCTGTTGACGTTTCTAAATTTCTAGGCTGCACCGAATTGTTCTTTTGATCATGTTGGATGCCTTTTCTTCCTGACTGTGCTGCTCATCTTTTGACTTTCAAAGGCACACTTTTGGACATTTGTTCAATTTCCATCATCCTTTTTTTTGAGGAAAGACTTGTTAGGAAATATTCTAATTACATCAACTTGAAATCTGTTCAGTTTAAATTTTCTTTATTAAAGCTAATGTTTAAAATGAAAATATACCAAGTTAAGAAGTAAGGTACTGGACATCTCGAGTCAAGCTTGGGTTATGAGGGATTGTAAGTAGCAGATACAAGGTTTACAAGGTATATACATATCACATAACCAGAATAGATCCAGACTGGAGTGTGGTACTGAACCTGCATCTGAATCCCCCTACCAATTTTTGTGGTTTACAATCAATTTTTTTTAAAGTAATCTTCCCAGTATCTGTGAAGGACCCACACAAATGAGAGAAGCTGAGTATACAGAGGAAACTGTTGATACTAACCGGACAGAGAGTGCAGTAAAATGCATAAAGAAAACAATTTAAAAAATAGTTTTCTGATTTTTATAATAGTAATGTGTTATTTGTAAGTTGTTTTTTTTTTTTTACAACTATACAGTGAGATTTTAAATAGAGTACCATCTCTTAAAGCTGCTAAAAACAAATCTTCTTCTAAAGGAAATACTCGATTGTGTCAAATATGCATTACACCTTTAATACTTTCCCTCTTCTCTAAATTAGAGAGAACTTTTTGTTTCTGTTTTGGGAAATGTCTGCTATATGTGTGCATCCTCAGTAACACAACAGTGTTCAAAATGTTTTATACATGAACAATTTTTGCCCTTAAGCAATGCACATTTTGAATAACCTTGTTTATTACAGATTACTAAAATAGTTGACTTTTATTTAAAGATCAGATTGCTTATTTCAGTGTCTTCTTATCTGCAGCCACAGATAGTGAGCTTACCATAACAGAAGAGTTTTGAATGCATGATATAACAATCTATTCATATTTTATTGCAAGAAAAAAAAGTAAATGCTGGCATAGTATTGAGCCATTCCTTGACCTTCAGTCTTTCTAAATCCTGCAGAAGGAGTGGGAGGAGGAGATTATGGACTTGTCACACTTTGTAAACTGAAAAAATCAGTAAACAATACTGAAAATATTGAGAATCTGAGGTTTTTATTTCTTAATAAAGATTGATATCACTTAGCTTGATTGATTCCTTTGAGGTACAATATTTTTATTGTTTTTGTTGCATTTTCTACCAAAAAAAAAAATGTTACAATTGTGTGTTCTAATATTACATATTGGGGGAAATACTAAGAATATTTAAATAGGGTTGCATTATTGGTGGCTTTGGCATGTTTAGAGAAATAAGCTCTTTATATCGTTTGTTAGTGTGATAACCTATAAAAACTCGCACTGTAATTTAATTAACATTTTTCATGTGTAAAGCCTTGTTAGCATATGGATGTGCAGTTGTATAACTTTAATTATATAACTGAAGTTATAACTCTTTAAAGAGTATTTTGCATATTTCAAAACTTAAGACAGATGGTAATTTATTTCTTACCATTTAGAGATCATGTTCTTGCCATTGTAAAACTAAGTGAAGAAATGCAGGTAAAATTCATTTATCTTCACAAATTGTTTCAGTGCAAGAACATGGACTGAATAAGTGAACTCAACAATCATGCAGGGCTTTGACCAGTGTCTTTATGATTACAATTGATTATTTTATAACATTGGCTTAAGACATTATATTGTGGCATGCATTCCTTCTGAACTAATAAAAAAAGGCTGTTGAAAAACCACTTTGACAAACCATTTTTAAAAGATTATTTTAAGCTAGCTTTGTTTGCCCCTCAGTGAAGACACTGTATAATATAGTTAAAACAGTTTGTGAAAGCAATTATGCCCTGCGTGTACTAATGACAAAATGTGCTAGCTGAAATTGATTTTAAAACTGTTTTTAAATGGTTTCTGAACACTGTCCATTGTGGATAAGATCTCTTAGAACTATAATCAAGAAGTATTGGTCTTCAAACAGATGTATTTTATATATTAGAAAACTGTCAAATTTTTAATAAAACAGAAATTCAAGGAATCTGTTGACAAACACATAAATAAACTTCTTATCTGAATGGGGAAAAAGGAGATTGGTGAATGTGTGTGCAGGATTGTAGATGACTATTTATTTTTTAGTTCCGTAGCTTTCCTGGAAAATTCATTACATATACACCAAGACATTCCTTCTGCAAATTCTTAGCTAAACAAAGACAAATTTGTTGAGATGTAGTAAGATCTTAATTTACTTGCTCTACAACTTTTCTTTGAAGTTTTAAAAAAATGAAGCTGGTGAGTTGTACAGTGGCAATGCTATCTTCAATGTCTCTGAATAAACAAAAGTTACTATGTTGTTTTAAACAGATCAGATTTGCTTGTTGAATGTGGGTGGTTCTCTTTTAGAGAAAGCAGACCCAGTAACAGTACACTGGAGTGAAAGCTGGGAATGTCAGGAGAAACATGTAAGACATTACTAGTCATTAGAAAATATTTAACACTCATATAATTTGATTTGAGGATATAAAAATGGACAGTATTTTTCCTGAGGTATTAAATTGAACTTCCTGGTTTTTTTAATAGTGTAATCAAGAAAATTATTATTGGGTGTCTTCTATGAACGAATATACCAATAAATGAAGGCAGCAGTGTACATTAATTGAGGCACAATGTCAGCAATATCTGAAATGGCAACTGTATAGTTTGAAAAACCTTGTATTGCTGATATTCTATCAAGTGTTCCAAAGTTGCAAGGTGATGAGAAAATGAGGGAAAACTTTGTTATAATGCTTTCCTAACGATAGGGAAGTAACTTCATCTTCAAAATGCATTTATGGATTGTCTTAAATGATATTTTGTGTGGATGCACAATGTACAATTCTGAGTTGTTGTTAAATGCCTTAACCACATGAGTGTGTTTGTCGTCATGATGTTAACCAGAAACTCATTTATAACAGCATTCCCCAAGAATGAGAACGGAGTTTATCCTGTTGATAAACTGATTATTTAAATAAAGCCTTTAGCAGTATAATCTGGTAATTCTAATTAACAGGCATTTACATAAAAGACTGGCTCAGAGTTTCATCAGATGGTTGCTGGTGAGCCAAAATGCATTCTTTCCCTCCAGCCGTATTAAACTAGCCTTTTGATCCTTCTTTTGAACCCTTAAGCTATAGTGGTTATCACTTTGGAAAGTTAATTGAGAGAAATTAGTTGGGGGTGGGAGGAGAGACCCTGTCAGGTTGGTCTTCAATCTTAATATTTTCCTGTTCCCAAATAAAAGAATTTCAGAGGTTTTTAATAAAGAAATGACTGCCAGTGATGCCTGTAAAAGAAAAATGTGCTGCTGACTAGTTAGGTAGAATTTTCCCTACTTTATAAATAACTACCATCCCTTGCTTGATATGAAAACAATACGTTGTTGACCATAGAATCGTCTTGGAAATAAGCTTAAATTTCAGAATCTCCAAAAAATTAGTCTGGGATTTGAAAAGGTGAATGCCCTAGTTTTGTTGAAATTCAATGCAAGTTAAACACCTAATGCCCTTAGACACCGTTGGAAATCTCAACTATCTGTTTCTGTAGAAATGGTGAATTGATAGTTGCTTAAATGATAAATTTCTAGTTAATGCTTTGTATCAGTATTCATTTTGTAGAGAGATGGGCACCTTAGGTTGACAATTTAAATGTTTTCTTCACAAGCCTGCTGATAAACAGACCAGTTTTCTTATGTCAGACTGAGGATAAGTTGCTGTGATGCCCTTTTCTTGGTAAGCTCATCTTTAGAGTGTACATGGAGTATTTTAAAATATCTTGTAAATATATTCTGGCATTGCCCAGCCCTTGGGACCTAATCACAGCGAACCCTCCTGTTATATTGAGTCACAGAAGCTGTTCAAGGAGAAACCACAGATGGCAGTAGTAGTATATATTTCTGTCTTAGAGCCTGAGATTGTATTCAGGTTAGTGAGAGGCATTCCTTATGCACTGTTGGTTGTTCATCTGACAAGTGTAATATCTCCAAAATTGAAAAAATACTTATTCACCATTTTAAAAAAATGCTGTTTTTGCTAAGTTTCACTGAGTTGTCACTTGAAACACTAAATGCAAATGTTTCTTCAGTTCACAACTTTATTGTAATTCTTCTGATATTTGTGGTTTTTAAAGCTGCCGCTCCTGGAGCTAAGTGATTACAGGAGGCTCCAAACTTTCTTTAAAAATAATTCTAATCTTCATGGTGCAGTGAAAAGTTGAATACATGACTGGAGTTCCCCTAAAATTCCCATGAACCCAAACTTTATTTTCTAAAAATCTCTTGTTAAAGCCAATCCTGTGATTGGGCTAGGGGTTGATTCATGAGATATATATATATTAGTTTTTATATATCTTTGGGGTTGGCAGTGCTGAGTAACTGTCTTGCAATTTTGGACAACAAAATTAGTATCTGCACATTTGAATTAGTTGGTTGACTTGAATAATATTTCAGAAAGTTAAACATAGTTAAAAGCGTTAAGTGCATAGCCTAATTCTGTGAAATGAATGAGTTTGGGAAAGCGTCCAAGTAGGGACTCTTTTTCCATAGGTAGCTTCATTTGATGTAGTATGAAGTGGCTTCTTACAGAGAAATTAAATCAAGGACCCTGCATTACTTTTTGTAGAAGTGTAGTGATCTAACTCCAGTTTTGGGGCATTACTGATATGCAACAGAACATCATTTTGTTTGCTGAAAATAAAGATGCTTTTCATTTACAGGGCTAAGGAATTAGGTGCAAACTTAGACTGAGAATGACCCCTTAGCTCCTGCTTTGGTTCCTGAATCCTTAATTTACTGATAGGGCTTGATCTTGCAAACTCACTTCTTTTTATACCTTATTCAGCTGCTGTTGCTGCAGATTGAATTGGAACTACTTGTATAATTAAGTTTGCAGGATCTGTACATTGGTGATTACATAAATTGAAATTAGGGCTGTCTATTAATCAGTTAATTCATGCAATTAACTGAAATAACTAAAAATAGTGATTAATCGTACTGTTAAACAATAGAATACCAATTTAAATGTATTATTTTGGATTTTTTCTACATTTTCATATATAGTCTATGTTGTAATTGAAATCAAAGTGTATATACTATTAAATATTTGCACTGTAAAGCATAAACAAAAGATAGTATTTTTCAATTCACCTCATACAACTATTGTAGTGCAATCTTTGTCATGAAAGTGCAATTTACAAATGTAGATTTTTTTTACGTAACTTAATTCAAAACCAAAATAATTTAACTTCAGAACCTACAAGTCCACTCAGTCCTACTTCTTGTTCAGCCAATCGCTAAAAAAAAAGTTTGTTTACATTTATAGGCACTGTTCTTAAAATGCAGTCCTCTTCTTATTTACAATGTCACCAGAAAGTGAGAACAGGCATTCATATGGCACTTTTGTAGCCAGCATTGCAAAGTATTTACGTGCCAGATAAGCTGAACATTCATATGCCCCTTCCTTCGACCACCATTCCAGAGGACGTACTTCCATGCTGATGATGCTTGTTAAAAAAAATAATGCATTGATTTAATTTTATGACTGAACTACTTGGTGGAGGATTGTATGTCCCTTGTTCTGTTTTTACCCACATTCTGCCATATTTTTCATATTATAGCAGTTTCGGATGATGACCCAACACATGTTCATTTTAAAAACACTTTCACTGCAGATTTGACAAAACACAAAAGGTACCAATGTGAGATTTCTAAAGATTACTATAGCAATCGACCGAAGATTTAAGAATCTGAAGTGCCTTCCAAAATCTGAGTGGGACAAGATGTGGAGGCACGTAGTTTAAGAAATCTTAAAAGAGCAACACTCTGATGCAGAAATTACAGAACCCAAACCACCAAAAAAGAAAAGCAACCTTCTGCTGGTGGCATCTGACTCAGATAATGAAAATGAACATGCATCAGACCACACTGTTTTCGATTGTTAGCAAGCAAACCAGTAATCAGCATGGACGCACGTCCCCTGGAATGGTGGTTGAAGCATGGAGGGTCACATGAATCTTTAGCACACCTGGCACGTAAATATCTTGCAACTCTGGCTTCAACAATACCATGAGAACACCTGGAAGTGAGAACAGGCAATCTTGTGAACAAGAAGTGGGCAGCATGATCTCCTGCAAATGTAACCAAACTTCTTTGTCTGAGCCATTGGCTGAACAAGAAGTAGGACTGAGTGGACTTGCATTTGTAAATTCAACTTTCATGATAGAGATTACGCTACAGTACTTGTATTAGGTGAACTGAAAAATATTTTGTTTTTTTACAGTGCAAATACTTGTAATACAAAGTGTACAATGCTCACTTTATATTTTTGGTTTTAATTGAAATCACTATATATGAAAATGTGGAAACATCTGATTGTTTAACAGTGTGATTAATTGCTCAACTAATTTGAGATTAATTTTTTAAATTGCTTGACAGCTCTAATTGAAACACCTGAATTTGATTTTAAAACAAGTCTTCTATTATCAAAATGTATACGTTGTCTAATTTGGTCATTATGTGAACTCTTCTTTCCCGATTGAAATATTAAACCAAGCCCATGATCATTTGTGGCTCTTAGAAGTAGAGTGTTGACTTCCAGAATAAGTAGAAGTGCTAACTCCAGGGTCCAGGTTGATTTCAATTTGAGTAACAGGATTCTGTCTCCCTGAATTGTTGCATCAGTTGAATAATATACTCCTCAGTAGTTGTCTTAAGCAATTGTGTAGTGTTGCTGTCAGATGTTTCAGTGGTTTTGGTGTTGCACTCCAGACGCCACTGTATTTTGGTGCATGTTGAGATTTTGTAAATCTGTGAAAATGTTAAATTAATAGTTTTAGAATGTTCCCCTTGTACAATTTACCCATATTTATCAATAGTTTTAGCTTTTAATTATTTTTGCTAAATAACGAGGCAGGTTGTATTAAAGGTAATTATTTCCTTTACTAGATTAGATTAGTCTAGATTTACTGGCTGACCCCTTAGCCATCCTGCTTCCCTTTCACAAGTTAAAATGGGAAGCAACTCTCAAGTGGTGCGAAAGGCAATTCTAGGGGCCCAAGGTTGTTAGCAAAGATAAAACGATGGGTCAGGTAGCAGAAGCTTTACTCCAAGCTACCCTCTGTACTCTTTGTCTTGTCATCCAAATACCAGAGGCAGTTTAGTCTTTGGAGTAGAAGGGGTGGTTGCAGAGCTTTGGGATGGAGAAGTCTGACTTGAGTAACTAATGGTAAGAGAAATCCTTATTACCTATTCCTCATTTTTAACTGCATATTTTGGGGAGAGCAGTTGAATCTGTGTGTGTTGTTGCAGACAGGGCCAGCTCCAGGCAATAGCTGAGGAAGCATGTGCCTGGGGCAGCACATTCTAAGGGGTGGCATTCTGATCAGTCTTGGGGCAGCATAATTCAGCTTTTTTTTCCTGCTTCGGCAGTTTGGGCAGCTTTCTTTTACTTTTTTTCTTGGAGCAGCAAAAAAGATGGAGTTGGCCCTGGCTGCAGAACTTTTCTGAGAACAAATTTAAATGTTTAATTACATATTCCTCTGCCCCAGTGTTAAACAGTGTTAAACATCATAGATGCCCTTTAACCCACAGTTAACCCAGGGCATCTATGTTTAACACTGTTCAATTCCCTGCCTCAGAAAACCTCATTATGTGATAATTCTCAGTTGTAACAACACCGGTTCACATGAAGGATAGAGTTACAACGGGGGAAGAATGAACCTTTCAAAATCAAGCAAACTTTCTATATAAAATTTTTCATTCTAACTTCAGAAGAAAATATTAGCTTTTTTGTTTTATATTAGGTAGTAAATATATTACCATCCTGTCTTTCTCTCATAGTGGATGTACCTTCATTTTCACATACAATGTAAAATATTAGTATTTTTAATAACTCAATTTTAAAATATAACTTCTCATTATGAATATTCATATTTTCCAGTGAAATAAAGTAATATAAAACTCGGCTTGCAGACTGCACTGAAAGACTAACACGGCTGCTAATCTTAAAACTGAAAATGTTTGTTTACCATTTCTGAGAATAATTTTTTGTAGTGAGAATAAGGTGTTAAGTACAAGTCAATTACTCTGTTGTTAAAGAGTTAGCAACTATTGTGCAGAATACTCTAGGTAGAAGTCATTCCATGGTAAAGTAGCTAACTGATCTAATGTCACATAATCTAAATAACAATGAATAGTTACAGGATCAGTCTAAAACTCTGGTGTGTGGTGGAAAGACAACAGGGTCTTAACCAAAATTTGCTTAGAGCCCCTGACATTGGTATTAAGGTTTGAGTTCCTTTAATAGATCATCAAAATAGTATCTTTTTTTGTGTTGTGTACAAACTTTCTGAGAATGGGCTAATTACCAAAAACCACCTGGATCTTTGGAGTTCAGATTCTCTTTCAGATATGAAGAGAAGAACCAAGTTTATTTTTGCTTGTTATCAGTTTTTCTCTTTCTGGGGTAGAGGGAGGGCACTCCTCCTTCTTTCTCTCCTTCTCCCTTCTCATCATAAAGCTTGAATTTTCCCTTACCCCACCTGTCTGTGACAGGACAGGTAGCACTGATGGAAGTTCTTAGTGCCCTAAGGCACGGGTTCTTAACCTTTTCTGAGGCATTCCCCCCCCCCGCCGCCGCTGCATGCTATACAAACCCCATGCCGCAGTCTGCCTGTGCCACAATAACTGACATTCTGTACAGAAAAAACAGGACTGGTGTTAAGCAGTTGTCCTACTTCCTACCCCTTGACCCTGCATGCTATATGGACCCACACAAGGCTAGATTGCTCAGGCTTTGGCTTCAGCCCCGAATGGCAGGGCTCTGGGCTTCAGCCCCATACAGTGAGGTTTTGGCTTTCTACCCTGGGCCCAGTGAGTCTAATGCTGGTTCTGCTTGGTGGACCCCCAGAAGCCTGTTCAGTCTCCCAGGGGACCCCAGACTCTTGGTTGAGAGCCAGTGACCTAAGGTGTAAATATAATAATGCTTTAGTCTTCTCTACACAGACGGCAACTAAAACAGTGATGAACAATTCTTCCTTGTCTTGAGGATGAACTAGTTGACCTAGGTAGAGACCTGTCAGATGGTAGAGACTTATGATTGTTTCTATATGTAATGCACCCATTTAGGAAAACAGGCAAAAATTGATCTTTCAGTAAAGTCACTTTTTCTGCCTTGGGACAAGAAGTGGTTGAAACTTTCCTAGGATCCCTTGAAAGTTAATATTATGTAATATGTAAAAGTCAAAACTGTATGTAATGGCATAATATTTAGACACTATGATGTGAATTTAAACAGGGACCTTTCCATGAAAGAGTTGCGGAGTGAGTGAGCTGATGTCTGTAGCAAATACACAAAACTCTTTGACAGGCCTATGCTGATTCTGTATAAAACATGGCAGTTATCTCGCAGAGGCACAGTATAGTAACTCCTTTGCTCTTAGGAAGGCAGAACTAATTCAGTGGTTATCAAATGGAAAATAACCACAGCAACAAAGGGAATGCTACTTGGGAGTCTACTTCACAATAAATGTTTAACGTGTGTGTAATAGTCCTATAAAACGCCAGTGGCCAGCATCATGACCTCAGGGGGAAAAATCCAGGACAGTAAATCAGGAGATGTCTGACAAAACTGGTATTGTAATATTTAGATGAACTATTGGGAAGTTAGTAAAGAGAATCAGCATAAAATCTCTTGTGTTGTATTTTGGCTTTTTATAGAGAACACGTATTTTAATAAAATGAGATGTTTCGCAATTAACTGCAAATGTTAAATTGCCATCTGGGGTTGAAATTATTTTACTTTGCCTTGCAGTTATAGTTTGAGCACTGACTGTAATCTCAGCCCTTCATCTGTTCACATGGAGATGTGACTCCTGCCTTAAAGATCTTCATAATTACACTTTGTACCTCACTGTTGCTTGACTTATGAAGTTTTAAGTCCATTTTCTTCATCTTGCTTCTCTGGTATCTACCATATTAGTTTGTCACCAACTTTGGCTTGGTTTTAGGATTCTCTGCTCATTTTGATTTGTGCAGATGCTTTGTATGTTCAGCTCTCCATATCCTAAGGCAGCGGTGTCCAATAGAAATTTGATGCTAGCCACATTTGTGGTTTTGACTTTCTTATTCACCCCATTTTATAAAAAAGGATTAAACATACTACAAATGACATTTCAAATTATTTTTATTAATATAAAAAGTAGATATTACAAAACAAAATATTAATAGTTACTACAAACAAAATAATTTCAGTGTGACGCTTTTGAATTTTTTTCTTGATCTGTACTTGGATTTTATAAAATTTATTGCAGAAAAAGTGTCTTCAATACACCAACGCATTGCTCATGCATTAGCCACAATCCTATTCACCACATGTGGCTAGTGGCAAACGTTTTGGACACCAGTGTCCTAAGGAGATAAGTTTTAAGATTTCAAATGCACAATGTGTAAAGTCAGAACTTTGTGTATTAAAGAAAACTGCTTAACAGAAAAAACTTTCAGGGCTTTGCTGTCAAGTAAAAAGGACAACCCAGCAGGAAGAGGGTCCCATATCTTGAAATATTCATCAATCATTTTCCTGGCACCAGGAAACGAATCAGCCTTTCAGTGGGTAGTACATGATCAATCATGTAATATGGGAAATTACAGTGATTTGCACTACCCAAAATGATGTCGTCATGCTAATAGTGAGTCAGAAAGGTAGCTGTGTTGGTGCTTATTGCGAACTAAAGACTTGCATATAGCTCTTGGTGTAAAGGATTTTTTTAATGAATAAAATTATTTAGCATTCCATATAGGAAACTTAGAGTTTTTTCTCTCTGTAGCTTTCTGTTGCTGATATGTGATATATTTATATTTTCCTGCAATATAAAATGTTTGGATTTTTTTGGCTTGTGTTTCTCGTGTGTGTGTGTGTGTGTGTGATTGCATCTAACTTTCAATGTACATGTGCTTTTTTGCCATAAGAAAATGGAGGATTCTACTCCCTGTTCCAACACCATGCAGTGCAGATTCTTATGATTTATGAATATTTATAGCTCAATGTATATTGATAACAATAGGGCAGAATTGCACCCCATGACACTTGTATCTGGTTTATAGCTAGAATATAATCTAAAAAAACACACAAAAAAACAAGATTTTAAAAAGTTTTCAGTTAGGATGCACAATTACAGCTAGTCAGTCACTGTCAATATGTGCAGTACCTTATATTGTGCAAGATCTTGCTACAAGCAGGTAAGAGGTTAGTGGAAAAGAGTTCAGATAAGATGCTGCAAGTTTTAATGAGTGAATGGCTTATAACTTTGTTGTCCTACACCAGGGATGGGCAAACTTCTTCTTTTGGCCTGAAGGCCACATTGGGGTTGCAAAATTGTATGGGGGGCCGGGTAGGAAAGGCTCTTCCCCCCCAAACAGCCTGGCTCTGCTCCCCCGCCACCCCCCACCCCCCAAAAAACAGCCTGGCTCTGCTCCTCTCCTCTGCAAAAAACAGCCTGGCTCTGCTCCTCCCCTCCC
>ML677396.1:19463734-19801369 GCA_007922305.1 Dermatemys mawii | reverse complement strand
GTCCCCTGAATGCCCCAACCCCTATCCACCTCTGCCTCCTTACAGAACCTCAGATCTCCCACACCTACCCAACACCCCTGTTCCCTGACCACACATTTCCAGAAGTTCCACCCTATCCTACTGCTCCCTGTCTCTAGGGCTCCGTGTCCCTTATCCAACCCCCCTAACCCTGGCTCAGCCCCCTCACCATGCCGCTCAGAGTAGCGTGTCTGGCTCCACGTGGCCTGCCTGAGCCTGCAGTGCTGCCCAAGAACGGCGGGCCAGAGCACTGGTGGTGCGGGGCTCTGAGGCAGGGGAACCTCCCTAGCCAGGAGCTCAGGCAGACCGGACAGGACAGTCCCGTGGGCTGGATGTGGCCCTCGAGCTGTAGTTTGCCCACCCCGTCCTACACATGTCTACAATAAAAACTGACAGGAATGTGACACTGGTATTTACTATTAGAAATAACTGTCCACTCAATTACTGGAATTCCTTGGTTGGAGAAATGAATTCCTGGGGTTTCTGCATGGAGCGTGGTTCAGTGAGTTTTGTTTGCAAGGAAACTTTGAGGCTACAGAGCCTAATTCAAATATGTTTATGGAATTACACTTGTTCATGCTGAGTCTGAATTTGGCACAGTGAGTTTAAACGGTGGCAGAGAGAAGGGCTTGAGTTGATAGTTTGCTTGTAGAGATGAGGGTTTTCTTGGCATTTATGCCTATAGTAAGGATTCAGTGGTGTTCTCTGCTTGAAGGTGTATTTAGTTTGAATATTAGTATGACTCTAAATGAACAGTTTGGCTACTCACTTAGAATGATGTGTTGATACCCTTTACTACAACTCGTTTCCTCCCTCTACATCTCTCTTGAGTACTCTTTTTAAAAGGAAATGTAGTGGCCACTTTGAAAGGACTTCTGCCCAGGACAGGGCACTAAATGATCAGGAAAGAGACAGATTTTTCACTTGCTGGTGGGTAGCTTGGTGAGGAGAATGAAATAGTTTAAGCCTACATGTATAGGTGCCTTTTGTTCATCTTTTTCTTTTCCTCTCTTCCCAGTCTTGTGATAATGGTCAGCAGAGCCTTACCTCCAGCTGGGAGAAAAGAACACAAGGGCTGCTCTGAGGTTGTTTTCTCTGTTTGTGCAGTGTCAGGTAGTGGATGGTAAGGACAAGAGATACTTATTGGTCTGACAGCCTGGAGAACAGGAGACCTCAAGCTTCTCTCTTTGCAGTTTGCTGCTACTGGGCTTGCAAAAAACCACTGTGCAGTCGTCATCAAAGAGATGAGCATAGTCTTCTTTTTTTGGCTATTGAAGTAGGACGTGAAGTGCATTAAATACAATATACTGGGCTCACTTCTGTTCATTACCTTCAAACACCCAAGGGCATAGTCATAGTCAAATATACTCCATATTAGTTAGGGAGGAATGTGTTTTTGTAATAAAGACTTGTTAGAAGCTCTCTCAGGGTATTTTTTTAAACAGAACTTATTAAAGTCTTATGTTAGCAATGTATAATTGTAAGAGAAAAGCTTAATTAGAAAATACAGGCTGTTAATGGACTAAACTGCAGAACTCTGGCAGATCTTCAGACTGCAGTCTAAGACAATGTTTTACACACGTAGGTGTGTCTATTAATAATCCTAAACTACAGTGCATCTGCATATGTAATTTTACATATTTGACTAAAATATTGTCAAAGGAACAGGAGTTAAAAGTTGTAACTCTTGTTTCCTATTAAAAATTACTGTCCTTGAATGTTGCCAGTGCAGATGTTAATATTTAATAAGTGAGCAAGCCACTGCTGTTTTAAGAATACTGAGACCAAAATCCCAATTCCTAGTTAGTAATTAAAAGCCTTGAAATGACCTTGAATCCAACCAAATGACAAAAGCTGTCTTGAAGTAAATTTGTTTTTTGTTGGTTGCAGAAGAGGTTAGGTAGAATGATGTTTACTACACTGTTTGCTAAAATATTAAGTGGTAGCTTTGGGTGAACATTGAAGATCAGAAATAATTAATAAGAAATGCCATTAAAGTATAAAAGAGTCGCACAGAATGATTGCAAGCCATTTCTTTTAAAATGACTGGAAAAGTAGAATAGTTTGTGTGGAATTCAGAACCAAAGATTGTAAATTGCTTGTTCTAGTCTTACCTAACTGGAAGTAAATTCCCTTTTAAAAACTTACATTTAAAAATGAGAAATAGTAAGTTCGCATTCAGGGAAGAACCAATCAGTTTTAATAGCTCCCTATTTTAAAAAGTCTAACTACTTTTTTTTTTCCCTAGTCAACAAAATTACTGTGATAATTATCTATTTCAGTAGTATTTGTATGTATGAAAACTGCAAGGGCGTGTCTAAGCTTGAAATGCTATAGCATCACAGTTGCATTGCTTCACTGTAGATACTACCTGTGCTGAAGGAAGGGGTTCTCCAGTCATGTAAGTAATTCACCTTCCTGAGAGATAGTAGTTAGGTCTTCTGTTAACCTAATGGTGTCTTTGCTGAGGGTTAGGTTGGCCTAACTACACAACTCAAGTATCTGGATTTTTCACTCCTTTGAGCGATGTAGATAAACTGACTTAATTTTCTAGCATAGACAGTATCCTTAGACCTGATCTGTTGCTAAGAAAACAAACGGTCCTAGTTCTGTGGCTTTTTTCTATACTTTGGAATGTTTATTTGCAGAAGCTGTGTTTTTGTTTTGTTTTTCTTCCAGTGTAAAATCACTTCTGTTTCATGCTAAAGGAAACAAATAGATAGAGTATTACTCCTGTTAATGTTCATATTGGATCCCACACTTCATTGTTCAGGTTGAGCCTTGAACTATTATCTTACTGATGATTAGGAGTCTTGAAATTGTCTCTGTAAGACTAGGCTAGTCTGTCAATAGAGGAGATAACCCTTGTTCCACAGCATCATTAAGATGATAAATTGCTGAAGGATGAGCTAAAAGCACATATATGTTAAATGCATATATGTGTAGATTAGCTGTGAAAATGGATTTTAAATATGCCAAGAATATTCTTATTGTGTACATGTGCACATACAGGAACACTAGTTCTGAGTAATGTCATGAGAATGCAATTATGAAACTATGGACAGGACCCTAGACAATTGAACTTGTACTTCAAGATTAATATATCATAGCTTAGAGCCAGTAAAAATCAAACCAAAATCACTCCTGTCGTATCTGTGGTAACTGTGGAAATGAATCTTTCTGAAAACAAAAATAGTTGGCAGGGTATTACCTAGTATCCTTGCTAGCATTTCCCTTCAATAAAATTCTAGGGAATATGTTCAAAACTGTCTCAGGGATTTTGGAGCACAAGTCCCTTAATTCATTGCAATTTGTGCTTGAAAATCCCTTTAGGTATGTTTTTCAAATCTTTCCTCTAATATATGTACGCTAGTGGTTGAGCATGTAATTTTTCTTGTTATAACCTGCATTCCATATGTAGTTAGCAAACTCGTGCTTTATTAAGTATTTGAGATAATTTGACAGTAAGGAGCAATATGCCAAACTCCTTTCTCTTCCATCAACTTAATGGCATGTTAACACTCTGTTTTAAAACAAAAAATGGTTGTTTTTTACTCTTGATCTTTATTTTCGCAGTTTGAACATATAATCTGTCATAGCAAAGGCCACCAAGTAAGCAGCCGTCTGGCTAAATTTTTTGCTGTATTCCAAGATGATGGATTTTGGTTAACTGCAGCGCTTTAAGTGTAGACATCCTAATTTTGGGGCACTAAATTTCCTGGTGCCCAATGCAGCTGCATGCTGCTCCAGCCCCTGCTCCACCTCTTCTGTGGGCTGAAGACTCAGATTTTCTACATGTTTAGTAAGGTGCTGTGTACATTTAAAAACCTACATCAAATGATTTCAGTCATTGGATGGAAGGTTCTTTGTATGCAAAATGTTATGCAATGCATGGTGGACTTGCTACATTATATCCTGTTAATAAATTTTTTTGTTAGAGTGGAAAAGGCACTTTTAAATTTGTGATTTGGGATAGTATAGTATGCTTCTAAATTCCTCATCTCCATATTACATGGAGATATTTGTGCAGTTGAATCTTCATGAGGATTAGCAGTGTGGTGGCTACATGGGGCAGCCCATGGTTAATGAATACTAGTGACTTGTCCCTTGTACCTAACATTCTCTGGTATTATCCTTTTACTCTTTAATAGTAATTGCCTCTAACTCCCTATGTCATTGTGATATTTGTTTTATATTCCCCTCAACCCCAAGAGGTTGGGGGATGTGTGTGTGTGGATTTAATGCATCCATTGTCTTGTCTATGGCTTTTTCAGTGTGTTTGACTTCTTTAGCCAGTTTGTAGAATTTCAGGACCATTAATGTAGATTTTTTTGGTCTTGTAGAAGTTCCACCATCTAAGATTTGAATTAATATGTATTAGAGCTGAATATTAACTTGTCAATCAACATAGCTTCTGTTTGCAACACATAAGAGCTGTATATACAGGAAGAATATGTTGTCATGTGACTGATATTGACTTTAAGGTGCAGAGCTAAACTTTGCTGGAAGTCTTGAGTTAGGCTCATTTACTGACTGACAGAAGATGTGAATATAAATTTTGATCTAGTCCCTGGAATCATTTTCTAGCAATAGTTTCACTTGCTGATCATCTTCTGTAATTTGAAACTATCTATCCCAATCTGCTCAACCTCTCTTTTTTAAAGATGGTCTGAAATGCTGTTTAAGATGGGTGGACTTAGATATATTTAATTTTTTTTCTTTTTTATGAAAGATAAGCCAAGGAAAAATAGGAATAAAAATTCTTCAGAGATCACGATTGTCTACAGCAGATGAACAAACAAACCCATTTTTCATCTAAAGCTAGTTAATTCTAAATATCTTCCACTGAGTCAGAATGTAGCCTGGGGTATCAAAACAGCAAGACAGTACACTGTCTGTTACTGACATGTATCCATCAAGGTTCTTTCACAGTAATACTGCTTCTTACTGTATAGAAAGGAAAGGCGAGAGGTAGAATTTGATTCATACTGCCTTAATCTTTCTAGTGCAACGTCTCACTTCCTGTCCAAAAACTGAACCATGCCATTCTGTTTCCTTTTTCTTTTTAAACTGGGGACAAATTTTAATCTAATGTAATAGCCACTTTGAGTCATTATGGATCTTGTCACATGGAAGACTATAATGTTGAAAATATACAGTTAATTTTTCTTGCACTTGGCAAATTTCAAAAACAATATATTAATTGTTCTTGATTTTTATCAGTAAGCTCACTAGAAAAAGGCTACCAGATAAGCTAACGCACAAATGGCAAATTTAACTTTGTACATACAGTAGACTCTCAATTATCCAGGGTTGGGTTAACCAGGAGGTCAAAAAAAAATATGCTTAGCTTGGAGGGCCGGCTCTGGCTTTGTTGCTACCCGAAGCACAAAAAAACCTCAACCCCCACCAGGGCACCGGGCAGCCAGTGAACCAACACTCCTTTCCCCCCAGTGCAGGGTGGCTGGTGAACCAACCCTCCCATATTTTCTATCGATGGTGATTATCCGGGATTTTATTATCCAGGATTCATTTTCTCCCTATCATCCTGGATAATCAAAAATCTACTGTACTTTACAAGAATCACAACACTTCAGAGTTAAATGATACAAATCAGTGGTCAGTACAGAGGATAAATTAAACAGTGATGTAAAGACATAATGAAAAAATATACTTTGTGCCTGAATCTTCTAATATAGGAGATGAGAAATGAAGATAGATACTTATAAAAGAGATTCCCTTAAGATTTAAAATTATTTCATGGACTGCAAGGAAAGAGTTGAATTGAGACTGCCTTCTGTGCCAGTGTCCTTTGGGAGAAGCCTTTGATTTAATGTTTTAGAAATATAGATGAGAAGAGAAAAGCCTTGATAAATACCTTTTGGCAAAAGTCTGTTTTTTCTTTCCTTCTCTGGCTTAGAACCTGTGCAAGCCACATGGAGCTGTAAATTGCAGGGAAATAACTTGTTAGCCCTCCATTGCTGAGCCTTGGCAATAGAAATGTCAGTCACTTTTAATGAAGAGCACTGTGAAGCTTGCAAATTTCTACCTTCCATCCGCAGAAGTTGGCCCAATAAAATATATTACTTCACCCCTGCCAGAGTCTCTTAATGGCTTTTTCTGAAGTGATCTTGTGTAGTTAAGATCTGTTGTTCCAGTTTACGTTTTATGTTTATTGGCTAAAATCCCCTTTTAGCAATTTCATTGATTTGAGATTAGTTGGATGGTGAATTTTGCATGAACTAACATTCAGTCAAAAAACTTTATCAGATTCTTATGAGAAGACATCATGTTGCCATGAACTAACATATCAGACCTACCAGTAAAGCAAAACTATTATGGATATCCTGAAGCTTGCTCTGTAACAAATTAATTGAGGCTACGGAGCAGTAATGCCATCAGGCAGGAGCTCATTCCTAAAATACTTAACTTGATGCAGCAAACTTTACATGTTGGTCTCTACTGCATTACACTGTAGAGGGAAAACTGTTGTATGCAGTCCTCAGTCTGAGTAGGTAAATGATTAGCTTTCTGACTGCCCTAGCCTAAGGAAGGAGCAGTCAATCCATATCACAGTGGGGTGTTCCTTCTCTTGTGCAAGAGCTATGTAATCATACTAAGGTGAGCAACATATGAGCCTGTATGATGAGACAAGATGCATACTGTAGTACTGTGAAAAGAGTAAAGTAGTGAATGGGAGTTATGTGGGGTCTTCAGAGTGGGTCAGACTTTGTCTAACTTGCACATATTATTTTTTGCTAAAGATTGGCTTTATAACATTCTTAGGTATGTTTACTGATTCTATAATGTTACCTACAAAAGTTTGGAAAACAAAATTCATCTGCCAAAGTTTGCATTCATTGAGAGACAGAAGGGGTGGGGTTAAGCTACACACACATTGATTGAAACTGTATGCCAGCTACACTTCACTTCCCGTTTTGTTTACTCTGGTGTGGCAATTGTAAAAGTGCAAACTCTTGCCAGAAGTGTGATTGAAAACTAACTTGGTTTCCAAAATAAATATAACTTGTACGCTACAGGTGTTAAAGGATGAGTGGTATGTGAAAGCAGGAAATGTTGTTTGGGGGACACTGGAAGAGGTACTAGTGGAAAAAACAGTGAAAGGAAATTTACATTAATGTTGATGATAGATCAGAGACAGTATAAACTACTGGTTACTTATTTTGGGCAATTTTGATCCGAGTTGGGAAAACTAAGGGCAAAGCCAGCAGCATATTGACTGAGGGGTAAGTTTTTGATTAATATTTGAATCAGTTTTGGAAGACACTGAGTTGTAAAATGAGCGGCTTTTTAAAAAAAGGCATGATTACTTGACTGTTAAGAGCTTTCTGTAACGTTCTCTCAAAAACACAACATTCTTATTTGTCACAACTGAAGACTAGCCAAATCTAAAGATGGCACTTAATGTCAATATCAACCATTTCACTGCTGATCATCTTAACAGAAGCCTCAGGCTAATATGCTTGTCTACTGTTCGATATAGCTGTAAATCAATACCAACCAACATTGCTTCCATCTTGCTCAAATTGAGCCAACTGCTTTCTATCCCTACCCAATTTATACATGGTTCTGCATTAGATCAGAAGTCACAGTGCTGGGTGTCAGTGGTATGCTGATAGGGACTTACCTTCCTTAATGGACTCGTGTTTAACAAAAGGTGACCAGAAATTGGAATGAAACCTTTGATTCACTTCATGTTTGTAGACTGCTGGACAGCCATTGGTTGCTGCTGAGACGGAGGCAGACTATTTTCTAATTCCCTGAATATAAATTCTATAACATGCTGTAATAGAGCCAGCCTCCCTCCGAAAGCACTGAGCTGAGTGACAAAGGGAGGCTTGAAGGGTCAGTGGGGCAGAATATGCCCTTTGTGTTGTATGACAAGTAGTGCTGAATGCAAGTGAGTATGAGGAAGGCACAAAAGGATAATTGCTATTGTCATCAGGTCAGTTCACGTTTTGAAGGTTCTTTGGTGCCAGAAGCACTGTACATTTAAATTTTGTATTCTGCAAAATCTGAATTTGCCATGGGCCATGAGTTGGATAGCACCTTTATTTTAAATTTTAAAAGCAGTAAGTATCGCTTCCTGTCAATAATGAGGAGACTTTTGTCTCAAAAGCAGTCATTTTTTCAGGATTCTGTTAGTGTTGAGGGTCCAGATCAGAACAGTATCTTGGAGATGAAGGCAAACAATATTTTTTTTTTTAAAAAAAAGTGTATTTTTTTCTCAACTAACAGGCAGTCAAAAGTTTAAAACATAGGCTAGACTTAATGGTACTGTAACATACTAGATGGGGACATACATTAAATGTACATCTCTAATGTTAGTACTGAGCACCTTCCTACACTATAGATACCCTATAATTGACTCAAAAAATAAAAGCTGTAATACTTTCCATATAATAAGTATAGAAACATTAAATATCCAGCAAGCACATCCTCCCTTTACATCTGTCCTTCAAAGTAGATGATCCTAATGTAAATTTTTTCCATGTCGCTTTATGAAAATTGTCAAATTACCCCTTAAATCTATAATTGTTCCCAGATAAAAACTACATTAAATAGTAGTTAAAGTTGAGTATAGATCAGTAACTTAAGGATAAAAACATTGCATGGATGTTTTATGTCTTAACAAGGCTTACAAACACAGGAAATTCAGATTTAAGATTAAACTTAGACAAACAGTCAAAATATAGAAATACAGTGAACGGACCTCAACATTAAACTTCACTCTGTAGTGATGCCATGCAATAACTTGTACAATTGTGATTAGTGCAGAAGTGTTTAATCCCATTTTAGATTAAAATAACTTTGAGGAGTCTGATGCCGCCTTGAAGACTAAACAGATTTATTTGGCCATAAGCTTTCCTAGGTAAAAAACCCACTTCAGATGCAGAGTGTGAAAATTACAGATAGAGGCATGTAATTTTCACACTCTGCATCTGAAGAAGTGGGTTTTTAACGTACAAAAGCTTGTGCCCAACTAAATCTGTTTAGTTTTTAAGGTGCCACCAGACTCCTTGTTTTTGAGGATACAGACTAACACTGCTACCTCTCTGATACTAAAATAACTTAGAGACACATTAGATTTTTCATTTCTTCCCCTCCTCCGCTCCGTGGTATCACATGACTGCATCTTCCCTAAATGGGTTTTGGTTTCATCCTTATTGCGAGTAATAAAAACTGGTGGCTTGTTTGAAAGAGGGAATTTTCCATTTGTAGCATAAATCCTATTGAGAACAAGAGAAAGTGGCAGCCATTTTGAAAGAAGGCACTTGTTTATGAACAAATTTTAATTTATGAAGACTAGCAACCAAAGATGACTGTTGATCCTTAAAAACAAAAAAATCTCTACTTCAGATATAGCCAATGCATGATATTTTGGTGAGTTTTATATATAAAGAAATTTTTACTTGTAAATTCCCAGAAAATTCATTTCGTACTTTAAGAGCTGTGATTTTTGGGGAGGGTATTCTGTAGTCTTCCTACAAACAGTGGTTGAATCCTATTTAAGGTGCAAATCTCATTTTACCTCTAACTATTGAACTGTAACCAGTGCTCCCATGAAAACTTGCTCTCCCACTTGTAAGCTTGAAACTAAATGCTTTCTTCCATGCATAGTTGCTATAGGATTGCTCCTAGGTTGCCCTGTTGAAACAAGGATCTACGGAGTTCAGGTTTTGTACCTAAGTTTTAACATCCTCCTGCCTTAATGTAGCAGTTTTAAATGAGCTTTGTTTTAAGAAATTCAGCAAGGTTGTTTCTTCTTTGGTTCTCAGCACTTGTTAAAATGCTTTAAATCATGTATCCAATGTGTTGAATAGTGTTGATGCTACATATACCTGCCCATACAGCATTTCTGTTAGAATAATTGTAAATGCATAATAAACCTTCCTGTGGCTCTTGATTAGATTGTCTTCCTGCTTGAGCAATTTCTGAAATAGATGTTATCTCGAGTGTGAAGTCAGTTTGATTTTTATTATCCTTGATTCATTTTTAGGCAGTTACAGATTAAATTAATATTCTATACTGTTATATTATTTCCATTGTCCCATAACAGTAGTGAATATTTGTATGTATTGATACAACACAAAATGTGGATGGTTATTTAAAGAGGAATATTTCCACCAACATTTTCCATGTGAAAGCCTTACCAGCCTAATTTTAGATTTCAGTTTCTATTGCATTTACTGTTTTTGATGGTTCTTAAAAGTAAAGTTCCTCCAACAATTCATTAGAATAAACAGCAAGGAAAAAGTCTGGCAAGCTTTTGAATAACGCAAATGGTTTGATTTAGAACTGGTTGTGTAGTCAGTTATGAGAAGTTACCACCCAGCATCGATAGCTTTCTAAATTAAAAAGTTTTTATTTTTTGGGCTAGAGCCCAAGTGTGTGCATACATTCCAAAAGATGGCAAACTTTAAAACTCTCACTTGGGAGTTGAAGCTTGTTTCTATAGCTTCTTCATGGGATATACTGAACAGTAAAGAGCAATAGTTGCCCCTTGGAGTTTAAGCTCTTCATAATATGTAAAGTGAATAGCAATGTGAGTGTTTTTGCTGCAAAGTTACTATACTGACTTTACTAGGTAGAAGGTCTGACTAACAATGTTTTCACGTAGGTCATGCCTTTCTACGCAAAGGCATATAGATGATACTTTGGATTATGAATGCCAAGAACTTTTCCATACACAGTACTATGGAGTAAGGCTTGAGAGGAATATATTAAATCTGTTGGTTTTTGCAAACTCACTCTGATTTATCTGTTCTTAAAGGGCTACCGTTCTCTTCAAAAGGGTTGTAATCGTTCTCCCTTTTATATAGAACTGTGGCCTTTCCAACATTACACATTAATTTGCTTTCCCACTCCCCATCATGGGTTGGTCAGAGGACAGTCTAGAACTTGATGGGCTTTTTCTCCACATGCTATTCTTGGTCCACTGTCTTGAGTAACTCCAATTCTAGATCCTGACTTCAGATAATTCGAGGAGTAAAATTACAGTAAATGAAGTGAATGAAATAAGCTGTGCAGTGTGAGCCTAGCGCTTGAATTGATGGACTTGAGGGCCAGATATGGCTGACTTGCTCTGTTAGAGGAGAATTATGTTGGATACATATTTTGACTAGGTGAGGGAATAGACTGACAGAATGGAAGGAGTGTGTGTTTGTGAAATGTTTAGGAAGTAAAGTTCATAAAAACTATAAGCTACACTTAACACAGGCTAATCCACCTGCATTTCATTTTGAATCGGTTATGACTGAAGTTCTCTCTCACTGCCAAGAATCATTTAAATAAAGGCTTGTATGTTTCAAAAGACTGTCATTAGTCTTGTGTCTCTTAATACTTTCTCATTTTTCCGTTAAGGTTCATTCTTTGACATTGCCCATGTCTTTCATAGCACAGTTAGTTTTTCCTTACTCAGGCCAATAAATGAAATCACAGCAGGATTAAGTGTATGTGGTGTTGGTGTGTTTTTTGTAAGTGAAGAAAGGTGTCTTGGGTTTGGACACAATTTGTGGTCAGACCAGTCCCTCGGACGAGGGCCAGTTGGACCTATGCTCAGGTGACAAGCCTTGGAACTACATTGTTTGTTTGCTAAGCAAAATGCAGGCCATCTGTGAAATGTGACTGTGATGAAGAGTGAAGGAGTGAGCTTTGTTCAGTGGGGAGAAAGTTGTCTCATTTTGTTCTTAGAGTGATTAATCTGACTCTTCTTAAGGAACAAATTAGAGGAAATTGCAAGTGAGTGCGATTCCATCCTTGAACTGTAAGGTAAAAGGCTCTGAAGCATTTGAGTTGATTTGTTCTGATTTGTTCTCATGATGATGTGGAGTGTGGAATAACCCTCTCCTTCTCCTCCTCCTACAATGTTGAGTGCAGAGAATAAACATAAAGACAAGATTAGGCATTGTTGTTCCATAGTATTTTACAAGATAAAGTAAACAAAATGATTAAAAGGTAAACCACTGCTGGAAACTGACTAATCCACCACTTTTGAGTTATGAAGCTGATTTTGGCTTTTCAGATATGACAAAAATGTATGGACTTGATCTTCAGTGGGAGTGTTTACACTGACTGTAATTGGCTAAGCTAAGAATGCTCCATTCCTAACTAGAAGTATAATATTGGAAATGTATTCAGGGTAGAAGTAGCTGTTAATGAACATGTCTATGTCCATTTACTTCAATTGCTGGCTGGTTTGAAGCCTGAAAAATTGACCTTTAGGTCAGTTTCTAAATTAATGCTACAGCTTCATAAAGAGGAAGTACCTTTATGGTAGTATTGAGTGGTGACCTAATCAGGTTTCAGAGTGGTAGCCATGTTTGTCTGTATTAGCAAAAACAATGAGTCCTTCTTGTGGCACCTTAGAACTAACCAATTTATTTGGGCATAAGCTTTCATGGGCTAGAACCCACTTCATCAGACACATGGAGTGGAAAATAGAGAAGCAGGCACACGAAAGTTTGTACTCAAATTTCTTGTCTCTAAGGTGCCACAAGGACTTCTCATTGTTTTGACTTAATAAGGGTTTCCGTACTGTACGTGTGCAGGAAGTGTAAAAGAAACAATCAAAGCAGCAGCAATACCAGCTCAAGATATTTCCATTAGTAAGAATTAATATATATATAAAACGTTAAGAATGATTTATTGTGTTAGAAATGGCACATTAGTAGTTACTTCAGATTCTTGCCACATGGAAAATAAGAGTTGTTTTGTTTTTGTTTTTTTTAAAATAGAACCTTAAGTATTTGAGACCCAGTAAACACTGGAATCCTAATATTTGAAAGATTCTGTAAAATTAAAATCATGTCTGTGTTCCATGATGGAGCATAAAATTATATGAAGCTTCTGAGTGAGCTTTCTCTTCCCATTGTCAAGACACTAACCTGCTCTGGGCTTAGTTATTAACGTGAGTGTGTGTGTTCTCTGTAGCTAGGGAAAGGATTTTGCATTCAGATTTTGGAGTCAAGTTCTCTCTCTCTTCCCCCCTTGCCCCCTTTTCCCCCCCAAGTGCATGAGTGGTAACCGGAAGATGTGGGCTCTGTGACCATAGATGAGTCTCCATGCCTCAGTTCCTCTTCATGGGGATAATTTACCCTACTGTGATGTTTGAGGCTTAATTCATTAATGTGATAAAGTGCTTTTGAGATCACATAGTGGAAGTTTCCATATTCAGTAAGTACATTTCATAGATGACCCTATATTTCACTTGTAGATTCTCACTCCTTTTTCAGGAGAGGAGCGATGTTCTCTGAGACATCTTCTCTAATGTACATTCGGGATATTGAGCTACAAACAGACTGGCTTCTATTTACCAGCAGAGGCAAATTTGCTTAAGTTTGTTGCCGATGACGTTTACTTCTGATCTGAACATATTATATAGCTTGTGGTTTCCAGGATAACTGAAACACAACTGATCTTTTTAAAAAACAAACAAAAACCCCAAAAAACAGAAAATAACTTTCTTTAAGTGTCTTTGGTTGTTGCCCTATTACTACTTGCCAGGTTTTTATAATCTTTAAAACATAACAAAAATCTCCCCTAGGATTATTTTATATGTATGATTGTTATTCTGTTTCTGACTTGAAAGCCTTTGGGGTGAAAGGTTAAAGATGTGGTACCTCTTTGTTGCCATACAATACACTTCCTTAGCCTGAAACAAGGAGATGGGTACAGTGCTGTAGGCATTAATGACTAACCAGGAAATTGGAAGCATTAGTGTGCATACATTTATTTCTAATAACTCAGTTAACCCAGAGAGCATCTTGCATTCAAAATGGATGCAGCTGGAGTATAAATTTATTTGATTAAAAAACAAATAGAATTACAGGGTTTTCAGTTCATACTTCAACATCTGTTCTATGTTTAGGCATTGCTTGTAAAAACTAACATTCAGGTTGGCTATGCAAGGGTTAACCCATTGATACTTAGAGGGGAGCCCATTGATAAGGTATGAGAACAGCAGGAGGAGAGAAACTGATCCTATTGTTTTGTTTCTCTGCTAATGAGTTTCCAAATCACTGGGCCCCTCTTCTACACCAATCTGTCTGAGGTAATAGTGAGCAGTGGCTCTTATCAACTACTAGGGTGAAGTTTTTTCCTTGTCTTGGAACGAAAACTTGTCACTAGATCTGTAAGAATCTCTCTGATTTCTCCTTGCTACAGAATAGTTTGTGATATTACACAAGGTATTTGTACTGTACCTGGTGCTGTGGGGTGTAACAGGCAATTGTCTCCCTGATGCTCAGTGCCCACTATCAAAAGAGGCTTGTATTTGGAGAACAAGTACTTTGATAGGTTGTTTATTTTTTAATTCTGGTAGGTGACATGATAGTTGCAGAACATAACTTTTCTGTTCTTCAGTTGGGAGCAAGGGAGTCTGTAATGCCCACCAGATGCAAGCTGTGTGGCTTGCAGTGTGTCAGGAGTATGATTCAGGGAGTTTAGTAGAACTGAATCCTATTATAACTTATTAGGCCTGGTTACTTCAGTGCCTTCATTTTTGCTTAGTAGTTACAGTTGTGTAGCTCAGTCAGGATGTTTCGGTGTTGCAGGTGAGAGCAAGCCTCACAGTGAGGGTAAACAGACTTGCACTAACAGGTTTTGATCAAGTGTGCTAAAAATAGTGGTGTAGGTGTGGCCCAGGTGACAGTTTGGGCGCTCAAGCTCACTGACCCACCCCCTGGGGCTGAGCTTTGATGGCTAAACCTGACTCTCAGCCAGAGTCTCAGCAGCCACAGTTCTATTTTTAGTGCACTACCTGGAGCCCTGCTAGAGAGTAACTGGGCAGGGGGTTGCTCCCATCTGCAGTGTAAACATACCATAGAGAACTGAGGATATCTCCAGGTCCAGTAAGGGCTGAACTGGGGTCAGAACAGAGACCTGGAGGTGCACCAGAGTTCTCTAATGCATTCTGGGTGTCAATTTAATGTTAGCTAGATTACTTCTGACCACTTTATCTAGAGGGAGGATTTTTTTTTGGTTTAGTTTACATCTTATTATTTTTTCTGGTTCTTCGAAGCAGTGGGAGATTGACCACTTTTGTTGATGGATGGCTCTGCTGGATTAGTTTGAAACTGTATATTTGGACTGGTTAGCTCTTTTCTCTATATTTTCAATCAGATGTAGTATAGTTTTTTGTGCTACATTTTAGATGCTTTGCAAGCAAGCATCTTACAGACTTAATTGCTGGAAGCTCTGAAGGCATCCCTGAATGATAAGATACTCCCCCCTGCCCCCTCCCTCACCCTTACCATATGCCCAGGTAGTATGCCAGTCTCAATTTCCCTCCATGAATAATACAAATAAATATTCACTGCCTCTTGTTAAATTGCCTACTTGTCTTTTTGAGGACACTGCCATTCTGTAATACTTCTTGTTTCAAACTATTAATAGGACGTAGCTTCTCCGGATGCTTGGGCCATCTCCCATCACAAACAGTAATTTAAAAAAACTTCTAGGCTTAATAACAATCTATTTTTATGTGGGCCTTTGTCCAAGAGTGTCCTCTGATACTGGCTATTCACAGACTTCCCTACATAAGCATATGTTCTTGTTCACTGGTGTGTAACGGTTGAATGGTAGCTGTTGTTTGGCGTGTGCTTGGTCAGAAGTGCTCCAGATGTCAGGGTGGAGTTGGGGGAGATGGTTGGGGCATCAGTGCTGAACTCTCAATGAATAATGGTTAAATTGAATTTGTCAGGATATAAAGGTGCAGGAACTCCCAAGGCAGGCCTAAAGAGAATTATAGTATGCTCAGTGCAGAACTAATAGGGCTCCTTTTAACCTTTGGAGTTCACTGGATTCTGGGGATGTCTTTCACAAGAAATAAGTGACTGACTGTTATGTAAGCATGTTCTTTCTGTAAGTGTTAATGGAAAAATGTATTATCATTTTTCTTTTAGTCATATGTTTTTCAGCTGATTATCCAGAGTAAGTGGATGTCTTTTGAAATGGACTGTAGCCTTGTCCTACTATACCAGGGTACAAAAGGGGGTCTATTCTCATTGATGCACTTAATCCTCTTTCACACTGTGGGAGCTAGGTAAGTATATAGAACATATAGTCCTCTTGGACTGCCTTTCATCTGTTGTGATGTATCAGTCAAGCTACAGTATACAATAATTGAATTTTTAGTCTGTTTCTTTAAAAACATGTTTAGAAGTCAACATTTCTATATGTATTCAAACATCTTCCTTACAGGTAATTCAGCTACACTGAGATGAATTATGGAAAGATTTATTTTAGCAATACTTGATGTAACAATCAGTTCAGTATTACTAAAATTTACACTTTATAAAAAAACCCAAGCTTGAAAACTAAGTTAGAAAAGACATATTTGTAAACTTGCTGTCTATTTGATAAAGAAATCACTAAGGAAAAACAGATCCCTATGCTGTTTTTGAATAGAACTGCACTTACAATAGATTTTTTTCTCTATTTGGAGCAGCAATGTTAGCGAAATTCACTGAAATTCTTTTCCCAATTTTTTTAAAGTGGCAGTTTAAAAAAAAGTATTTGCAAATTTAGATTAAGTTAGTGTGGGGAAAAATGATTAACTGGTACAGCAGGAAAAATTACTTTAAAACATGATGCTTTCACTTCTTTGAATGATTCCAAGTGTTTTGTCATCAAAAGACTTCTGGAATATCACTATCTAAAACAAAAGCTAATGACAGAGAGGGCATCCTACAAACGTGAGATAATAGCAGAAGGCAGATGTGGATGGAATGAGCCACAAAGACAAAGTGCTTTTAGAATTGCACACGGCAGGAGCTAATACCATTTGTAAATATGGTGGAAAGTAGGCAGAGAGGTAAGTGGTGACAACAATTGGATTTCCCTTGACACTTCTTGTGTATCACACAATCCCCATACCAGGGTAGCTGAGCTCTTAATGTAAGCTTCTGCCTTTAACAATAGAAGCCTGAAAGACTTGTGTTGCAAAGACTAACAATAAAGTAGGAAGGGTTCCAGTGATATTGGAAAGCTGTAGAAGACACTGTGTATAAGGCTTTCCTTGGAGAGCCCATTTAACAGATAATGGTGTCACTGATTTGCAATAAACTAGTTGGATAGCTATATTGATGCTGGGAATGTTTTAGCACCACTGAAATATTTTGGTTACAGACTACTGAATTTTTATCCCAATTTTAGTGTGTTTCAGTGGAGCATGGCTTTTAGTACATTCTGACTGGCTTGGTTGAAACTTTGTAAAGTACTACAATTTTTGAAAAAGCAAACAATTAACATCTAAAGGCTAGTATGGAAGCGCTAGATCTAGCTGCATGTTATAGTGGAGACTAAATTGTGTTCTATCTTATTGTAAGCTTTTCGTTGTGGAGTATGTGGCTTCTTATGTTTAAAGAATAATTGTTCAGGGAAAAAGTCATGGTTTTGGATAGATTAAAAAATGAATTTTGGAAATTGTATGAGAAATCCTTACGACTTCCCACATGATTTAGCAGCACTGCTCTTATTCTTTTTGACATGTTGTTGTTGCTTGAGGACCCTAGTGTTCAAGTTTTAGGACCTGTTGAGTTAGGAGGAGGCTAAGATAAGAACTACAAAAAATAGCTTGCATTATATTATTTAAACATCTATGGAGAAAATTCACAGAAGAAAAAGCATTTTTGTAATCCATGTAGAGTTCTACTCTTCTTCAAAACTCTTTCCCCTCCCCCTCCGTTAATATTTTTGACTGGCTGGGAGTGGAGATAAATAGTAACTTGAACTTGTAAATTATTCCCCATATGCCTCTCAGGATGTGGCAATTTAATCAAAGTTCTCCCCATGAAATTCCTTCTATCTTAATAGTTCGAAATGTTTTGGATGCCCTACTTGGTACTATATATATGGTGTGATAGGTGTGTGTATCAATACAATATTGCAATGCAGTAGCATCTATCTCACTTCTTGCCTTTCTGAAAGATAATTGAGGAGAAGGGTTGCGTAATCCCTGATGTGTACTCTTGTGGGACTACAGACATGCCGGCTTTAACAGGTCTGCATTTAGAGATAACAGCTGTTTTTACAAGATGTGTAGTTCTGCTGTGTACCAGGCGCACAATCTCTGCTTCTCAGTGGCTGTCACTGAATGAAGACTATGGGGACGGATTAAATTGTCTGGTACTCCCTTGAATCAGCAAAGGAAACCTTGTGGCCCCCTCAGTTATTTTGCAAACTTGCACTGATGCATCAAATCATATATATTCCCAAGAAATAGTATTTCACTGTCTTTAATAAGAATGGCTGTGTCTAAATGGATAACTAATATGTAGCCTAAATACAGTGTAATAAGTCTTCTAAGCATCACTATTTGATACTTAATGTGATTCAGCAGCCCGACCTTAATATATAAAGTTGAGAAACAATGCTAATGTAAATCTGGATTCTAGAAGGTGTAATGCTTCTGCAACTATTACTTAAATCTGGTTTAATGTTGTATATGCATAATCATTTAAACTGTTAAAAGCTGAGGTGAATTGCTCAGCCTTTTCATGGTGGCAGTAAGGAAGATGTATCCATTTTAAAAGACAAAACAAAACATTCAGTGCTGATACTTATTTTTTCCCCTTGTAGGATTTTGTCGAGAGTCTTCCACAGAACATGATCCACCTCCTAGTAAGTACTAGATGTAAATGTTCTTGTTCCTTTCCAGAAAAGGATTAGTGCAGGAGCAGTTCTCTAGTGTGTATCAGTGGGATGTAAATTATATTGAAATCTTAAACTTCATGAAATGTCTGCTAACTCTCCTTTGGCAGTAGCTGCTGTGACAAAGCTCCAAGTCTGTACTTGTGGGTCCTGCGCTTCCTGGCAGATTTAGGGGCCTCAGAAACTCATCTAGGCCCCAGAGTGACCTCCCTTTTTCGGTATAATTGGCAAGAGTCACCACCTAGTGAGTTACCTTCATCACAGGCCAGTATGGAAGATGGAAAAGGGGGGAGCCCGGGCCCACCCTCTACTCCGGACTCCAGCCCAGGGACCCTAATAGTATCAGCTAAGACGGCTGATCTTTTATCCACAAAACGCAATACAATTCCCTGGGCTACTTCCCCACAGCAGTCCCCGCTTCTTCAAACTCCACTTCACCCTTACCTCAGGGCCTCCTTCCTTCTGTATGATATGTTGTTCACCACTCAGTCTCACCAACAGCATAACTTCCTTCCACAGCTCCTGACACCCACAGCCCACCTGACTAAATGGGAGGTTTTTATGTGGTTTCAGCCAGTCCCTGATTGGCTTCAGGTGTCCCAATTAGGCTAGCTGTTTCTACTCCTTTCTAGAAGGTTCTTAATTGGCCCCAGGTGTCTTGACTGGTCTGGAGTAGCCTTTGTTTGGCTATCCAGGGAACAAGGACCTGTACATTCTGAGGCTGATATACCTGCCTTCCAGCACTCTCCTATATCCTTCTGGTCTGACTCCATCACACTGCCTTTTGCTTGATTATATTGGCATCAGGAGAGGAAGGTCTTCCAGAGCTCCTTGCATGGCTAATGACTTCCCTTCCTCTGGTGGTTGTCTCCTTCCACAGCTTGAGTGCCATTCCATACAGTGGCTTTAGTGTGCTGTTGAATCTGAGGAGCATGTGATCCCCACAGAGTTGGCTTATGCGAGCTCATTAAGGCCCATAAGGGCTGGATATGCTCTTTATTATGCTTAGTCTAGCTCTCATGTCCTAGAAATACAGGACTGGAACGGACCTCAAGGTCTTTTAGTTCAGTCCCCTGCCTTCAAGGCAAGTGGGAATGCGGGCTTACTTGTGATCTGAACTACTTGTATGTTCTGCGTGGCATCATGTTATACTATTGCTAGATTACCAAAGAGGCCTTAACTTGGATTTGCACACATTCCTTGAATAGCTAACTGTGACTGATACCCTGATGTTGGCTTATGCTCTTTATGAAAAGCCTATTTAGTGCGGTGATAGAAGTAGGTGTTCTACAAACAAGAGTATTTTGTAATGGTTGCAATGCTAATTGCTTTTCAAGATTTTTATGGTATTTTCCCAAGTCTTTTAAAGCTTGTGTTCTCAATGTGGGGCATTGAAACAATCCTCCTTTTCAATATAGTTAGACGGGAGTGGCTGGAAGTCAAAGCCACACAAATTCAGATTAAAAACAAGGCACAATTTAACAGTGATGTTGATTTAACCATTGGAACGAACTACAAAGAGAAGCAATGGTTTGTCCATTTCTTGATGTCTTCAGATCAAGACTGGGTGCCTTACAGGAAGATATGCTGTAGCCCATGGTGGGCATGCATGCCAAAGACTGCACACAAGCTGATTTTCAGTGGCACTCACACTGCCCTGGTCCTGGCCACCAGTCTTGTGGGGGTGGTGTCTCTGGATTTTAATTTTAAATGAAGCTTCTTAAACATTTTAAAAACCTTGCAGCAGTGACAGAGTCCTGTGGCACCTTAAAGATTAACTAAAGTTTTAGAGCATAAGCTTTCGTGGGCTAGTACCCACTTCGTCGGATGCATGCAGTGGAAGTATTCAGGGGCAGGTATAAATAGGTAGGCAAGAATCAGGTGGGAGATAACAGGGTTAGTCCAATGAGGCTGAACCAGCTTGTTATCTCTATCTCTAATCAGGGAGGGTGAGGTGTTCCTCTAGCAGCTGAACTGGAGGTGTGAATAGTGAGAGAAGAGAAGCTGCTTTTGTAGTTAGCTAGCCACTCGTAATCTTTGTATCAAATTTGCAAATGAATTGCAGCTCTGCAGTCTCTCTTTGCAGTCTGGTCTTGAAGTTTTTTTGCTGCAAAATGCTGACCTTTAAATCTTTTGTAGTGTGTCCAGCGAGGTTGAAGTGCTCTCCTACAGGTTTTTGTATATTGCCATTCCTGATATCTGATTTGTGTCCATTTATCCTTTTTCGTAGGGACTGTCCAGTTTGGCCTATGTATATAGCAGAGGGACAAGCCAAGTGTCTACAGCCAAGCACTGAGGTGCAATTGTATTTGCTCCAACCCCTCAGACAGAGACCAACACCTACAAGATCTCCACCAAGCTTACTCAAAACTACAATACCCGCACAAGGAAATAAGGACACAGATCAACAGAGCCAGACGTGTACCCAGAAGCCTGCTGCTGCAAGACAAGCCCAAGAAAGAAAACAGAACACCACTGGCCATCATCTTCAGTCCTCGGTTAAAGCCTCTCAAACGCATCATCAGTGATCTACAACCCATCCTGGACAACAGTCCCTCACTTTCACAGGCCTCGGGAGGCAGACCAGTCCTGGCCTACAGACAACCTGCCAACCTCAAGCATATTCTCACCAGCAACAGCACACCGTGCCATAACAACTCTAGCTCAGGAACCAATCCATGCAACAAACCTCGATGCCAACTCTGCCCACACATCTACACCAGCAACACCATCACAGGACCAAACTAGACCAGCCACACCATCACTGGTTCATTCACCTGCACATCTACCAATGTAATATGCTGGCACATAATGGCGTAATGTCCCTCTGCTATGTACGTCGGCCAAACTGGACAGTCCCTATGAAAAAGGATAAATGGACACAAATCAGATATCAGGAATGGCAATATACAAAAACCTGTAGGTGAGCACTTCAACCTCGCCGGACACACTATAAAAGATTTAAAGGTCAGCATTTTGCAGTAAAAAAACTTCAAGACCAGACTGCAAAGAGACTGCAGAGCTGCAATTCATTTGCAAATTTGATACAATCAAATGAGGATTGAACAAAGATTACGAGTGGCTAGCTAACTACAAAAGCAGCTTCTCTTCTCTTGCTATTCACACCTCCAGTTCAGCTGCTAGAGGAACACCTCACCCTCCCTGATTAGAGATAACAAGCTGGTTCAGCCTCATTGGACTAACCCTGTTATCTCCCACCTGATTCTTGCCTACCTATTTATACCTGCCCCTGAATACTTCCACTGCATGCATCCGACAAAGTGGGTACTAGCCCACGAAAGCTTATGCTCTAAAACTTCAGTTAGTCTTCAAGGTGCCACAGGACTCTGTCACTTCTGCAATTCCAGACTAACACAGCTACCCCTCTGATTCTTTAAAAACCTTATTTACTTTATATACAACAATAGTTTAATTGTATATTATAGACTTCTGGAAAGAGACCTTCTAAAAAACAATAAAATGCATGCAAAACCTTAAATTACAGTGAATAAATGAAGACTCAACACACCACTTCTAAAGTGTTGCCTACCCCTGCTGTAGCCAAACACAAGTTATTGGGTTCAATACAAGGGTAACTGGGTGAAATTTAATAGTTTGTATAATAGGTAAGACCAGATCTGATTGTCCTTTTTTTGTCTTAAATTCTAAGGTTGTATGAAGAGATTGAATCCTACATCTGTATTTCCTGGCATATGACACTTCACTATATTTAAGTGCACATGTTCATGATCAGTGAACACAAAAATCAAACTGTTGAACAATTTCCTTGACATGAAATATTTAAGTAACTGACTTCTTCAGGAAGTCATCTGGCAAGACTTGCTATGAAGATATCATAGTAGTAATCACTTAGTGTGCCATGAATACCAGTATTTCTGAGAAATCTGGGGAAGTGCCTTACATTTCTGTATATTACCTTCCGTCTGCAATGTCATTTAGTGACCACTGAGGAAGATTAGTAGTATCTCTAATTTACAGAGGAAGAAAATTATTGGGTGTTTATGCTAAAATGTTAGCAGTGAAATATTTAACTGTTTAGATCTGAATTATTCTAACTGAGTTTCAGAGATCTCATTCCATATAGCTGAATGCCCAGGGCACATCTCAGAGTGACTATTTCACGTTGTCTGTGGTGATAAATGACTGAATTTGCATTGATTTACACTGCGGACACAGTTGAAAGTTCTTGTGGCAACCATAATGGCTAGTGGCTTAATTTTTTTAAATGAAAGCTTTTGATTCTAGAAAACCCACATTCTACAGAATTGTGGGCTACACAAGTCTCTAATTAGAGGGCACTTATAGTATTTAACTCAAACCAATAGCAGTTCTGTTTTTGCTTTGCTGTATCAAGCAATGATTGAGTCATAACACAGATCATTTGCATGTGTGGGCCAGACTTTCAGAAGAGCTTACTTCCCAGCTTCTCCCACTTAGCAAAGTGGTCACAAGGCCAAAAGTGCTAAGGACCCAAAATGCTCTTAGAGAAGTACTGCACACTTCAGAAAGTCTGATCCATAGCTTCTGTACTAAGCTCCAGTGAAGCCAGTAGTACTGCACTATTTATCTTATTTGCATTCCAGTGCAATACAGAATTTCAAGAACAAAGTGTAGATATGTACTTCTACCCCCATTATGGGGGTATGTTAAACTGTTAGGGATCTGTTTCCTTTCCATTATGTTCATAAATGGAAAGTAAGCTTAGCTCTGTTATGTCCCATATTAATGGAAGGTATTGCTTATCACATAGTGAAAAATAACCCAAATGATGACTAGTCTTTATATTTATCAGGCAAGACTAGATATCCAACCATGATGTGTGTGTGCGCACCTCAACTTTAGCTTTTGAGATATCCTTGGGCTGCTACACTGTTGCATATTTCCACTTCAGCAGTCTGTAAGATTGGAATATTTCTATTTAAATGTTTGTTTTTGTTCTGTATTCCAGAAGGGTTAGCATTTTAACTGATTTCCTGCTACTATCAATACTTAGGAATCCTGTGTTGCTTCCTGGTGTGTGGGAGTCTCTTTGCCAAGCCACAGATGCTTAATACAGATGTAGGTGTGAGATATTTGTAAATTTTCAACATTCTGAGCAACTGTTTGTGAGAGGGGGACAGTATAACTTACTGAACTCACATGCTGTTTTGCCTCCTGATGTAGGAATACCTAACATCTGCTCAGTGTGTTGTCCTAAGTACCATAGCCTTTCTACACTTAGAAAGATGACGACCTTATGTAGCATTACTAAGACGCTATCAGAGCTGAGATCTTCAAAGTCCAATGCTATGTCACAGGTTCAGGCTAAGTTCATTTCTATGAGTAGCTCCATATATCCCTTTGATTAGCATAAGCAGGGACAAGGGCAATCAAAGGTCAAGAGAAGTTCAAAATAGCGTAACCTTTTCTTGTTACAAGTTACCCCTAATCCTGCAATGCTCACCAAGCTTTTCTTCATCATCGTGTTTACTATACAGCTGTAAAACTTGAAGAACAAGGCCTGGCCTAATACAAGGGAAGCTGGAAGTCTAGCAGTTTAAGAATAGATGGTATTGCTGCTTAAAACAGGAGAAATAATTGATTTATGTTATGGTACCCAGTTAGGCTGTAAAGTGAGAAAAGCTTAAAGCAACCCTGTGGCTTAAAGGCAGCTCTTTGCTCTGATTTCTGTTCAGCAAATAGGAGGCACCGTAATAAAGGTCATCAGCTCCATGTGCTAAATTATTAATTCCTTTCATGCCACTTGGGCTTGTAAACACTATATCACCAAGAAACAATTGGCACTGTTCGCTTATTGGCTATAGGGTAAGTAACTGGATTGGCAACAGCTGTTCTTCATAATAAGCAGATATTTTGTCCTTTTCGTCATCTTTTAGCGCAAATCTGTTTCCCATATTTTAAGTCTATAAATCTGTATCTTCTCCACCTCACCCTCTTAGCTAAGCTGTTCTTAGAAGTTAAACATGTTGCATGTAATGAATTACAGGAGTACAAAGTGGGGGAGAGGGGAAAAACCAGCCATGTAGTAGGAGCTTTGTGTTGAAAATGGAGTTCTGTGTTTTTTTTGGTGAGTTTAGTAAAAAATGCTTAAAATCCAACACTCCTTGAGAAAGTGGAGTATAATTTGTGCTTGTAAATAGTAGAGCACAAATTATTTATTTATTTGATCATTAAAAAAACATAACGGGGGGAGGGATAGCTCAGTGGTTTGAGCATTGGCCTGCTAAACCCAGGGTTGAGTTCAATCCTTGCGAGCGCCATTTAGGGATCTGGGGCAAAAAATCTGTTGGGGACAGTACTTGGTCCTGCTAGTGTAGACGGGACTGGACTCAATGACCTTTCAAGGTCCTTCCAGTTCTATGAGATAGGCATATCTCTAAAGTTTCAATTTCAATAATAAATAAATATTAAAGTGCATAATTTATTATGATTTAAAAGCAATAGCAGGAATTTGTTTCCTGAATAGGGTGACCAGACAGCAAATGTGAAAAATCAGACAGGGAGTAGGGGGTGATAGGAACCTGTATAAGAGAGAGAGACCCAAAAATTGGAACAGTCTCTCTAAAATTGGAATACTTGATCACACTAGCTCTGAACATCACTATGCTAATGGTACAAGAATAGAAATTTTGCTCTAAATGTTAAACATATTAATTTTTGATATGTTGTACAGAAGACCTGCAGATTTTCTGTGTATACAAGTTTGGCATGCAGTTCAATTACTGAGCAGGACTAATTTTTCACTGTTTGTTGTACTAATGTGTAATGTATTTGCAACAATAATGTGATTGTTGTACATCTTTAAACTTGTTAGATGGAACAAGAGTGTATGCAGTACCTTAGCCTCAGTGTTCAAGGAAATCTGCCACAAACCATAATAATCATTGTAACAAACTATTTAATGTTATATTTGAAGATTGAGAGCAATGTCATTGTGGCATTAAACTGAATAACCCATAAAAGTTGTTGACTTGACTTGAAAAGCTAAAACAAAGATCCTTAAAGAAATGCATACCTCTCACTACATTTGTCTTGTAAGGGGGCAGTTTTTAACAAGTAAGCTTGCATATTGTAGAATAGAATCAGAGGGGTAGCCGTGTTAGTCTGGAATTGCAGAAGTGACAGAGTCCTGTGGCACCTTAAAGACTAACTAAAGTTTTAGCCCACGAAAGCTTATGCTCTAAAACTTTAGTTAGTCTTTAAGGTGCCACAGGACTCTTTGTCACTCATATTGTAGAATGAAACTGAATAAATTATTACATATGTTTGCAGGTGTAGCTTACTGTTTTAAGTGACTCAGTTATTCAAATGTCATTTCCCTTGTGTTGGTGACCATTTCTAACTGAGACTGTTCTCTGCCATCTGACTGACTCAGAAGGCAGCTGACCCCTCCTCCTGTAAACAGCAGCAGGTAACTTACAGAGGCCATCTGTTGACCCATTACTTTAGCCTTTTCAAAAGCTAAAGAAGTTGTCTGCATGCCAATTTAAATATTAGTGTGCATTTACCCCTTCAACATCTTCAGCGAATTGTCACTTTTACACTAGTTTGGTTTTTTATGTTACAATTCAGCAGTATATGAAGATACACCCACTACTGTAACAGGAGACGGTCTTAGATGAAACTCTTCCCAGTCATCTAACATAAATCGATATGTATTACTTTCTTGTTACCTGTACACTAATTTAACAGTATAGTTAGTGCACTTTCAAAGGGCTACCTCTTCCCTCGCTGGGAGGAGATGGGGACACAAAAGGTAGAAAAAATGATCTAGAAAACATGGAAAAATATGCTACATAACATGAGCGTGTGATCAGTGAGATTGAAGTGCAGTATCACCAAGCAGTGCTCCAAAATACTGGTTTCAAAAATGCCAGCAAGAATAAACCCAGATATAAATGAATACTCAACAGATGGGGCAGTAAAATCTCTCTCCAGTCTCCCATTAGAGTGTAGCAGGATGCCTTTGAGAACCCTAAGCTCCCAATAATAGCTTTCATTTTAACATTTTTTTGTCCATGACTGCTGCTTCATATAGTATATTGCCACTATTTTCATTCCATGTACTAAGATAACGTAGGGGTATAAGCCAGACATTCCTGATAAATGAATCTAAAGGAAAGTAGGGAATGAAGGGCAGTATAACTACAGTGCTCTGCCCACAGTGCACATGTGCTGTTTTATACAAGAATGGTCTGTTATAAATACTTACACTACAGCTACAAATAAATGTTTATCTCATTACTGTAGCATTTGGACACATTTCACGTTACAAACAGATGTATAAACACCCACCAGGAGCAGCAATACTGTCTGTCTTCAATTGTTTGTTAGTCCACCAGGGAATAAATTGGAAAAATAGGAAGATAAAATGCGGGAAAGACTTGGCCAAATACAGACCCTTGTTTTGTGCCATGAAGGTATGCTGCTAGGAGTGAGTTGTGTGGTTTAGGAATGAAGTGTTCTATATTGCTGCATTGTTTTGGTCTTAAGGATAGATATGGGATGTTATCAGTTTTCTTGCTGTTAAATTGTCTTGAGATTCTCCTGCTTGCTGGCTTTAGGAGATAATGGGAAAGTGAAGAGGAGATAAAAATCAAATGATAACCCTACAGAAGCAGAGTCTCAAACCTATATATCCAGACCATAATGAAAAGGGAAAATATAGGAAGTATTACTATGGGAGGGGAAAAAAAGAAATATGACACAATGTCTGGGAATCTTGGACTGACTTTTCAAAAACAAATGCTGATAGTGATTTCTAAGGTGAGACTAGAAGGCTTTATCTGATCTATGATCACAGCTGAACCTATTTCTGGTAGATGGGTCCTTTCTAGATGTAAAGTTCTCCAAAGTTAGGGCTCCTGTCTGGAGTTAGACACACTTATAACCTTGGAGCCTCTTTCCTAGCATAGTGTAGGAAGTGAGTCTAGCTTCCTCTCCCAGCTTCATAATATTCTTCTATATCTGATACAAGCTCAACGCTTCCTTGTGCTGGAGGGAAACTGCTTCTGGTAAAGCCGCTGATCAAATGTTGGGGCCCTCTCCCAAAATTATGCAGTGTTTTGAAGAGGATCTCTTTTCTGATAAGAATCCTCTTGAAGGGGCTCTAGACCTTGTTTGAGTCTCATCTTCTTGACCTCTTCTGCTATTTCTAGAACTGACCCATTTCAGAGGTTAATATATAGAATTTAAAGCTGATGGAGCCTAGAGTTTAGGAATTCTCTGTAAACTAATGAAAACATTAGTTGTTTTCAGAGACAGTTACAAATGCCTGTTTTCTGATGAATGAAATGAATGCTTTAACAAGCAGGTCTGGAAACAATAGCACATGTGGGTATGGAAGATAGAAATCTCTTAAAGGGGCTGCAGAATAAAATAAAACTGCTTAAATAAAAATCCTCATTGGAGTGCTAGTGTCTCTTGATAGGTTGGTGAGATATTAATAAAATGGCATGAATAAATACAGAAAGGTAACTTTTTCTTTTTGCTGTGGAATGTCTGTAGAATAAACTTTTTAAAATACATGATGGTGACTAAATATACTGTGTATTTGTGCTTGTATGTTTATTACTGGGAGAGTGGCATTGGCTGCTTTAGTACTTATAGTTGCGAAATTGTTTTCACCCAATCTGTTTCCAGAGGCTCATGAAGTGGTGAAATTTTTTAGTCTTGGTCTCAGCCCCAAGGCGAGGTTGTGTGGTTTGTTTTTGTTTTTGGAAACTTGGAGTAAAACTGGTTGAACTGTCTAAGTTATTAGTAAAGAGAGTGAAATACTTTTCTCCAGGTGAAAGAATTGTTGAGCTTCCTTTGACTACTTCTAGCCCAGTGCTTTCTATTGCAGAAAGTTAAACTTGCATTGAAATAGCCACAACTGATTATTCTGGCAACATTTGGTTTGCATATGCTAAAGCTATGACCCTCTCACAGAATGTGGAGTAAGTCCATTTTGATAGTTTTAGTAAGATTTGTGCATGCATGTGTGGCATACTGCTAGAGTGAAATGCTTATGGTGAACTGCTACAGTTTGTAAGGTTGGACAGTTTAGTATGATTCATTACGTTTTCAGAAGGGGCAAACCTAGCTCCTAAGAACCTCCTGAAATTCATGGGAGCAGGAGTTCGAGCAATTTTGTCCTTCCTCAGATTTTTGTGCAAGTCTTGTAATACTTAGTGTTTTTATTTAAACCCCAGCTCCTGAAGTCATGTGATGCTCCCTTTTCAAACGAAAGTGACTAAATTTCTAGATATTTAAAAAGATGCTTGAAAACATGAATCAGGAACAATTGAGATTGCAGTGATGGGCTTGAGAGATTGCATTCTGGGGTTAGCAGGGTAAGTGCAGGCTTTCTTCCAGCTACATTAGTGGCTTCCCTCCAAAATCTCTCAAAACCAGGCATATGCAAATCCCACAAATATGTTATTTTTAATAGTATTTTTAAGTCGATGTCATGACTTTTGCGAAGACACTCATGAGTTCTGAAAATTTAGGATTGCAATGTGCTTTACTGGTGGTGAACTATATATCAGCGGTGTCCAATAGAAATTCGATGCTAACGACACTTGTGGCTTTGAATTTTTTTATTGGCCAAATTATAAAAAAGCCACATGAAGCCACATGCATTAGCCACAATTCAATAGCCTATTAGCCATATGTGGCTGGTGGCGAAGGTATTGGACACCACTGCTATATATAGTTGAGATTATGTAATTTAGCTGCTTGTTTGTAAATTGGCAACATTGCAGAGTAAAGGTTCTCTTCATATCTTAGTGTCAAAATACCAAAGTTAATGTTACAATATTTTAAATAATAATTTTATGCCCATGCATGCATATACAACCTGGCAGCATACATGTATGTAATGTAATTAAATAATTTGGAGATCTATGTCAATTTTAAGGGGATTTAGGGAGGGAAAAATACTCAAATCTGTTTTTGCAGATATAACCAAACTGAAATTAGCATTTATATGCAACTAATAAGATGGAAAGGGGGGATGGACAGATGGACATAAGTGTAAACATAAATTTATTTTAATTTCAAAAATATTGCAAGTGCCTAAACAGTTTTTTTTCTTAGCTACAGATGTCGAACAGATGAGTTTCTCATCTCCTGTGCTTCCCATGAACTCTGTGGGCAGTAAGTACCTTTCTTTCTCTTACCCCAAGTGACTAGGTTGCATTTCTTTCTCATTGACAACTTCATTTGTTTTGAGGTTGCCCTTAAATGAAATAGTACGTCAGTGTAGAAGTTTTGAAGAGCAGTGTAGTAAAAAAAAAAAAAAAAAATTCACTTAAGGAGCAGGGTGTTGCACTGTCAGGAAGAATTATTATATTCTTCCCCCCACAGAAGTGCCCTAGACCTGGTCTATACCAAGTTTTGCCATCATAGCTATGTGCATGTATATTTTTGTTTTTAACACTGATATAGCTGTGCTGGAAAAAAAACTTCAAGTAGACTTACTTGATCTGGTACAATCACTTCTATACCAATATAACTACGTCCATCCTATAGAGTTTGCTGGCTTGATTATATATCAGCAATACCCTTCCCATGTAGACATGGTCTTATATGCAGACTTTCTCCTAGTCACGCAGACCAGGATTTTCAGAGGAGATGAAGGGAGTTGGGCCCAGGCTTAAATTGGAATGGATTTGGGGCATTTTTGAAAGTCTTAGCTTTAGGACTTTCAGAATCCAGTTATTTCACTAGTAACTGCTTATTTTTAGTCTCCATCTAGTGGCAATTAGAATATCTGAAGACTAAATGTAAGTAATCCACTAGGTGGCAATAAGTCCTTATCAGAGACCAGAGTTTATAGGTGTAAATTCTAAATATCTAATTCTAAACAGAGGCAGCAATTAGCACAGATTTCTCTTGCTTTAAGACAATGTATTTCGTTTTGTTGGAAACTCTCCCGGGGCATTCTCAAAATAGGTAAACAATTAACTGGCAGTTTATTTAGAAGATAATGTTTAGATAAGTTTCAGGGGCAACAACATAAACCCAGAGGTTCAAAGTCCAGATATGCTCTGTCTCTGTGACCTCATTTGTGCTGATAGATTGCACCTGCTTGCACCCTAGAAATCATTTAAATCTTTGAAAAAGCTTTCACGTAGCTCAAATATATACTATATCACTATAATTATTTTTGGTGGCTTGAGCATTTAACATATGCTCCTAGGGCCTGACTTTCAAAAGCGTATGTGCAATTGCTTGCTTAATTGGACTACATAGTTAGTGATTGCATGGACGAATAAGATTTTTGTGTGCAAGTGGTAAGGTCTGCATCTTGATTATTTGCAAATACAAATTGGCAGTTTTGCATGTGTAGTTCTAGTAAATGCATGTGCAAACTAGGCACACAAACTGAATGTGCATATTTTTGAAAATCAGCTACAATGATTTTAACAAAATAGTTTAACATTAAATCTTTACTGCCCAGCATTCCTTAGATTTATGAGTGTCATGTCTCCTTAAGGCACAAAGTGTATTAAGGTAAATGTTTTGTATCATGTCCTAGCATCTGGATATATTTGCTGAATGCTCAAGGTAAGGCTCCTAACAGCAAGAATTGAACTGTGGCTTTTACATTTTTTTGCATCGGTGTGTTATGGTGATGTGCTTGTCAACAGTTGATAGTCATCTGTTTTTCTTACTTGATGAAATGGGGAAGGTTTCCTGCTGCTGCTTTACCAAATCCTTTCATGACTTTCAGAATTATATGAATGTATAAGGAAAAGCTTCTGGGTTCCCAGATACTTTTTTATGCATCCAACACTTTCATTTAGGGCAGGCTTGTATAACATGTGGCCTGGGGGCCATATGCGGCCTGCACGGGTTCACTGTGCGGCCCGCACAGGGTGAGTAGGGGCGGGGCAAGGCAAGCCAAGCGGTGGGGTGGGGGGAAGCGGAGGAGGGCGGGGTGAGGGTGGGGCTTTTCGGCCTGCAGCTGTTTTTTTGCAGTAATATGGCCCTCGCTGCTTTCTGGGTTGTGCAGGCCTGATTTAGGGTCTGCAGAGCACCCACTTTATCTTTGGCTTTTTTGCAGCTTGTTGTGCCAGTGAATTGGGCTGTCATTTTGCTGTGACTCTCCTGGCTTATTAGGTGTTTGCTTCAGATTTTTGTTTTACTCAGTGTCACTGACTAAATTATTTTTACTAATGCATCTTTGCAGTTGAGCTGAACATGCTTTGTGTTGTGTTGGGACTGCACCTCTTCTGTACTCCCACTGAAGAACTGTCTCTGTACACTGACTGTAATTTATGGAAAGCACTAGTGTGTGTGCTGCCTTCATTTCATTGTAGGTCAACATCGCTTAAGTCATTGAAAATATCTAAAAGGAACAGCCATATTTTGAATGAAGATCCTCCAAATTTTCTATAGAAAGCTGTTCAAAATTGCACAAGGGCAAAAATGGTACAGTAACTCCTCATTTAATGTTGTAGTTATGTTCCTGAAAAATGCAACTTTAAGTGAAAGGATGTTAAGTGAATCCAATTTCCCCATAAGAATTAATGTAAATGGGTGTGTGTGTGTGTGTGGGGGGGGGGTGTTAATTTTTTTTGCCAGACAAAAGGCATTATGTATCTTCTCACCCCCACATTCTCCTCTACTTTGTACACCGTGTCCTCCCTGCTGAATGGTGCAAGCCATCTGATTGCTGCGGGCAGGAGGAGGGGGAAGGCAGAGGGGGAAGGTGCTGATCTGCGGGGTCTGCAGTGAGGAGGCATAGGAAGGCTGCCAGCTGTGGAGAAAGCAGGAAGCCAAACAATGTAATAGTGGAGTATTGCACAACTGTAAATGGGCATGTTCCCTAATTGATCAGCAACGTAATAACGAAACAATGCTAATTGGGACGACATTAAGTGAGGAGTTACAGTATCTAAAACCAGGAAACTTCTGTCATTTCTTTTGCACTTCTTGAATTTTTAAATATGTAAAAACATGCCTACTCCCCAGCTGAGACCTTGCAGGCTACTTTTTTAAAAACTCATGCTGAAGTGTTTATATCAGGTGTTAAATCCTTGAAAATAGAGTGTTTCACTGGAGCTGTACTGAGTTGGTGGTGCCAAAATGGAGGTAGTTACATTAAGTGAGCAGGGCCTTTCAGTGTCTGAGGCTTGGAGAAAGAATATCCTTTAGAACTCCAATTCTGCAGAATTCCATCTGTGCTTATCTTTTCACCTGAACACTCCCATTGAGTTCAGTGAGGATATTCATGTGTGTAAAATTAATCATATGCATAAGTCTTTGCAGGGTCAGAGCTAAAGATTCCAAATACTGTTACAAACATTTGAAAAGAATTTGTGAAAACAATCCAGCAGTACCTTCTAGTTTCCAGCCAAAGGGCACAGGAATTTCAATACAGCAATACATCCCAAGGGAAATATAGTATGCGCCTTCAGAAAGAGCAGCGCCTTCCATTCTGCTGTCTGAGAAACAGGCCTTTTCAAGGGTCTTAAACCTCCAAAATAAAACAGTGTGTAGCTTTTTGTGGGTGTGGTAGAGGAGTGTGTTCTGACTCGTGTTTGAGATATGAAAGGACAAAATGGTCAGAATTCTTTTATGGGGTGTGGAGGGGATTGTGAAAGTCTGCTCATCTGTGTTTAGACAAATGATTCTATAAGATTGCAGGACCTTCAGGTTCAGGCAATTTAACAGATCACAGATAAGACAAGTGCTGCATCCTTTACTAATGTGTTACTTGGTGACTAGATTTCAGCTAGTTCTAACTGAATTCACTATCCTTGATATAAAATTATGGGCAAGTAAGCACAGCAGGAACTCCACTCCATTTCAGGATGGTCATTCATGTTCTAGTAAATGAAATGGGAATATGAACAACTACAAAGTATGATGCACTGTTTCCACTGGCTAGTTTGATAAAGGCTTTGACCATGTGGCACTTTCCCAGAAAAGCCAGGCTGGGACTGGTCATACCTGTGAACACCTAGCCATATCAGTCTGTCACCAGCAGCAGGTTTGAGACCTGCTGCTCAGATCAACAAGAAGACAAAACAAAAAAGGGATTATTTGTATTAATATTTGGCTGATTGGATTTTAAGAGTCAGTGGGCTGTTACTTAGCCATAGGAGCTCTGTGGCAAGCTTCCTGGAGACATCCCTTCTGATAAGGTAGCTGGTTCCAGCTTTCTGGGCAGGTTTCTCTGGTTGGTGTACCTCACAAACAACCAGAGTAGTAGAGAAGCAGGAGGAGGCTGCAAACATGACTAGGCTATCTTGGGGTAAGCTATACCTCTCTGTTTTATTGCTTTCTTCTGAACAGCCAGCTCTGGAGGGGAAAAAAGGGAGAGCCTTTCAGATAGAATTAGTAGTAAGGGCCTTTTGGTCCATTATTTCTGAATGCTTTCCCACTCTCACCATATGGTGTGAGTCAGCCCTTATGTGATTCTCTTGTTGACTGGTCATGTGGTTGCATATGTAACACTTCCTCACTCATTATGGTATTCAGTGGAACAACAGGGATGCTCCATGTGAAGGTTTCCCTTATCTTTCCCTTGAGCAGGGGCTTAGGAAACATCTATAAAGTTCAAGGAGCTCACTTAGAGATCATCTCAAGAGTGAACCTTTCAAATATTACTTATTTCTCTAGCATAGCAGCTTGTGTGTTACCCTTCAGATTTTTCTTCAGTGATATCTCAGGACATGGAAGCCACTCTCCTCTGTCTTATGCAGAAGGGGGAGGGAACCCTATAAGGGGAGGGTACACGCAGTGTTGAAGGCCTGAGATTTGACAACCTTTATTAGCACTGAGCCACTACCCCTTGGAATTCCAGCCTATGCAGGGAACAGTTTCATTCACGTGTACTAGAAGAACAAACTTCTAACCAGAGTATCAACCAGTCATGGTCAGAGTGCAATCAGTTAGTCCTAAGAGCTAACTTCAGCCCTGATAAGCTAAGATGTACCTGTGAAAGTGTTGCAAGATATCCATGGCCTTAATCAACAAGAAAAGGTACCAGATCCTCAACCATGCTATTGTCAAATACGCTGAGTCTACTGAGGACAGTTGCATCAGCCAGAATGATCATGGTTGGTAGTGTCACTCCTCCAGGCATCATGTAATGAAGTACCCAGGTCTGGTTCAGTCCTGTGAATTCACAGATCTCTGGTGCATCCCTACGGGTGGGGTCAGGGCATGAATCCCTTTGCGCCTTGATGGAGAGCTGGAGAGCACAGCATGCTCAGGTATTTTTGTCCTTTCTGGAGACAAGGCTGAGGCACACAATGCTGCTTTTCAATGTAATAAGGAACTGAAGGAAGACCAGATCTCTGAGACTGACTTCTCACAGTCAAACCACTTCATGCTCAGGATCTGGTGCTGAGCACACATATGGAAGGGTTCTAGCCACTCTGTCTGACAGTAAGAGGTTCTAGATTTCTGACCCATGTAGCAATACAAATACTGTAGTATGCAGGTTTGATAGATCGTGAACTTTGTCTCAGCACAGACATGTTTTTGCATTCATTAGCAAGCTTTGGTCTTCAGGTAGGAGATGGCAAGCCCTGTTTGTCAAATGTCCAGTTTGCTGCAACTGTTGAACTCTGCTTTATCAACACACTCTATGGTACATGACCCCCTAAACTGCACTGGTGATTCTGGTGGCCCAACTCCAAGCATTCTGGAGCTTGGTCTTCTGCCATGAGATGTTCAACCCCATGGTATAGGCAGTATTTTGGAGAGTGGATCTTAAATTCTGTGAAACCATACTATGGGTGTCTAATATTCTCTCTTCCTGGACAAAGGACAGAAGGGAAGGGTGAATTTTCTGTATTCACAAGTGCTAAAAATAATTAGGTAATAAACTTTGTAGGTGGTTAAGCAGGCAAAGGATAGTGGAGTGTATATCCAAAGTTCAAGTGGAGATTCAGGCTCTGTCTTGTTCATCTCTCATCCCTCATTCCCGGAGGAGGACCTATTTTCAGCAATAATCTTTTTCCCAAATGAAGATTACTGGGCTGTAGCTACAGCCTTTTCTCCCATGGCCAAAAGAATGACTTTTTTTTTTTCTATTCATAGTGTTTTCCAGGACAATTTTAAGTAAATGGCAGAAATGAGCTGGATTGTCTCTGCATTGTCCGGAGATCCTAGTTCTCTTGTATCCAGTTCAGGAGGCAACCACCACTGAGTTAGACCTAGCCCACAAGAAGGCTCTGTTCTCAGGGGTCAAATTCCACATGCAAACCCAGAGTAATTAATCTAACTACAGGATATTTAAGAGGTATCAGTTTTAAATAGGATGTTCAGTTGTTTGTATCTTCATTCTTGAGAGAGTATTCTATAAGCAGAGCATCTTCAAGGGTCAGGTCTGTAAATGAGGCATAGTGCTAAGTCAATGGTATGGATGAATCTAATCAAGACAGGGGAACATGTCTTGTTCAGAGTTCTTATAATAAAGTCTTAGTATAGGCCAAAACCTCAGATGCTTTAAAATCAAAATGGTAGACATTTCTCTCTCACTAGAGATGGCAGGATTCTTCTTAACCAGACATATGATTTCCTAGTGCTCTCTTGTTTTTCAACTCTACGCTAATGAGATCTTCCTCTTGGGACCTAAATCTTGTATTAAATACCCTCTCTAAAGCATCCTTTTGATTTCTTGTAAAAATGCACTTAGATTTTTGTATCTTTAAATGTTGTCATCCTGGTTTCAATATCTTTGGCAGAGTGTTTTCAGAGGGTAAGGTCTTATTGTGGAATAGCAGTCCCGCACCTCTCATCATAGCAAAGTTATGCTAGGATTTATCACAGCCTGGATTTCCCCAAACAAATCAAATTACAAGAAATTTTTTCTTCCATACTTTTCTGCCCACATTCAAAAGACCATTAAATACAATTTTAAAAATTCCCAATCAGTGGAACAAAATAAACAAAAAAACACTGCCCCCACCTATGGCATACCATTGCTGTCGAGAGAGCTCTAAAAATCAACAATTAATGCTAAGTACCCAACTCAAGAAAAACTCTAGCTCTGGCCTGCAACATCTATCATAAGTAAATGAGGGAAAAAAAGCTGTCAAGTGGTACTCTTTAAAAGCATTGAAAGGTAGAAATTACATTTCCCCTTGAACATTTGTGCTCATTCATTCAGAGCCATGGAAGCCCCCTGGCCTAAATGATCATTTAAAACCTAGAGATGTGTATGGTAGCCAAATGGTCATATTTACATACCCTTATTTTTTAAAACTTCCTGAAGGTATAGGCCTGATCAGTCCCTGCTGTTGCAGGGAGGGCTCTGCATCCGATGCTTACCCAGTAAATTGATAGGTTTTTAAAAAAGTCTAGCCCATTCATTCTTTGTTTCTCACCCTGGTGACATGCTGCTGTTAGGCATCTCATGGTGATGGGCCTATAAAATAGGGAAATTTCCTTTCTTTTGGCAGGAAGTTTGCTGATCGAACATACTTGGCACAAAGATTATAGTTCTGAGGAAGGCTTAAACTGTTAGTCTCCTCAATCTACTGTACAAGCACTAATTTATATATAGAAATGTCTTTCAGTGGGATGAAATTTGAACTTCCTCTGCAGTGGGAAGTGATTATGAGTTTGTTCATTACCAGGCCCATAGCTCTGTTAGGTGACAATTTGGGGAGTATGTTGCTGTGAAGAGCCCTTAGCTGCTGGAGTTCACAGTGCATTCACCAGCAATTCCATGGAGTCTCATTGGGATGCACTGCACTCAGTTTATGTGAGGGGAAAATACATATTTTGGGAGTGGTGCTACAAAACATTTGTATGACTACAAGCAGCCACCTCTGTTCTTGTCTGGAACCCTAATATAGTTTTTGTAGGCCTTTTATCAATGGTTTTATTTGACTATTAAAATGCAAAATAGTTGATTTTCTCATTCTTGCATCTCATGAAAGAAACAAAAACCTGTTGTATTCACTTGTCATGAGTGGAGTACTGACTGGCAGGGTCTGCTTCTTGTCTTGAGTTTGTCTGGCATTCTTTTTTGGTGCAGTAGATGAAAATCTCTCAACATGTTTTAAATGTGAGATTTGTACGTAACATTTCAAAACTAGTTGTGATGTGTGGAAAAATATTCTAATGTGGCGTTTAATATTAAAAAGTTAATTAGCCATCCTTATATGTCACTTTTCCATCACTAATATGCTTTATGCAGGTGTAATTTCCTCTTCAAAAACACCTTTCTTAATGCACAGCAACATATATAGTGCAACATGTTCAGTACTCTAATGCTGCACGTCAGTGAGAAATCCAGACCTACACAGAACTGTGTGAGCAACTGTTTATTTTGGCCATATCCCATACTTTGTGTTCTTATAGGTATAGTGTGGGGTATTCCCCTGATAATTCTCTTGAAGCAGCATGTTGCTTGAAGATTGGGAGAATTGCTTCAGTTCAGTTGACTTGTGAAAAGGATCCTGAGAGAAGTGTCTGCCTTTGTGTACAGGCTGAGATCTGCGATCTGGCATGTTGGGGGCTGAAAGATTTTATGTACACAGCATCAAAAAGTATGAAAGGAGCCACTTGCTTACAGTGTTACATGAGAATTTGTGTCTGAAGGATTTTAACAAAATAGTTGATATTTTCAAAGAAACATACCCATGTTCAGTTTTGGGGCCTTCTCCTTGCAAGGGTTACAATGGTTCCTGTCATCAAACAATTAGAGTTGTAGTTAAACATTAAACCTTACAGCCTCCTTGGCAGCTAGTTGATAAACTTCATGCAAAGAGACAGATGGAGTTTAAGTGACTTACCTTGATGTTCCTCCATGAGTCAGTGACAGAACCAGGAGTCCAGATCCATTCTGTGCTGTTACCACTAAACCAAGCTTTAAAAATACACTAATCCAAACTGTATCCCTTATTGAACAGAAAATGAGACATCTTTTCTTGGCACAAAACACTTGCATGAATTTGCAGTCTCTTAGATATCTGGTCCGCAGTTTGCATTCATTGATCAGTGAGTTGATACAAACTAAAACCCACCGACAGCAATGAATGTTGATTGCAGCCATTAGATGCTTAAGCTGTGCAGTAGTATTTCTTCAGATACAGTCCAGTCTCCCCCTCCATTTCTGCATAAACATTGTAAAACATCAACACTTTCCTGACTTGTGTTTAGCTCAGACACTCCGGTTACCATCCTAAGATCTGAAGCAGAGCTCTGTGAAGCTTGAAAGCTTGTCCCTTCTACCAAAAGAAACTGGTCCAATAAAAGATATTACTTTTTATTTTTGTGCCACAGATCTTTCAGGCATCTACCTACCTGCATTGTCTTTGAATTCTCCTAAGGCTTGAAAATCAGGTAAATTCTCTTAAATGTTTGCTCTCTTACATTTAAGAACATAGGATCAGACTTTCAAATACACCTGAATAATCCAGGTGCCTAAATCCCATTGACTTTAAATTAGATGTATGCTCATAAGGTGTGTATGTGTGTGGAGGGGGAGAGAGAGAGAGTATTTTTTAAATCCCACCCATTGTTTCTTCACTTTTTGGCTACTAAAAATATCTTGGGTGATCACAGCTGCATTTATATATGCCAACTACTCTCTAAGTTCTCAGTGTGCCCTTTCAGTCTAGCCATTTCAGAAGGCCAGATTCTGGCCAGCTAAAGATTGTTTAGGCCTGATCTGTACTAGAAATGCTTGCTGGTATAGCTCTTCTGCAAACTGTCCTGATGTAGATGCACCTTATCCTGGTAAAAGTGCTTCCATTGGTTATTTCAGTTCCCCATAGCTATATCAGCAAAAGAAGTGCTTTTACCATTATAACTGTCTACACTAGGGCTTTTGCAAATGTAGAAATATGAAAAAATACACCATGTAACACTAATTCACTGGCAAAAGCTTTTTGTGTAGATCTGGCCTTGATAGCTATAAGTCAGTTGGTCACCCTTTTTTAAACAAAAGGGGAACGGCTAATATGCTTTTGGAAAAGGATCTGAGAATTATGCTTAACTTACTCATGGAAGTATTGATGCATACTTGGGAAAGGCAGTCGTTTTGATGAAAAATTTGCTCTTCTGTCGTCTTTACCAGAAGTTTGGAGTAAAACACATTTTCTGAGCCTTTTTACTTAAAGATGTAAAGAAGATGAATCTGTCTTAGCATCATGCTAGCCTAAAACTCATTTGGTGCCAAGAATAAGTGTTCATTTTTTTTGTGAGGATGCTACATATTGGCCACATGCTGAGAAGAAATTTTATACAGATTTAGAATATTCAGTAGCAAAAACGAACATCCTCCAGAATTTGCTCCATAATTACTAGCCTATTTCCGTTTTAAAACATAGTTTTTCTTTAAAAGGGAGGAGGTGCAGTAAAAGATTTAGTTTAATTTTTGTAGGATCTTCAGTTGCAAAGTTCTGTAAGGCACAGCCAGTAATGCTAGACATGGTACATTAATTTTAAGATTGTTTGGTATAAATCTAGTTTTTAACCTAAGTAATCTCTTTATTGGCTTCCATAATCCTTGCAAAAAATAACCCTCTCTCTCCCACTCAACCACCCACCCTCTTTCTTCTTTTAAAGCACTTTGTGGGAACAGTGCTACATAAGACATTCCAAGCAGAGGGGACAGGGTGCCCTGTGTCGGGTTGTGTTTGCTGAGGTGATTTTACATTTAATTATCCCATGAAAGGAGCTGAACTTTCTTCCTTGTACAGTTGTCCTGCCACAGGACAAGACTAAGAGACAGCTGGGTTTAGTAATATGGAATTCAGTATTCTTGGTTAATACTCCCAGTGAGCAGTTGGTGAGGATTAGGGGAAGCAGGTTCGCAAGAGCAAATTAAATGACGTTCCAAAGCTTTTCCAGCAAAGCTCAAATTGCCAGATGAAATGTGATGCAAACTAGTTTTAGAATGGAAACCTACATCACATTACTTTTAGCACAACATTCTCAAATTTAGTTTCCAAATTTTACTGTTCAGTTGTGGACATGTGATTGCTTCTGTATCAGCTGTCTGAAAAACTTTCCATTACTTTCACTCACTCACTTTTCTTGAAATTCTGATTAATGTGTGTTAGAAAAATAAAAATGTAACAGTTTAATGTTTAAAACTGAAGACATCCTTTTAAAAAATACATAGATACTTATACGGGTGGCGAGGAGTTAGGGATCTCAGCTAATCTTTGCTCACAATGTAAAATATATAAATCATGACCTGTTAATAGTAACCAAATATGATATATGAATGTTCAAGTTTTGCATTTAACACCTTGTCTGTGATAAACCTCAAGGTACAATCAACGGTCGATGGTTTTTTCTAATTCTCAAACTCACCGACAGCGTTGAATGTTCACTGAAGCTATCTGAAGGCTGCTATGTGCATACATATGTTCTACATAGTTTCCATGCATCTGTTTTCCCTGGGTCAGCAGTGGAAACACTGCTGAGGGCTCCGCATTCTTTATTGTTAGGTCTTAAATAGCAGTATTTTAATTATGAAATGGAACTGTGTAGCTGAGGGCTAATGAATGGCAGGCATGTAAGACTGCAGTTCTTTGTATAAAGATGACTTGGACTACTGCTTAGAGTGGCTCTGGATGTTACAAATTGAAACTGTACAGTAAACAAACATCCTTTCTTATGCAATTAAGAAGCCTAAATATTTAAATAGCGAAGTACTTAATGTATTTCAGGCTTCTTTTTAAAGTTCATTTATATTTTTTTTTAAAAAAAATCCGTAAACCAAACTCAGGATGGAAAAAATCCAGTTATTTTCTTTGCCTTCATCGAAGGATACATACACATCTGCCTCAGTTCTTTGGAGAACTTTTAGTACTATTCCTTTTGAAACACATTCCATCTGTAGTGGCTGTGGAGGACTGAATGGAGAGCTCTTCAGAACACACCAATATCTATTTGTTTGTCTACATGCTCTCCTACAAATAACATGAAATGAGGTAGGGAAGGGAGAGACTGATCACTGCCTCCACAGTTAATAATGGTGAGAAGCAGAACTTTACCATGATAGTTCCTATTGGCTCCAATTAAAAAGACACTGTTAACCTGAATTTCTTAATTTCTTTTAAAAATGCATGAAGGCTTTCCTGCTCCCCTGTTGATGTTTGGAAATGTCTTTTGGGCACATGTGAGATCAACACCACAAAAGATGCCTAGCCTATCCCTCCCTCCCTCCCTCTGTTTGCCTGTTGCCTGGTATCTCTTGGGCTTCAGGTTTCGTTGCTTCTGTTACTGATTTAAATACCTTGCAAGACCTGAGGAAGTGGGCAGGCGAACTTCTAGAGCTCCACATGAGCATTGTAGCCATGCTAGCACGAGAGAGGAAAAGTAACTAGCTATCAGTGAAACAGTGAGATTGATTTACATGATGGGATTTCCAAAAGTGCACCATGTTGCACTTTGACTTCAGTGAAAGTAAGAATTAATGGATGTCTTACCATTTACTCCAGTGGGAGCAGAGTTAGGCCAACACTGAAAGCTTTTAGAAACCCCACCCAAAGTAAACAACCTGAAAAGAAGAAAAATTTAAAATGGTCTTGGGTATTGCTGAACAAAACCTTTCAGAGAAGTGTGATTTCCCTCCCCCCCCCCCCCCCCCCCGCTCCCTCCCCAGTTTGTTGGTGTCCCTTTAAATTTTAGGTTGAACGTGTGAAAACTTGTGCCTAAAAGTTATGATTTAGATTAAATTAATTACATACTTTTTTAATTCAGCTTTTAGCTGCAAAAGGATGTGTATAAATTTTCCCTGAATTGCCACATTCCTCCATCTGCCTAATTATTCTAACTCTTTTAGGCTATGCAAACCAGCTGGAAGTGGTCTTTGCCACTTGCTTAAATTGTTGTATGCAGAGTTGTAGCTGTGTTTGTCCAGGATATTCCAGAGACAAGGCTCTGGCTTCGAAAGAAATCAGTTGTTTTACCTGCACTCACTGTAGTGTGACTACAAAGTACGTGCACTCACACCCACGTTAATAGTCAAATAAGCATATTATGAATTTAAAACTTTTTATGCTTTTATTTTTAGAGGAGCACATTTACTGTAGGCCCAGTGACTGGGTTTAAAAAAGATTCTACCGAATATCCAGCACATATAGGCATAATCTGGAAAGTTAGACTGACTTAATGAGTATTTTGACTAACAAGATATTTTAAGCCTTTTCGTTTTCCTATGTATATGGTGATTGAGTAAGGTCTGCCTTTCGTAACGCCAGTGAGGGCCTTGTTTCCAGAGTGTGCTTTGGAGTATTCTAGAATCATACATTGTAAGTTTCAGCATTTTGCAGGCAAAGTTTACACCCAAATTTCAACTGAGATACAGAAACAGTCTGAAAATCTGACACTTAACAATTCTCATAGTTTAGGGCACATTTGTAGCTGTCGTCTGGAATGGGGACTCTGGTGGAAAGAGAGCAGACCATTTGGGTTAATAGGAACCAACACACACTTTTTGAGTGCTAATGAGGCTGGTGCTTCAGAACCAATTATGTAGAGCCTTTAACCATTAGCTTTATATGATAGGTGCTGTGGGCAGCATAAACTAGGGGAGCAAAGCTCAATAAAGAAACTCAAGATGGCATTTCAATCTTAATGTGAAATTTTGGGTTGGTTAAACGTTACTGTTAGGACAATGGAGAAGAGTTAGCTTATCTCCTGTATGCCAGCTTTTCTGGCGATGCCATCTGCTTCTGGTCACTGTCACCTCTCCTCTAAAACCCCCTTCATCGGATGCATAGTTGAAAATACAGTAGGAAGATAGATAGATATAAAACACACATTCAGAGAACATGAAAAGATGGGTGTTGCCATACCAACTCTAACGAGACTAATCAATTAAGGTGGGCTATTATCAGCAGGAGGGGGAAAAAAACTTTTGTAGTGATCCTACAGTAGTGGATCTTTATTACAACATGTAAAATTTGTCTTTTCCCCAGCCTGCCACAAATTTAAAAAAAGGTAGAAACAACCAAAATCCTGTTTAAATCTTCAGGGCTGGAGTGGGATGGGGAGGAGACTGTGTGAAAGTGACCTGGTACTGTATCTAATCTCCAGGGGATACTTGGATGGGACTGAGAGGAGCATGTGTTAAACATCTAGATAGAATTCCTTTATCCTGTGTTTTCTTTGACACCCTTTTGCTCTTCCTGTTGATAGTGGTTCCCAAACCCTTTGGTACTCTAACTCCATATCATTTCACACTGTTGCCTTAGAGATCTGTCCCCTTTTTCCATCCATTTTCTTTTTTTGGTCTCTTCTTTCTTATCTCCATTTTGTTCTATTTCTCCCCTCCCCCCATTGCTTTGTATTCCATCCATGGCTTGCCTTCTCTATATTCCTTTCCTGGAGTTGGGGACTTCTTCATGGCTTTGGTAATGTTATCTGAGAGCTCTCTACTGAGTTAGTTACCTGGCGAGAGTAAAGAGAAGCTTGGACTGGACAACCGCTGCCCGAGCCTTCTACATGAGTGTCTTCGGCTTTCTGCATTAGTAGTCAGCACAGGAGAATGGAGGAAAGGTGAAGGTTAGGTGACCACAGTGGGTGCTAGTGGAGGACTGGATCCAGGTTTGTTGTTTAACTTAATCCGGCCCATGACTTCATCGGTTAGCGACACCCTCTACAGTTGACAGATATTGTCTGCATTGAACTCTGAGGATGAATAGTGCACTTGCTTCCCTTGTATCCTGTTACAGAATCTCTCCTATTTAATGCATTAAAGCCAACCAATGCTGGCAATCTGCTGGCTCAGTTGATATTTAACTGGCGACATTTTTGCATGGCCTTTACTGCTTGCATTTAGTAAACACCTGTCCATTTTTTTCTAACTTTTTTGAAAGATAATACAAATAGTAGGAAGGAAAAATGAAAGGTAATTATTAAGGGAATACTGCTGAAGCAGAACCCTTGTGTCTATCTTAATGCATTGTGGGAATTTTCGCAGGTGGTCTCTCATAGCAACAGCATCTAAAGAGGTGGGGTTAATTAAAAATATACTCCCTTACCAAAATACATACACATGGCTGAGAAACAGTTTAGTCATTCAAGATAGTGTGGAACTCTGGGTAAAAAGAGAGGAAAAGAGAAATGGAAGACATTTTTATCAATTTTAGGGGCATTTCTAATGGTATATCATTTATCTATGATGGAGCCGTTCATGTTTGTTTTTGTTCTTATTCAGTTACCCTGGTACCTTCTCTCACAACAGGCACCCCCTAGAAGAACAATCCTGATGAGGGAGCAGTAAAGTGTCAGTTCAGTATAAACAACTGATAGCAAGGCAGTTTCGTTCCTGCTTTAAGAAAGTCACAAGCTACTTGTGTGAATAAAATGTATTCATATACACTCTGAGAAAATATTGCTTGTCTAAAAGTGGTACCAATAAGAGAATACTCCATTCTGGATAAAGTGCTCTCTAGCTCTGAACCACACGAATCTGTTCTATCAACAAATGACATTTTCTTCTTTTATAGCTGCATCCATCAGCAAAATGATTTAAACATACTCTAGATCAGTCAGTCTAATTAAAATGGCCACCACAATAAATAGTGTTACTGACAGCTTTGAAAATTGTTCTCCTCTGATAGCAGGTTATCCTGTGACCTTACCTGCATACAGTGTAAGCTGCTAAGCTATTCCTGACTGCAGAAGCTTACACTGCAAAGTGTTGCATCTATTTATAGACACTAGCTATCAGTCAGCAACAGCGTGCTATTATTGATTTCGAATGGTCGTTGCAGATGAAGATCTTTGCCAAATGCAATATTCTAATAAGTGTACTGTAAGGTCTGATTTCTTGCATGTTTGCCAAGGTAGCATGCTTTTTTTGGCTGTCTGCCTAGCACAAAGGCTATCAGTGCCAGCTAATTTTTATTTATATAAAATTCTGTTTTAGGGAGGCATTTAGTTACTTTTATTTCTATTTGGTAAGATTACCAAAAAGGTACTGTAGGAAAAAAGCATGTGTGGTGCAAATAGCTTATTTTCATGTTGGATTTTAAATGCGTCTTCCATGCATCTTGAGTGAACTCTTTAGATTAAAAAGTTGAGAGAGCTAGAAGTTGCAGTTCACATTTATATATAAAAATGTTTTTGGTGACAGTCTTCAAACGTAACAATTTGGTATCCGGGAACTCTGTTTTTAAGAAATTGGGGGGGGGGGGGAATACACAGATTTCAATGTGAAGAGAATCTTTAAAAATGCTTTCCCAGCTGTACTAACGTTAACATATTCAAAATAATCATATTTGTAACTTCTAGGACCGCTGAGCAAGCAGCTCATTTCCCTGATCACTTGCCCAATGGTTTTTAGGAGTCCAAGGATTGTCTTTGGCGTTCCTTGGTGAATCCAAGTGAAATACAGTATATATTACATTTGTTTCAAGGAGATACAGAACGTATCTCAGCCACCCATGCAGGTGGTGTGTGTTTTTTTTTTATCTCAACTCTTCAAAAGGGAAGGTTTTTGAACTAATCTGTTCAGACTTTTAAATTACTATTTAATGTGTTCTAATCTCTGTATGTGATCTTTACAATAAACAACTATAGAGGAACACCACTTTTAAGATTCCATTGTACTACTAAGCTTCTATTTTTAAATAAAAATTGATTCCTGGAAAGTCATGTAATCTCTGAGACTGTAGATTTTTCTAAAGTGTGTAAGCTTAGATTGTGTTAAATTTAATTACATTGTTTTCAGATTGACAAGATTCATCTTTGCTTTTATAGGATTAGCATTGGCCAGTGTGTATTGTAGCACAGGGACACTGCTATGGTTCAGAAGACGTGTGCATTATAAGTCACTCTTTTCAGGCAATGAGTGGAAAAAATGCCCCTTTAGACAGAAGTTTATTTTGCTCGTTCTCAACCTGAAGATGAATATTTTTGTGGTGTTTGATTCAAAAATAGCCAAAGGGAATTATGTATCATAACAGTAAAGAAACCAAACAAAAAACTTTTTTTGTTCGGTTTTCCAATCTGTTAAAAAAAAAAATTAAGCTGTAAAATTCTTACTTTTTAAAAAAAGTTGAGTAACAAATTTGCCTTCCATGCCTCCAGCATGTTTGAAGAAGTTTAAGTGTAAAAAATTGACATTGCAAAAAAGTACATGCTATATACTTAGTTTCCCACTAATCTTCTATAATGCACAGAGATTCCATATACAATTCTTGTGTCATATAAACTTTGGCATATACTTACTTGAAGGAAGTCTCTCAACTATGAAGCAAATCGGTAAAAAAATATATATATACTAGGTGCTACAAGTATGCTAAAAGTAACATAGGCATGTTAGACATTTATTGGCACTAAATGAATTTGTCTTGTAAAGCTAGATCCAATTACAGGATCACACCTATTATGTGAGGCACATTCACTTGCTACCTCGGATTGTTTTGCTCGAACTGTTAAAATGACTGAATTTTTTTATAGAGTAAGAAATACACATCAGATACACACCCTTTCTAGAGATCAAGAGGACGATGTTAGTAGCTGTTAAATTTGTGAATGCTTCTTACAGAACAATAAGAATTCAGGAGACTTCTCTGCAGATGAGAGGTGTACAGCATAGCAGTTTTCAAAAGCCCAGCTTACATGTGAAATGATTATTGTCAAAGCTATGCTTTCCTAGTGATTTTCTGCTGATGCTCCATATCTTAGAAGCTGCCATTTTTTAAATATTACGTTTCTTCACCACCTGAAGCTGGCCCAGTGATTGTAACAGACCTTGTCCTCCACACATGCCTTGCCATTTCTGGGTGCTTCAAAAAGAACTACACTGTCTTGAATCATTTTTCCTCCCTCGTTCTCATCCCACTCCTTCCCATTTAATTTATTCTGATAAAAGCTAAGGCATTTATTTACTACTAAATATGAAGCTACCTATGCAAACTTGCTGGATAGTCAAAGCACATTGTTATTCAGCAGAATGCTTAATAAAAGACTGACAGTGCTCGAGCCTTCAGGTTACACTTTTGCTTTAGTGGTACCAGCATAATTCTGTGCCAAGTGTAAGGTATGTTTGAGAAAATGTTCTGTGTACTTGTGTGCCAAAAGTTTGTCAAAACACTTAACTTCTGAACAGCTTTCTTTAAAGTACATTGAACTCAAACTTCATGCTAAACAGGTGGTTTGCTGGAAGAATGCTATAGGACGGCAGTTGACTAGGGACCTACTAATCTTACTAGTTAAGATTTAGGGTCAGGAGAAGTATGAGGAATTCTCTGGAAAGTGTGTATGAGTGGTGGGGCAGGTTGGGGATTTTTTTTTTTTTGGACATGCATTAATAGCCTGGCCTTAGCATTTTTCTGTGAAGTAATTTTATAACTATGACCTCTTATCACCTTTATGCTGGGATCCCAAAATGTAGCCAAACCGTTAACAGACTTGCTACTGCCCTGCTATTCAGATAAGTGTAAACCTTTTTTTGTTCTCTCTCTCCCTCTCTCCCTCTCCCTGTGTGTGTGTGTGTGTGTGTGTATTTTTAAAAAAGCCAAGAAACATGGCACAAAGTTTGCTACAAGGTCACCCAGTGAATCAGTGTCAAAAGAAAACATGAATTTCCTGATGCCCAGTTCTGAGCTTTAAACACAGTCATTCTGTTTATCCTTTAGGTGACATGGGGAGTGCAAGGGGAGACTCTTCTTTTTGCCATACAAGAGACACTAATTTGCCTGAAATTCAGGTCTCTTCTCAATTGCTGATCTTGTAAAACAAAAAGTGGTGGGTCCACTTTCTAGGTACTCTCCTTGGTTATGAAGATGAGACACTGATGTACAGGTCCTCAAACATATTTAAGCACCTGTCTCAATGATTTCATTATTAGTGAAATTAATACCATTGAGCATCTGGGCCTCACTGACTGCACTATTCCCTGATGGAGTCCCTTATGAAAAGCTGCTATTTTATGACTATATGGTACAGTGATGAGTTTTACGGATAGAAAATGGCATGGCAGTAAGGCTGAAATGTATGGATTGGACAAGTACTTGTGAAAATCCAGTCTATGTATTTTGCCTGTGATCTGTGGAGCAAAAACACAACTTGCATCTGTCTGTGCAGAAAAAGGCTCATTGAGTGTGTCTTTAATTGGTGTGAGCAAGCAGCAGGTAATGTGACAGGAGTGGAGATTACAGGAAGGGAGTTTGAAGTTATTCAGAAACTGACAGGTGGTAGAAATGAACATACTAACAAGGGCATAAGTAATCAATTGGAATTTTCTTAAATGAGTATATGTAGGTTAGAAATATATTGAAATTGACAAGCTTCATGCCTAATTCAAGAAACAGTTGTGCATTTTCCCTTGAATTTAAGACTATAAAATGAATTCCCATTTCCCTTCCTCTTCCTTTTGTAAAGACAGCCTGTATCTTTCGCTTCTTTGCGTTTGAGAAATGTTTAATCCAAATATGTGGAAATCTGCTCGGAGAATAGTGTGTGTATCTCATAAGAGCCAAGTTTATCTTTTATGAAAATACCATATGAAAGTGAATGTTTATCCTGTTTGAGACTGACCTACAAAACTTTAATTGTGCTAGTCTATAAAGGTGTATTTTCTGTGCCAACTATAATTAACAAAATGTCTATCCTAAGCATTGCACATGCATGTACATGTGGTGCATCAATAAATATTTCTGGTTTTGTTTTTGGGAACACAAGATGATGTCATTTTCTATAGTTTCCATGCCAAAAGTAACTAGTAGGATATTAAACAGCAGCTACTAACATTAAGATACGTCTGTACTGCAGTGTTGGTGTGCTTGCAGTCTGCGTAGATACACCTGAGCTAGCTTTATTCTAGCTCGGTTTCTGAAGTAGTGGATCTATGGCAGCGTGCACTTCAGAATGGGCTATATAACCTCATCCAGAACTCAGGGTAATTACTCATGTGGCTAGTCTGCACTGAAGTGCACACTGCTCTGAGACCCAAGCTCACCTGTATGAATAAATTGTATCCAGGCATTTTAAAAGAGTTGATTGAGGAGCTCTCTGGACTATTAATATTCATTTCTGATCAGTATTGGAACACTGGGAAAGTTTTAGAGGGATAAAGGAAAGATGTACCAATATTTAAAAAAGGTAAATTAGATGACCTAGGGTGGTAATAAGCCTGTTGGTCTAACACCCATTCAAGGCAAAGTAATGGAGTGACTGATACAGGACTTTATTAATAAAGGAGGATAATTAATGCTAACCAGCATAGGTTCATGGAAAATAAATTACAAATTTGATAAAAATAATAGTGTTGATGTAATGCGCTCAGATTCCTGTAATGCATTTGACTTGGAAATCCAGAACATCTTGATTAAGAAAATAGAACAATACAAAAACAATGTGGTACACATTCAATGGATTTAAAAACTGGCCAACAGTTCTCAGTGTAACGGTAAATGGAGAATCTGTGTGTGTGTGTGTGTGTGTGTGTGTGTGTGTGTTTCTATTGGGGTTGTTTCTTGGCCCTTTTGCAATTTAACATTTTTTATCAATTATCTGGAAGAAAATTAAAATTACTACTGATGAAGTTGGTTGACCCAAAGACTAGGAGAGCAGTAAACAATGAAGAGGACTGGTCAGATTCAGAACCAATCTGTATTACTTGGTAAACTGGATGCAAGTAGACAGTGTTTCAAAGTGGCCGAACGTAAGAATGAAGATCATATTTACAGGACGGAAACTTTGGCCTGAGACTCTGAAGAAGACTTAAGGGGCAATGATAGATAAATTAACTGAACATAAGCTCCCAGAAGAATTTTGTGACCAAAAGGGCTAATCAGATCCTTGCATGTATATAAATGGGAATATGGAGGCGGGAGTAGAGGTTATTTTACCTCTGCAATTGCACTTGTGCAACCACTATTAGAATATTGTATTCAGTTCTAATGTCTACAAGTCCAAGATGCTGAAAAATTCGGGAGGGTTCAGAGAAGAGCCACCAGAATGACTATGGTTTGGTAAACATGCCTTATGTTGAACAACTCAATGAGCCCAATGTATTTTGCTTAACAAAGAGAGGATTAAAGGATGGCTTAATCAGTCTGTAAGTACCAATATGGGGAAAGATTGTCAGGTAGAATAATCTTCTATCAATAAAGGCCTAAAATAATCCAGTGACTGGAAGGTGAAGCTAAACAAATGGAAATTATTCACAGTGAGTGTAATTAACTACTGAAACAATTTACTAAGGATTGTAGTGGATTTTCCAACACTAAATTTTTAAAATCAAGAGTGGATTTTTTTCTAAAATATGTTCTGATTCAAACAAATTAATTCAGGGATGTCCTAGGCCTTTTAAGTAGGAAGTCAGACTAGATGATCATACTTGTCCCTTCTGGCTTTATAGCTATGAATCTGGATTCCATGCACCTCCTGAGAGGAGAAATGCATTCACAAGAATGTGGCAAAAAATACACACATTTGAAACTGATATTGTATTTTTGTTTGACAAGAGAGAGGTAAATAGTCCTTCAACTGCTTTGCGTTTGACTTGTATTTTTTTTTTTTAAATACCCGAGCCCTAAAATCACAAATGGATAGTGGAGAATACATGTGAAGTCTTCAGGATTGCAAGCAAATACTTGATTTCAAAGTATAACTAAGATCAGTTCTTTTCATTTAGAACTTCTGACTTAGCAGATTTTTCCCTCTTAATTGGTGACCTTCCTAAAGTGCTGTAAAGAACACAGAACTTCTTTCTTGCTGTTAATGTCATCCACTCTTGCTGCAGAAATAAACCTTCAATTGGGTCTTGGCAGGTAAAATGTTCTGATTCATCACTAACAATATGTAAAGGTTTGTTCCAGCAGCATGAGGAAAATGTAAAGTTTATCTGAATACAGGGAGATGACCTAATCCAGCGCTAAAACTATTCATATAGTTTGTATATAGCAGCGTTGCTTAGTTTTGGTAGCATTTGTACACTTGAACTATATATCAAGTGTCAAATTATTAGTGTTCCTTTGTGGGAATGAGGGTAAGTGGATTTTCAGTTTTCGGTTTTCAAAGTTGTAATCTGTTAAGCAAACTGTATACATGAAATGTGCCATAAGAATGGCTTTTTTGTCTACAAACAATCTTTCAAAAAAGCATAACAAGTTTTTCAAGGAACTCTTAAGCTTTGCAGAACAGGCCTTATCTCTTCATAATAATTTAAGGTTTAATAAATGGGAATATGATACATGTTTCTTGTTTTCTGGTCACCTTAAAAAGCAGTCTCACTCCATGGAGCAGGGAAATAAGGACTGCTGCTCTTTCCACTTCCCATTTTGCAAAAGAAGTGATCGTATTCCCATTTATTAAACTTTTAAATTAATGGGAAGTCGAAAGAGCAGCAGTCCTTATTTCCCCACTCCATGGAGTGAGACTGCTTTTTAAGGTGACCAGAAAACAAGAAAATCTCTAATCACACCATACAGGCCACATGCCAACTCTGTACAGGGTTCCCACCAGAGTAATGATGTGAGAATTTATAAGAGTGCATAGTGCAGCTGCCAAGGTTCCACAGTGTTTAATTTCAGCACCATCTGTCTGGCAGAGACTACGGTTTAACATTTTCCCTCCCTTTTAAGTACCATATTACAATTGCTTATTTTTATGTGGTTGGGTTGGGGGCTGGGAGAAATAAAAGGATTATTGTAAGAATAACTTATTTAATTAAATCTGAAATGGAATGACTTGCCTTATGCACACTTATAAGCTTGGTAATATTGTAGTTTATTTTCTCTAGTGATGTATATTAGACAACTGGGCATGAGCTGAAGGAAGCATTTGATAGTAATAAAGGACAGTACTGCTGAGGCTGAAGATGGGCATGTACAGATTGGTCATATAAACAGGGCTTATGCATTGAGCTACTTCTCATCTTTTGAGATGAGTCATTCACATGAAAGAAGCTTTTAATCCTAGATTTATTTTATAGTTTTGAGAAGGCCTGTAGACCCTTGACCTCTTGGTAGCAATACAGTGAAATGATTGATAGTGCCGTAGCATGCCAAGACATCCCAAGGAACTATAAATGGCAAAACCCCCTTCTAGAGAAGTGTCTTCAGAAGACTTAGGGAGCCCTAGCTTGCAAGATTTTCCCATTAATAGATCTCCAGGGTCTAATCTCTCAATCTCTACGCTCCAAAAACTGTTTTTCTATAGGCTGGAGAAAACATAACTAGTGTTCCTTCCTATTCTAAATCTCTGCATTGTGCCTGTTCTAAGTCTCTGCTGCAAGAGGAATCAATGTAATTAGTGGTATTGGTTGTACCTTTTCTTATTTAAAAAAAAAAATCCCTTTGGCAACTGGATCCTAACAATTGAGGGAAGTAGCTATATGAAGTCTACTGCGCAATTCAGCCTCTTTCCAGCTGCCCACCAAAAAGTTTTAAGTGTTCTAAAAGATTTAATGGATGCTCTTTTCTACATCAATACAAGTAAAATTAAACCTATGCTTTAGGTGGAGGAGCACACTCCAGTCCAGTATTTTTTTGCTACTCATGACACTTTAAAGTTTTAGGTTGGGAGCTGCAAGTATTCTTCTCTCATGTGTCAAGCATGCTGGTAGTGCGTGGTCAGTTTAAAGTAATGAGCTATCCCTTTTTTTTTTTGAGTAAGTGAAAACAGTACAAGTCAGAAATGAATAATGGTATACTTGAGATGAAATGCTTCCTAGGAGTGCAGTTCTTACGCCTATATGGCCATGATGGAGTTCTTGTCTTGACTTCAACACAAACATCACTTTTATCTTTTTTTGCTTCAGTTTCTCCATTTATAGAAGTGGGGAGATGATCGTGCTTACCTGCCTCTGATTGTTGTGAAGACTAAATTATTTTCTGCCACCATAGTGTTTTGAAGTTTGATGTATGCCAAGCAACCTGGTTAATCTAGGAGGCCTCTACTTGGAAATGATAGTTCCCACATTGTGCAGAAATGGCAGAAAAGAGTGATCAGATTTAGATTATGGTGTCTCCCTGGGAAGGAAGGAAACTTCCTTCTATCATGCTCCAATCCAACAGATAGAAAGTGATTCCAGTTGATCCATCAGTCCCACAATGTAAACTCAGGGCTTTTATAGGAGAGGAGAGGAAGAGATCAGAGAAGTCTGAGCAGGTAGCACCCAATCTCTAAATTCACTTTTCTCTATTGTTGATCTCCAGGGTATGGAGGCTCAGGGCAGGGAGGAGTTGTGTGGGGTGCAAGAAGAGTGAGGATTGCGGCGGACGGTTGGGGTGTAAGTGCAGCAGGTGGCTCAGAACAGAGTGCAGGAGGGGTGCAGGATGCAGCAGGAGGCTCAGGGCAGAAAGATGGGGTGTGAGATGTGGCAGGGGGCTCAAGGTACAGAGTTGGGGTGCAGGAGGGATTCAGGATGTGAGCTCCAGCTCGGCGCCTTACCTAGAGCAGCTCTGGTCCCACTTCACTCCATTCCAGGAAGCAGCTTGAACCAGCCCGGGTTGGGACGGGGAGGGCTCAGGGTTCCGTGCATATGCTGCTCTTGGTACCTCCCAAGAAGCTCCCATTGGCTGCGGTTCCCTGTTCCCGGCCAATGGGAGCTGCGGGAGGTGGTGCCTGGAGGGAGGCAATGTAGAAGCCCTCTGCCTGCTCCCTCTGGCCCCCCCCCCCCCGAAAGGGGGCCACGGGCCTGGAGGTAGGCGGGGGAGTGCGGGGAGCTTGGTGGGCGACACACAAGAGCCCCGCATGCAGCCCGTGGGCCACGTGTTTAAGACCCCCGCCATAGGATTTATCGTGTATTCTCTGAAGTAACCTCATTTGGGGAACACTCAATGCTTAATTTCCCCATTAATTTCTTTCTAAGAAATTCTTTAACCTTTTTATCATTAGGCATTTTCTTTGTACTGGACACACTTTAACACTAGAGGTGATTAAAAGCTTGTATTATGAGCGGCATTCACCCGAGTGACCAGCTCATCCTCTCTCCATGCAGTTGGTGTAGGATGTGTCTGATTCTGGAACATATCTGTGCTTATATCAGTCAGTTAATGTTTCTTAGGTCTGGCACATCTATTTTTAATAGTGCTTTAAAAAAATCTTTCTAAACTATGGCTAAAATTTATGCGATCTATGCCTTCATTTCTTTGGTAAGATTTTTCTTCAAGAATAAATACAAAATTCAACAATCAGAATGGGTTTGCAAGAATATGAGAGAAACATGGAGGGAACCATCTAGTTCAATAGTCTCCTCTAGTCAGGGGTCATAGAGGAATAATTTATTTTAAAAAATCAGTTACACCAGGTCTGTGGGGAGAGTATTTCTGGATACACACTGAGCTTCTCTCTCACAGTTGATTTACTCTAATGCTTCACTTAGCGCACGGGTTGAAAATAAACTTGATAGTCAATTAATGGATGTACTATAGTATTCATATCCTCAAGGTATGTACAGTACTTGGTTAATAGTTTTTAATCAAGAAATAGAATCTTGGTTAAGAGTTTTGCATAGTTCTCCTGATGCCACGTGCTAGAAGCCTTTCAACAAGACATACTTGCATGGATAACACTAGCTTTAGGTAACTTTTTCTAGTATACATTTAGTATTCTATAGGCAGATTCCTCCACTGTTAAATTAGTGTTTGACTGTTGTAAAATGTATCTGATATCACTGCTTTTTTCTTGTAAAAATGTCTGTAGAGCATGAAGTATTCTTGGGAAGATGAGAAAAACCAAGTAGACTCTTGGTATTCATGCACCGCTTCCAATTACCTAATGGGGCATTAATATGTATATTGTAGTAAAAGTCTGCATTCTCTGCATTGAAACTGCAATGTCATGTATAATTTATGGAGAACTTTTACCTTACAAGATCTATCCGCATAGAGCGGAACATGCATGGTTTCTGAAATAAAAAGTAGCGGAAGGAAATTAGTGTAAAATGCTGAAAAATTAATTTGTCCTATTTCCAAGGGATAAAAAGAGTAAAGGATCACATACAAAGTCACTTGCATGTTCTTATCAAATTTAAAGATAACCTTTTAAAATTTTTGTAACACTTCTCTGAGACAGAACATTATTTTCTGGGAGCTGTTTATGTGTAAAATAATGGTTACTTATTACAGCAGGTGAGTGCTACTAAATTCTACTATCCTATTTATATAACTAAAATGTTTAAATGAAATGGGGATGTGAGGCCGGGCGAGAAATTCTGGGTAAGTTAGAAGTAACCTCTGTAGTATTTAAAATGCTAGGGAAAACCTTAATTCTCTAGGAGCAGCTATTGGATATGCTATGTTGATTGGATGGATTGTTTATAGATTCATGTCTTCATTTAGGGAAAACAGTCTGCTTGAGCCATATTTTAATCAAATGTGTTGTATTTACATAAAAATAGGACAAAGGAAGAAGTGCAAAAATCTCTATTGTAGCTTCAAATGAAGCCACCTAGAATTTTTGTTTCAATGAACCATGGTAGATGTAGATTCTGGTATCCTGACTCTTGGTTACTAACAAATCATTGGTCATATAAACTATAGTATTTCTTCTCAGTTAATATAGTGCAGTCTCTCACGAAGTTACTAAAAGGTAAATGCATACCTGGTTGAAAGACTGTTCTCAGAGTAGTTATCAATGGCTTGCTGTTCAACTGGATAGGCGTAGCAGGTGGGGTTTCACAGGGGGTCAGTCCTGTGTCTAATACTAGTCCAGGGGTAGGCAACCTATCGCATGGGTGCCGAAGGCAGCACGCAAGCTGACTTCCAGTGGCACTCATGCTGCCCGGGTCCTGGCCACTAGTCTGAGGGCTCTGCATTGGAATGTAAGACTTTTTAAAATATGTTTAAGAAGCTTCATTTAAAATTATTTACTTTACACAGAATAATAGTTTAGTTGTATGTTAAAGACTTACAGAAAGAGACCTTCTAAAAAAGTTAAAATCTATTACTGGCACACAGAACCTTAAATTAGGGTGAATAAATGAAGACTCGGCACACCGCTTCTGAAAGGTTGCTGACCCCTGTACCAGTCAATATTTTCATTAATGACTTGGATAATGGAGTGGAGAGTGTGCTTATCAAATTTGCAGCTAAAATCAAGCTGGTTAGTATTGCAAACATTTTGGGATATAAGGTTAGAATTCAGAATGACCTTGACAAGTTGGGGAATTGGTCTGAATACAACCAAGATGAAATTCAATTAAGATAAGTGCAGAGTACTGAACTTAGAAAGGAAAAGTCAAATGTACAACTACAAAATGAGGAATAACTGGTCAGGAGGGGAAATTCCAGAGGAGAGCAACAAAAATGGTTGGTTTAGACAGCCTAACCTATTAGGAAAGGTTAAAACCTGGACATGTTTGGTCTAGTGAAAAGAAAATGAAGAAAGGACTAGAGAAGAGTTCTCAAATATGTTAGACTGTTACAAAGAGGATGTGGATCCATTGTTCTCCATGTCCACTGAAGACATTACAGGAAGTAATGGGACTTAATCTGCAGCAAAGGAAGTGTAGGGTGGATATTAGGAAAAACTTTAACTGTTAGGATAGTTAAGCTCTGGAATAGGCTTCCAAGGGAGGTTGTGGAATCTCCCTCATTGGAGATTTTTTTTTAAGAACAGGTTGAACGTGTCAGGGATGGTCTAGGTTTGTTTGGTACTGCCTTAGGTGGGGGTTGGACTTGGTGTTTTCTCAAGATCCCTTACACGCTTACATTTTCATGATTTTCAGCTATTAAGCTGTGGTAATCTCCCTTTTGGGGAAAAGTTTAGTAGGAGGCCTTTAGGAGAGATGTATTCCTTATTATAAACTTTTTGTATGCAAACACTCTAGACCAGATGAGATCTGCTGAACAAAGGAATGGGGAAGAGGCAGGGGGAGGAATTAACTTTAAACCACTTTTGTACTTTCATATTCTCAGCTCTGCTGAGGCTTGTCCAGCCCCAATACAGTTTCATCATGAGAACTGGTCTTAAGCACGTTAACTGCAACAACCTCCAAGAGGCACTTTACAGTCAAGAATATCCAGAATGCAGTAGCACTTTGACCATATTCCCAGGGATGTCCACTACACTGAGAATTGTCAAGGGGGCTGATGTAGAGGCTTCGTCAGCCACCTTGTTCTGGATGTATTCCCTGGTGACTGATTCTGCCTCTGGAATAGCATAAAGGGGTGGCAGTGTAATGAAACTGGGGTCTGTTTCTTTAAACAGTCTGTAAATACAAGGCTGTAATAGGTGTTCAATAAGTACTGTATTAGCAATGATGGAAAACTATGGTACCAAGTGTACAGCATTTCTGAGTATTCAAAATTATTTGGATTCCCAGATATCTGGTTTCCCTAATAACAATAAAGATATATTATGTAAAATTATAGAAGAAAAATTTAAGGTTTTTTAAAAAAGCTTAATGTAATTGTGAAGTGAATCATTTAGGCCAGTAGTGTCCAGTACGTTCGCCACTAACCACATGTAGCTAATTGGCTATTGAGTTGTGGCTAATGCATGTAGCTTTTTTATAATGTGGCTAATAAGAAAAATTCAAAACCACAAGTGTGGTTTGCAGTGTGGCTAGCATCAAATTTCTATTGGACACCACTGATTTAGGCTGTCTAAAGATTTAGATTGCCAGAAAAAACCTTTAGTGAATTTCTTGTAGCGGATAGGCTTGCAGTCTAAAATACGTTGTTCGTTTTTGTCTTCAGGCTTTTCATGATTCTTGCATAATTTACACAGAATACATATTCTGAGTCAGAAGATACATTTTTATCCTGCATAAGTGAACACTTTTTAACTTACGTGCTCCAAAGTATCTGCAGTTCCAAACATGCAAGGGGGAGAAGAGGAGGAAAGAAAGCGTATGACAGCATTACTAGAGCTGCAGTAGCAAATACCTCACTTATAGGCCTTATGTAGCTGTTATGTGGTGTTTGTGTATAGACATTGGCAGGCAGATATTACTGTGGAATTTCTGACTAAATACACTGAATATGTGGTATTTCTGTGGCAATTTTTTTCCACATGACTCAAACGCCACTCAGCTACTGAACATCTGTACTTTTGTGAATATTTCTGTGCTGTTAAAATTTTTGTGAAGGAAAAATATCTTATTCAAAACATCTTGTTGCTATTAAACATAATTTTGAGAAAATAAAGCATTACAAATTACATCTGGTGACAATGTCATTATCAGGAGTTATTCTGTGAGAAGCAAGAGGTGTTCCCTTGTAAATATTTGATTTCCACTAGTAAATGTGTGCTGATGCCAATATGGGCTTCATACCAATATGCAGCCAATGTAAGCAGAATGCTTTTCTCTGCTGAATTATACATTAAATGTATAAGGCATAGGTTAGCATTGCAAGAAAAGATAAACACGTGTGTGTGTGTGTGTGTGTACATGTATAAAGGTCTTGGGTCCAGCTATTTTATCCAAATACTTTTGGTTTTCTGTTTTGCATTCCCTTTAATTATGAAATAATGTTGATGGACTAACAACTGCACAGAAAGGTTTACCAATGAAAGTAGCATAAAATTCACTTAACTTGAATGAATTAATTTTAGAATTTTATAAGAATTGGGAATGGTTCATTAAACTTCAGATTACTGATCAGTCTTTTATTTTTTTTAAACAGTAAGGTGCAGGGGATATTAACAAGGAAATTATCTTTTGGCATGATTTCATTTCACAGCTGAGTGGTTCTTTCTGCAATAGTCAAGGGTGAAAGTAACACAGGACACTTACTGGTATGGGGCTGGGTTGGCTCCAGCCCCCAGAAGGGGTGGGGCTGGGGGTCAGCATCCTCCAGCCAGGCCACCTGGCTTGTGCTGCCTGGCTCTCCTTTGTTGATTTAAAGTGCCTGGGGCTCTGGATGCTGCCCCTGTGGTAGCAGCAATGGCGTCCAGAGCCCCGGACCCTTTTATTGCCAGACCCAGGGCAGCTGCTCCCTTTGCCTGTCCCCTTTCTCTTCTGCCTGTCGGTGGCTGAGGGAGGGGAGAAGGGACATTAAAGCACTGCAGTGTCCTTTGCAACGGCAGTGCTTTAATGTTGCTGGTCCTCTCTCGTTAAAATGCTGCCGCGGCAAAGGACTGTCGTCCCCCTGACCTACCCTGGTTGGCGGCCCTGCCAGTACGCACGCTACCAGCAGGGCTGCCAATGGGGGAAGCAAAAGGTGCAGTGCTTTAATCTGGGCTGGGGAGGGGCCCAGTGCAGGTTCTGCATACCAGCCTCTACCAGGTGCTCACTTTCACCCCTGGCAATATGACTCTTGCTTTTATGCACCTTCATGTTCTGCTGTATGGTCAGCATGTCAAACCAGAACTATTTTAGATGCACTTTGAACCCTGGTTATCCCACCACAAATTACTATCTACAATTGCTACAGAAAGTACAGATTTTTATACTGGGTTTTAAAATCTGTTTTAAATACTAAAAGTGAGCATGCTGCTGCTGCTGCTAATTCTGAATTGGTTCAACACCTTTTCCTCCGTGCAGAGCCATTCAGTTGATTTTTTTTGTGTTCTATTGAAAAAGATTGGCTTTGTTAGAAAACCTTTCTACGTATTTAGTCACCTGTTTTATCTGAAATACCTGTGGCATGGACTTCTGAGTTTATAGGGTCTACATGGAATTGCGTGCTGTGAACTAAAATTCAGTAATGATTTTCCAATTAAAAAAGGAGAACCTACTTCTCATTAAACTCTTACAAATGCTTATGTGGTTTCAAAATGGCAAACCACTAAACACAGGTGAATATGCTTCATCTGCATGAAGATGCATAGAGCAAAAAAACTTGCACGTCCTACAAGGCCATCTGTCTTCATTTGGAACAGGACTGATTCCTTTTCAGCAGATCTCTACTATTGTCTGATCAAATTCACCCTTCAGCATGTCTGCTGGGATGTTTGGCTCCTGCAAAATGATGCACATGTAAGACTGGAAGCTAGACTTTTTCTCTTAAATATCTTACAACCATTTTGTTTGCCAAGTACAGTTGCAAACATAATGCGTCCATCCATTGGATTCACCAGAAGAAATGTATTAAACAGGGCAAATAAAGCAGCTCTTAAGCTGTTATGTATTTCAGGGTGTATTGCTTCTGGCATATGGAGAAAATGTTTTACTTTATAATGCATAAATCTTTGGAACCTAAAATTATTTAAAAATTAGTTGATTGACAAGCACAAGACTGTTTACTTGGACTTTATATGTTTTTAAGAAGTGTCTTTAAATAACCAAACAAAGCCATGTTTTCTTAATAGAATGGAAAAGGTTTGCTAAGGCAAACTGAACTAAGTACAGTATTTTCAATAAAACAAATTGAACAGGTTCAACAGAAATCTAGGTCACAGTAATGGATGACCTATACATGGTCCTAATTTTTGATGCAACTGTTTAATCTGCTGTGAGTACTAGCCATACATCATTTCTAATTGACCTTGATATTCAGTGAACAGAAAAAGCTAAAGCTACATGATAGTTGACTCTTCACCAAAACAAAGAATCTGATGTTTATTCTAACTAAAATCTAGGTTTTTCTGGGGTGAATCTTGCCTACAAATCTGTTAACATGCTGCCATATTAAAGATCTGTATTTCAGACTCCTTTCAAAGAATCATAAATCTGAAACTCTGGGTTAAACAGAAAATAGCTTGTTAAAAACTCATCTGCTGTAACTATCCATTATAAAACATATATACACATGCACTTTGTAATTGCATCAGGAGGTATTGATATGTTAGACTCTAGACAGAAGTGCCTTCCATGAAAAAGTAGAATTTCCTGTCAAGTTAGGCAAGATGTCACTTCAGCTTGGCTGACCAGAGACTGAATGCTTCTGCAGAGCCAGAGGTGTAGGGTATGTCTACCCTGTACACAAGCCTGAGCACAGATTGATGTTTGAGCCCAAGCTCCCCCTACCATCCAGACACACACACATCAGTCTGACTTGGGTCAGCAAGCTATTCAGGACACAGGTCCTAGGACCCTGGTCGGGGGTGGATCAGAGCCTGAACCCTGGTGTGACTCAGGTCAAGAGACAGACCTGAGTCGGAATGTCTACACAGTGCAGTATGGACATGTTAGTATGGCTGTTTGACTCACGTCAAGCAATTGTAAACACAGGTTTACAATGTAATATGGATGCTGAAGCATGGGCTTGGAAACACAGGGTATGTCATTTTAAAACACACAGTAGCAAATCTGAGCCTGGGTCTACAGACTCCAGCTCATGGGACTTGTGCTACAGTACTAAAAACAGCAGCGTAGAAGTTATGGATCAGGCTAGAGCTCAGCCTCTTAAACTCAGTCCCAGCCCCAGGCTTCAGAGCCCAAGCCGAAGATCTGAAGAGCTCTGTGTAAACTCCAAAGCTTGTCTTCTCAACAGAAGTTGGTCCAGTCAAAGAATACCTCACCCAGCTTGTCTCTCTGAATCCTCCATCAGTGAAATCTGATGTTAGGTAGCTAAGTTGTTAGTGAAAGTACTGCATAATTTCTGAATGTTTTGAAAACTAGATATCTGTTCCATATCAAAGTAAATGTGTGACTTGTCTTCAGTGAAGCCAGGATAAATTAAATAATGTGGGGAAACGATGTGGCAAGATACCCATTCTGAGCAATCTTAGATTTGTTGGTTCCAATTTACAGTATCAAGAACTGGCGAGTGGAGAAAAGGAAAACTTCAGATTGTAATCCATTGGTTTTTTTGTTTTGTTTTGTTTTTTTTAGCTGACATGCAGTACCTCACTGACTCTGCCTTAATGTCTTTTCAGAATGAACAAGCTAGTCATTTTTGATGTTCACCATGGTTAACTCAGTTGTTGTCAGAGGACATAGCTGATGTCCTACAGTTTTAGAATAACTAGTCATTGAGTCGTGATGTGGATGAGCCTGTCATAAGTAGACTCTCTAATAGCAAATAAAGAGGCATGTTAGTGCAGTAGGTGCAACTCCATTGCCATTCTTCTAATCACATCTCCTACTGAACATTCTGTTACCTTAATCATGTTTTGTCACCTCATTTTGAAGACAGTGTGGAGTTTTTGTGTAAAATTATGGTTAACCATAAATCTGTGTAATGTGGTGTTGCAAAACCAAATGTATACAATTTTAATGCACCCTTAATGGCAGGTCACCTTAACTGCCAACTCATTAAGATTTTTTAACGAATTATATTTCTATTCTTAAAAGAAGTTTAGCATCATACTATGCATATAATTTTATATTTTTGGGTGTGCAGATGGTACAGTTAACTGTTTTCCCAGAGGAAAGGGATAGGGCATCTTCCTCTTAACACTAAGGTACAACAATTCCAGTTCACTCAAAACTTGCCCTTCTTTTAATAATCATTCATGATTATTGAATATAAACATGTTACATTTATCTGTTGTATTTGTTTAAGGTCCAGGACTATTATGATGATAGACCATTTCAAGCCAGCACATAGCACAGGAAGAATAGTGAAAATTTATTTCAAAACTTTCTATCAAATCCATACATCATAGAGCAGAACATGCCATTACGTTCTTTTTAGTAGAACAGTGACTGATTGCTATTTGGAAACTCTTAATGTTTGAAACACTTGAATTCTATAACAGCCAATATTCTTAATGTGTGTTTGGAAGATTTACACATCACTTGATTGATGCCGAGATAAATCGTAAATAAAAGTCACACTTTATTTTTTTAAATGACCAAAATGTATTATTGTATCAAACGGTATTCCGTACTTCAAAGAAACAGATCTTGCTCTTTGATATTATGCAGCTGCTTCATTTTCAAAGTCTAATAACTGCTGATAGTTTTCTTGTTTTGTTCTTTGTGGCTCTGGATTCCTTTTATATACTTAGAACAGACATTATTTGACTTAGTTTTTTATTCAGCGCTGACTTTTTATGAATTTAGAATTTTCTATTTTTTTTTTTTTTTTTTTTTTAAATTAAAAAGCTGCGTTAGGCATGCTTTCCCCATGTGCATAGTACATATGCTTGTTTTCAGCTCCAGGATGAGTACACAGATATGTTCATAGAAGGGAGAATCTTGCCTGGACAGTCCTTTTATGGCTTTTTAGCCTATAAGGAAGGAGAACTCCCTTTTGCTAGCCTTTTGGAGCCTATCTTCTAGCCAATCCATTTGCTTAACTAGTATTCCAGATTATTGAAATATGAATTAATGGCACAGGCAGAGAAAGTAAAGATGAACTTTCCAGAATACACTTTTTTTTTATTTTTATTTTTTTTAAAAGAGTAATGATCGACTTTAAAGCCAGTCTCTTAGGGGTACTAAAAATTGGTACCAACTACAGATGATAGAGGCTGTTATTGTCTAAGAATCTCGTTGCATCTATTTTTACGGATCCTTCAGGGATAGGATAGCAGGGAGAAAATCATAAAATTATTTTTTGTCTTGCTTAAAAATTAAGTCTATAACAGTGCAACATGGCTGAGGTTTTTTAGTATCCTATTGGTTTTGTGCTAAAAATAACTTTATGAACCTCAGCAGAAAAAAATAAATTAAATCAGTCAAAACAGTTTGGCTGTAATCTAACCTAATTCATACAGCCTTAAGGTTACTGATAAGTAATGCACACAATTGTATCACATTATTAAAACAATTTATTTTAAAATCTCTCCTTTTTGTAGCATTCAGCTTGTGTGTACATGAAAATATTTATGTTCCTACATATGATGCATTAAAATAGCAGCTGTAATTGACATGATCTAGCCCTCACATTTAGGAATGTTTTGCTCTTAAATCTACCAATACCCTTTTAAAGATTAGTGATTTACTTTCTGTATTCAAAGAGAATTTTGTGGCATTTTCTTTGTTATCCATTCGCCATGGAGTTCTGGAAATAAGTACAGTGTTCCTTTGGCATGTAGGTGCCATGCATGCCCACATAAATATCCAGCAGCTATATTCAGGAGATTTTTTTTGGCAGAGCAGTAAAATGGGCCTAGTGTGCCCAATTTTAAATTTTCTCCCTGATCACATTAGTGGCCATTACAGTATGTAGATTGATAAATGTGGGAGACTCTCTAGTTTTATATGTTAAAAATAGCAATATTCCGTGTCTTTAGTACAGTTCACAACTACAGTGCACGTTTCACAACTGCAGCATACTATGGTTCATGAGTGTTTTCAATAGCTGTTCTCTTGACCTGGATGTATGTTAACAGCTTTCCATGCTGTATGTGAAGTGATAGGCTTTTCTACATAGGTTCATGTGTGTGAACATTATCTGTGCTGTACCAGCATACCAGTTAATGTACTCTTTCCAAGTTGAGATGAATTCCATCTGTCAAGTGGCTGAAACAATTATAGTGACTTTTTCAGAAGAGTTGGATTAGAAAGTCATAAACATTTTCTGTTCCACTCCAGACCCTCCAACCTTCCTTTGTCATAGAGATAAAGATTGGAATTGTTTCTGGTGTTCAGCTGATGTGACAGTAGCTGGGGGCAGGCTTTTAATATAAGTGCTACTGGTGGGCCTGCTGGTCTTATTTCAGACTTGAGAGTTGTTCACCCTTCCTTTGAGGGGCTACTTCTAAAGGGTTTGATGAACCTTTCCCCAAGTCTAAGGTTTAGCTTCTGACTAATTTTGTTAATGACCAAGCTGAAATAACTCCTAAATGTTCCTTTAAATAATTGATGCACAAGAATTTATGACTTATCTTCTCTAACTTTGTGAAAGCTTATTAATTACCTAGCCACTTCAGATATTGATGAAATCAGATCTCTCGTAACAAGAGCCTTCTAAGAAAACTGTTCAAACTAGACACCAGCCAGACCAGTGGAGAATTTGTGATGGTATAAGTGCTTTTTTAGTTTGCGTGTCTTTTAAAATCTCACTAATCTATTTTGGGGTTAATTAAAATCCCCAACTAGATCTTGCTTTTCCAATCACTCCTTATTTGTCCACTGGGAAGTTTTCATAGAAGGTGACCATATGGACTTCATGATTTTATGTAGTGAGATTATAAAGCTTTTATGGTATTCTAGTTAAAAATGGCAGCAGTAGCTCTTAAACATTGCATAGTTATGTTGCTTTTTTGTAACAGCCGACCTGCCAATAGTGCATCAAAAGCAGTAATTTCCTGTTCACTGAAGCCCCCTATCTCTCTGCTGCTTTAAGCTTTGTGTCCTATAGCTTGTGCCTGTGTGCTAACAAATCTCTATTGTCCAGTGGGTCGAATAGTGGCTGGAACTAAAGAATTGCTGTCTGGTTTCTATTCAAATCCAGGTAGTCAGATATATGAATGGACTTTCTCGAACAACCATGTGAATAACCTCTGCTCGGCATGAAGGCTACAAACCAGCCTATGAAAGCTTAACTAACTTGCAGGTTCACAGCTGTGATCGTTAGATGCAGAAGGTGGAAATGTTTTTAAGTATGCTTTTAGTACTCCTCGTGACCTTTTAAACATGTTGATCGCTTTTAATACGTAGTTTTAGATTTCTGACCAAGAGAAGGGGATGGAATTGTATATTTCTTATATTGGTTAAAATACTAGTTAAATAACAACCAAACCCTGATTTCAGTCTTTAAGAGAAAATGTTGAAGTTTCTTGAGTTCACAGTGCAAATTAAATCTACAAAGATACCTTAACTGAGAATTTTCTAATACAAGTAATCAATTAAAAAGTCATAATTAAAAATTGCAGTTACTTTGAACAAGTATACTAAAAATAAGTGAGACCATTTCAGCAAACATTTCATGATCTAGTGAAAACTGCAAGCAGAGCTTCACTTGAGGTGTTCATCTTGCAGTAATAGTGTGTGTGTGTGTGTGTATATGTATATGTGTGTGTGTGTGTATATATATATATATATATATATATATATAAAAATATGGATATGGTTTCTGAGTATTACAAAAAACAATAGAAGTAACTCAATCTGAGCAGTTTAACCTAACCAAACCAAAACCTCTGTACAAATAAATGGTTACATGACCATAGTCAAGCAGTGACGAAAATCTTGTAGGTTCCTCTTGCATTTTTGCTGCATGTTAAGAAAAATATTTCAGAAAGAAAATTCATAACAACTGTTGCTAAGAGATTATTGAACACTATTATCTTTTCTGCCAGCAAAAGGGAAAGTCTGGAGGTTAGCACCCTTGGAGTGACTGCGCTGTGTATGCCCCTGCTGTATCACAGGTAGTATGAAAGAGGGCTCTTTTTATGTTTCTTTTTGTCTTAAACTCAGACAGCTTTGTAAGCAGTAGTGTGGGGATTACGAGAGTTAGACAAAAGCAGGCGCGACTGGAAAGGGGGGGAAGTCTTGGGGCATTTCCTGTCACTCAACACATTCCATCTCACTAAAATTCTCCCCACCCTTTCCCCCCTGTTTTTCTAATTGCTGTTGTTTAAAATTCATTTTGCTCTGGAAGAGGGTTGGTTTTTAGGGTTGCATTCCTTCAGATTGCACAAAGCACAGCTGGGGAAAATGGCTGGCATTTTGAGAAACAAGTCACGATTGCACGCATGAGCACCTCACACATCCATTTTTTTTCTGCACAGCAGCTGGCTGACCTGTCTCGTCCACTGCTGGCCTATTGAGCGACCTGGACTGTCTGGTTTTGGCTCATGCCTTTGTCCATGTCTGGCTCAGTTCCTCTCTGTCTATATTTGCCTCCACTCACCCTCCAGGCTACAGAAGTGTTTGGTTACATAAAACTGAAGATTTAACCAGAGTGTAAACTTCCAACTTCACAGAATTCTTTAAGTTTCTTGTCTTTTGAATTTCCCCCTTGCTATTTTTTTTAAAGCAGTGTCAGGAAAACCTTTGTGTGTTCATCGTGCACTTACTGGTTTCATAACTATCTCCAGCTGTGTTATATTTGAGATGTATATAAAAAGCTTCTGTTCTGAGAACAAAGGAACACGTGCAGAAATGAGACTGGAAAAAATTCACTGACTATTTCAATTCACAAGCTATTCACAAGTTCTCCGCAATATCTCTAACAGGTATAGTCTAAAAGAATATTTAAACAATTAAAAATCTTACCTAGTGAAAGAAACAGAGTAGTCCCAAACTGTTAGGTTAAAGACTTTCTGTAGTTGGATCTTTGTCCAAAAAAAGTTGTAGCTGGTGCAGGCAGGAGAGCAACTTCTCTATAGCTCAAAATACATTTTTAGTGTAGAAATAGCACTCCCAGCCAGCCTGGCATTCTGTTCTGAGAAAAAAAAATGTAGCCATGAGTTTGTCACTAAATATGAGAGGCACAAAAGCAGGCTAGACGAGGTATTGAACTGCTCCAGATTTCCTCCTAGCCCTGTCTGCTCTACTTGAATTGAACTATATATGACCCAGATGATGGACAGAAGCAAATTTAGTCATGTGCAGGGCTGGGACACAGCCTATTTGCTGATCCCTGGCAGTGCAGGGGTTTGTCTCCTGATTGGGCCGTACCCTGATCATTGAAATGTGAAGCCCCTACCATTCAAAGGCTGTAATTCAGGGATGGCTGTTTGGGTGTCTAGTTGCCTTTACTTATAGGAAAGTGCTTTAAAGTTGTCTGTTTTATTTAGTGTTGCCTCTCGTGTCTGAGACCAAACACCTGTCTTCCTCCCACACTGTATATAGAGTTCTATTGTAGTGACATTAACTAGTAGCCTTATAAGTATACTGAACTGCTTGTCTTCTCTGAATTTGTCAAAGATGCTCCTTTGAAACCAAATGAAGTAAAGTAACAGTTATCACAGGAATATTTTTTTATATTTTCATCATGGCATAAAAGTGCAAGAAAATATTGTGAAATGAGTATTTCCTCTTGGCATGAGAAAACGTATTGCAGCCTTTTAACAGGTTGGTTTAGTGAAAATTAATCTGATAATTATCTGACAGTAACTTCATTAATGGTCAGCATTTTTTTAAAGTCTTGAAACTTCTGTTTTCTTTTTTTCCTTTTGTGGGGTTGTCACCCTTACTTTGACATCTAGTCACGTAGAGCAATACTACAAAGGTGCCTTGAAAAGCGTAGTCCCTAGTGAGCTGTGACAGCCTTTAATTGTGTAAAACAGTCAGGGTTTGCTCTCATCATCTTGTCTAAACTAGAGGACCCAGGATTTATTTCAAGTCTTTCTGGGCCACTGGGAAACTAGGTCACGATACGGCCGTGTTGGTTGTGACATTTTTGTTTAGCACATTAAAGTAGCTTCATTTATTTAATGTCATAAGAGTTCCAACACATAAATAAATCTTTCTCCAGACTGCTGAGAAAGTAGGGATTGTGTCCATACTTTGTTAGTGTAATCCCACTGTAGTGTTTCAATAAAATCTTACTTGTAAGGATATTTAGTATCCTGGCAGCTTTCCATTTCCTCCCTTAAGAGTCCCTGTTAGAAATGCCACCTATATCAGAATACGAGAAGGACAGGTGAATGTCTTCTTTCTTGCAAATCAGAGTGAAAGTGTTTCTAAGCAGGATTTCAAATGAGCCCACCCAGTGGATGGGTAAAATCCAGTAATAAATTATTCCCAATCCATGTTCCTTCAGATTAATAAAACTGAAAGCTGCTGCAACCTCCATTTTCCCCATACTCTGTCTTGTCTGTAATATGAACGTTTGTTGAGAGAGAACTGCAGATCCTATTCTAAAATGTGTGCAGTGTATCACTGCACAACGAGGACTTCCCAAACCAGATCTGAATTTTTGCGGTGTGAATGCAAGACTCGGGGGCTATCAGGGAGGGAAGAATGTGACTCAGTGAATTGTTCCCCCTTTTTCCATTCTTTACTCTGGTAAAGAGGTGAGAAACATGAACATGACTGGGACATGTAAATATCACAGACTGACCGCTTATTCTCCTCCCCACCCCGTTAAATTAGGTCAGTCTCCCTTGGGCACAAATGCCAAGCCTTCAAGACCTTCAAGTCAGAAAAGTTATTCCTTTTCCGAAAAGCAATTGTGTTGTACTCGATCTGTTGATTTGAAGGAAACAAGCAGATGTTTACATAGCTCCAGGTGGAGGACAGTGGGGAAGGCAGTCATGTCTAACATCTCTAGTCTACTAGCCATTTTCATTTTGATAGTTATTTTACTGAATTTAATTCTTTAAAACCTCTTTACAATAGCAACAATGACACTAGCAGGAGCACTGATTTTCAAGGTGGCTGTAAAAGATTTTATTCTGGTTCCTCCAGGTCTAATTGTCAATCCCACCTTCTCGTGAATTTTTTGGTAAGAAGTGACTCACTCCATATTTCAAGCTGTGGAGTGAATCAGGTTTCAAAAAAGATGGTTGGATGATGCTGGCTCCCCATTCTCCAGTTCCTTGTATTGAATAGAAATAATTTAGGCACTGCACTGCACTCCCATAGCAGCTCCCTGCGTCTACAGCCAATAGATCCTCATGAAAAATATGCATTGGCTTTTTATGAACCTGTATTCTGTTTAAAATTCAACCCCTTAAAATTCCTGTTCTTGCTGCTTAGAACTAGTGCTTCCTTTTCTATCCTGTGCAGTGATATTAGTGGAAAGCTGTATGAATTGACATTGGTGCCAAGTATCATACAATAATTTGTTTACATACCTGTTCACTTGTGAATCTCAAAGCACTTTATGAATAATACTTTACCTCCAGGTGACTCAGTTTACTTATCTATAAACTAGATAAATCTGGTCTCTCTGATGGAGGCTGAGAGTTTTAAGTGACTTTCCTAAGGCCACACAGAATGTTAAAGGCACAAATGAGTCCTTGGTCCCAATCTTGTGCTCTAACCAATTAATGAAGATCAAGTCTGTGCTCTTTCTTTTTTAATATCTAGATGCGCTGCCTTCAGTGATGATGATATGTCTGTGATCTAGTAGTGAAAAACCTGTTACTTTTGGAAGGCTGTATTCAGACTGTGGGTGAAACCCATTTCTCCCGCTGAGCAATTTGCACAGTTCTTAATATAGATTGCAATTGGATGAGGACTAGCTTGCTGCAACTTGGTGTAAGAAAGACTGAAAGATTGCTTATCTGGAGGAAGTAACTGAAATAGCAGAGTTTTTATTTGCACTCTTGACTGAGTGGGAATGCCCATTATTTGCTTCTGTGGGTCATAACTTGAGCGCTGTTGGATTCCCTGTTGCATCTCTTCTTAATCACTTTATATTACAATGTCTGTAATGTCTCTTAGTGGTGTACCTGCTCAGTGTTGAAGCCTTTTCAATTTAAAGCTTGGGTTATTCCGGTGCACTGTACCTAGTGCTACACCTAATGACAATTTGGAAATTGAAGCTGTTGCAGTGGTGGTGTGTGTGTGTTTTTGTTTTGTTTTTCGTTAAGCAGAGATTAATTTCTGCTGAAATAAATTGGTAAATCTCTAAAGTGCAACAAGTATTCCTCATTTTCTTTATGGATACAGACTAACACAGCTACTAATCTTAAAGCAGACTGCAGAGCAGAAGTGTTTATCTGTTAATTGATGTCAACATGGAGGCTCGCAGGTTTTTTGACCTATAAAGCCATATGTGATTTGGGGCTTCTCTCTCGTCATGTGATTCTGTTTCCCTTATCAGCTGAGACAAGGGACTTAGAGCCCTCTGGTTTAAATGATGGGGAGGCTGGCAGTGAGGAGGCCCTTGATTCTGGACCCCATTCTTTCTCTTTTGTAGATCACTCTGTTTTTAGTTTAGAGAACTTGGATTTGTTGGACTTCAGGGCATATAGTAAAGCTTATTTTCCTAGGCTTTTCTGGGGAATGGAGCTCATTTTAGTGAGTAGGGAAGTCCTTATCATTTTGATCTGATGAATGCAAATAGAATTTTTCTGCCTTTACTGCACTGGATATTCATTTTTATATATATAAATGAATAACCACTAAATATTCACCAGAAGCAGGGAGATCTGGACTACTCATTAACTTTTGTTCATATAGTGATCCATACCCATATCAAATAGTGTCACAGCTGCTGTTAATGTGGATGAAAGAGGGTCCCATTAATTTTCACAGGAGTGAAGGTGTCACTCACTTTTGCATAGCCCCTAGTCACCTGGTGTCCTAGGATGTTCAGTTTTTGCTCACTGTAACCACACTGCTAATACCTTCTCCCCATTCTGAATAAAAGTCCTGCCCTATCTCCTATTTTGCATATAATCTCAGTGATTCAGTTGCCTGAAAATCACATTCTAAACAAAGCTAGCCAATATGTACCTATAGAAAGCTACTCCAGTGCATCTTGTGAGGGATTCATTCTGGTCCTGGAACTTGCTGATATGCTGTACATATGAGACATATTGACTTGGTAATGTGTTTGGCTGCAGTCAGTCATGCTCCTTGGTCAGTCGTCATATCTGTATTCAAATAACTATTCTGGTTTTGTAATGGAAAAATAGTTGTCTGGGGCTGTCTAGTGCTCTGTAGGAACAATTCCTCAATGGTTTGTGGGTCTTAAATTCTGGAAATTCCTATAGTTGGCCTTATATATCCTCTGTACTTTCCCCACCCCGTATATACTTTCCAAGCAATGAAGTCTCCTAATGACAAGTACCCAGTGCCAGTTTATTAGTGCTTTGTTCTTGTGACTTGTTTCAAAAATGGAGAAATAGGGCCAATTTTATTGAAAAACCTAGTGTTGAAGACAAGTTGCTGCTACTCACTGCATAAATTCTACAGACCTATAGTGCCGAATGTTGAACAAGAATTCAGCTGCTATATTTTGGCATCTCTGTAATTTTATACTTCAAAAAGCCCACGTTAGCTAACAATTAGTGCTTCCTGCCTCAAATAATTTTTGTTAAATGGAATATTAGACAGAATAATCTCAGACATTTTAATCTTTTTGGAACACACAGTCCTCTGGGGACTTCACAACTGAATCAAATTTCAGATTTGCAGAAACAGGGGGAGGGAGAAGCCCTTGGACAACTAGAATCAAGATATAGAAAGACAGGTTTTTTCCCCCTCACCCAGTTCTATTTTGTCTCACTTGGTGATTTCCCTTGTATTTATACTGCCCCCTCAGGGCCCTAACATCAGAGCTCTTCAGTTTTAAGACACATTTAACGGTATTAAGTAAATTATCGCTATAGATTAGTAATAAAAGCTAGACTAAATTGGGGAACACTTCCCTGTTCTCTGATGTGAGCTAAACTTAAGCTATGATGGAATGGTTGCAGAGTTCCATAGGCAAGGTCCTCTCAGTTGATAATCTTCTGTTTCTGGAAAGTTCAGTTGTGGGAATCATATCTTGGGCCCTAGAGGATCTTAACCTGAGTGACAGGGTATTGGGGGCGGAGGGGTGTGTGTGTTCAGATAGCCAGGTCCTCAACCATACAGCCACAATTAAAGATCCTACACTTCGTACTGTATTCAGAAGCAATCCCATCCCCCTCGCCCTCCTGCACAGTCTACACAAAGATTATCCCAGATCAAAAAGACAGCTAAATATCTGGTAGAGCCTTGGTGGGTTACCCAGAGGGAAGGCATCCTATCTTCTTAGGACTGAAGACGCTATCACTGCTTCTACTGAGCTGTAGAAGACCGAAAGGAGGTGGAGAGTATTTCAGTAAGTTTGGTGCAGATCATGTGTAAGTAGCAGAGATGGGCCCACATGACTGATTCACGTCTGAATCACCAAAGCTCAGCAGGTACAGGAGTGGGATTTAGATAAGATGCTTATTTGCCTGCTTATTGTGAAGTCCTTGCTTAGTATAACAGGCTACAGAGATGCAGATATCTTGCTGACCGTATTAGTCGGAACAAGACATACGCATGTCAACACAGGAAGCGCCTTCATTCTTGTACATGCATTATTTCACCGGCTGCTTGGCTGACAAACTTCTCTTGCCCCCTGGTGATTCTTGAGTGTCAGCAGAAAATTCAAGCAGCTTGGCATTTGCACTATGGATGGGTGAAACATGCACAAGGAACTCTATAGTATCTAGGATTTGGGTGAATATAAAAGGGGCCTGTGACGGGGCTGAGTGACCCTGTACTGGCACCGCGGGGGTTAACCCTTCTCTCTGGGCAGAGGAAGCCGCTCCCAAAAAGCTCTGCTAGTCATGCTCCAACTCGAGGAGCGGTATAAAAGCCTGCAGAGCTGCTCAGTTGGGGCTGACCACCAGAGGGGAAGGAGCCACGCTGCTAGCTCCTGCAGACAGACAGCCAGGATCCTGACTTCCAGAAGCCAGCCCAGCTGAGACAGCGCTGGAAGCCCAGCGCGACGCCAGCACTGAAGGGGAACACACCGGAGGACCCCAGGATACTGAAGGCAAAGCTGTGTGGGTAGGAAGTGACCCAGGGGGCTCTTAAAGACATACACACGTTCGGCATGTTGCGGGTGGCTCCCTGCCGAGCGAGGAGCAGAAGAAACCCCGCTATCAGGTGAGCCCTGGGTCTGGACCTGGTGGAGAGGGCGGGCCCTGGTCCCCCTACCCCTGCAGCCATTAGGTGGCACCACCCCGCCTGCAAGGGGGATGGCCAAACTCTAGCCACTAGGCCACCCTACCCCAAGGTTTGGGGAGATTCTTTGGACTCTGGCTGTTAGGTCACGCTATGCAAGACTAAGGACTGCTATAGAGAATCTAGCTATTGGGCCACGTTGCCCCAAGAGCGGGGAGCAACTGCATAGACTCTGGCCATTGGGCCATGCTGCCCTGAGCACAGGGAGCAAACCCCTTGGACTCTGGCTATTGGGGCTCTGGCCGAAAGCGGGGAGCGACTGTATGGACTCTGGCCATTGGGCCATGCCGCCCAGGGAGCGGGGAGAAACCCTATGGACTCTGGCCATTGGGCCATGCTACCCTGGGAGCAGTGAGAGACTGAATAGACTGCGGCTATTGGGCCATGTTGCCCCGAGACTGTGTAAGCTCCGGCCCTTAGGCCTTATCGCCCTGCGTTTGGGGGATTAGAGAGTAGCCGAGGTCCGCCGCCATGCCCCACCCCTGCTACAAAGGGGCACTGCGGAGCAGGACCTGCCACAATGCCTCATACTTGGGACACAGCGTCATACCTAGTATTGACAGTAGTAACTTAAGTGTGATGTACTGATATAGGTGTTCTCAGATAAGTCCCCATGTGACATCTCAATGTACAGTAACTCCTCAATTAACGTTGCATTTTTCAGGAACATAACTACAACATTAAGTGAAATGATGTTAAGCGAATCCAATTTCTCCATAAGAATTAATGTAAAAAAAAAGGGAGACGGGCCTTAGGTTCCAGGGAAATTTTTCTGTCAGACAAAAAGCATTGTATGTTCTATCTTCCTCCCCCTTTACTTCACATGCCCTGTCCTTGCTCCTCCCCCACTTTCTCCCATGCCTTCTGAAGGCTGCAAGTCAGCTGATTGCCACGGACAGGTGGGGGGGGAGGGGGAAGGTGCTGATCCAAAGGATCTGTCAGCAGGTGGGAGGCTCTGTGGGGGTGGGCGTAGGGCATAGGGAGGTTGCCATCTGTGGAGAAAGCAGACAGCCAAACAATGCAATAGCAGAGCATTGCACAACTTTAAGCAAGCATGTTCCCTAAAGGGTCAGAAATGTAACAACATTAACCAGGACGACTTTAAGTGAGGAGTTACTGTACAGCCTGTACAGGTATCATTTAGACAATATGAAACTCTTTAAAAAGAATAAACTGCAATGTTCAGGCCAACATTCCCTCGTGTAAAATGTGTTCTGATCTCTGAGGGTGTTCCCTGAATGAATACAAAATGGAAACTCTTCTCTCTTCAGACTGTGATGCTGATATTTGGCCATTCTGATCCCTGACCTGTGTTTCTGAAGAGTGAGGATTAGGACCCATAAAGGAAGCGATTAGTGTAATGGCTAGGGCACTGAACTGAAAGTCAGGGGATACAGGTTTATATTCCCAGCTCTGCCACTGACTTGCTGCATGACCTTTGACTAGTCATGGTGTCTGTTTCCATTCCCGTTCTGTCTATGTACTGTCTACATGCACATAGGCCATTAGAAATTGGGTGATATACCTCTAACCCCAAAATCCCAGCACCTTTAAAAGAGAGAACAATAAATGGCATACTCTCCCCAGCTACCTGCATGCATAGCTCCCCTCTTGGCTAATGGCAGTAGCACATATGTATTTGGAAGGAAATGGAACCATGAGTGTTTAATTTAAAACATTCATTGGAAAGTTTTCCATCTGTGCTATTGGTCTCCTTATTAGAGAACCAAAAGAGGGAAGACCCACTTAATTTGTACTTTATTTTTGCTCTGGCCTGGTTGTTATTAAGTGATTGGAATTGCAGAGGCTATAATATATTTATTTTAAAGAGCTATGTGTCTTTGCTTACAGACAACATTCTAAAACCTTCCATTTGGAGACCATTCTCGTGATATCTTAGTGCTTTTTTCCTTTATTTTTTTTACTACTAAGGAAATTTGCATGAAAATAGAATAATTGTTTCTGAAGAGTTCCATCTGCTCCTGCTAATTATTCTTCAGCTGTGGTCATAATCCTTTGTTTGTGAAATTTCCCACTGAAGAGATTTTTCAGCCTTTTTATAGTTTCAACACAATTTCAGAAAGTGGAAAAGTAAATGTTTCACCAAAGCTATTACTTTAGACAACATCAGAACTACCCCACAAATCTACAGTCATTGTCACTCGACACACAGGGACTAAATGAATAGCAAATAGACAGTAACTCCTGTGTACTAGATTTCAAGTGGGAAGGCACAGGTTCGTCCTCATGAAATGCCTGTAGCTACAGATCTGATTGATAAACGAATAATCATTGGTGGACAAATTGAATGGCACTCTTTACATAGGCATCAGATAGAAGATTAAATGTTAATTGGGTGCATCAGAAATGCTCAAGGTAGATGGGGAGAGAGAAAATCAAAATTCCTTAAATGAGCCTTAACCAGAAATGAACTCCCAGATTTCTCTCATTAGTTAGTAAGGATTCATAGCATGCATCATTTAGTAGCTTTCAAAGCACTCTAACTAAATCATGAGTGTACCCTACAAATGACAGAAAATAAATCCTGCAATTCCTTGTATTTGCATATATTGTGTGGGGGCTAACTGTTACGCTCCTACTTCCAGTTGAGCCAGAAGGAAATAGAAAACCCTGTGTGCGTCGAAGATGTATTTGTATTTCTGCGTAGTGAAAGAGGTCCTAGTAGGACAATGTAAAAGTGGGTCACCGAACTAAGCCCTGCTTCCTGAGCAGCCAAGCCAGTGCAAATGTAACTTAAAGGGAAACATCACTGAAAACATGATGAGAATGGAAGGTCACAAGGACCTACACATGGATGATGATAAAGTTATGACTCTGATAAACCTTCTTTTTCAAATATAATTCTAGGGGAATTAAAGACCCGAATTTACATCCTACTTTAAGGGATTGCTCTCTGCATCAGGTGAGGAATTTATTAAAGCTACATGTGCAGAACCGGTTGAGTATCTAAGTAACACACAATTCTTACTAAAAACAAATAAAATTCCCCCCCGACCTCAGTGTCTCCTGATCGGTTTTAATTGCAGTAAAAATATATTAAAAAGTGCGTGTGCTTAGGAATTTGTCTCTTCAGCACTTTCATGTCTTTTCTTGCTCAAAGGATTTATGCTTTTGTTCCTCTCCATCATGGGATGCATTCTCATCCCATTTCCACCTCTTTTTCTGAGCTGTACCTGGCACCCTCACCATTCCATCTCCCTAATGAACCACATTGAATTGGTTTTGAAAATTACATGATTCCTCAGAACATTAGCCCCTTTGACTGGATTGCAAGTAAGGCCTTTTAAATACTCTTTTAAGGTTTGCTTTCAATTTGGGCTCCTCTGCATAGTGCTTGAAGAAAGGTCTTTGCTGTATACCTGAGGTCTCCCAGACAGCAGATATGCTGATGTTTCTATGCATAAGGAAATGAGCTAAGCATTGCTTTTCAAGTAGCTGAAGCTCTTCTCCAGTTGTGCTTAGAATTGGATTTGAGAACTGGCATAAACTTGTTTCATCTGTTAGAATTGCACATTCTATGTGATTTGAAAGGAAGGTGTTATGGTGGCTGTTTGCATGTAATTTCCCTGGATTTATTTTTCTCTCCTCTTTTTAAAAATTAGAATTCCATCTCAGTATCTGGGGCACGCTTTCTGTATGAGCAAAGCCATGATAAGGCATCACAGAGGTATAAATTCAGCACTCTGCAGTTTAGTTGCAAAGGAGACCAAAAATTACATGCAGCTTTCTGATTTAATTTTCTGTGACATATTGAGTCTATGTTTTAGCCTACAGAACTTCACAGCTGTGCCCTAATTCTTTCTTGTGATCTCAACATCACTGCCTTTTAAGGCATTGCTATTCTTGGATCTCAGCAGGACGCCATGTTAGACTGTCACTGTATACTCCATGGCATTGCCATTGTGAAAAGCAGCAGCTTATCTGTCTTTGAAATAATATATGCAAGAAAAAGTTCCTGGAAATTTAGTAAGTAGATAACAGTGCTATATATACAAAGTACTCTGAGCTATATTTTATCTGGTGGTACATATTAAAATGTAGGGAAAGGGGAACTGCTCTTTCCTGTTAGAGCAGAAGGAAAGCTTTACTTCTATGATACAATGATGTGCAGTATGTATAGGCAAGATTTATACCTGAGGTGACAGCTCAAGCAAAAGGATGTGTCCTCTGTTTAGTCAGATAGTTAAGGTCACTGCCCCAAGGATCTTTATAATTTGTTTTAAAGGTGACATGAACACTCACAATCCTATATAAATCTAAATTTTGCTGTAACACAATTCTGTACATGTAGATGCATTTTTAATTTTGGTGCTACCTTTATCTATTGGCTCCATTGCAAAGCAGAATTGTTTAAGGTTAGAGTTACTAATTTGGGTGTAGGGCAAGCATAATTTACTGAAGCTGGAGTAGAACCGGAAACGTTGCTAATGGCTAACCTTGTATCGTGGCATTTTCCCCTCCTCACACCCCTACTTAGCAGAGCTGAGTGGATCTAAAGATTTAGGAAATCTGTGCATAATAAAATATTCATTTGGGGGGAAAATACTGCTGTTGATTTACTGTAATCTGCATGCTGTAAAATCACCAGAGCACTGCATAAATGGAGTCCAAATGAAGTTATAGAAAAATCTGCTTTCTGCTGGCAAGGCATACTTTCTATACACAGATCTCTTGTTTGTTTTGTTTTTAAGATGTGTAATATTCACCTATTAGTGCAATATTGCAAGATTTTGACTGATGACATAATACAATTTATTAATTTAAAAAGTTGCCAACCTTGACAATCTGGGAACTTATGTAGTTGGCATTTCACCAGTTAACTCTGAAATCCCAGGGAGTTGGGACTTGATCACTTTTGTTTCAAATCTAATTACATTTCTTTCTTTTAAGATCTTAGGTTTTCTGTAGCATCTCTCATTCTGAAAGATCCCTCGGACTAAGCGGTACCACCCTGCACTGTCAGAGTGTACTGAAGGTTGCCAGTGGAAGGGTACCTCTGTACATCTGCTGTGCTGGAGCTGAGACAGTACAAACCATCATGTTTCACCCTGTGTGAGATTCACCAGTGTTGTGCAGCTGTGCCTCAGATACCAAAACCCTGTCAACCTCCAGAGGAAAACTGGCAGAGCTGTTTATTCCAGACAACAAGCTGCCATTTTCACATACCCAACAAAACTAGAACTAATCAAACAAGAATTGTAGCAGTGTGTCTGCTTTAATGGATTTGATGAATTTTTAATGTAGCTATTGATTTGGCAGTGTGGACAAAAGGAAATGCAGTAATTCTTTATAGGATGCAACTTAGAACAAATTTAATGGTTAGGACAGGGGATCAAAAGTCAGAATTCCTGGGTTCTCAGTATAGCTCTACCACTGATTCTTCTTGTAGTCTTTGGTCTGCCTACCTTTCTGCCCTAGGGGATAATAATACTTGCCTATCTCTGGTTATTTGAATATTTTGGCTGGATATTACAATACTTGGACACCTGTGTTTAATCAAACAGTTTTTTTCCTTTCTTGGAACTTCAGAATCAACTCTCTTCTCTTGAGCTGCTTCAGAGCAACATGCTTGTCTTTGCTTTAGTCAAAGTATTGTGTTAGGGGACTTGCAAAGATGCAATCCCACAGCTTGGAGGGAACACCAAAAATAATGTTGGTGGGTTTTTTTGGCCATTACTGATTTTCATCTCATTGCCATAGGGCAAGGCTACACTGCATCTGGTAGTGTGCCTCAGCCTGTGTAGACAGACTCACATAAGTTCTCTTCTGCTTGAGCTAGCCTGTTAAGAGAAGTGTGGCTATTGCAGTAGGGCAGAAGTTCCAGCTAGCTGCCCAGATCCAAGCCTGGATAACTCCTGGATCTGAGTTTGGGTGGCTAGTCTGAGCTGCTGCCTATGCCATGGCTTCCGCTCTGTTTTTAGTGTGCTAGCTAAGTGAAGCTAGCACAAGTCTGTTTACCTTGGTTTGTGCAGTATTATGGTACTATATAAATCAAAACAGAAAGCCATAAGTAGCCTGTAATGTCATAAAACTTTTATCTTTATCATTTTTTAACTTAGCTGTTTTGTTACAGAGCAGACCTTAGGCTTATAAAAATGGTTAGCTTTCTAGTGTCCTAAGTCAAATTACTTCAGTCTTACCTACACTATAGTATATGATCTGGGAACATTGTCCGAAATGCTTCATACCTTTAAGTTGCTGACTAACTTTTTAGTTTTTCATCTAGCATTGTGTTTACACAATTATGACAGTGATATGCATTAATCTCTAAAATGAGGTCATGTCAGAATTGAGAAACAAGTTCTTGTTCTGTAGCCCTGCATTGGGGTTTTTAAAGAGTAAATTAAAAGGTTATATAATGGCAATTTGATTTTATAGGGGTTATAATGCAGTAAGTTATAGGGTATCAATGAATAATGTGGTAGGCAACCTTATTGGTTGGACAGCTGGTTTCATTACTCGTGCTTACTTTTTTTATGAAGCTTCAAGAGTGATCAGTTTATTTGTATTTTTTCAATTTATATTCAGGGAACTTAAGTTAACTAGCAATTGGAGCCAATGAAAAGCAAGTGTCCAGACTTCATGACTTGAGTCATGTCTTGTTTGCTAGCATTTTTATCTCGAAGGTTCAGCACACAAAATCAAGAATTTGGATCATCTTGAAAAATCTCGAGTGTACCGGTTGTAAAGAAATTACTGTCACAGAAGCATCTTATTCAAAATCTCTGAACATGTATGCATTGTGAACACTTTAATAGCTTCCAGGAATTTTATCGTTGGAATATGTTTGTTTTTGGAGATTCTACCTTTTTTCTAGGGAAGTTACTATTTTGAGGGGCCAAGGATTTTGGCACCATATTACTGTTTGCTAACTGGTGACTTGGAAAGTCCTGCTTGTTATCAGATGTAAAAGAAAGCACCTTTGATTAGCTGTAATAATACTAAATGGCATGCCTTGTTGACACTATTTTTCTGGACCATAGGAACTCTACTTACCAGCACCACTTCCAGTGCCTTCTTGTGTGTATTGAAGAACACTTGCCCTTTTCTTCCTAGCTATTGGTGAAAGTGACTGCTCTCCCTTCTTCCCCTCCTTCCCCTTCACTAAACCGGTCCAGAGTTAGGATTCTCTTGTGATCCTTTGAAGTTCTACATTGCTGATTTATGAGGACATGCAGATGTTAAACCTTGGGCTGTATTCCACTCAGATTTCACCATAAACTAGGCAGTGTCAGGATGGCTCAGAATGGGAGACTTTGAAGGAACATTCTGGTGCAGCAAAAGGTGGTGCTGGTGATTCAGTAGGTGGCACTCTTCTCTCTGGCTCAGCTCTGAGTCAGTGCCCCAGCATGGTTTTACGGCCCCTATGCTGCTGCTTGGTGCTGTCTTTTGTGTCAAAAACAACCTATGTCCTGATTCTTTGCGGTGGTTAACATTTCCTAGCACTTTTTGTAAGAATAAGAAGGACATGCCTGATGTCCTGGCTGAAATACCAGATGGTAACAAATGCCCTTTGCCTTAATCAGAGCTAACTGAAAATGCAGACATGGGATTAGTTTTCAGTTTCTGTGCTAAAGTGTTGAGCAGTGTTGCTGTGCCCTGTGGAACAGTCTTGTTCCATCCCCAGAAGGAGGCTGCTTTTTCAGTGGCAGATGGCGTGACCCTTGTGTATCTCTTTACCTAACAAGGGTGTTATGAGGCTTAACAAGTGTGTTTCAACTATTTAAAATCAGCAGATGAAAGACACTATTGAGAAGTGTATTGAAATAAGGCGGAGTTTGTTACATTTCTGACTTCTTGCTAAAGGATTGGTGCACATACGCATTTGCAATTCAATAGTTACACTATAAAATCCGAATGCTAATAACTTCAGATGAGCAGTCCATGTCTTCGCTCATATTTTCAGTGTAACATTGAGTTCTGCATCTGTGTTGCCTAGGTCCATGGCAGGAAAAACAATGCTAAAATATTTGAAAATATGCAAATACTCATCATGTTACATTGTTTGGTCTCATTAATTGAAAATGATTAGATCAAAATGTCTGTAGGAATGTTTAAATATAGCTGCCTTGAGAGACATGAACATCTGAAGTTTTGTTCTGTGAAGTTTTTGAGTTTCATGTTAGGTATGTTGACTTGATCCTTGTATGGTTTCTGATATTTAGGCTGACGTTGGGCTAGTAGTGGAATAAACATCTGTTGCCAGAGGTGGAGATTGACTTCCCATAAACCTAAATTAGCAACCAAGGTAGCAATGGTATAAGTGGAATAATGTGGTGAATCAGAGCAGAACTGAAGTTGGCTCTAGCCATTGCTTAAACAGGTGTGGAAGATCATAATAGAGATGATCTATTGGATTAGAGACCCTCTGACTTCAAAGGCATGGGTTGAGTCCCTTGCTAAAGGATGCATTTTATATTATATGGATGTTCGTATGTTCCTATCTAAGAAGAATGTCTATTAAGACAGAGTAGCGATAGGAAAAGAGATCATTCTTGTGGAAACAAACTTAATGGAGAGGCAGTAACGTAAGATTCACCATTATCTGTCATGGATATGTTATCCTTTTCATTCTGATCACGTGTTAATTTGATGCAATATGTATTGAAAATGGATCTCTACAATGTAGATCTTCTTTGCAGCACTCACTTATTTTACATGCACATGGATTTTAATATGAGCTAAAATACATTTTGAGTTTATCCTTTATATTTTTTAAAAAAATCTACTGTGTAAACTTCTTGGGACAAAGACTGTCTCTCAGATTATTTTCTGTGTAGTGTAAATGGGTCCTATGAAATAAACTCTTGCCATTTGTCATTGTCACTAAATTCACATTAGATAAAATTTTACATTATGTGCTCTGCTAGTACATCTGTGCCCAATGTCAAACTTACATTTTTAACCATGATTTACTAGAACTGAATTTTGCTTTTCTGTGGATTGTAAATTCTAGTAAGCACCATATAGGGAGAGAATGGGGTTTATCAACAGCAACATATGCTGTATGTAAATTATCAGCCCAGCAATGTAAAGCCACATTATTGCTCACTATGCTAACATTAATAGGCAGCCAGTAAGTACTGCAAAGCTGGGATCTGGGCTGAGAGAGAAGAGAGGGAGATCATGAACAGTTATTGACTGTGGTTTGGTCTGGATAAGAAAGTGTTGCTTGTTAGGAGAGCGTTTGGAAGAATGGGCGGATGTGATTTCTGCACCATCAATTGATAGTGTGTACCTGCCTTTTGTCAAAATTATTCAGGGCTTTGGAGTCCTATTGGATTTGGTGCTGCTCCTGAATTCTCAGCAGTGCTACCCTAGCCCAGTGGTTCTCACTCCTGTACTGGTGACCTTTCACACAGCAAGCTTCTGAATGCAGCACCCTCTTATACATTAAAAACACTTTTTAATATAGTTAACACCATTATAAAAGCAGAGTTTGGGGTGGAGGCTGACTGCGACCCCCCGTGTAATAACCTTGAGACCTCCTTATGGGTCACAACCCTCAGTTTGAGAACCCCTGGCCTAAAGTGTGTTATCCATCACAAGGAAGAATGTGCATGCCCCTCTGCAATATGGATGCATCAGACCTCATCTGCATCTTCTGCTTGTAGGTTAGACCACCTGAATTTTGCCTATAAAGGCAGCTAGTACAGAGCACAACTGCCTGTCTGATCATATCACACATTTGAATCTTTCCCTTGTCTTACTGTTCACTTCCATATGCAATTCAAGGTGCTGATTAGTATAAAACCTTTAATGGTATGAAATCTAATTATTTGAAGGGCTGCCTCTCTGTGATTTGCTCCTTTTTGAAGTTAATAGGAAGACTCCCAATAGCTTCAGCAGAATAAATCTGAGTACCACTGCCTCTTTGTGGAGATTTCAACTGGAGGTTCTTGTTTTGGTTCATGGAGTTCAGTACTCCAAGACTGGTTGCAAGAGTTTCACAACTGAGGACTACTGACTGTAGAATGTATTACACTTGGTGATCTGTCAGACCTGGCTCTACTGAGATTTAGGTAGCAATGCAAGTCATTTATCTGGTTCAGCTTGAAATGCACTGATCTAATCTAGAAGCTCACAGCTCTCCTGAATGAAATGCTCAAGAGACCCACCTCTGCTATGGTGCCTATAAGAAATCCGTTTACTAACGATGGCTAGGTTAAGTAGCATTTGCAGGATAACAGTCTGTAATTAAAAAAAAATTAATAAACATTGTATATTCTCCTCCATATTTGAAATCTCAAATTGTAAACTCCTCGGGGGAGCGGATTCTCAACCATGGCTTTGTGCAACATCTAACATGAAAGTATTCTGATGAAGACCTGTGGGCATGACTGAAATACACATGTTAAATAAAAAAATAAAAAACTTCTGTGGATGAATCATAAAGCCTTTCCTATAAAATGGGAAGTGCAGAACACTAAAGGAGTGCGGAGTTCAGGAAGGCAGGATGCATTAGATAAAATATGCTTTGAAGGACTTTCTGATAGAGCACAAATTCTGAACTGCTTTATGCTGACCCTGCATTTACACTGCTCCTGAAACAGCTGTGGTGGTTTTGCAAGGAAATTTACAGGCCAAGAGGATCCCAGCTCACAATGACAAGCCCTTTAAACACCAAGCCATTTGGTTTTATTTACTGCCAGCACTGAACTTCAGAACAGGACCAATGACTGATCTTATGGAGATTGCAAAAGATTAGTGTATAGGTGTACTTTTAGCCATGAGGATTTATTATTTTATGCTTAAATTACTTTTTACCCCAACTGTAATAACACAAACTGTTTTCTCTATAAAAATTATTAAATGGGTCGTCTATTAATTGCAGATGACATTCTGTCTACAGAATCAGCACTAGAACAATGCTTTGACAATGGACGTGCTGTCATTTCAATGACAGCTAAAATTGAAATCAGACTACCTTATGGATATCAAAGAGCAGTACTTTTTGTGTAAGAGTCGGTGCTAATCCTGGTTTCTTCAGCAAATCCTAGTGTGGATAATTGTCATCCCAGAGCCTCTAAAAATTCAGGTTCAAAATGAAAAGTCCATAAAAATATTTGCCCTCATTCTGTAATTTTTATATATAGGACAAGCACTAAGTCATTTTACAGTCCAAACAGTGATTTCAGCAAAGGATAAATTTTGGAATCTAGCAAATTAGTGCATTTATAGTTGCTGACCTCCTGGAGTAAATCCACCCTCTTCCCCTTCCCCACCACCACATCATCATCATCAGGTGCATAAAACCCCAGCTGTCCATTCTGCTCCACTCAGCATCTTACTGTCAATTCAACTGCACTTTAAACTGTTGAGCTACAAACAGGGATTCAAGAGCTTTTGGGAAGTGCACACTGAAAGTAGACCAGTTACAGATGGGTTTGTTGGCCTCCTGCTGCCTGCCCAAAGGTGCAGTCTGGCTTCAGATATCATAGCAAGTCTGAGTCTATCATGTCTGGTCGAGGGGCAAAAGATGGGGGAGGGTAAAAATCTGCTTTGGTGAAATATGTAGAGGCTAGGAAGTTGGGAACAGGAGGTCACCTCTAGAATATTGATGGTTGGGGCATACCAAATTCACGGCCATGAAAAAAGGGTCCCAGATGATGAAGTCTGATTTTTGTATACTTTTACCCTATACGATACAGATTTCATAGGGGAGACAGATGTTTCTCAAATGGGGGTCCTAACCCAAAAGAGGGCTGTTGGGTGTGTCACAGCATTATTGTAGGGGGATTGTGGTATTGCCACCCTTACTTCTGTGCTGCTTTCAGAGCTGGGTGATCGGAGAGCAGTGGCTGCTAGCCGAGGTCCCAGCTCTGAAGGCAGCAGAACAATACTGCGAACTCCTTGCAATCCCCTCACCCCCTTTTGGGTAAGGACCCCTATAGTTACAACGCTGTGAAATTTCAGATTTAAATATCTGAAATCATGAAACTTTACAATTTTTAAAATCCTACAACTGTGAAATTGACCAAAATGGACTATGAATTTTGTAGGACCCTATCGATGGTATAAATTCATTAAGATTTTCCTGGGACAGAACAAATTAGAAGCATCCAAAAGAGAAACTCTAGTTCACAACCTTCCAAAAGTCATAGCTATGTTCAATTTAGGGTCACTCTTGGTGTATTTTACTCTGTTCTCCATAGTTTTATAGTATTTTCATTGAAAAATGAAGTAAAATATAGAACCTTTTTTTTTCCAGAGAGAGGAGCAAAGGGCGTGCTCTTAGAATTGTCCATGTACCTGTTGAAACTATAAAACCTGTATTTCTCTGCACAGATGGGGTAACTGTCCCTGAAAATGGGGCAGTTTAAAAGTGCAAATTTAGGATTTACAGATCTTCCCATTGTGTCTTCTGATAATGTGAGGGCCCCTGTTAATTTCAAGCACATGTATAGTTCTGTACCAAAAACCAAACAAAGCTACCTGGAGGAAATACAAAAGCTGCCCCAATGAAAAAAAGCTAAGGCTGTTCTCACATTTTGAACTTAGCTCTCCCCTTTTTGAGTATGCACTGAAATAGTCTTCAGTTACATGATCATGTGTCTCACAAGATCCCTTGCCTCATTCAGTGCACAAGTTAGGTAGTAGTCAGTAAATAAGACAGCTACTCCATATTTATTATGGGGACATATAGTACATATTGAGACCTGGGGTCTGTAATATCCCAGCCTTGTTCACTACATAATAATTATTACTCTTGGGGAAGTTATGCACGCCTGCATAATTGAGCTGTGCATATTTTTATTTTTTTGCACAGAGAGGTTTTGCTGAAATGCTGCTTTAGTTCTGCCTTTTGCTCACCAGAGGGTGCTGTGGTGATAGAATACAGCAGCCACTAGGGAAGAGAGAGAGCCTGCCTTCTCCGCAGCACCTGTCAGGCCAGGTCCGGCGATGGGCTATGGGGAGATAAAGCATGATGTACTTGGCAGGGTGGTCAGATAGGTGCTCATAAGGGCTATTAGAGGAAGGCAGACTGGGGCAAGGATGAATGGGAGTGAAGGCACAGGGCCACCATGGGGAGAGAGGTGCAGGGCCACGTGGTGATGAGGGGAGTGGGGGAGGAGTGCAGAGCTACATAGTGACAGAGGGTGGCTGAGTGGGGGCTCTGAGACATGAGGATGGTGGCTGAGGGGGGCACAAACCCATGGGGATGGGGGAGGAACATATAGGGATGGGATGGCTGAGTGGGGACACATGGACAGGGGTGCAAGGCCACATGGGGGTGCAGGAACACATGGGGATGGGGTAGATATGCCTGACTGACTGGGAGAGGCTAGGGGGTCAGCCAGGGTCCGCATGAGAGAAGCTTCCTACACAGATGCCAACTTTTGCTGATCGCGGGGAGTACTCTCACCTTCCTCTGCCCGACTCCACTCCTGCCCCAAAGCCCCTGCTCAAACTCCGCTCCTCTGCTTTTATTGGACCCCTCCCCAAATCCTTGCCTCTCCCTGCTAGGCTTGCCGCGTGGAGCAGTTGATTCGCAGTGCAAGCGCTGGGAGGTGAGAGAAGCAGGATGCCGCTGTGGCGTGCTTAGGGGAGGAGGCAGAGCGGAGGTGACCTGGGGAGGGGGCAGAGAACTGCCAGTGGGTGCTCAGTTTTTCCCACTGAGTCGTTGCCTGTGGCTCCCTAACAATCCCTCCCCACCTGGAAAAAAAACCTGTCCTCTGCTTTTTCTATCAGTATCCAACAACCTTCCAACTTAATGTCCAGGCTCCTTCCCAGCAGTTTACTTCTCTCTCCCTCAGCTCCTCCGTTACCCTGACTCCCCCAAGTTTTTTCACTGCTTTTGAAGGGTGTAGGAAATATGTTTCTTTATTGAAACTGTTGTGATGATGTGTTGTTTTGACATAAAATATGAAGAATTTTAAAGTATCGTGCAGAATTTTTTTTACTTTTTAGCACAGAATTACCCCAGGAATAATACGTCTTTTTTGATGACTATCCAATTTACTTTCTTAATGAGGCAAGGGCCCTGTTGAAAAAATGATAGGTTAACATGTAGATTGTATCATAATGCATACAAACAAGTAAGCAGAATTAAGGATGCTTGGGTGACATGTCTTCTCCATACTCATGAGTTCTCATGTTTTTTGTGTAGTTTTTACATGTAATTTACTAACTTAAAAAAAAAACGAAAAACAAATTGTGTAACTATCTGATAGACAGCAGTAATATGCTCTGTCTAATGCTAAGTGTATCTGAGTTAGGACCTTGCCTCTTTCCATAGGCACTATCATGGATGTATTTTACATGCTGTTGCATATTAAATAAAACTACACTCACTTTTCATGTGCATGAATGAACAAATCCAAGAGAACCCCTGTTGAATGGAAATGGCCATTCTATATATATATATTTATATTTATATATTTATATATTTATATATATATATATATATATATATATATATATGCACATGGAAGTGCAGTGCCAGTAGATTGTAGAACAAGCTAATGATATGCAATTATCATATCACACACAAGCCCCTTCGTTTTCAGTTAAAACTGATTTTTACTGAAAAATTCATGGGTTTTACAAAAAGTATTTGTTCTTCTGATTTTTGCCTTACTTTTGTATAATTCAAATGTATAAAAATAACTTTTTACTAGGAAAATACAGTACGTTGCATGAGATATATTACAGTAATATATTGTCTGTATATGCAAAGCTGAATGTAATTTAACACCCATCTTTATCTGTGCTGAAACTTGATGATAGCTCTTTGGACTTGGCCACATTGACCATGGAATTGTTAAAAATTGCCATTTTAAACCATGGTTGTATAAAACCTTTTTATATCCTGGTGTGGACTGGCCCTCCTGACTCTGTTAATCACATGGTGACCAAATGGGATTTGTACACTTAGGATGACCAGATGTCCCGAATTTATAGGGGCAGTCCTGATTTTTTTGGTCTTTTTCTTAATAGGCTCCTATTACCCCCACGCCCGTCCTGGTTTTTCACACTTGCTGAATGGTCACCCTGTGTATACCATTTGTGCTCCAACCATACTTAGATAGCTGTAAATACAATTTCTCCTACAGTGGGACCGGGCCTGTGCCTGAGTAGGCAGATTGGCATGGTGAGGAAAAGGGGTGGTTCAGTTTCTCTCAAGTTGTTAGCTAAACTGGCTATCTTTAATTACAAAGATACTGTGGCTAACTTAAACCCCCTTTTTGCATCTATTTTTCTATTCTGCTAGAGGAATGTGTAATATTTTTAAACCATTCACAAATGCACAAATAATGGTATTACACCAGTTAGATAATTATACCAGTGATATTTTAAATAACATGCTGTCAACTTTCTGTTCTGGGATAATTCTCCTGTCATAATTCAGCCAATTCTGTTTGGAATGCCTTGATGTAGTTACAAATAGAATTTCAGTGACATAATAATAAATTTTTATTTCATTTACTAGTTTAATTCTGCTGTTTTCTTCCATTTTTGATCAATGAATACGTGCAGTGATGGAAAGCCTTGAAGTGGATTAATTTTGTTCTCTTCAGTAGTATGTGTGTCTGAAGAAGGTGAAAGACTAAATGGGATTTTAACATTTTTGTTTAAGACCAACTTTAAAATAACCAAAGCAGGAGGATTCTGAGCTGAGGGAATCCATTTTTTAAATCTTCTCACTTAACTCTTGTGGCACCTGTGTGCTGCTACCCTTGAGGGGTCTTATGCTGCTTTGCCATATGGAATAACTAATCTAAATTTTCTTTAACAAATACCCTAAGACCAAACAGAAGATACAATCCATATACCATTTCGGTGCCAGCAAAATTCTTTTTTTACTTTGTTTTCCTGTAAAAATGCATTCGCCTTGCATTCTTCAAGAACCAGTAAGTATAACGCTGATATTAAGAGGAAATTCTCAAGCAATGCACACACAAGAATCCAGTTTCCTTTTGGATAATAAATTTACAGTTTGGGAATGTAACCCTGAACCTCTATTTGGTCTTGAGAGAGCCCACATTAAGGACAGTGAATTATAACCACTGTGAATGTGATAGCTTTTCCTCATAGATAACATCCCATTAACATAGAAATAAATATTTGATCCCCAAAATGTTAGTGACGTCTGCACTGATGGCATCATAAACAACATAGATATCAGGATTTAAAAATTGATTTAAATGTCTCCAATATACAGGGGTCAGTAAAGGCAACATAACAGAAAGAGGCTGTGTCAAAAAGTAATTAGAGCAGGACAAATGGATTGTGCAGGCACGTCAAAGGCTGTTATTTCTGTAGGCAATGAGTAGGAAAGGTGTTAATGTAATGTGACAGATCTGGAGCAAAAATGAGGGTGCAGAGAAAACAAATAGGAGCTGACCAATGGCATGTTTTTAATTGAGGTTTGATTTAACATAATTTGATTACTCTGAAAGAAATGTTTGTGTAGTTTCTTTGAAAAAACGAATTGCCTTAAAGAATGTATATTTACGATTTTGGATTTTCACCAAAAGGGAAATGTCCTTATTTTAGTGGTGGTCTTGCTGTGTATTGATATAAATTTGAACAATTTTCCCAGTACAATTTCCAAAAAGAAACCAGGATAAATGTATTTCACTAAAATTGTTCTGGTAAAATTACCTCTATTATATTTGCATTGAGGTGTATCTTAATATGGAGTTGATGCTGTCTGACCAGGGAGACAGCTGGATAGGGATAGATGCTGTTGCCACCATTTTCAGATGCAAACTTTGGGAAAACTGAGAAAATGCTTTACTTGGCTGAAGGAGTGACTAGTGCCAAATTTGATGAAAGGGGAGCAGAAGGGTGGTTGTTTGTTTGTCCTAGATTCTTGTTGCTTCCGAAGCATGCATGATGGTATATCTTGAAAGGGGGGAGGAAGGGAGAGGAAGGTGCAAAAGTGACTTAAGCCACCTTCCCACTCTCCCAGTCCTGGGACAAATGTGTTCAGTTCCAGTCCCTTGACATAAAGTAACATGAAAAATCCCGGGATTTATCAGCAATACTTGTGTCTAAATGCAATTTTTCATTGTCTCTATTTCTTTGTTCTTGGTTCCAAAGATTTCTGTGGGAAAACAGGATCTTTATTACGCCTACTCTCAGCTGCATTCCTCTACCTTCTCTGGTATTGTCTTCTTCTATGACATCACACTATTTACAGCAAGTAGTTGTGGTGTCACAAGCAAAGATTTATAACTTCACATGAAGAACAAGCTCTACAGTTTTTAGGATAATGAGTACTTAGGGGAGAGATGGGGTGGACAGGAGCATCTCTCAAAGGGAATGAGAGCTAAACCAGATGGGTCAAACCTTTATATTCAAGATCTCTTGCTTCTCTTTTAAGTCATGTTCACAAACAGGGTTGGCATGCTGCCTCAGATTCTCTTGTCCAATATCCTCCCTCCCTCCTTGGTTCTTCCACTGCTGTAATCTCACCGGACACCTGTCTAAACTATTTCAGAATGTCTCTGTTGATGGAGATATTACCGCACTAGGCAGCTTATTGTCTGATAGCTCCCTTTCTTCTTGTCTCATCTCACTTTCTCCATTATTTATTATGCTCTGCATTTCTAAAGAAACCTTTTCTCCATGGACCTCAGAGCATGTTACCACTGCAATTAAGCTCCACAACAACCTGAGAAGTAGAATTATTCATAGTTTACAGAAAGATAAACTGAAGTGTGATGAGGTGGTCACTTGCCAGTGCTCAAACTGAAATGTACGGCAGAATTGAGAATAGAACCCAGGGGTCCTAACTCATTCCTTTACTCTAAATGTAGATGAAACTGTGTTCCTTTTCTGATATATGCTTGGTTAGAGCAAGAGCCATTATCAGGAAGCAGTGGAAAATCTCAATCAATATCAGCATATGCAGAATAATCATCATGGTCTTCTGTACTTTCCAGACCCGTTCTTGTAAAAAATAAAGCATGTACCAACAGACAGCATCTCCATAGAGATAATTATAGTTTGGTTTTCTGTTCTCCCCAAACCCCAAAAGTGTACAGAATTGGGCTGCATCTCACAAAATTTACCTTTGTATATTTTATACATTCATAGTGTTTACATGCATGTTCTCTGCGCCCACAGGCAGCTGGTAGAAATAGAAGACAAGAGCATGCCCTCCTCTGGGCGGAAAAAAGCCCCCAGGAAGGAAGTCTCCCTTTCATGGGCAATATTTGCTCAAGAAATCTTTCCCGTGTGTATCTCTGCATTCACTGAGCTGAGGTGATGTTGGTGGGGGAGATTTCCCTCAATGTAGAATGATCATCAGGCAGGTCTCCAGCGCCAAGAATCGCTGAAGATCCATGAATAAATTCTATGCATCTTTAAGTTACCGTAGGATGGATGTCTTATGATTTATGATCTGGACCATAAAGTAATCTTGTTAGAGTACTTCACCATATAAATAGAGATTCCAAGGCCGAAAGGGACCACTCTGATCATGCAGTCTGACCCCCTGTGTGACACAGGCCAGAGACTTTATCCAAAATAATTTGTGCAGCACATCTTTTGCAGAAAGAGAGAGAGATTCCACGGAGTGCATACACATCAACCAATTCTTTTGGTCAGCAGTGTCCATTGGGGCCACACCTGTGCATTCAGTAACCTCCTACCTCCATAAATGGTGGGACCACCCTTTTGCCTCTCAGTTCCTCTTCACCACCCACAAATCGGAACTGGCAGTGTCTGCCTTTTTACTTAGACATTTTGCACTTTGTACAGCCTTTCTTTTCGTGAACACAGTTCTTTAAAAAGTACTTAGTTAGGATAAGGTTGGTGTCAGGTTTTATCATCCCTTTTTGAAGGAAATTGTTATATACCTGGGGGGCACTCTCAATACTGGGTTTACCAATATGTCTGAACATACATTTCCAGGTTTCAAGACCTGTCATTCATATAAGGCTTTAGTACTTTTAAACAATGGGCATGCAAGTCGCTTATTGTGTCTGGAAGAAGGGCACATCACTGACAGGTCTGCCATATGGAAATCATTCTCTAAAGAACCCAAGGAATATTGGAATCTCCATTAAAAATGTTTCTATTGCTGAGACTAGTGTATCTCTCTTCTAAGGCCTGGTCTACACTATGCGATTGTTGAATTTAGCCATGTTATGTCGAATTAAAACTAAAACCACCCATGCAACTAACCCCGTTTTGTTGACTTAAAGGGCGGTTAAAATCTGTTTCTGTACTCCTCCCTGGCAAGGGGAGTAGCGGTAAAATTGACCTCGCTGGTTCGAATTTGGGGTGCTGTGGGTGCAATTCGATGGTATTGGCCTCTGGGAGGTATCCCAGAATGCTCCAGAGTGACTGCTCCGGACAGCACTTTCAACTAAAATGCACTAGCCAGGTACCCAAGAAAAGCCCTGGGAACTTTTTAATTTCATTTCCTGCAGTCCCAGAGTCTCAAAAGAGCTCCAGCATGGGCTGAATCAGAGGTACTGGATCTGATCTCAGTATGGGGAGAAGAATGTGTGCAGGCAGAACTGCATTAAAAAAAACAAACAAAAAATGGAATGCCAATAGGCAGAAGAAACTGCGGGGGACTGTGGGATAGCTACCCACAGTGCACTGCTCTGAGAGTCAATGCTAGCCATGGTACTGTGGACACATTCTGACAACTTAACACACTTAGTGGGGGCACACACAATTGACTTCTATAAATTTGACCTAATTTCATACTGTAGACGTACCCTTATTCTGGGTTGCCTGGGGCAGAGACTTCTGAGCCTTGATCAAGAAGTGCTTCTGCTGTTCCTAGACTTCCGTCTCACTGTCCACTGACAGTGGGGGGTAGTGATAGGGTCCATCCGAGAATGGCATGCTGCTGATCATAAAAGCGGCATGTATGGGGCTCTGGCTCAGAGCGACGATTTGCCTCCTTTGTCTTTTGGTAGGCTTGCCTGAGCTCCTTAACTTTCACATGGCACTGCTGTGTGTCCCTGTTGTAGCCTCTGTCCAGCATGCCCGGTGTGATTTAAGCATACATATTAGCATTCCTTCTTTTTGAAGAGAGTTCAGCCTGCGCAGATTCTTCTCCCCATATAGCAATCAGATCCATTGTCTCCTGGTTGAGCCATGCTAGAGCTCATTTGCTATTCTAGAAACGCATGGTCACCTGTGCTGCGCAGCTCGGCACACTGACCAAACAGAAAATTCAATTCAAAATTTCCTGGGGCTTTTCCTGTATAGCTGGCTAGTGCCTCTAAGTTGAAACTTCTGTCTTGAGCAGTCACATTGAAGTACTCTGGGATAGCTCCCGGAGGCTAATACCATCGAACTGCGTATATACTACCCCAGAATTGACCCAGTGAGGTCAACTTTAGCATTACTCCCCTCTCCGGGGAGGAGTACAGCAGTCAATTTGAAGAGTCCTTCAGGTTGGCGGAACGGGGTTGGTTGTGTAGACGCATCGATTACAAAATCGACCTAACCGGGCTAAATTCGACTTACCTTGTAGTGTAGACTAATTGCATCCACAGCACCCCAAATTCGAACCAGCGAGGTCGATTTTACCACTACTCCTCATGTCAGGAAGGAGTACAGAAACTGATTTTAACAAACCTTTAAGTCGACAAAGCTCTGCCCGTGTTTGGGGGCCACATTCTGAAAGGGGCTTTGTAGGGGAGGGTGTGGATGGGTGTTGGGGTCCTGGGAGGGCGGTTGGGACAAGGGGTCCTGGGAGGGGGCACGAGGGGGACAAGGAGTAGGATAGGCATGGGAGTCTTGGGGGGCCTGTCAGGGTGCAGGGCTGTGGATAGGGGTTGGGGCAGTCAGGGAACAGGGAGCCAGGGTTGGGAGGGGCTGGACAGGGGGTGGTGTCCTGGGGTGGCAGTTAGTGGCGGGGTTCTCAGGAGGGGGCAGTCAGGGGACAAGGATCAGAAGGGATTGGATGTATTGGGGATTCTGAGGGGGGATGGGAAGTGGGAGGGGATGGATAGGGGTGGGGGCCAGGCTGTTTGGGGAGGCACAGCCTTCCCTATCTGGCCCTCCATACAGTTTCCCAATGCTGATGTGGCACTCAGGCCAAAAAGTTTACCTACCCCACCATAGACTAAGGATAGCTTGAGATCCAAAAAGGGTTTTTCTAGCACTCCTTCAGGTATTGGAGCCCATGTGTTAGATTCCTCTCTGGTTCTCCAGAGATCACCTGCCAGCCACACTTCAGTGCCGAAGTTCCTAGGACTGACTCATCTACCCCGATACCAATGCCAGTAGCTCAAGTAACACCAAGTCTGTTGTACTCAGTATGGAAGACTTACCTGGCAGCTGAAGACTCGTCCATCATCTCAGTACCAGACTCCCCTTGTCAGCGTTGGTCAAGTTACTTGCACTCATATTGATGGCGGTCCCCACTCTGGTACTTAGTACATCCTCAATAACATCTAAAACTCATTCGCTCCGTGCCCCAAGCATACTAACTGGTACATCCTCTCCTCTGCAGAGGACTTTTCATCAGGGTAATAGAGAGGCTTCACCAACCCGGTCAAAGGGTTCAGGTACTCCAGCCCACTTACCTCAGCATGGACTTCAGGGCTGACTCTCTTATGATCACAGGCATAGGAGCTTACACAGGTATGCCAACCCCCTGGCACTCTCCTGCTTTATCCTTTTGCACTGCTTACTCATTATTACTTTTAAATACAAGTCCCTCCATTTCAGGTTTTCGGCACACTGGCAGGAGGCAGAGAAGTTTTCCAGCTACTGCCAGGAATATGAGTGTTATGTGGATAGGCTACTAGGTTCTCTAGGATTCTCAGCCTCGCATCTTTCGCTGCAATGAAATGTACTTAAAAAATAACATCAGCGACATATATGGAAATTGTAAGCATCAGGGCTAGTCATTGGATTGGAGGACTGGAAGTCAGGAGATCTCGTTTCTATTATTGGCTGTGCCACAGTCTGAGTAAATTCGGACAAGTCATTCACCTTTTGAGTCTTTGTCCGTCTGTTCAACATGGATAAGAATAGTTTCTTACTCTTGGCGTTGCTGAGGTTTAATTCATTATTTGTATTCATCATCCTCTGACTGACGCAAATAAGTGTGAACTATTCTTTCTGACAGGAGGTGTTAATGCTATCCCTTGTTTGATATGTCATTGTTTTGATCACTTTTTAAGGTAATTATGATTGACTTCATTCTGCAGGATATACACCTGCCTTAAGTGTTTTGCTTCATTACATTAGGCATCCCTGTGGTCCCATGGGGTAGCAACCTCATTCACTCTCATCCATTCTTCCTGTGTGGTTTGTTAGTGGTGGTCCCTGTCAGTCTGTAGGATGCTGCCCTCTACTGTTTAATCATCAGAATGTGGATAGTGAAAGCCTAGCATGTTCAGGAATCCAGTGAAACTGAATCACTTAGCCAAGCTTAGCACAGAAATGGTTCAGGAGGTTCTGATAGGAAGTATAAAATAGTGCATGTACCAGATTCAGAACGAGTTCAAATCCTAATTACCCATCCGTTAATAATATATTTCTCCTTTCAGTGAGCCCTGTAAGAGATGTAGCTGTTCTTCCTCCCGCTCCTGCATATGCATTTGTTCATTGTGTAACATTTCCTGGCAAGCAGGTTGTTCTTATTTCCGATGTCTCTTCCTCCTGACTCTGGGAAGGCCCAGTGCCATAGATCAGGCCAGGTTAGGGTGCTCCTCACAGTAGTGGTCCCCACTACTTAATTAAAACCCTTAAATTAAAGGTCACTTTTTGAATTGAATGTAAATCTTTAAGACTACAAGCCTCAGTCATGTACTTCTTTTCAATACAGTGTGCACATTTATCTCATCCTAGTGATAGATCCATGTGCTGTATGGGAACTGCTGATCTGTTCCAGTGGATTTCGCTTTGGGATCACATCCCTTCTATCCCTGCATGCAGGTCAAGCCCTTAAAGAGGGCTTAGTTCCCAGTTATCTCTAACGGGCAGCTGTGATATGTACAGGCACTACCCATGCCCACGTTTAAACACCCCACGCTCTGGATCAGTTACTATACTGCTGCCCAGCAAAGATACTGGAATTTAATCACTGCTGCTGCCTGTATTTTGGATGAGGAAAGGACTGATAAGCAGAATTTGTGCTACAAATGTTCTGTTTGAAAACACCCCAGTATTTCAGCAGAAAAATAGACTAATCTAAATACACTTCTGTTCTCTAGAAAAACATGATGGTCTGCTCCATAGCCTGAGAACAAGTGCAGAGTGGACTAAATATTGTCAACAACCCAAAAATACTTGGAAACTTCAATTGTAACTAATTCTCACAATATCCTGAGAAGAGGATCCTGAGTATAGGGAAGAGGTTATTTGACTAAAGCCACACAGTGAGTGAAAGATTTTGAAGTTTCTAGGTCTTGCTCCACTGGAGACAACTGCCTCTAAAGGAAACCTTTTGCTTTAGACTGAGTTGTGGCATCAGCCTTTTTGCAAACTCTCCTTTTTTTGTTCCTCAGTCCTGTATCCCTCTGTTTTTCTTTTCTCCTTGGTCCCACAAAAAGCAGATACCTCTGCCTTGCCCCCACTTCCGAACATCATGTTAAAGATTCAGAGTAGACACTTGTGTGTCTTCAGTTCTGCTTCCTCCTTGCCTCCTGGTAGTGAAGCTGAGCTAGCTGGTCTGTTTTTTAGGTTGTTTGCATGTGTATTAATTACACAGTTGGTTTCTGCAGAAAGTGTTTAAATGTGCTATTCCTTCATTTGTGCGAAGGGCCTGCTCCCCTCCTTCAGTCCAAACCCTGGCTGGGTATTCTCGCTCTACAAGCAGTCTTGATTCCAGCTGCCTTGGGGAGCTGAGAGACCAGGACTAGCAAAATAATCCAGAGCACAGAGCTGGCTGCTCAGTTGGTCTGTTACTCTTGTTGTCATTTAAGCTCTGGAACTAATTTATTTTGCTCTCTACTACCAACTGCCTTCCTGTAATAAGGGTTGTAGTCAGTGAAATCTCTGACTGTAACCAGATGGATTAATGGTTATTCCTTATGACTTTTTATATCTGTTTCAGATCTATTACTAGGAAGATATATAAAACCTCAATTTTCTTCTACAGGATTTCCCTCCGAGTAGTTTGTGCAAATATCTGCAGAGCATAGTTGGGAGGGAAAATAATCAAGTAAGTGGCTTTTTTTTTTTTTTTTTTTTTGGGTCATGAGTTTGCTCCAGTGAAATCAATGAACTTTTTCCGGGATTGGGTCCTATTTATTGGTGCTTCCAAGAGACTTATTCCTGGGATGAAACTAATGTCCCCACTGCCTAAGTGGATTACCTTGTTGTTGTTCCAGATGGCTCTAATGGCTGTTTCCCTTCTCCTCTCCCACAAGCTATGTACTTTTTCATAACGAGTGTCATTTCAGTGGGCATCTGTCCCATGCCTTTTTTTATCTCAAGCAGCTGAGTGGTGACTGAAAATCCTTGTCTGGCGCCACTACAGGATTTGCCTTTTTACTTGTTGAAGGTCTCATCTCTCAGTGCAGCAGCTTTTGTCTCTCTCGGGTTGACTTTTGACTTAAGTTTGAAGGCAAGGGGCAGCTCTTGCAGGTTCTGTAATTTGCTGCTTGGCGATAGAAGCTAACCAGTGCTTGTTTTACTTACATAGCTGGCTATTTGGGAGAAATTCACAAGGGCTACATTAATAATAATAATAATAGACCAAGAGTAAAAATACCAGCAACAGCAAGCCCAGAATAATTAGTATAGTTGTGCTCAGATAAGTTAGTTACACAATAGACCCCAAGTAACTCTTCCAGTTTTCTGTTTTGCAACTTAAAACATAGAAATTAAAAGAATTCCCTTAGCAGCATCAAATGCACAAGATGTTTTTGCTTCTTGGCTAACTCTTCTGCACTATTACATGTTTCACTCAAGAATGGCTGCATTTCAATGGTGGATGAAGTGATTTCTGTGTGTTTCTGTATCCGTTTATACTTGTCATATGCTCCTTCAGGATAGAATATTCTGTAGCAAAGCATTATTAGCACATTAATTTCATAAGAGTTTGTTCCTTTAGGTATTCCAGTTAGGCCATGTTATGAAAACTAAATGTTTAAGTTCATATCTGAGGAATGTACAATTCAAACTCAATCTTGGTTGCTTACTGTCTTAGAAAAATGGAGCACTCTGCTTGCATGTACCAGCACAGAAAGTATGTTTTGTTTTGTTTTTTAAAAAAAATAAAAAATCTAAGATGAGGATCTGGCTCAAACACTTGTGTCTTTTAGAATGATCTCAACCTACTCTACCAGTTTTCTGTTACTTCCTCTAATTACCAAGCATAGAGGGACTGAATACTAGACTTCAGTAATAAGTCTCTAAAAACTTTGGTTTTGAGAAAGTCATGACATCAAATTAAAGCCCTTTTTATTAAGATTCAGAAAAGAACTGGATTGCCTGTTGACAGCAATATAATCTCTGCAGATCTCTTCTCTTGTACTTACTCCCTGAGGTGGTAAAACCATATACCTCTCACTCCTAAAATTCCATTATTTTCATTCTTTCCTCTAAAAGTAACCTCTCCAAACAGCGCTGAACCTCACTTCTGCGTTTCTTCCTTTCTATAGAGATAGCTTCTGCTACAGACCAGTAGCACTGAAATACTTATTGCACCCCATTAAATTGATTAGGTTAAAACATTCAATTTTCACGCAAATATGAAAAGTGGATATGGCTTAAAAGTATCAATTTTGCACAATTATCTATTGGACTAGTTAAGACGCTCCCTTCTTACTTCATGTACACCAGATGGGTGGTTTTGCCAAGTTAATTATCTTAATTAATTCTCTGTCCATTAAATAATGAAAGGAGCAGATTAGTTACCAAACTGGTGTCAAGTTAACATTCTTTACAGATCTTTCCAAGATTTTGTAAACCAGTTTTTCAAATGTAAACAATAATCTCTTTATCTAATGTGTACATAAAGAATGGGGAACAAGGGAGTTGTATATGGAAAATGAACTCAATTTATATTTCATTGGAAATTAACTGTTTTCCATTGCATAAAATTAAAGCTGTAACGTAGCTGTGACTCTGTCAGGATCAGTGTTGCTGAAACATGTTCTGTGGATTTACAAACTCTTGTCTGACAGAATTGCAAATACCTTAGTATAATAAAGCATTCGTGCAAATTGTAGATTAGATTATAATTCCTCACTCTAACTCTACCGGAAATACCAGATGGATGGATACTGGACAAGATCCTTTGAAAAGGAATTGGCATATGATGTACTCACCAGGTTAAAATACTTTTTAGTTTTGAAAACAACTTGCTTTCCTTCAGGCCAACAAAAGCTGCTATAATCTGATCCAAATAAGAGCAGTTTGTAATGCTCCACTGGCATATCACTACGATCATATCCAGACAAGAATGGCTGCAGTTGTCGACTGGAGGCTGGTATGAATTATGGCCTTTGCCGTGAAGGGTACATACCCAACACTTGCTTTTTTGTAATGTACGTTAATGGCTTACTGCCCTTCTCCATATTTTTCTTTCATTCTACAATTTACCAATCTGTTGCATTAATTTTGGTCACAGAAGTTGCTATTTTTATTGGTTTTAACTGATTTTGGGGTTTTTATTACACATTGTAGAGCGGTGGTTCTTAAACCTTTATACTGGTGACCCCTTTCACATAACAAGCCTCTGAGTGCGACCCCTCCATCTAAATTAAAAACACTTTTTTATATATTTAACACCATTATAAATACCGGAGGCAAAGTGGGATTTGGGGTGGAGGCTGGCAGCTTGCAACCTCACTTGTGACCCTCTGTTTTAGAGAATTAATTTGCAGTCTGTAACCCTCCATTTTTCAAACTCCTACCTTTCCATACAAATTCCCAACACCTTGGCAGGTAAGACGCAGTTGAAATAACTCAACATCAGGAACCAATGCCTAGATTCTGCATTGCCACTTACCAGGCCTAAAACACCAATGGTAAATCCCTGCATACCTCATCCCAGAGTGCCCTATAGTACCTTTGTCTTTACATATTTATCAGACTTTTAGGCCAATTTTTTCTTTGACTGGGTAGCATTCAGTAGCTGTTGCATTCTGTTTGTGTTTGGAAGGTGCCATGAACATTTCCGAACCTCTGATTCTTGCCTTTTTATATCCACTGTCAGTGGATATATCTGCATTGGTAAAGAGAGAAAAACAAAGTCAAGAACCTGACATTTCTTTATGTATAGTTTCGTAAGTGTAAACAGAAGCATTTCACTCTTTTTGGTTTGGCTTGGGCCATACTTCCCCCGGTTTTTTAAAAAGCAAGTTGAAGTGTGTGGAACTAATTCACATTTTAAGTTGCTTTAAACATTCAAATATCCTCAGTTTTGTAATCCACAACCTCGACTCCGTTCATTCCACAAAGGTGTTTTTGTGCCTCAGACAGTGGCTGTGTAAGAGTGTGTTGCATTGTTATGAAAATGAGCAAAGCCTCATTAGTGCTGTGATGGATTATGAAATGATTGGGGGGGGAGGAATTAGAGACCTGTTCAGTGGAGCTCCATGATCCTAAAATAGGGGAGCTGTTTTCTTTTTAAATGACATTTTGGCTCTTGGGGTGTATGGAGACTGATTAAAATAAATCAATTGAAAAAGTTTAAAAACTGGATATTGCACATGGCCTTTTTACCCATTTAAATAGGCGTAACTATTTCATAGTTGCATGTGGATTATTTAACATCAGACACAAACAGCTAACCATTTTAAATACACTTTTATGTAAGACACGGACAGGTCTCAAAAAGCTGTCACTTCTCGAGAAGTGTGTGTAACATTCTTCTAGCCCCAAAAGTGCGATAATGGGCAAAGACACAAACAGTAGTCCAATGAGTGTTTTCAGCATGTTAGCCTAACTATGATGTCTCTGACGTTTTGTTCTTCATAATACCCTGCATTTTCGTATGTGAGCAGTGTTTAAAAGGGTTTGGAAAGCACAAAACCCTCCATATTTCATAGAGTAGCCAACTGTATGATGTTAACAGCATGCTCGCTGAAGCCTACCAATGTTTGTTTGAACTAATTCAATGGAGAATGAAGTACTTGCATCAACTGAAAAAAATACTGATCTAAAAACAATGACGTTCCAACTCTTGAATATAGAAAGGCAAGTTTCTATAGGCCAGGCTGAATTAGTAGGTTACATTTGTAGACATGAGAAGCCTCAGTAGCCAAAACATTAAAATTGACCGTTTTGATAGCTCCTGTTGCTCACGTGAGCAGAGTCTGGTGAGGTAGTGAAATGCTCCATAACCTTCGCCCCATCTCTGAAAAGAATGGATGGGGCTGTTGGATATGCAGCATGCCTGTATGTGCAGCACACTCCTGACCTGACTGGATGACCTGTCGAGGTCCCTTCCCGTCCGACATTTCTATAATTCTATGATTTGAAAATCCACGTGTTCTCCAGAGCTCTGCTTGCCTCTCGTCCATCAGGCCAACTGCTGTCAGCCTTTTCCAGAGCAGGCAGGTGATTTGAATTGGGATGACACTGATAGCAACATTGAAAACTAGACTAACACGTGTGATATTAATGAGTGCCAGGATTTGGGGCCAGTTTTGAGGGAATTGGGACTCAGTAGAAAACATTGACAGTTTAAGAATTTTGCCTGAGTTGTCTGCAGCTCCCACTTTAGTGGCCACTAAACTGTTGGGCCACTGGTGCTGCAGATGGCTACAGTAGCAGCTGCTAGCCCATGTGTGGTAAGAGGTAAAGACCCAGAACAAGGTATGATGCAGCGGAGGCAGATGCCCAGAGCTCAACAATAACTACCTCACTACAGCACAGGAAATGGGAGTTAATATAGGTAGGAGTCCAGGGGAAGCTCTGTGCCCTATAGGCTAGAGAGTAGAAGTCTGCTTGGGCCTGATTTTAAAGCCCAAACCAAACTCCATTACACCACAGGAAGTCTGAGCCTGACCTGAGCCTGATAGTACACAGTGGTTTTCAAACCTGACCTGACCAGCATTTATTCAGGTTGGGTTGCAAAGGTCTAGTGGGCTGGGGGGCCAACTTGGCAACCAGTTTTATGCTGTGGCATGTCCCGCAGGCCTGCAGACAGTCACTGGGGAAGGCTGGGCAAGGACTCCTGATAGTTGCATTGTCCACGCTGCCCTCTCTCTGCACTGGTTGGACAGGAAGTAGCTGCAATAGCCTAGGCAGGCCAGCCCCAGATCCCTGCCCTGGGATAGGCTTGCCGCTGCTGTTAGGTTCACTGTCCTGGCCATTACTGAGACACACCCTGGGACTGCTGCCCACTACCTGCCCGGAGGTAAGACTGGACTGGTCTGCTGTCCCCTCATCCCATATCCCTGACCATCTTCCTAATCCCCTGCAGTCTAAGGGGAGTGGCAGAGAGATTCACTGATGACTTGGGATATGAACCACATTGCACCAGCCAGCCCAACTCAGGCTTGGAGTGGGAGCCCAGCTTGCTCCGTACTCAGCCCCAGACCAGGCAGCTGCTTCCTGGCTACTCAACTGGGAAAGGAGACGATTATAATAATGTGTCTGTTAAGAGCCCTCGTCCGACGCACAGCGGCACCTGCAGGCCCCGGAAAGACATCACTGCATAAAACCAGCTGCCAAGTTGTCCTTCCTCAGAACTAAATCTTTGCACTCCAATCTGTGCCCAAGAATGTAGAGTTCTTTTCAGATTTGACCTGAATCCCCCACTTGCAGTCAGGTCCTGCCAAAGTCAGCTGAAGTTCCAAGGCTCTGCTGGAGACAGGAGCAGCTGCTGGAGTGGGGTTGGAGCAGGAGACTCGAGAGCCTTGCCAGAGCAGTGCAGGCCAGAGAAGACTTTGGGCATGAGATGGTACATTTTTTATTTGTTTAAAGGTGAATTATAAACATTGGTAACTCTTGTACGTGCAACTGAGAATAGGTGGAGGTGTGTTAAATCTAGAAGAGAGATCTTATATTTTCGGAGCAACCTTAGAAATATATAATATATATTTTTTTATGGTCATGGGGTAGGTTCTTCTTAGCTCCAAATTAGAGGCAGGAGCCTTGATCTTTACCAATTAAAAATATAAAGAGATTTAAATAATCTGAATAAAGGTAACTTCCCCTCGATCAGTTTTATTTGAATGGTCATAAACCTGCTAGTTCTCCAGTCATCCTTAGAGATTTCTTCCAAGAAAAACGGGGTAGGTAAGAAATGTCTATATTCCATATTGTAAAAACCAAATAGGAAAACCCCCTCAAAACACACCATCACTCCATCTTTCAGGCCTACTTCATGATGTGCAAAGAAATGAAAAAAGGCACAAATGCACTCATTTTTTGCAGGCTTTGCACAACTGTCTCCACTTTAGTTTCCTCCTACAACTCTCATGACCTGTGATTCTGCTCCATCTCTTCTAACTTGTCCATATGGTATCTTCTTCCACTGCAGACTTAGGCCAGAAGGAAAATGCTAGGCCATCAGTATGAGGACAGTCATTGCAGACAGTATTGCCAAAAGTCTGATCTAACCAGCTCTGCTGTCTTTTCCCTTTATCATTTGGTGGTTGTGTAAAGGTTTAATGATATTACAATATTGAGGATGGAGGGTACATTTTCCCTTCCTGGTACACTCACACTAGTCTATTTCTAGCTCATGCCAAAGTCAGCCTGTTGGTAAGGTTTGGGAGAAGCATGGTGAAAGTGGGGTGGGCTGCCTGAAGAAATCTTGGATGGCTTTTTCTACCCACTGTCATCTTGGAGGCCTTTCCAACTTTCCCTAAATACTTGTATAACTCTGTTTTCTCCTGCACTTCCCCTTGCCTGCAGGTTATAGGTCTGCTGTCAGGACAATCAATCAATTGCTTGCAGATAAGATTGTACCTGGGCCAGTTTTTAACCAGCACTTCTGGCTTTTGCTGTTATGAGCTGGTATTGCTTTAAAATGTAAGCCATCAGTTATAATAGTATTGGGATTTTTGGTTTGTAGTGACAATCGGGTGACAATTTAGGAACCAGCCAGAACCTTTGCCGGTTCACTAGCCCTGTTCTAAAGTCATTTGGTGGTTCAGGAACAAACCTCCCCTTCCTGTCTTCTCCTGCCCACTCTCCATCTACATTCCAGCTTCATGTTTTACAGAACAAGCAAAGTCCTGCGATTTGTACATGTTCTGAGGGTTCGATGTTGCCCAATGTGAGAGACATGCTGTTAGCAAACCGAGATCTCTGCATGCACAGAGGAAATGGGTTTTGAGTAATTTGGAAGTCTTTATTGGCTGCTTCTTGGGCTAGTTACCCTTCCCTAGTCTTAGCTTGGTAGTTAGGGAGGTAGTTAAACTTGCTAACCTACCTTTGGGAGGGATAGATAAGTAGGTGCAGAGTTCCACCTTTCCTGATAAGAGATACAGAAATTAGAGAGAAGGGGAAAAGAGATCCTATGGCCCTCCATTTCTTTGTTGCAGGACTGTTTGCTCTAGGGCTATGTCCAGTGTAGTTCTAAATCCATTCCAGGTATGGTGTTTCCACAAGTTCTTTTGGGAGACTCTGATCCATTGGTTAGGTTCATCGCAGTGCTTTGAGGTGTGGATATGTGTCTAAGTCTGGGATTGCTTTTCTGTCTTGCGTGTTTCCATCATCACCTAACTATATTACCCTTCATATATTGTTTATTGCTTGTTCAGCATACAAACTGCTTCTTTTTTGGCTGCTGCCTGATTTGGATAGCATGAATTCAGATGTTGCGGGGGGGGGGGGGGGCGCTCACCTACATGGCTGTGAAGTCTGGTCAAACTCAGAAATATCTGTTTTGTAGGAATTTTTTACATTTCAATTTTTTTCATTCTGATTCAGAACAGAAACAAACATTTTCTACATTTCTCATAAAACTGAATTTCCAAAATTTTGAGCGTTTTGACATTTGTTTTTTAAATTCCCAAATTTTAGTTTTTTAAAAGTTTTAAAATAAAATTTCAATTATATTATGTCAGAAGTCATACATTATATAATATAAGTGACTACTACTGCAATGTTAAGAATGTAAAAATAGAAAATGAAGAAATTCTGAAACTACATTTCTGAATTGTGAAATGAAGATTTGGAATTCTTCAAAATTGGGGGTATTTCCCAGTGTTCGTTTAAAAAATCATTTTCATGGTGGATTTTGTATTGAAATACTCTTTTTAAAAGTCATTTTGATTTAGCATTTGTGTTGTGTTTCAAGGAAAAAATTCTGTCCAGCATTACTCATTAGCAAAATAATTAAGAGCCAGTTTAATCCCACTTCCAGGTGTAATTACAACAGCTTCCCTAATACTGTGGAGACATATATAAACTTCTTACACAACCTGGTCTATTGCTGCTTTTTAAATGTCTTTTTTCTTTTCATATTCTTACTGAAATGCTGCTGTGACATAGTCCAAGTTCCCACTCATTAAGTGCTTCTGAACAGAAAGAAAAGCACACACCTGTTTTCTTGGGGTTCAGTTTCTGTACCCTATTACCTGCTGTTCTTTTAATTTCTGCAGAGTCCCAAAACCTATTTATTTTTCCATGGTACTCTAGATGCAAAGCTTCAAATGAGTTGTGTGGTCACTGGTAAACAAATAGACATGCTAAAATGCTGAAGTCCTTATGTTAAATCAAAGTCCCAGCATGTTAAATAGCCTGAAGACAGAAAATTGGTTAATTTTAAATTTCAGTAATACAAGATCTAATTGTGACAGAGAAACCTTTTTATAATATACTCTTGAAAATGATTCACTGCTATAAATATAGAGCTTTCTTATTGGCCCTGGATGGTTTTAGTGCTTATGAAATGAAGGGAAGTGGTAACTCTGGGCGTGTTTTGTTCAGCTCAGACAACAGCTCTTTGAAGGCACTTCAGCTGAAAATACCATTTTAATTCAGTTATGTACATTGATTAGAAAAACTTTAACTTGATTGTGATTGATTTAATCAACGTGACTGCATCAAAGAGAGATGTTTGATTCAAGGAGTGTGAGCTTTGAAATAATTACAAGGGAATGAGATCAGTGGCCTTCAGGCTACTTTCCTTCACACAGTATCAGTGGTGAATGTCCCTGTCAAGGCAGGAACTGGAAGTCTTGTCTGCTCTAGTTATTAATAACTTCCTATTAAATATGAAATTGGGGTATTTCCTGCCTCTCTTGGCTACTCTCCAATCTTAAGCTTAGCAAGCAGAATAGAAGAGGTGCTGAGTCTGTTAAAAATGATTAAATAAAAAACAAGATCATAATTATATATCTGTTATTTCAAGTTAAGGAAAGTGTTCACAAGAGTTACCGGTCTGTTTTTCCTGCTGGTAATGTATACATAAAAAAGACTATTTCCTAAACATACCAATAATTCTCAGTGCAGGAAAAGATGGTTTAGGGCTGTCCTTAAGATTTGAAATCCTGAAAATCCTTTCATTGCTGTCTCAAAGGTGTATCCTGACAGCTCACAAAATAATCCACATTTCATAGAGACTTCACAAAGAATAATACATGAGGAAAACAGTTTCTGTGAATGGATATTAAGTTTTGATAAGTTGCCTGGCTCTGAATGAAAGGAGCAGATAGATAACTTTTCAAGTTCATTTTTTTTACACTTTTTTTACATTTTTTTGCACTTCTAATATGTTCCCCCATTCAGCCTGTGATCATTGTAATAACATCTACAAAACCTTAATTCAGATTCCAGTTCATCAGTGAATTTGTTGTGCACTAATTGAGTGTTTTTGGAAGAAGTTACTTGTGGCTATATTGCAGCCTTTTCCTTCCATGCTGTTCGCTGTTTTGTATCTGAGCTGCAGAGCCCCATCCTGTAAAATGATCTGGAGCTGGAGCTCCTGGCCCCATTGGTCAGGGAAAGTCACCAGTGATGGGGCTTAGCAAATATTTGCCATCCAATCACATGGCCACCGTGTGATAAATCACTGTCCCACCCTTTAATGAGGTTCCTGCTGGTGTGGAATGTTTCGGGAGGTGCCATGTTTTGGCTTATCCAGAAAAAAAGCTAAATTCTTGGGTGGGGGGGCAAGGGGCTCTCTAACCTGAAGATGATCCGAATTGGATCCTCCAGCTCCTGACGTGTTGGTTTTTTGGAAGCTGTTTTGTCTTGAATGCTTTTTTATTTCAAGTTCTTGTTAACTGAATGTTGAAAGGCTCTTATCTGTGACATCACAGTTCATTAGCATAAAGATCCTAGCTGCCTGGCTTTCTCCACTGCAATGTCAGGGAGATGGGCTGTTCTCTGTTCCATTGTTGACATGGCTCCCTAATCTGGAAGGCAGGGGCATGATGCTTTTCTAAAAGCTGCTAAGTTGTGGGGTGGGATAGGGAAGCAAGATTCATACTTTATGGAAGGTAATGTATGTCGCTAAGATTGTGCTTTTCAGGGGATTGAGGTTTCTAAGCTCAAATATATATTTGAATAATTGACTTGCAGAGAGTCTTTTGTTTGGAGCAGTTTTGTGGAGGCCTGGTTATTTTATCCTGGTTCTGTGGAGCTTTGGAGGACTGATACATTCAGAGGGTCTTTTTAGGTCCTAATTAAATAGCCTTCAGGCCAGCAACAACCTATTTTTTTTCATTTGTCTCTTGGAAAGGCTTGCTGCTATTATAATCACTGATACTGATATAATGATTTCAGGAGAGTTTCTTTTTTTGACAAGTGCAACTCCTGTGAGGCTTTTGGGCCCGGATCACTCAGGTTTTATGTAACAAAATAGAATGCTTCTGTAAAGATGGGAAATGCTTTGCAATTATCACATCACTTAAAGATGGCTTTTTCATTCAATATCATCAGTTCACATATTACATGTCCAAAATGTCAGGGCAAAGGGATGTTTTGAGCTAATGTTACCATACTAGTTTTCAGAGATGTGTTGAGGCAGCATTGTTAACTGAAGAAAATAAGGCTATCAGTTCCACTTAGATAACCTTTGGTAATAAACGGAGTCCATGCAAGTTGTGACCTTAGGGCTTGAACTTTCTAATCACATGACCAGCTTGTAAACTGACCTGTGAGGATGACTGTTGTATCCAAAGCTTAGAGAGAAATTGGCAATAAGGATCGTGAGGTTTCACCATCAGGCTGGTGACTGTTTTGTAATATATTTCTTCATGGCTGCTACGGAACTCCCCAGCAAACTTGGAGAAGCATGAAATGGATACATGGGAAGGTAAAGGAGTTGGTTCATAACTTTGGGAGAACTATTTCAGTGTTAGGGAAATATTAGGAAGGTTTATAGCAAACAGTAGCCTCAAGGGGAGGAGAGTTAGCAAGAGCAGGCAACTGCTTTTTGTGTGCGGTTTAAAGACTGCCACTAAGCTTTGTTGCAAAGTGGTGTTTTCATTATTTAAAGCCCTCCACACTTTTTAAAAAGTGTAGATTGAATGCTTTTGTGTTACGTACAAATCTTAAATGCTTAAATTAATTGCAGATTTAATTTTTTAAAAAATGTATTCTATTTGTTCTGTAACTTAATTTGTTTATATTTTAAATTCCTTAATCCATTTGACCATCTGGAAAAGCTTTATGTAGTATTGTTAATTATTGATAGTATCAGGGTTATGTGGATTCTTGATAAGTTTCTTCTCTCCTGGGGCTAATACTAGTTCACAGATATTTATTTTACAGCTTTTTCTATGTTTAAACACTGGCAATGTCTCCATTGATTATTCTCTTTAAATAGATTTAATCTTACTTTAAAAAAGTACTTTATTTGTTTTTTTAAATCATTGTGGCTGAAGTTCCTCTGAGTTTTTAATCTTTTCACCATTTAATTCTTTATCACTCTTGCAAATTACACGTTTAGGTAAGACTGCATCCATGAGAAATGTTTCCCATGGTCCTTTGCTAGTTTTTTGTTTTACTGTTTCAGAATTTCTAAGTCTAAAGAAACATAGTCTGTCAAATTTTAGTCCAAAACATAACCTTCTAATGAATTGCCACTGAGTGCTCATGAAAAGTTTAATGACTTTATCAGGACAGCAAAATTGCTCAGTTAGTAAATCTGATGAAAGGAGTAAACAGTGTAACATCTACCTTTGGAAAACGTTACTTTGAATCTTAAGAATCAGAGGGGTAGCAGTGTTAGTCTGGAATTGCAGAAGTGACAAAGAGTGAGTATTATAACATCTGCAAAATACAGCTCCACAGTCAAAAGGTGAAGCACATGTCTGTCATTTTGGAAAATTAAATAAGAATTCTAGGGACTAGCATTTGTTCAAAGCTCTTTGTAAAATGTTTGGCTCTGATCGGTGCTATAACTTCATTTATATAAAATTAAATGTTAAACATGTCTTTTAATTTAGATAAACGTGCTATGAGTCACTGAAGGTCCATTATGGATTATGGTTTGGAGCAGTGTGCTCTTTCCTGCTCTGAATATTGTTTTTGCTTTGCAGGTGAATTGTGTACGGTTGTTTAGAATTTGCCCTATATGCCAATCATGTTTGGTGCCTGTATTTACTTGATCTATTTGAGAGGTCTGAGCAAATGAAACTGCAGGATAAATGGTTTCCTCACTTGTATGTGCAACAGCTGTGTGAGAGGGAGAGTCCTGGCTCTCATTAGCTGCCTTCAGACATGGCATTTTGTAGATTGTTCACCATCAGCAGATCAAAAACTAATCATTGGCTTTGGAAGATAAAATCATAGTGTGTTTAGATCAGATACACTCTCTGTACTTTATAAAAAAATAAATCAGCAGAGATTCCTTTGTCCTCTTCATTTTTTGATACCATATTATCAAAGGATATAATTTTTCCTCTGAAGAAACAAAGGCAATATGATATGGCATCATTTTTGGTTTGAGTGGTTTCTAATAACTGGAGAAAATTAGCAAGACTATTATGTATTTGCAGTGGCAGAGAAATTATTTTCTTTGTTTTTCTTTATTCTAACAATGCGTCTGAAATTAAGACTAAATTCTTTATTTTTGTGAGAATAACACTTTTTACACTAAAGACTATTAGATTGTAAACGTGTTTTTTTTTTTTAAGACTTTAGGGGCCCTGTCCATTTAAATTAACCTCTATCACAGCTGGGCATACAAATGTTTTTGTTTTAGTTCACAGAGGGTTAATTCTATTCAGGCTTTCACTATGGCAGGCCTGATCCATAGAGCAACACAATCTGGTCTTTCAGCCCTGTCAGTCGCTAGGCAGGAAGTCTTATTTCTTAAGCTATCCTTCAGAATGGGGGGCTGGGAATTTCCAGCATCTGTAAAGATCAATAACAGGGTATGAGACAGACCTTGGTCCATTGTGCACCCTTTTAAGATAGATGCATTCCTCACATACTGAGCCTTTCTCGGGAACAGCAAAAAAAAATTATTTAAGAAAAAAGCCATGTGTGTTGATTTGTTTTCAATTTAAATAAAGGCTCCTTAAGCAAATTTATTTTTTTTGGGGTATAATTAAAGCTTTGTAATCTTATTTGACCAATGCAACAGTCCACAGTTATGGGAAGGGAATTATTCTTATCTTAGAAATATTGAGTTTATTAAGAATTCCTTTTTCTGGATACTAATGTTTGACTATGAAATGTAATTGTTTTGAGTCAAATAAGACATCTGTGAAGACAAGCCAGAAGAAAAGGGAAAAAAAAAATTCTTGATGACTTGTTGGTGTTTGAGACATGGTTGATGGTGTGAAGGGAGCAAGATTTTGTTAAGATTTAAGTAACACATGTGTGAGATCTCTCCCCCAAACAGCTGTTATTGGCTCTTGAAATTTATACATGGCTAAACAAATACTTGAGGGTGTGCTATTTTGAGATATGTTTAAACCAGAAGTAGAGAAAATAATTCATAGTTAAAATTTTGCTAAAACTATTTATAAATTATGATTTCAAGGTGCATCATGTCTCTAATCTTTATAGAGCCTCCATAATTAGAAAATTGCATTCCCAGTAAACAAGATGTCTTGAAACTGATCACTTTGTATATTTTCCCTTTCATTCCAGTAAAATGCTTTCATTCGATCACTTTCTGGTTTGGGTACTTAAGGAGGAGGGTCAGTTCTTTCCTTGCTCTGAGATCAGGTTTTTGTGTCTGCCATACTGTGAAGCACTAATTGTCACTGATAATATAAGTAATTGTGTAGACTCTAGTTTTTATTTCCAAGCTAAATCCTTTGTAGTGAGTTGAAAGAGGTTTTTGTAATCAAACTACAAAAACAGAAGTAAATATCTAAAGAATACTCTTTAGATAAAAATAAAAAATTAGATGATACTTTTCAACAGCAAATAAACTCTGCTTGGACAATAATAGCATCCAGATTTTTCTCCTGGAATGCTGTGGTACTGACATGTTGGGAAAACAAAAACAAGTCATCCATATTCTTTGTAGCCCATATGCAGCTTTTATTCATGTTGTGACTAATACAGGTCACAAGTAGTAATAAAACAAGGTGCACTTGCTTATAGATGAACGTGTGACTTACTAAAATATCACATTTTGTATCTTATTGTTCACATGTATGATTTCCTTACATACACATAGATCTGAGTTGCTCTTTATGCTTATGTGCATGTATCAGCATGATCCCTTAGGTATTTTCTTCTGCTTGTTCGTAGATCAACTTCATTTAAAAATCATCCACAGTGCTGTCTGATCTTGCTAGAAAAAACTACTATTAAGAAATGTTATAATTATCTTAAGATATTGATTCTATTGGGTCTATATTTTGCATTCTAAAAAGCTAAGCAAGTTGAGGTTCCCTCTGCTTTCTCTCACTGTCTTATATGACACCTATGTAAAACATTATAATTTTTCTTGTAGAATTTTTATTGTATTAAAATTTGGTATGAAACCTACCATGACCTTTGAAAACAATGAGACCTTTAATGTGGTTTAGGGGGAGGGTTTAGTGAGGGAGTAGCCATAAAAATCTTCAGGGTTCAAGATGAGGTTGAGATTTTTGTGAGTGCTTTTGTTGTAGCAGCAACTGTTTGACTTAGGGGCTGCTACAATAGCTTAGGAGAACAAAGCTAGACCATCCCATATGAGTTCTTTAAGCATAAGACACTTCAAGAAAATTGAACAGAAAAATGCTTCATAATTTCTTGCCTTCCCCCAGATAAAAATGTAAAGCTACGATTGATGTTTGTTTTTTTAATCAACACTATATCTCACACAGCTCTATAAAACTAAGACTCTTAATATGCGTAAGCAGTACCAGACTCAAGAGAAGAGCCTTGTATTTCCTCTAAAAGTTATGATAACCTTTTATGTGTTCTGAAATTATCTGTTCAAATTTCAAGGTTGAGAGCCAGTATGAAGCCATCTCAGTGTTTCACGTAATTGAAAAGCATGGGTAAATTTAAAGGTCATTGTTAATTCTACCATGGTCATTCTGATGTTCACTTATACAAGAATCTTGCATTAATTAGGGTGAAAAATAGCAAAGGTCAGGAATCAGCAAACCTGTGGGCCTCAGTGGATTGTCTAGAGGCTAGTCAGAATTCCTGCCATATTTTTAAAACCACCAGAATATTGCTGGGTTTTGGAGGTATTTAATTGGGTTTCAGAGTAATAGTTCAGTGTAAACAGTTGGTGTCACTTGGGCCTTCCTAGGTTCCTGCAGACCTGGATTACTTGGGGAGCCATTGCACGCACAGTGCACGCAGTGGATTTTATTCTGGAAATGTAACTAATTACTTAACATTTAATGTAATCAGGCATGTGCATACTGAGTTACTGTGGCAACAGGGTCATTCATACTACCTCACTGCTATCCGTTTCCACCCTAGATGGGTTATTTCTAGGGAAGGATCCTAATTCTTGGGTGCTTTAATCACACACACTTCCTTCACTCACTAGGTGACAGCCCCATTTCTTTCAATGGCAGCAACAAAAATGATGAGACTGGAAATGAGCCCTCATTTAAATCTTTAGTCATTTGCAGCCTGGGTGATGAGTGAGCCTCAGGAGACTCCACTGTAATCTGCGATGAAAATGCTACAGATTGTGGCACCATATATTGGGGTTCTAGTTTGCCAGAGTGGTGTTAATTTGTGGCTTCTGCTCCTCACAATGGGCACTAACTAGCCCATAGTTTTATAGATCCTTGATTGTGTCCTCAGCCTGCCTCTAGAGCAGCACTGCATGCCTAGTGGCATTCTTACTATGGAAAGGTCTGCAAAATGTGGCTATTCATTGTAACCATGGGATCTCTCCATCAGCTAAGGATTTATGGCGGTGGTGATGGGGGTGGGGTGGAGTTAGGCGAAGGTTGAGCTAAACCCCACAGATAGAGGACCCTTTTCTATCCAATGTTAATCCCCTTCCCTGTTTATCAGATAACTAAAATAGAGATTATGCAATTCATGACTACAAAGTCATGTTTAGTAGCTTCTCTTTAGCGAGATGCTCAACTAGATTAGGAGTGTTGTCTGTGATCTGCTCCAGCATTCCTTCAGCTGTCATCTTTAAGAACATGTCTGAAGTTGTCTGTCTTGTAAAAATGAGAATGTCTTGTTGGAGTGATAATGAGACCCATGAGCGCTGCTGCAGTTGAAGGTGTCTGAGGTTCCATTATCCACCCCTTTACTTTTAGAGATTTGTAACAATTGCAGTAAAATCACAACAGTGGAGACGTGCATAGAGTGAAGCAGTGACCTGAAAAAAAAATAGCCTTTTGATTTCTTTTGCACTATTTATCCTGAGATGCAGAACTGTGAATATAGTACACAGAAATAAGTTCAGTTCACTTAGGTTTTTTACTCTTCCGATGTAACTGAAAACCGATTTTACTTCTGATCCTGTTGTTCATGATGTGATCTAGTTTCTCTTGGTATTGACAGAAGTTGCTGTGATATCAGCCTGTTAGCTAGTCCTGTTAAGCTCATGTCCCCATTCCACCTTTTGAATGTGTCTGTTTGCAGGCACAGCAAATAACTTTCACAAGGATTCTGTGGTGCATGTTATGGGATGGGATACAAGACTCTGCCCTTGTTTTACATGGGCTCAACGAATCTACTTCAGCAGCTCTTGGGGAGATCTAGAGTTTGCTTTATGTCGAATCAAAAAGTATGAGCCTGTGTACTGAACTCCAGCATTGCTCTCAGCCTTTTATAAGGTCCTCTGACAACTCCTGAGGCCCAAGTTGATCAGATTCACCACAACCCAAAAATCAAGAAGTGTGTGCGTATACATTATTGGACTTGAGTGTGCACGTAAACAGCATTATGAGACTGACCAAACATAAGTCTCTTAAATCAAGAAGGGCCGAAGCTCTATCCTGGTCCCACGGCATTAGCCTCTGGGACTGCATCTCATGTGGGCTGTTATGAAATTTGGAGAGAATCGCGTGCCATTGTATCCCATGTGTTCTGTTGGATCACATTCATGTGGTTACCCCAGGAGTTGTGTACATCATGTCACCTCTTTCCCTCTGGCATACAATTATTTTCATTGATCCCATCTGTTCGGTGGTAGTAACAAGTGAAGTATTGTTTTACCTGTGTATTTAGGTAATTATCAGGATTTAACAGGAGTCTATTGTGACATTTGCCTCCAGCTGCTCCAAAAATCTGCCAGTTCAAACACCATCATGCCACCGGAAGACTGTACCAACATCCAAATGAGAACAACAGGACTCCGGTTGTCTTGCTGCTGCTTGTTTGATATACCGCATCGGCAGCAATCCATACCAGCTGAGAGCCAGATCCTGCAAGGTTTTGGTCATTCCTTCTGGCTGAAGGAAGGGGAGCTAGGAAAAAATATCCCTGCACCACATGGATTTGTGTGTGAGTTTTGAGGTATAAAAGTGGCTGACAAGCAGCCTGGTGTAAACTAGAGCAGTCCTCAAAATGTCATGACATGGTGCAGGGGGCGTGGCCCTGAACAGAGTAGCAGCAGGATCAGAGGACTGCAAAGGTGTTTTTTTAAGCAGCTGTGCACACTGACCCTGACCTATGCTCTAGGCAGTTAACCTGCACCCTAGCATTTGGCCTCTAATGTTTCAGAAATCACTGGAATGTCCATATCCAGTAACCCATCATCATAACTGCTGCTCCTGTGTCACTTACAGAATGAAATGAACCTTTTGAAAGAATGGTAAAAACTAAAAAGCCTTCTGCCTATACACTCCCTGGTTCCAAGCATAATATACCTGGAAATCAGAGTGACACATTCTGGGTTGTTTAATTATGCTGTCAGCGTTCAATTTTTAAAAATGCAATTACTGTCCAGGTAGCCTTTTAAAACAAATCAAATAAGCAGCTTTTAAGCTGAACCTTAAATTATGACAGTGATACCATAGACCTGTTTGTTCAGAATAAAAAGAATCAAATTCCAAGGCTGAGGGGCATGGTTTGCAAATCCTCTTGACAAGATGTAGTCTGCACATGTGGAACAGATAAAAGCCATTTGGATACTAAAGGACAAGAATGAGCTGGTATGGTCTGGTTTAATCTGTGAGTACATTTTACTGGCCGAGAGAAACCCTGAAAATGGAGCTTTTAATGGAAAAACTGGGTAAATTACAAAAAGCCACCAAAGCAGACCATGTTGTTGGCAGACACTTAAAAATACAAGCAGTTCAGGTGGGTCTTTGTTCTCATATAGCCAAAGATTCCCAAGTCCCTGTGTTACAAATCACATCCTAGTAGATGTGGTCAATTTTCCTGTTTACTGCAAATAAAAACCAACAGCTCCCTTTTAAACTTCTTAGTAGCTGCCTGTTTCCTTGATGGAAGATAGCTTTATCCTCTTTTTCCAGGAGTGAGATTTGTTCCTTTTTTTTTGTTAGAACTGCCCAGTGTATTTTTACTTACTTCATGATGAAGTAACGCAGCGATTCTCAAATGCAGCCACTGTGGTCGCATGCAGCCACCAGGGGCTTTTCTTGCAGCCATGGCCTCCTGGGCAGTGACGGGGAGAAAAAGCAGGGAAAGCAGTGGCTCCTTCCCCAGGGCCCTGCCCCCGCTCTGGAGCCACAAACATCAGAGAAGCAGGGAGCCAGTGAGTTCACCTTCAGGCTTCGGGCTTCAGCCCTGGAGTGGCAGGCAGTGGGCTTCAGTTGTGGGGCTTCAGACTCTGGCCCTGGCCCTTGGCTGTGGATGCCGGCCCTTGGCTCACCCCCATTCCCCGTATCATCCCTGGTCCCAGCTGCCTCCCCAGACCCCTCATCCATCCTCTGTGGCCCCCTCTGCTTCCCCATTCAGGGTTTAATTTGTCTGCTGGCTTGCCAGGGCTGAGTAGGTTTGCTGTGAAAATTTATATTTGTATGTTGAATATCACTTTTCACAGCCTCCCAGCTAATAAGTCTGCTGTGAAAAGTGATATTAATGAACCCACAAAAATTACTTTTTGAACAGTAGACTTACTACCTAGCTAGTTTTCTGTGTTTCTTTTGCTTTTTGGTTGATTAAAAAACAACAACAACAAAAAAAAGGCAAGAATATGCAAAGCGCCTTTTGTGTTTCTGTTGGGTTTATGTCCAGTAAAGAACAGAAACAACTGTATATTATTTTTATCATTGAGTCTGTAAAAAAAACAACAACAAAAAAAAAACACCCCTCTACATAAATAAATTCCAATGATTTGGGCATGTATACATGCATATTTGTGTTTTTCTAAAATGAGTTAAGTATTTTAGGAAAAAATGTCGGAGAGGCCACCAACAAGAGTTGGTGGCTGCACTCTGAGGCCATCAAAAAAAAAATTGAGAATCCCTGAAAAATGGCTGTGTTAGCAACCAATGCCTGCTGCTGTCTTCTTGGCAGGTTTAGTTGTGTGTTTTGTTTTTATTATTATTATTATTATTATTATTATTATTTTTTAAAAAAATAAAAGTGAACCAATCCAAATAAAAATCTGCTAAAGAAACGGAGCCTATTTTTAAAGCAATGTCTTAGTCTTTTTCATTCTTCTTTACATTTTCATAGCATTCCAAAGTTCTGTTTTGTGACTCCCCTCTCTCATTATTGAGGTCGTAGAGTACTGCCGTAATCTCTTTCTTTAGCTTCCAGTCCTATGAAGCACTTTCTCACAATTCTATTGTATCTTATGAAAAGCTGTTGGGTTCGGAATGGTCAAGCAAGTGAATTAGCATATTGTGCTCATCCCTCAGTCTTCACCTCTTTCAGTGTGAATTCAATGTGTTCTCTGACTGACTTGGACAGCTTTTCCTGTTTGTAATCTTGCTAACATCGTTGCACTCTATGCTATAAACTTTTGAAATCTTCTGTATTCTAAGAGTCAAGAGTGCTGTAAAATAAAGTTAGGTAGGTGGTCGTCTGAGGTACTGCCTTACGGTATTATACTGGAATCTTGGTGACCAGGGTTCAGTACTGAGTTATCGCCTTACGCCTAGGGCCAGAAGAAGATGGTAATGTGGAGTCAGGATCCCATGGAGAAGGGTGGCTGGTGCACTTCCTATGTCTGCCTTAGGCAGTGCTTGGAAAAACTTGTTCAGTAACAACTTGTCCAAGGACCAAAACCACTAGAGCAGAAGCAGAATCCCTGTGATTACCATGCTCCCAAAACCACATCTTTGCAATGTAGGGAATGAAAGTTTGTATGGCTCACTGATGGTACTATAGAGAAATAAAGTACAGATACACATTTACAAAGTCATCTCCATTTGTTGAGTCTGCCCTTCCTGCTTTCGCTCTGCCTTCTTTTTAGTATGCATCTTGTTAGATTGTTTCTCAGCATTGTTTTGAGTGCATGCCATTCCCTCCTTTCCTTCTGCTCTCTTCATCCCTTTACAGCCTTTCTTCCCCACTCTTTTGTTCTCTGCCTCTTTCCCTATGTTTTCTCTCCTTTATTCTCACTTCTCTGCTCCACCTTACCTTTCATCCACTTTTAGTTTATCCTCCAGTCACTTTCTGCTGTCCATCCTCATCTACTGTCTTACCCAACCACTTGCACGAGCCCACTAGCACATGCACTTAGATTCACCCACTTGCCACATCATGTTGGCTCCCCACACCTTACTGAAGAGAGAGTACTGGCTCCAGCTGCTCTGATCCCATCTTGACAGCTGCAGTGGTTCCTGGGTGCCTCTGGTCCTGCTGAAATAGAATCATGCTACCTAGGCCACATTGCTTCTGCTCCGCCTCCCTCTCAAGACAGCCCTCAAGTTACTCCATTCCCAGGCTTGCTGTCTTGTCTCAGCTCTGCTCCCTGGCTTCACCTTCCAACTTGACCAGGGGAGGTGGGAAGGTGGCACTGAGGCTTTTCCATTTCCCCTTCCCCTCCTGGGGAAAGAGTAACAACACCTTGGCTGCCCTAGGATCCTGGTTCCCATGACTGCTAACAATCTCTGCTTTTTGGGGCAGGCACTGCTTCTTTGTTCTGTGTTTGTACAGCACCTAGCCCAGTGGGCTAGTTCCTAGTTCATGACTAGGGCTCTTGGGTGTTACCACAATATAAATAAATACTGTTCAATACCTTAACCCGATTGTAAATAAAGATCTAAAAAGATGTAAAAACCCCCATTAAAAGAATGTTAAGGTTGCATAGTCATGCATTGAAGTTGGGAAATGCCAGAAGTAAGGTTGCTCTTGCAACTTTGATCAGCACCTTTTTGCGTATGTGATATGATCTTCCCCACTGTTACCTAGGAAATATGTGACAGAGCCACGAATGGAACTCTGGATCTAGGTCCAAGTCCAGTGTTTTTAAAGAGAAGAGAATGTCCTTGTGCACCTGAGTTTCTCTGCCTCACTCACTGTCTGTCTCATAGATCAGTGAGGCAGAGTGATCAGATAGTCTTTAATAAAATGGTTATCTCATAAACAGGCTTGGCAGAATTAGGGTTTTTTGTATAATTTCAATGGATAGTATTGATTTTTATGTATTTACATTTTCATACTTGTGAAGAACTAACGGAGGGTGTCAAGCGATAACTTTTTAATGACAGTGGATGTTGCGATTCAAGGAGTTAAAGCAGAAATTGTCAACATCAAATGTCAAAATATACAAAGTAAATATCCTTAAATCAAACTCTTTAAGTTCTGAAGCAGTATTTTTCTTACCTTGCCCATGTGTACATTTCAGTTATTGTCAATGAAAATCTTTTTCCTCGGGAGGGGGGTGTGTGTGTAGTGAAATCAATGTTTACCAATATTTAGTGACAAAAATCTAGTCCTTCCAAGCCAGACTATAGTGCGTACACACAAGGGGGCTAAGGATGTAAATATAAAAGGATTAACTAGTAAGCATTAGTCTTACTGGTTAACCTAGCTCCGGGGACAGCCAGAGTAGGCGACCCCATCCCTGCACCAGCTGGTGCAACGCTAGCTCCTCGCCCTTTAACCGGTTAAATGATTTAACTTGAATAGTGTAAATGGTTAACTTTTTAAATGATATTTATATCCCTAAAGGGGGCTAAATTAAGGCTGCATGAAAAACCTTTGTGCTACTTCCTAACCTGAATGGTTGATTGGCACTCAGCCCAGCCACTTTCCCCTCCACAAAGGGGCCTAACTGTAGCTGCTGCCAATGCTTTTGCTTGTCTTCTCCAGCTAGAGCAGAGATTCTCAACCTTTTTCTTTCTGAGGCGCCCCCACCCCAACATGCTATAAAAACACAACAGCTCCCCCCTCCTGCTCCCCTCCCTTCTCCCCCCCATGCCACAATAACTGGTTTTCTGCATAAAAAAGTGAGGGCATATGTTAGGGGGTAGGAAACAGAGCAGTTGCCTGGGGCCCCATGCCACAGGGCCCCCTATGATGCTACATTGTTCAGGCTTCGGCTTCAGCCCCGGGTGGCAGAGATCAGGGCCCCGAGCTTCATACCCACATGGTAGTGCTTTGGCTTTCTGCCCTGGGCTCCAGTGATTGTAATGCTGGCCCTTCTTGGTGGACCCCCTGAGACCTGCTCAAGGCCCCAGCCCCCTGGTGGAGAACCACTGAGCTAGAGTTCTAGTTCCATGCCTCAGAGCAGGCTCAGTGCCTTTGTCATGCCAGAGAAGTCCATGGAGCAAGACAGGAGCTTGCTTAGTTAGGGCATATGCCCATATACGTTTGTTAGTCTCTAAGGTGCCACAAGGACTCTTTTTTGCTGATACAGACTAATACGGCTACCCCTCTGAAACCTGGTTGGTTAGGGTGACCATACGTCCTGTTTTGGCCAGGACAGTCCCTTTTTAGGCTGTCCTGGCTATTCCGACTCTTTTGGCAAAACTGCATTTGTCCTGTTTGCTCTTGACAATTGATCCTCAATTGGCTAGAGCAAACTGGACGAATGCACAGTTTCACCAGAAGAGTGGGGGGTGATCCCTGGGGAGAGGGGAGGTGCCAGCCACTATGTCAGGGCTTCACTGGCGGGAAGACTACGGAGAGCAGCTTGGGCCCCCCAGCCCCAGGTGTGAGCAGGTGGTAGGGGGGCTAGAATCAGCCCTGCATGTGGGGAGGAAGGCTTCTGGGGGAGGTGGACCGGAAGGATGGCAGGGGGCCTCAGGCTGGCCCTGTGTGCTGGAGAGGGGGGACCTCGGCTGGCCCCACACACAAGTGGGCGGAGGGGGGCACAAGCTGGCCCTGCACTGGCAGGGGTGGGGACATCAGGCTGGCACAAGTGGGAGGCAGTGAGGACTTGGGCTGCACAGGATCACAGGGGGTCGTGGGCTGACCCATGTGGGGAAATAGGGTCATCTTAGTTAATGGAAAGTTCTCAGGCATTGGCAGAGTCTCTCTTAACAAAATCTGAGAATCTGCAAAGAGCAGTTTTCAGAGGCATAGATCTTGGTCAAAATTGGGTGGATTTTCATGGGGAGAACAAAGGGCATTTCTCCAACTCAAGGACTATCCTCCCAACAAATGTAAAGTTCCTCTTTCAAACCCTGGGGGAGGTGGAGCTCTTCAAGGGAACTATCAGAAAAACTAGCTCTGGCAAAACAGCCTGTTTTTCACTAGCATTGTACTCAAACAGCTGAGCCATTTTGGTTGAAATAAAAGAAAATCAGTTTAAGGCAGAGATGAAAGCATGGAAAATTTCAGCCAAAACTGTTAGTTTGATTAAATGAATAAACAAGTGAGAACTGGTTTATAGTAGTTCTAGGCAATCTTAACTGTAGACATCACTAATCGCTGTCTCTGATAATAGTTTGACTTGGTCTAACCCTTTCAGTGTGGCAGACTCTTATTTGTCCACAAATGCCCAAGCCACCAGCCCCCTCTCAGCTGTCTCACCAGTTGGAGTGGAGGGCCCCAATCCCTCCTGAAATACTCCCAATTTCCAGGTATTTTCCAGGTGGAAATTACTCTGAATACCATTTTCTGGGTCTCAGTCCCATTATATTCTACTAGTAACACTTCAAAAGGTGTCAATATGTGACTTGATTAGTCTGTAAGTGTCTACAGAGGGAACAAATATATAATAAAGGGCTTTTCAATCTAGCAGAGAAAGTAACACAGTCCAGTGTCTGGAATCGGAAGCTAGACAAATTCAGACAGGAAATAAGTCATAAATATTTAGGTGAAGGTAATTAACCATTGTAACAATTTACCCAGGGCAGTGGTGAATTCTCCCTCACTGACAATCTTTACATCAAGATTGAATGTTTTTCTAAAAGATATACCATGGGAATTATTTTGGGGATGTTTTCTGGCGTGTGTTATAAAGGAGGTCAGACTAGATGATCACAGTGGTCCCTTCTGGTCCTGGAATAGAAGCCAAATCAAGTAAAAAGCTGCTTGTGTGATCTTTAAAATATGACCCTGCTATTGTTGTGCTGTGTATTATGAATGAATAGAATCACACTCCACAGCTGAGGCACAGGGGCTGTAGTCAGTGCATGTGGAACACACAACAGCCATTTGAAGATGGAAGGAGAGGAGTAAGCTATTGCCAATGAAATGAGAGGATGGAATCTTGCAAAGATCAAACTCATCAACTAACCCGAGCTGGTTGCACTCACAAGTGTGTGCTAAAAAGCCAAGCTGCTGCATTCTGTGCCTACTGGAGATGCTGAATTACAACAGCGGGGAGGAGCATAAACAAGAAATTTACAGGAGTCAAATTGGGATAGATTTCCCTACACCTCTCTGGCCACCAGCATACTCAGGACTGACTGTGACAAATAGTTTCAGCAGTTAGCTTGAAAATCATTCGTTTCTGTGGGGTTAGACTGTGGGAGCAGTGGTTAGAGTTCAGCAATGTTTAATACTCACTTACCACACTTTTCTCCCATGATTTCACCAAAGGGCCATCAAACAGTCTCAGCTGGACACCCAGAAATGTAAATAGTTCAAAAAAACAAGACAAAAATCCATCTTACATTTGTTTTTCTATTCACTTCTTCGAATTAAGTGAGGTGGTTTACAGGGCAAAGATCCTCTTGTAATATGTAAACATCTAAAGGAAAGCAGAAAGACTTTGGGACTAAGATAATTTATGTGAATGAAGCAGCAGCAAGAGAATGAGTAGACACTGCTGGGGCTTTCTGTAAAAAAAATAAAATAAAATAAAATAAAAAAATTAAATGCATATATGGCCTCTGTTCCTAAGTGATCAACATTTGGCTCTGGAAGTACTGGCAGTATCCACCTTATGAGGATCCAATATAAAATGGGCAGTTGCTTTGGATGCTGATGGAATTTGTGTGTAAGTGAGCTTAGATGCTTGGTCTCCTATGCACAGTGCTAAGCTGATTATCAAGAAGAAACTGAAGGAGCTACACCCATGTTGAGTTAGAGTATGTTCCTGGTGAGAAACATTTTAAAATGCACCTAGTCATGATAGGACACACATCTGAAACAGGAATGTCCTGTTACCTTTCATTTTTGGAGCTGCTCTTCCTGAACTGGAAGTGTGATCACGAAACATGGTTGGTTGCTTTCATGTACAATTAAATGGCAAATCTTATTTTTTTATTCACTGTAAACACTAGTTAGAAAAAACATTTCTCTTGCACCTGTTTCCAATTCCAGTTGAGCCACCCCCATTTCAGTCTTTAATTTCAGGATCTTAGCAACACAATTGAAGAGATGGGGACGTTTTTATGTGAAACTTACAGGAACTACATTTCTCTAATTCGGTTTTTTAAAAAAGATTGTTTCTCTGAATATTTTACACTTGCTGAAACTGAAGGTTGATGTGATTAAATTATAATTTGAAAACGGTAACAGTTTAAACATACTCCATTTCAGCTCTGTACTTCCTCTCTGAACATACTTGAATAATATCTATTTTTTAAATTCGATTTTGTTTATAACAAGAAAAAATTGTAATAGTTAAAAATGTTGTGTACGTGATTTGCATGGAATGACGAGAGTTAAATCATGTTTGGGCCTGGTAGGAGCTTCTGCAGACAAAGTCTTTACATACAAGTTGATAGAATTATTTTAAGTGCAACCGACTTCTAACGTGAAGCAAGATTTAGGACTAAGTGTGTAGATGAGAGATAATGAGAATACAGCTAGGTTAACAAAGTCTGTTGCTTTAGTTATCATTTACTTTATTTTCCTTTCAGTTTGACATCTGTCTGTGAAAATTACTGTGCCCACTGCCATCCTTTCTGAGCCATGCATCAGCCCTATTCTGTCCCAATGGGAATATTACCATCTTAAGATACCAAATGTAATCTGACAGCTCCTATTGCTGGGAGTAGTACAATTTACATTGTTTTCATCCAGAAGCCTCTCATTAAGGTTTGTAAAGGGAATAGAAAAAAATCCAGTCGTGTTTTAACTTTATCATCATTTATATAATAATGTTCATTTGGATTCTTGTGTGTCAGTTGCATAGCAAAGCTTTTGCTGATACTCCTGGGGTAAAACAGAGAGAGAACCACATCTTTCTGGTGTCTCATTCCTGCCTGAACAAAACACAAGCTGTAGCACCCATTCGTGTTTGTATAGCAGAGAGATCAATGTGTATCTTGTTGGCCAAATTTTCTCTGCTTTTGCTCTCTGATCATGTCAGTTGACTTAGAGCAAAGCTTTCCCTGTGAAAGTCCAATTTGGCTTCTGCTAGCCACCTCCAGCTCACTCTCACACTGATTTATTTCTGCCAGATGGAAACCCAAGCACCAAAACAAGCCTGTCACGCTCGCCACACTCCCCGCTCCACCCCAGGCACAGTTCTGCATACGCTGGTTGCCTATGCACAGTAGTACTGCTGTTTGCACTCACTCTGTGCTGTAGTTTTTCCTCTCCACCCCCGAGGGCTTTTCTCTCTTGTTACATTAATCTTGAACTAAGGAGGTAGTGCTGCTGCTCTGGTAGTGCTCCTTGCTCCCTCTCTCTGAGGTACTGTGCTATCTGTAGGATAAGTAAAAGAGACAGCATAATATTTAAATTGAGGTGTTAATATTTCCCGGTGTCATGCCTTGACTCTGCATGAGAATCTAAAATCCATCAGTGCCAGAATTCATCTCTTATAAACTTGGGTTATCTTCTGAGCGTTGGACTGGTATTTGCATTTTCCTAATATGTGGCACATATTTACTGTTAATAGCTGATATTGAGCTGAATAGTTAAATGAAAACGAAGATAAAATTGGAAGTAAAATATGCATTGTGGAGGTAATCCAAATCCATGGACCAGTTTAAGGAAAATTGTCACTCAAGACTTTGATCTCAGCTCTGTTCTTTATTAATTGCAGTTAAAAGAAACACATGCAGTGGGATGATGGGAAGCTACGACGTGTCTCAGTTTGACGCTGAAGTAGGGTGGCTTAAATTCTGCTGTAATGTTGCATATGGAATAAAGAAAAATTGAATTTTTGTGACATGATTAGGGCATTATAATGAAGGCCACTTATTCCAATGTAAAATAATCACTTTCCAGAATCAAAACTGCAATTTATTTGACAAGCCCTTGTGTAAGTGAGGGAATTGTCCCGCTGTTGTGGGGAACTTCTCTGGCTTATACATTACCCTAGTGGGACTGGCTAGAAAAAAGGTCCGAGTCCTCACTCGCTTTACCCAGAAGCCTGCCTGACCTCAGAGACTCCCCTTCCATCCTCCTGTGTGGCAGTGTCCTTTTAACCCTGACAATACTGGTCCCAGGATTCCTGGGGGGCTTGACACCAAGTCTTGTTGTGTTCATTTAGGACAGGGGCTCGGATATCCCCACCCCGGGGTACTCTCCCTGCTCTAGATGCTTCCTTGACCCACTGATCATTACATATAATTCAAAGGCAATACAATTTTATTAAAGAGCAATCAATTAAAAAAGGAAGGAAAAAAGGGTAAGGTTAAAGGAAACTAGTAATCCCACTCCGTGGGCATGGGGAAACCGAAACCAGACACGGCTAGAGCATAGGGGAAATTTAGTCTGTTCCTCACTTGTGCGGCAGGCAGGGCCGTCCCTAGGGGGGTGCAGGGCCTGGGACATTTAGAAACATGGCATGGGGGGCTGCTCTGCCCAGGCCCCACCCTCACTCCACCCCTTCCCCCAAAGCTCCACTTCACCCTGCCTCTTCCCTGCCCAGTTCCACCTCCTCCCGACAGCGCTGTGCCCAGGCTCCTCATCTCCAGCTCCTCCTGATGCCACGTAACAGCTGATCCATGGCAGGCAGTAGGTACTGGGAGGGATGGGGAGGCACTGATCGGTGGGACCTGCTGGGGGAGTGGGAGGTTCTGGCATGGGGGCTTCTTCTTGCCTCTCCCACATGCCATTTGTCTCCCTACCCTGCTTGCCCTCCTGCCTCGCCTCCCCGCCCGCAGGGCCCCCCAAAGCATGGGGTGCAGGGCGATTGCCCTGATTCGCTGTACCCATGGGACGGCTCTGATTGCAGGCATGCCACAGGTCAGACACTTCCTCTGGCAGTAGCCGCACACCCTCAGGCTCTAGGTGGAAGGGTCTCTCCCCCGCCCCCTCAGCCCCCAGCATCAACTCCTCCATCAGGGTTATGATTAAGACCCTACCAAGTTCATGGCCATGAAAACCACATCCCAGACTCTGAAATCTGGTTTCCCCCTGTGAAACCTGGTCTTTTGTGTGCTTTTCCCTCTCCACTACAGATTTCATGGGGAGAGGCAGCATTTCTCAGTGGGGGGGTCCTGACCCAAAAGGGAGTTGGAGGGGGGTCAAAAGGTTATTTTAGGGGGGTTGCGGTATTGCCACCATTATTTCAGCTCTGACTTCAGAGCTGGGTGGCTGGAGAGTGGCAGCTCCTGACCAGGTGCTCAGCTCTGAAGGCAGCACCTTGCCAGCAACAGCGCAGATGTAAAGGTGGCAATACCCTCCCATGCCACCTTTTGCTTCTGTGCTTCTACCTTCAGTGCTGGGTAGCCGGAGTTTCACGGGCCCAGCTCTGCAGACAGCAGTGCAGAAGTAAGGGTGGCGATACTATCCCAGGCCATCCTGACTTCTGTGGTGTTTGGCAGTGGCTCTGCTTTCAGAGCTGGTCTCCCGGCCAGCAGCCGCCGCTCTCCAGCTCTTAAGGCAGCACTGCTGCCAGCAGCAGCACAGAAGTAAGAATAGCAGTACCACAACCTCTTGCAGTCCTCCCACAGCTCCTTTCTGGGTCAGGGCCTCTACGATTACAACACTGATTTAAATAGCTACACTCATGAAATTTACAACTTAAAAAACCCTATGACTGTGAAATTGACCATAATAGACCATGAATTTTGTATGGCCCTAGTTATGATCCCACTCCAAGTCCAGCCTGCAAGACCTGTTGACTGCACTGGGCCCTCTGCCAGGGTCCCTCTTGTGCTTCTCAGCTGCTCACTGCATCCCGCTCTGGACTGCTCCAGGTCCCCTGTGCTTCAGCGCTGCTGATGCTCAGCCCTCAGCTCCACTCCCGGGGCTGCTCCTCTGGTTCTCTCTGGCTTCTGTGGCTGTGGCTCTGCTTGCTCCCTAGCTCAGCCCTTCTGCCCAGGCAACTCCAGCTCCCATGGCGCATGGGACCCCGTGCTCCAGACTCCCTCTTGGGCCTGCCTGCTTTGTCAGTCAGGCTGCTGGCCTGAGTGTTGGCCTCTCTCCATTGGCCCTGGAGAATGTCAGACTCATAGGCCCTTCCCCTTCCTTTTGGTACTGGAAGAGGGTCAACCAAAAACACACAGTTTCAGTGAGAGGCCAACTGTCCGCTTCCATTTGTATCTTACTTTTTGTTAAATTAACTTACTGGGTGAGCGGGGCACTTTGTGGGGTTTCATTTTAGGATATCTTAGACTTTCCTCAGGGTTACTTCCTCCTTTTCACCACCAGATCATATTAGAATTCTCGGTCTTGATCTCCTCTGAAATTATCTAAATCACTGGTTCTCAAACTTTGGTACTGGCGACTCCTTTCATACAGCAAGCCTCCGAGTGTGACCCCCCTCTTACCAATTAAAAACGCTTTTGCATATATTTAGCACCAGTATAAATGCTGGAGGCAACATGGGGTTTGGGGTGAAGGCTGATAGTTTGCAAACTCAACTGTCCTGTAATAACCTCGCAACTTCCTGAGGAGTCCCAATCCCCAGTTTGAGGACCCCTGATCTAAATGGAAAGAAATGCTTTGTTTGTTTGTTTGTTTGTTATGGTTGCGAATGGGACTCCTGGATTTAACGTTACTAAAGATTTCAGGCCTGGGAGTAGAAGGAGAAGGCCAGTATTAGCTGGTAATGAATCATTTCTCCTAAACTGTTGTTCTGTTCCCCCTTGGAGACTGAAACTGAGAAGCCTAGCACTTAGATTATTGTGTTCTGGGTAGAGACAATATTAGTGCAGTTAAGAAACCTTCACTACTCATCTCAGTTCCTTTCTGTGTATTGTTTGGGAAAGAGGCTAGCATCTCTCTGCTATGTTATCATGGTGCTGAGGATGTAAATGTGATGCAATCTCTTGGCTACTTTTTAGGTCATTTATTTATTAGTGGTTAGTAGATGGCAGGGTTAGGGGAAATATCCAAGCATCTGTAAGAGGTACATGGAAGGGGAAGTGCGAAAGAGCTGGTAGTGTCTCTTTGCCCTATTTCTCTCTAGTAGTGTGGTTTTGATTTTTTTTTCAAGAAGCAGGTTTGGCACTTCCCTCTCAGATCTTTGTGTGATGCTTAAGTCTGCAGTGGAAGACTGTCAATTCCTACAAGAGACATCATGTTTTGTATATCTAATCTAGCCACACCTTCCTTAGGGGTGATAATGTTACAGACTAATGCTGTGGCTACCCAAGGCCATTCTGCTGCTTGGATTTTAACCATTAGATGCTCATCCTTTCTTGTTAAAGGTCTTCAGTGTCAACACACTTCTGCTAAAATCTGCTTGAATATTTAATTTGAAATTAGGCCATTTCTGAGATTGAGCTGGGATGTCTTCTTCATGCGCACTTCAGCCATGTTCTGTAGGATCTCCCTGGTGCTAACGGTTGTCTTGCTGCTGTCAGGGTGTGCTGTGTGGACGTGTATACCAGGAGCTTCACAAGTGTCTGCTTCGTGGGGGTTTAGTGATCTGTTTTTCATTGTTGTAGGCATGGGGTGCGAGGGTGGAGGCACGCATCTCTCACTAACTAAGGAAGGGTTCAAATCATTTATTTTTTCAGGCATGCCATTTTCTGACTACAAAGTGTTGTTTTTCTTCCAGATGACCGGGTTGATCAGCGAACCTGCCTTATCTGTGGAGACAGAGCTACAGGTCTGCACTATGGGATCATCTCCTGTGAAGGCTGCAAAGGGTTTTTCAAAAGGAGCATTTGCAACAAGCGGGTTTACAGATGCAGTCGAGACAAGAACTGTGTCATGTCACGCAAACAGCGAAACAGATGCCAGTATTGCAGGCTGCTCAAGTGCCTCCAGATGGGGATGAATAGGAAAGGTAAAGAGGAATTAAGCTTCTTGAATTGTTTAGTGTGCGCTCACAGGGCAGAACATTGTAGCCAGTTCATCTGTGTGACAGAAGCCATCTCTATCTGTGAGAGGGTAGAAAGATTTCTTCTTTTGAGTTTTTGATACCTTCAAAACATAACATTTGGTTTTCTTTAAACAGTCAGTTAAAAATGAATAAGACTCTCTCTCTGTGCTCCCATAGGGGACTGGATATCCCCTTCATTCATCATTTTGGTTTAGTGCAAAAGACAGTATTGGTTCAGTTTACTAACAGTGTTTGCTGCGCTGGATGTGGATAGTACCTGTCAAATTACTCTTCTGACCTGCTTTGACACTGATGTATCATTTTGTCATTGGTAGGGACACTACACACTGGTACCTGATTGAGGAGGCATTTTCATTTTAACTCTGTTTTCAGTGGTTGATAATGTTCTCAAAATTGCTTTTCTGGGGTGAAAAGTTTTTAAACCTTCTCATTTTAGAGGTAAACTTTTTGAGAGAATATTATCTTATTTGACCATTCAAAGGGTGAGAAACTTGTGACTGCCTATTAACAGAAAAGGCAAATACGGGCATGTTTTTGTGTTTATAGAGGTAGGGAAGGTTAATCCAGCTCAGGCAATGAATTTCCTCCCTACTTAAATGTAGAGCCCTGCACGGGATCTGCATGCTCCAGGATCAACCTGCAATCTGGCATGCAGTCTTTTACTTGTATCCGCACCTGCAGCAGCAAGCCATCTGGGGTGAGGAGAGGGAGTGGGGGTGAGGGGGCAGGGAAGAGGCAGCACGAGGGTGGGCACTGGGAGTAAGGGGCAGAATCTCGAGGAAAAGGCGTGGTGGGGGCGGAGGGAAGGGGCGTTGCATCGCATGCTGCTCCCAAGGGCTTACGAGTGATGGCACATGGCAGCAGCTCTGTGTGTTACATCACAATGGGGCACAGGGATGGGGAGATGAGAGCCATGCCAATCCGCAGGGCCGGGCCCTGCTGCCTAGGAGCCAGCAGGCTGGACCCAGGACTGGGAGTCCAGCCAGTACTGCCTGGACAGGTTATGGTGAGGACACTGACGCTGCCCGAGGGGCCCAAGCTGCTGGACTGGAAGCCGTGCAGCAAGCGGGAGCTGGACAGCCCTGACTCTGACCTGCCGCCCAATCCCAGCCACTGGCTGCTGGCCCTGAGCGTGATATGCCGCCCTGGCTGCCCAAGCCGGACACCACAGGCCAGGTGCCGCCGGTGAGTAGAGCCCTTTGCAGTTGTATCTGCATCCGATCTACTATCCGCAAAAATGGTCCGTGGATTTGCAGGGCTCTGCTTAAATGTCTTTTGTGCTTTCTGTGGGAATACAGTACTCATCTGCTTTAAATTTTAGGGATGAGAGGCTAGTGTAGACCAGGCCAGAGTGTGCTTGCTCCAAAACGGTTCTGTCAAAATACGGTGGAGTTGCGCTGGGGGGAAAAACTGAGAGCTGACACCATCTTAAAAATGGGAATTAAAATTGATTAGCATGATCAGCTACTCAATGAGGGTATTAGTGCAGCACCCTCTTTGCATGTTGTCTTTCACCTTTGAAATATGTGCCAGCTCGTTTATGCTGTGCTAAGGAAACCAGTGTTTGCGCCACCGTTACTAGAATTAGAAAAGCGACTTTTGCTAAGATTGATTTTTAAAATGTATCCAAACATGACGTTCTAGCAAGGACAAATGTTTTTGGAAAGGGACTTTTACTACAGTTACCATTTGCTGGATTACTCCTTGAAACAGCCCTTTAGCAAATCCCTAGAGACTACAAAAAGGCCTTGAAAGTTAGGGACAGTAAAAGATTTCATGGACATCAGGAGTGCCCGACTTTTTAATCACAGGCCAGAGTTTGCCCCTTCCTTAAACATCCCCCAAAGAATTTGACCTTTTACACTTAAGCCTTTCTTCACGAGGTGACTCTTGTATCATAGTAGTTCATGAATAGTCTGCCTCTTTCCTGCCAGGGACAGTTTCACCTAGGAGCTCTGCACTGTTAATTTGGGGAGCTCTGTTGTATAATCTCCTCAGGCAGATAAAGTGTGGAACGCACTGATCAGTGTGAAAACCTGTCGCATTAGCTTCATTAGTCTGATGTGATTGCCCCTCTACCACCGAGGAGATAATCCATTTGTTTTAGCTCGTGTGGTATTGCATTTGTATCATATAGCTATTGAAATAATTGTGGAATGGTCACAGAAATTACAGTCCGAAAACTGACACAGAGTCAGTGAAGGGAGAGAAGTTATGGGCAACAGTTTTATAATGGAACATTCACTTTAGACATTGTCTGTGAAAAGACCTAAAGTAAATCTTTATTTCCTTCCAGCTGAACACTGACAGAAGCAACTGTTCTAAAATGCCATGCAGCATCAGATAATATGGTTGTCATTTTGATCAGGGGATGTCTGGTGTATGGTTAGCTGGGCCATGCAGGGTTTTTGTCATCAAGGGCCCATATGATGCTGGCTTTTAATTTAAATAGAAGAGTGCTCTTATAAAGAAGTTTTGATGTGGTAAATTAGCCCATCACATCCCTGTTTTAACTTGAAAAGGATTGTTTTTACTCTTCCCTGGAATAAAGAACTGTTTTTTAAAAACTAACATTCTTAGTTTGATTTCCGTATGCATTTTGTTCACTGACACACCAACATTTTGACCATTCAGATCTTGGCAATGTGGCCTCATAAATTTTAAAAGCAGATTTTTTTTTTTAACTTAGCAACAACAAACAGGAAATTGAGTAGAACTGGGTGAAGCTGTAATATAGCAATTGTTCATCCTCACTCCTTTGAAATGCATAGAAGGTATTAGGCCTCAGAAGGCAAGTGAGTAGTCATTGTGGGAAAGGCTGCTTCCTGGATTCAGAAGCAAAATGTTATTTCATTTAACCCCAGCTAAGACTTCATCACTAATGTGAAAGCCACTCACCAAATTCATTCTCAGATGTTCTTTGTAGAATATATTATACAGTCACTAAACCCAGAGCTCCACAAATACTGTGTTATAGTGAAACCCCATTACAGTAAATGGTGTTTGAGATGAGATTAAAAAAAAATAAATGCTCTGACGATTTGTGCTCATAAAAGACCCCAGGGCATTTTGCTCAGTAGGAACAGAGGTTATTCTTGGTTAAATTTAAACTTGGAGAATTATGTTCTGAATGATCAAAACTCCCCAGGGTTGGAGAAATGGTCGGTTTACTCTCCAGGTTGGCGTGCTTTGCCTCCTACCTTCTCGGAGATGTTATAATGCTGAGTCCATCAGTGAGAGGCCCTTGCCACACCAGAAATGCTTCACCTTCCTCTAGTGGTTGTCAGTGGTCATCAGAACCAGACAGGAATCAGTTCTTAAAATATCCACCCTCAGAAGTTTAAATCTCATTGCCCCTTGAGTTGGTGATGTGGGATTACTGTGAAGTGATGCAGGCCTCATTCCTGCTAGCTCCCCTTTCTCGGGACTCCCTTCAGTCCAAGTTTCTGCCCTGCAATGGGCGATGGAGTCCCCGTTTTCAGTGGGCTCTTGTAAATTCCGGGAATCCTTCCATCTGCCTTTGTACACAGGGAGACATTCAGTGTAACCTCCCATGCATAACATGGGCAGTTGGGCATCCTGTGTTATGCACGGGAGGTTACAAAGACGAAGTGCTGTTAGGGAGTGTTGGCGTATGTTATAAATTATCTGATGTAAACGTCTCATGTATGTTCCAAGGAGTTTATACTTGAAAATCGTTTTATTACAAGAATTCATGTGCGTGTTTACTGGTTCCAAAAGCATCTAAAAACAATCCTTTCAAAGTATGACCTGTAGTAAAGGTCTTCAGAGAGAGTTAGAATTCAAAACACTTTTGATCATTGTCCAGGTGGCTTTCTGTGTTGTTGCATGTACTTATTCCATTCCCTTGGTGATTTTTTTTTCCCTTTCTCCAGTTTAATTATTGGACTTTTCTCATTTTCCCTTCCCATCTCTCCACCCCCCAGCCTTAGAGCTGTCATCCTAGTAATAGACGTGCCTTTTATTTAGATACTTTTTCCACTCATTAGGTTGTGGGCAAAGTTGTTGTTTACACAGACAGAAGATTTTCCTGTTGTGGCATTATGTGGGCATAGTTGCCTTCATTTGTGATCTGCACAAAGGTACAGATCCATGTCCTGCAGGGTGTGTTATTCTAAATGGCAAGTTTCAATATTTGAAGGATTTAGCTGCTGCTCATTCAGAAGGAAACAGCGACATCTCCTGGCCACTGCTCAGGCATACCACATTAAAATACAGACTAGTTTTCCTTTCTTTCCTTCCTTCCTTCTGGGAAGCTCCATTAATTAATCTCATTGAAGAGTGAAGTCAAATAGCCAGGGCTTTTTCTGCAGATGAAAACCAGATGTTCTTTTAGAGTGGTAAAAAGAGGGTGACTGGTAACAATGTTATTTATAGCTGTTTACGATGCTCCAGGCTGGATGGCTTTTCAGTTGTGTGTTTAAAAAAATAATTAAACTAGGGGGTGGGAGGGTATTTTAAACAAGACCAGTGTAACTTATCAAATCACCATGTTCAAAGAGAACTGTGGCTCAGCTGTGTTGTAATTTGGCTATTGGGTGGACGGGACAGTTGCTCATCTTTTTACCCCACTAGATACCAAAGTTAAAGCCTAATTCCGTAGTGGGTTTTTTTCTGCCCTATCTGACCAGAAAAGAAGTTACAGCATGATTGGACCACAAATACATTTAAACATGGTTGTGAAATATATGTTTTTCTAGGGTCGGTAGGCCCCTTAGCATTCAGCTTACAAGGAGTCCAACTTGCCATTTCCCTCTTGAAGAGCCTTAACAGTGCCTGGTTACCAAGAGAGGTAGTGCAGGAATGCTTGGAGAGCACCATGCATTTCCTAGCATGTAAATCATGAAAGAAATGTTACACAGGTTAACAGAACTGTCCCCAACATGTTACCCATCACCAAACATCACTTCTATGAGCATAGGTTGGTTACAGATCTGGGAGCACTTCATAAGGGGTAACAACAATCTCTTAAAAATCACACTTAAAAACATACTAAATAGATGTTTCCAATTATGATTAAAAAAACACCTTGAGGCAGGCAAAGCACCTTGTAATTACTATTGCATAAGGAAAGGGGAGTCCAAAATAGGGATGGCGAGCCGCAAAAAGGACTTCTGCTGCCAGATGTGCAGTGTCTCTGCAGATTTCTGAATAAAGTAGTAGTGGTGAGTACAAAGTGTCACAAGGGCTTGATTTAGCAGCTCCTGTAAGTTAAAATTTCTTGTTTAAACCAAGAACAAATGCAAAGGTTTGCAAATGAATGAAATATGTTCAGATCATGTAAATCTAGCAGTCAACTTCTGCACCAGCTGAAATTTATGCATCCCTCTGTGAGACAGATCAGCCATCAAAGCTCCATAATTCTCTGTCTGTGAGCTGACACAAGCCTGGATAACCATGTCAAGATCTGAGACTGAAACGGCTGCAGTCTGGGAAGAGTCCTGTAATCGTAGAGATGACTTAACATTTGGATTTTAGTGCTTCTCAAACTGCAAAACGGCTGAACAGGACCAGAGTGAAGCAGACAAAATTGGAATGAAGAACTCAATTTAAGATTTTTTTCTGCTTAAAGTACAACAGACTCCTGTGCATTCTTTCCGAACACGGTGACCTCATAGTTTTGGCCTGGCAAAAAAATCTCTCTAATGGTGTTTTACCCAACTTCAAAGTGTTGGGGAAAAAATCACCAGTGTCCTAAAGGAATACCAAGGAGTGTGGGGCTTGCGTCAGCCAGAGCCCTGATCTGGATCACACCTTTGCTATGAAAACCAGATAAGCAAAAAAAAGGAAGAGAGAATCCAGCTTAGTGACTGAGTGTTCAGGGTAAGCATTACAATTCAGTGCTGCGGGTAGATAGAGTAGCTCAAGAGTACAAGAGGTTGTAGGAGGTGTTTGCTCATTTGGAAACTGTAGTTGCTCTTCTGGTTGCACAAGCCTATTTTGAAGGATGGCTGGCAGCTTGTCAAACCAGCTCAGCAAGGAGGTGGGCAGTGTTGGAGTGACACAGCATGCTGTAAAACACAGACCCCGTGCGTGGTGCTAGCTCCCAGGCATCCTCCAGGCATTCTGTGTTTCATTACCTCAGCCTGGTTTTAGGGGGCTGTGGATGGAATCTTCTCTCTCCTGAAGCTAATGAAGAATGCGCCTGCTGCCTCCTCTCCTGAGTGCCAGTCTGCAGACTGCCAGATCAGAGGTGATGCCATTTTCTCTGGGCAGCTTTGGCTATCGTGGCTTCTCCCTTGCCTTGTGGTTCAGGCTGCAGGTTTGCCTCTCAAGCCTTGAGTCAGGTAGGCTCAATTTCCACACGATTCTTAGCTCACTAGCTCAAGCTCCCAAGTGCGAGTCTCTCTGTCCTGGCTGTGAGGCCCACTCCAAGCTGCAAGGTAAACGCACCTTGAAGGCATCGCACCTACAAAGTGCCCTGAAGAATGAAAATGTTGGAGAACCTCTGTTGAGACAGTGACTCGCTACTAGACTCACTAGGCTTCACTGGGCTTATTCGGACTGGGGCTGAAGTTTACCCTTTGATGTTTTTGTGCTGTCTGCAGCCTGACCACTAGAGGGAATCCGTTAACACTCTGGCAGGACCCTGTTTAATCCAGAGAGGTGTTTGTGATTGTTTTGTGCGCAGCGCCGAGGCATATACATGTAACCCTTCTCCCCGTCAGAGTTGGCAGCAACAAGGGCTGGGTTCAGTATGCAGGGGTTCCATTCCAATAGCACAATACAAAACCGCTCGAGCCCCCACCCAGTGACCTGGGATAACCGTATACCACCCCTCTGGGCGTCTGTAAGAGACAATACTTCCCCTCTCGCAAGCACAGAGTCTGAGTGTACCAAAAGCCTTTTAATAACAGGGAGAAACAATGTGGCATTATATTGGGGAACACCACAAACAAGGTTAATAAACCAAACCATGAACTAGAAGCCCCCCTCCCAGCAAATAGGCTATGTCCTTCCCTTTGGCTTTTGAGTTCCACAACCCCAAAAAGTCACTCAATAGTCCCGAAAGTCCAACAGCCCAAGAGTCTCTGTTCTTGGTCAGTGCAGAGTTCAAAAGTCAATCTGCAGTCTTACCTCCCAGCCTGGGTGGAAGTGGAGGGTAGGGCAAGGGGCACCTTACATGGTCCAAGGCCGACTGCACTGCCTCTCCGTGGGGTTCCGCTGCAGCCCTCACCGCAATCTGCTCTGCTCGCTGATACTCGAACTGCTCTGCAGCGCCAGTCACTCCGCTAGCCGTCCTGCTAGCTGACACACGGACAGCTCTGCAGTGCCAGTCACTCTGCCAGCAGCACAAATGGCTCTGCTAGTTGACACACGGACAGCTCTGCAGCACCAGCCACTCCGCCAGCAGCACCAACTACTCTGCTAGCCATCCTGCTAGCCAACATACAGACTGCTCTGCTACACCAGCCACTCTGCACTATTTTCAGGCCCCCCTGATTTAAGACAGTGCTCAGTGATTTCTTTAGCTCTTACAAGATTTCAGTTCTTAAGTGATTTCAACATACAGTAGGGGAGCCTTAGTACAGATGCACCAGTGAGCCTAAAGTGATTTCAGCTCAGCAGCCTGAACCCAGGCTCCTAATGGAAGCAAACTTTAACTCTGACATTCCACAGTGGAGAGAGGCAGGGTGCAATAGGCCTGAGGGGCCCTCAGACAAAGCCCTCACCGAAAGGTATAAGTACTTGTCCCCAGCCTCTCTGAGAGTGTTCTGAAACGCCTGGCCCTTGCCCAGTGAGTGCTACCCAGATGATGGCGAGTCCCTCCATCATAACAAGGGCCAAGTATGTGTCCATAGTCCTTCATTCACATAATCAGGGTAACATCATTTTATATTTCCTGCCCCAATAACATAGAAACTGGGGCTCCCACATCAGCCACAGTGACCATGTGGGCTGCTGTGGGCTCAGGCTAGGCACAGTGGGTGTGTCTATGCAAATTGATCAGCCCCAAAGTTATTTTCCATAACTCACTGCAATTCCCATAGTTCGCCACCAGATGTCAGAAAATATCTCATTCCTGACACTGCTTACATACATCCCAGTGCTAATGAAGGGGGTACACACCATTGCCACTTTGATCAGTTCTCGTTAGTGGTACAATAGGGTGCTTCCCTTTACCATCTGTGTTTTCAGGCCGTTGGTGATATACTTTTCACTCGAGGATCTGCAATGGGTGTATCAATATTACTTAAATCTCTGCCCCTGTCAGCCAAGTAAGTATTTTTGTGGTTCCCATTGCAAGTGCAAGTGGGAATCTCAGTGCATACTACACAGCCTCTTCCCCTGGGGAATATACATGAACTACCTTATTTAACAAAATATTCAATGTCTCTATAGGCAACAGGCAATTTCCCGCAGGCCAGGTGTTCTCTGTGTAATAGCACTCCAGAAAGCGAAAGAGTAGTAGTGTTCCTAACTAGCGTTTGGATCTTTCCTTTCAGCAATCAGAGAAGATGGCATGCCAGGAGGCAGGAACAAAAGTATTGGACCTGTCCAGGTAAGCGTATTTTCACGTTCCTTAATGCAGTGCTCTTCAGCTTCTTTACTGCTTATTAGCCCCTCATCACATGACACCAGAGCACATGTACAAAAGACACCATCATGCTACTTCAGTAAATGGGAAATGTGTCATTAAGCCTTCAAAGGGGAGAAAACATCGCTATCCTGCAGGGAGGCTGCATGTGCTCAGAGCTTCCCTTGACATCTTTTCTGCTGACCCTACCTGTCACATGAGGCAGAGTCAGGGACAACACACCCAGGGAGGGTGGAGTTGGATGGCTGTGTAGGTGTTTCAGGACTGCCTTGAATGGGCTGGATATTTCTCTTTAGGATCTGTGTTGGCTTCTGCACCGCAGAACCCAGAGAGGTTACTTAGCATCTGAAGGCTCTATGCCATGGAAGCAACCAGGTCCAAGATTTAGGCCTAAATTTATTTGGTGATAATTTCCCAGCCAGCCCCGTGTCATTAAGGATGCTTTCTATTTAGGCAGCAGATTTGGAAATAAAGCCCTGATCTTGCCTAGGCCCAGAGAGACATGAGACAGCCCCAGTGGGTTACAGGTTGTCAGCTGGATACATGAATAAAATGACAATCTCTAAACTACTTGATCAGACTGTAGGAAACCTTCTGGCCTTCATAAGTCAGGACAAGCACTTCAATCCCTGCAAAGCTCCCAGTAAATCTTGCAGTGTCCATACCACAATTTCTTAAGTTGTTGCAAGTGGAGCACCCAATAAATGTCTTCCTGATTGATGGGGCAGCATGTCTGGAAATGTCTTATAAAATGCTAGGTAATTTGGCACAATAGCTCCTGCTGACCAAGTGAGAAATGATAGCTTTTCTTCCTGCAGGCTGGAAAATGGCAATCTTAAAAATGCTATTTATTTTAATAAAATAGCTAGAGCCATACATGACACTGTCCATGGCTGTGCATCTATGAAAATCTCTACTCACTCCAGTACAAAACTGGATTGGATGTGAAGGAAAGGAAATGTGGGCTGTATACAAAAAAAAGAGAGAGAAATATCTGATTACTGATCCCAACCCAGCTGCTGCTTCTGCTGCATCTGGAATATTAATTCCAAATTTCATTGCCTGAGACAAGTTCACCTCTGATTTAGCTGCATGTGTCTTAGGGAAGTGCTGTGGAGAGCTGGAAGGGAGCAAAATGGTCCCGATCTAGTCATTGCTCTTCAAGTGCTAGCCCGATGTGCATGTCACTGTGCGTATGCAGTGGGTAGGCCTGAAGCTGGAGAGGTTTGAAAGCAGCGTCCATTGGTCCACACATGCACCCTGGCTCACCTCGTGCTTCTGACTGAGGAGAGAAAAGGTAGTGTAGATTAACTGCCTCTCCGGTTCCTTCTCCCCCCTGCCTGATCCGGGTTGGAATCTCCTGTTTCTTTAGCTGTGAAAGTATATTTAGAGATCTCTACATAGTTTCAGAAGTGACAGAGAGTCCTGTGGCACCTTAAAGACTAACTAAAGTTTTAGAGCATAAGCTTTCATGGGCTAATACCCACGCCGTTCGTCTTGCATCCAACGAAGTGGGTATTAGCCCACGAAAGCTTAGGCTCTAATACTTTAGTTAGTCTTTAAGGTGCCACAGGACTCTTTGTCACTTCTGTAATTCCAGACTAACACAGCTACCCCTCTGATTCTTGACTACATAGTTTTCAGTATTCGAGAGTTTTGGAGTTTATAGCTGTCAGTTTTAGTGTTTGATGGTTAGCCAGTCTCTCTGACCTGGGGAGCACCATCCCTTCCCCAGACTTTCTTTGGGTCCTGGACTGTGCTCAGGACTATGGGCTTCAAAATTTGTTTCCTGCCTGTGATCCTCCTCTGTCAGTGACCCCCACCAATGCTGCTTGCACTACCTTGGGAAAGCCCATATTGCGGCAAGGTGCAGTATCTGCTGTTTGTTTTCTAGTGCTACCCTGAAAGGGTGGAACTTCCACTTAGGAACCACCTAGTGGAAAGGGCCATGAGGCCACTAACAGACTGAGGCTGGGGGACCCCTTCCCCCCATATATTGGCCTGACTCAGCAAGCAGCATGCCTCCTTCAATGAGGTCTGAATCAGGAGTAAAGGCATTTACCCCCATGGATCCCTCAGTGAGGTGTTATTGGGAGAGCAGGGAGTATTCTCATAAGCAGGAGGCTAAGTCTTCCTCCATATCCACTTCAAAGAAGTCATATGTAGCTCAGCCTAAACTGAGCACTAACTCTGCTCAAGAGAACTTAGTACATATTAAGTCTGAGGCGTGATAAGGGAGTCCACAAGTATAGGGCTTCACTGGCACCACATCATGACTGGGGTACTGGGACCTCCCAAGCACAAGCCCTGAGTTCCCCCAGCACCAATGAAGATGGATAGCCAAGAGCATTGGTCACACACGGTTCCATCTGACTTCAGTGCTGTAGCATGCTGTCTCTACTATGGCTCTGGCGATTCAGGCAAACAGGACTCTTCTCACTCTGGTAAGAGACGAGACCTATGCTGCTTCTGACATCTTCACTATCCCAGACCCTGAATCTCCCAGTCCTTTGGTTCCCTCTCTCAAGAGAGAGGTTATGACTCCACCAGGAGAGCTGGCCTTCTAAAAGAGTTTGTCTCCCTGTCCATCTTTGGGCTGTGATTTCCCTCCAGTGGCAATTGTGTTGGAACTAACATCATTTTTTCCTCATGGGGAGATGAATCATTATGCCCTCCTCCTCCAGAACACCTTCCTGGAACAGCTTGGGACCAGCCCCTGCCCCATCATGCCATTGGTGCCTTAGGGACAACAGTAACCCCCCTTTGACCCATCCTTTTGGCTACGCTGGGAGCCATGGGACCAGGACCATCTCGCAGAGTCCATCTGGTTTGCTGGAGAGTTGCCCCTTCCCTCCCCTTTGAGGGGACGACTGGAGCTGCCCCCCAGATTCTATTGAGGAATAAGTACACACTGGATCCAGCAGTTCTACAAGATCAGACAAGATTGCCATCTTCATTGCCAGATGAGAGACTGACTTCGGTGTCTTCGGCCTCTTCCAAGGGCTATAAGCATTTCCAGAAATTTCTTCGTAAACTTGTGGGGAAGTTGCAGATTCCTCTTGAGGAGGTTCAGGAGCCTCAGCACAAGCTCCTGAACATCCTTCAGTCCTCCGACTCCAGTAGAATAGTGCTCCTGGTTAATAAAACTATCCCGGAGCCAGCTACGGGGGGGTCTGGCAAACCCCAGCTACCTGCATCTCCATGCCCAAGAGGGCAGAGAAATGGTACTCTGTCCCAGCCAACTTGATGGAATTTCTATTCCCTCACTCTACTCCTAATTTTTGATGGTCCAAATGGCTGTAGAGAGTTCTAGGCAGTAACACTCCCAATCTACCCTGATTGATAAAGAGGGTAAGCATCTCAACTTTTTGGGAAGAGGAAAGTATTTTCTTCTTGTAGTTATTCCAGTTCAGAATAGCCAGCTATCAAGCACTATTGGCTAAGTATGATTTCCTGAACGATTCAAAATTCAAACTCCGTTGACAATCTTCCCCAGCAGGACATAGCTCATTTCCATGTTCTTGTAGAGGAAGGCAAAATGGTTGCCAAGACCGCTCTTTAATCAGCAGTGGTTTCTGCACCAGACAGGACAGTCATTATCAATGCATCCCTGTTGGGTTGGAGAATCCACGTGGACAACCATACAGAACAAAGCATCTGGACATCATAGAATCATAGAATATCAGGGTTGGAAGGGACATTAGGAGGTATCTAGTCCAATCCCCTGCTCAAATCAGGATCAGTCCCCTTTCGAGAGTCCAGATGCACATCAATGTTCTAGAGCTACAAGCAGTTAAAAGGACATGCAAAACCTCTCTCTCCTTTATTCAAGGTCACTATGTGCTCACCGTGTCCGACAACATCACAACCGTCTTTTACAACAACAGACAAGGAGCAAGTCTCACTTGCCATGTGCAGAAGTGGTCAGTCTATGGATCTGGCGCATTAGCAATCAGATTACCCTTCAGTGTCTACCTCCCAGGAAACTAGAATCTGCTAGTGGACTCTCTCAGCAGACACCTTGCAGTTCATCACAAGTGGGAGCTTCATGACTGTGATCAACAATATTTTTGTTCTACAAGGGATTCCACCGGGGACTTTTTCTTCCCCAACAAACTATAAAATGCAATTTATCCTGTTCTAGAGGAGCCCTGGGTTGCCACTCACAGGGCAACACTTTACTCCTTCCACGGTCAGATCATCTGAACTATGCCTTCCCTGTACCACCACTCCTCTGCCTTGAGTTTTGTGCAAGATTTGGCAGGAAAGGGTATGAGTTAATCTCATTGCCCCCAACTGGCTCAGATGGTTTTGGGTTGGTTCCTACCCATGTCATTTCAGGCACCGATCACATTCCTACATTTCCTAGTCTCCTGATTCAGGGGCCGGGCAGTATCAGGCATTTCAGTACATGTTGTCTGCTTTGTCTCAGAGCCTAGTTTTTGGATGGGCGTTATCCATAGAGCAGACATGTTGTGAAGCTGTGCAGAATGTCTTTCCTCATAGGAAGAATTCCACTAGGAAATGTTACCTAATCAAGGGGATGAGTTGCATCAGGCCTATTTCTCCAGAAGCTACAGATAGTCCATTCGTTCTGGACTATATTTCCTTGAAGACTTTTTTTTTTTTTTGTACTGTTCAATGGGGCTTGAACCTTGTTCTCTATACTAAGCCTCCTTTTGAACCATTAGTGTCTTGCTCCATGGCTGTTCTGTTCATAAAGGTTGCATTCTTCATAGCCATCACCAATAGCCAGAAGGGTTGATGAGCTTGGGGTATTGATGGCAGGTCCTCCTTATTTTGTGTTTCATAAGGACAGAGTTTCATTATGCCTACACCCTAAATTCATTTCAAGAGTAGTCTCTGCATTTCACCTGAACCAGTGTATCCAGTTACCTGTATTCTTCTCAAAACCTTGCCCAGCCTCAGAAGAAAGGCAGCATTCCCTTCACATTCAGCGAGCCTTAGCCTTTTACCTGCAAAGAAGGGAAACAATCAAGAAATCCCCTAGCAGAAAGGGTAAGGGGTCAGACTAGATCCTCTCAGAATGGATCTCTGGCTGTATTTTGTGCTATCGGTCGTCTAATTTTCCCTTCATGGAGTAAGAGTGCAAGTAACATCTATGGTGTCACTTCAGGAGGTGCCTCTATTTAATACTTGTAAAGCAGCTACATGGAGCTCAGTCCACACATTTGCTTGACACTGTCTTTTTGGTATAGAACTCCTCTGCTGATTGCATCATTTGGAACAGCACTCCTTGATTTGGCTCTAACTATGACCTAGCATTCTCCTCCTATTTGAGTACTGCTTGTCAGTCATCTACAGTGGAATGCACAGGGGACCAGCACTCGAAGAAAAGAAAGTTACTGTCCTTATAGTAACTGGAGCTTCTTTGAGATGTATGGTCCCTACCTGTATTCCACTACCTGCCCTTCTTCCCCTCTGCTTTGGATCTTCTCTGATTTACAGAGGAGAAGAAAGACATGGTCAGTTTCCCCTGTGCTTGTCTCCTCTGTCAGAGGCATGAGGTGAGCTGGGACACGTGTATGGACCAATGGACGCTGCTTTATAAATTCTCCAGTTCTTGACACGTGGAGCACATGCGTACTCAGTGGAATACAGATAGGAAGCACATGTCTCAAAGAACCTCCAGTTACTATAAGGTCAGTAACTTTCTCTTTCTGCTCTCTTCTGGCCTTATCTATACCATCTTCTTCCCCTAAGCAGAGCTGCGTTGATTTCACTTGGCTTGTACCGTCATGTGTGTCATTAGTAAAAAGTAGAAAAACAGTAAGCGAAGAATGGAAGATTTTAAGTATATTTGTATGTTCCTCCCATATAAAAGACCCCTCTCAAAAAATTCTAGGTTTTAGTAATTTTTCCATGCTAAAGTAGCAGTACAGCTCCAGCGGGATGTGTAGCTCAGTCTGGCTTAGTTTTGTACTTGACTGGAATAAGTTTATCACTAAATTTAATAATTTTTTACCCAAAAGATATCAGAGGAGGAGATTGAAAGAATTATGTCTGGACAAGAATTTGAGGGGGAGGCAAACATCTCTTGGAGTAACAATGGAGACAGTGACCATAGTTCTCCCGGGAATGGAGTTTCTGAGAGCAACCAGCCATCACCTGTTTCTACTCCGTCTTCAAGGTGGGAGTTTCCATTGAAAGAATTTCAGATGAATATAACTCTGCCTATATTTCCCTGAGGGCTGCATTTTGGGTCAAAAGTGAAAATGAGCATTTTGCATGTGTAACTCAAACACATCTTGCAAATGCTAACCTCTTCGTAAACATATTTTAGCTAGAGACACATAAACTATGTTAGATCAATCCAGTGTGATCTGAGAGTAAAAGTTTCATGAAAGAATAACCCAACATTCTTTTGCCAAAGGTCTCACATTTTAAAGCAAATATTTTAATCTGTTTTAAGACCACTTCAGATTATGAAAATCTGAAGATTTTATAAACATAATTCACCTTTCACTTTTAATACTGCCTGTTCACTTACTTCCGTTTCATTTTGTTTGTATGTTGAAAATGAGCTAGTCAGCCTATTTGATTTTCTAATCACTTTCTAGTTTGTGTTACTCTCAGGTTTGCGTCCTCTAGCACAGTGTTTCAGGACGTGGGTTGAAAACACCGGAAAGAATGTTTAAATGCCAAACCAATTTCCCCCACCCCTTCACGCACCCACTTCCATTATCAGTTGTTTTTAAAATGTAAATGAAAATATTGTTGTTCGTAGGTTTTGTAAACCTTTTTATTTACAAACCTGAAATCTGGGCCTTTCCGTAAGTAGAGACGGAAATGCTTAGCACAACCCTTGGCTGTGTGATTTAGTCTAAGAATACTTTCTAAGCAGTCACAGTCAATGGAACTAGCATGGAGGTCAGGCTGGACATGATGCAAATAGGAAGTCGCTTGTCTGCATGCTCTTCATTGCTTTCACCACCGAATTTAACCAGAAGGGAGTTTTCATCCCTTTTCTTTTCTATAAAGCATTCTTATTTCCGTCTGTCCCTGAGCTGGCTGAGATGTTGTAATGAATTAGATGGAGTTTGTCCAGTCTATTAAATAGATGTTCCCTTTTCAGTAGGTCTGTGGAGCTGAATGGATTCACTGCACTCAGGGATCAATATATTGGGACTCCAGTGTCCACGCACTATCAGTACCTACCGCACCTTTTTAACTATTCTACTCACTCGGCTCTGATGCCCCCACAGACCCGAAGCCTAGATCCCCAGTCACATAGTCTTATCAATCAGTTAGTGTCAGCTGAGGAGCTGGAACCACTCGGCACTCCAATGCTTATTGAAGATGGGTAAGTGCGTGTCATTTGCTGGAATGAGGCTGCCCTGAGCCACTCCATTGTAATGTTGATATTGTATGGACTATCTGTGTATGCACATGGAACATGCATAAATTAGTGCTATTGAGGGAACACCTTTTGAGTACTGAAATTCATAATAACGTTGTATTTACAGATCTCTTAATTTTGCATGTGTATAGGTAATTAAACTATGCCTGATTCTGAGGTTGTTAGCCAAAGAATGTCACCCGAGGGCTAGAGCTGAGACAGTGATGCTAATGTCTGAAAGCTCAGAGGATCTATTTCACAAGTGAAATCACTTTTCTGTTCTTTGCATAATATTTTGCACACCTGTGGAGTACAGTGACATCTTTCCTCGTACCTGGGAAGCAGCAGCATCTTGTTAATCTGTCTGGTATCCAGGACTGCAGGAGGCTTCCTGAGAGCAGAGCTGCTGGTAGAATGAGAAGATTGCTAGTTAGGTTCAGTCAGCCTCTGCAGGGATGGTATTCTTCTCTGGGAAAAACACAGGTGCAGGGATGGTACCTTCCATCACCTGCTGTCTGTGGGCTCAGGAGCAGAAAAACCAGCAGTCTCTATTCTCCCCACTGGGTGACACTGGTCACCAGGAATCAAGACACACACAGATGTTATCCTGGTGCCTGGTGTTCCAATGTGTTTTTAATCCTTTTTTATGTTTTTCTACTAACTCTGCCTGCAGGTATAAAGTGACTCAGGCAGAGCTATTTGCGTTGCTGTGTCGTCTGGCAGATGAGTTGCTTTTCAGGCAGATTGCTTGGATTAAGAAGCTGCCATTCTTCTGTGAACTCTCAATCAAGGACTATACTTGCCTGCTAAGTTCCACATGGCAGGAGCTGATTCTGCTGTCCTCACTAACAGTTTACAGTAAACAGATCTTTGGTGACCTTGCTGATGTAACCTCCAAGTACTCTCCCTCTGACCATGAGCTGCACAGGTGAGGTGGTGGGTTAAATCTTCTGGGGCTGTAGCAGTATCTAGTAATTAGTGGGGAGGAGGTGGTTCCTGGCTCTGCCACTGACTCACAGTTTATCCATGGACAAGTGTCTCAGCTGACATCTTACTTTTCATTTTGGTATGAAGGTACTATAGTCCTCTCTTGTAAATCATGGGAGTTTGAAGTCGAAAGTCTGTTACATTGCAACATTTAAATCCCACAAAGCCTTTGTTGGTTTGAAGAATTGTGAATGGGGATAGAGCTCTTGTGTTAAAGGACCTTTTGAGATTGAGAGCATAGGCTCTCAGAGGTGCTGAGCCCCACAGTTCTCATGGATTTCAACTGGAAAATCAGACCCTCGATCTGTGAACTATGCCTTATCTGCATTCCTACCACACAGGATGTTCATTGGATCTTACACCTACCAGCACCACTTATGCTGTTTGTTTACGCTTCAGTTCACTTTGGGACTATGAAATTAAACTAGTCCATTTCACTTTCAGTGCCCATATTTTGAGTTTTGAGGTAAAACTATGAAAAATGTCAATCAGCTTTGCCATCACTTCTGAAAATCATGGCCCATGCTCTTGCCACATGGTTATGTTTGGATTTGCCTGTATGCAGGGAAATGTTCAAAAATCCCTTATTTTAAAAAAATGCAGTTCTGTTTAAATGAGGATTTATACCTCTCGCAAGCCTCCTATTTTTATTTGTATAAAACATAAATGTAGGGTTTAAACACATGTCTCCCTTTAAAATGACTCATCTAGAACTATCAACAGAGTTTCTGTGCTAATTTACTTAATCAGTGCTCAAACTGTAGGCAAGGCCTTAAATAATTCTCACTTTGAAATATCCTTCTGGAACCTGAGATAGGAAAAAGGGCAGGCCTTGTGAGATTTATCCCATGACTTCAGTTTACTTTTGTTATTGAAATGGCTGATTTCATTTTCTTCACATCCGTCTGAGCGACCATAGTTCACAGAGGTTTGCCCCCAACTGTTCTGATGGAATATGGCAGGTTTCTTAAGCATTCTTTTGAAACTCTCTACAATGCTTCAGTGCATTATTTCAAATAGATTGCTTTTTATTAATTGTTTCCTCAGAGTTGATATTTAGACCTGATGAAATTGAAGAGCAGTGAACTTCAGACAAAAATTTGGGGTAAAATGATCCATTTCTGAATGTTTTAACCCAATCAACCAACAAAAGCTTGCTCCTGTGACCTTGCCTGACACACTGTAACACATGCAGTACCTCTACTGTGAGGGGGATGAAGAGGGGCACAAATTAGGAGTAATCCCTGCATGTAGGACTGAAAAGACTATGGCACAAGACTAAGCAGCTGTACCCTATAGTTCTAGTTTCGTCAGTGTCGTTCCTTTTAACTAGTGAAGATCCCCCTCGGACAATACAGATTTTTCCCAGCATTCTGGAGAAAAGCAGAGTGATAACCTAATGTCAAGGCCAGTTTCCCCATAGAAAATCTTCCCTTTCTTCACCTTAGGATTGAGAGGAGAGCCCCTTTATGTGCGGAATTACTCAGGCTCAGAGAAATACTATATAAATATTATAAATAACCACGAGATACAAAATGACAACAACTTGTTCACAAAGCTTCCCAGTTAGAAGCAGAATGAAGAACTTGATCACACAGCTAGTGACCTTGTTTCCACAATATTCCGTTATTAATTGCTATTTCATTGTTTTTGATTACATAAATTTAATGATGTTGCAACTTAGCTGACACCACGGAGGAAACAGCATTATCTGATGCTCCAAGTGATGACCTGCCTTTAATTCATCATCTTGGTCAGTTTTCTTTCTTCTGTAGTCCAAGTCTCAGACGGGTTCTTGTTTGGATAGCAGAGAGACTGACAGCATTGTGACAGAACATGTACAGGATTTACTTAACTAGTGCCCACCCTCCCTGTTAATATTTGACCTGCTCTGGCTCTGCCCTTGCTGGAGCTGGTCCTTGTGCCATGGTAATTAGAGGATGCTAAATCTTGAGTGTCATTTCGTAAATAATCAGTGATCTAATAGAGACATTCAAACTGCAATGAGAGCAGCTTCAATGAGGAGTCTCTCTGCAAGAGCCAAGCACTTACTCCTGTGCGCAGGTTTGCTTATGCTTAAGCTCTCCCTCTCAAGGCCCCAAAAGTTGACATGTGTGTAAAATATGAGGCAGACGCAAAATGAAAGGGAGATAATAAAGGAGTCTTCTTAACCCTTCCGACACTGGCAATTTCTAGCTTGCCGGCCTCAGGGATGCTTTAGAGAAAATCTGTGTATTTATCCAAGGGGTTACAATAATAGATGTGTTTTGACAGTGGAATGGTGCCTTTAACCTCAGTTACTGATTCAGCATTTAAACAATCACTAATGGATGTTAGTAGAAAAGTGGAAATGTAGCTTTACCAGGCCATGTGGGAGGAAGGAGGAATGTTGTGTGTGGTGCACAGCTGAGGGGTCTACATGTATAAGTGCCCATTCAGTCATGCAGGCATCTTATTTCAGAGTATTTTATTTATAGCTTAAATATCCACATGTAACAGGGCAGTAGTAGTAATACTGAGCTGTTGGATTAGTGTGAAAGTCTTCGCAGTACTCTCCCATGCGCTCCTGTGAGCGCACTCCTGTCGTCCTGTCTTCTGTGGGAGCCAAGTGTCCTGGCTGGCTCCTCCCTGACTTTTTAACAAAAAAGAAGCTGTTTTCTCTGCCCCCCCCCCCCCCCAAACTACGCCTTGCCTTTTCATTTTTGATCTTTAATATTAAATCAAATGTCTGGTGTTTCTTCCTCCCGATCAACCTCTTCCTGACCCCTGGGATTTCACAAGTTCGATAGAAGGCTGGGTTGCTGCACCAGCCTCTGGCCAACACAGTGCTGCCCTAATGAGCATGTACTGCTCAAAGTACCTTTTACACTCAAAGTTAATGTTGGGTTTGTAATGATCATTTCTATCCTGTGGTACGGCAGTGTTTTTTACTTGCATCTCTGGCAAGTAACACCAGAGGCATCTCTTCTGAAGCAGTCACTGGTGGTTTTGCTTTTAACACCACTCTTCATTGAAACAGAGATCTGCATGACCCCTCATATAAACCCATGTAACCCCAGGGAGTTCACTGTGATTATCTGGGTGTATCAGAGGGTTTTGCTTGGCTCTCTTTTTTTCATGGTAGAGCCACTCACCGTAATGAGTCTCCAATATTCAGGAATGGCTCTTGAAGTCTAAGATTCATGTTCTCTGTTAGCCAGCTTAAAACAATATACTGACCTAAGATGCCCTGGCACCTAGAAGGTTGTAGTTTATTTCTGTACCTGGTTATAACCATGACTGCCAGTATATAAGTAGATGAAAAATGAATAAATATGATCAACTTTTTCATGTTTTAATTCTGATTTAAACTGCTGGCAAAATGGTCTGCTTGTTTTGTAGCTCTAATGTTTAAATCTCTGGAGTCCAGTAAAAATGCAAATAAAATGCATGGCAGCTTGAAGATTTTACAGTTACCCAGGAATTACCCTGGTGTAAAAGCTGTGAGGCAGACAGTGTGTGGAGGAGTCAGTGCTCCAGAAGGAATAGGGCTGTGCATAACAGAGTAGCTTTGTTTGAAAAAGGGAGGAATGTATGCACAGAAAACTAAGACATTTCTACTGCAAGCATGAGAGAAGAGCTCTCCTGGATTTATGGAAGTGACGAGTGGTTGGTAAAAATGTGCATGCTCAAAAAACAATTAGACCCAGCAGAGGATTGTGAGTGGTCTTTGTGCTCATTAACTTCTTGAGCTTTGCAATCTTGCACCTGCAGGATTTTTAATGTCAAGTTGAGAGCTAGAAAATTGTACAACTTTAGATTAGCCGACAAGGCTTTCATCACTTACAATATTACTTCCCCGAAGAACTGACCTAAAGTTCAGACAGCTTGTTTTCTCTTCTCTGAGGCCAAACTCCACCATGCATTTTACAAATAACTTTGAAGTAAACAAATACACGTGCCAAAATAAGATGATATTCGGTGAAGGGGGGTTTATTTTTGTTCTGGCTTTGTTCAGAGATGCCTTTCTGGCTATGCTCTGATTGTGTACTGTATAATGCCAGAACACACAGCTGAAGCTTTCCTGAACACTTCTGTCTCACTGCTAAAGATTTATGCAGTGTGCTATTTCTTTCAAACCAGCCTTTATTGCTTTAAACCACGTGTAGCAAGAATGGCTACTGGCCATTTGCACAAATAGAACACTGAAATATGCACTCTGTGCCTTCAGATCCTCATGAATGTCACTTATGCCCTCTTTTTGTCTACTGTCCTGTGATCTGGTGACCTGCAAGCAGGGATCCTCTCAGACTCCTCCTGCAGAAATTGGGGATTCCCTGCGGGACTAGGGCTCTTCACTACAGAGTTTCCATTGAGCTCATTCCCATAGGTCTTAAGAGACTGCAGTCACTGGACTGTGTGAGCCTTTCCAAACTACTATTACCCGTCCCTCCCCATTAGCGAGTTCTTTGGGCAAGTGTCCTAGCTCAGAGAGAGATTTGCAGCTTGTAAGCAAGCTACCTGTACCCTGTGTGTGTGTTCTTGGAAAGGGTTCAGCTCCTCCTCCTGACTCTGAAGTTGCTTGGACGTTCTGTCTCTCGTGCATCAGACTCCCACGTTTGCATGTAATCTCCTGCTCACCTGCTAGTTTAGAGCTCCCATCTGAAGCTTTGCGTGTCAGCACGTATCCATGTGCAGTTCCATTCTGACATGGTGGGGTACAGCCATGCTGATGGAAATGGGGGAGGACACCTGTGCCCAAATGGGACAAACAGATCACGTTTATATCACCTGTAGTTATGACGTGACCATCGGGTGACTGGTGAAAATCTCAGGTGAGATGTTACACCCTATTCCTACAGCACTGCATGGCTCATGGCAGCTAAAAGAGAGCTAGAGTTGAGCAAGAGAACTGGGGAAGTGCTGGGAAGCTGAGTGGAGGAGGATGGCATGATCTTTTTTTCAGTATAAAGCCTTAAGGCGTGGCTGTGCAGAGTGCTGTGAAATGTGTAATGAGTGCCCTGGATCCAGAGGGAAGGCCTAAGATGTCCAGGACCAACAATCAGGTACTTAGCACATACTGAGCCTGGCAGGGCAAGCCTGATATTGGTGCATCTATTCCAAGATGAGCAGCAGGACAGGAGGGACAGTCAATTCATTCCAAATTTATAGACTGATTTCTAAATAAGAGTTTCTGGGAAAGATCAGCGGAAGGGAACCACTAAAGCTTTTGAGGTTTTCCTATCCCTGTTTTCAACCCTTCCTTTACCCTGCAGCCTGCATTTTATGATGGACACCCTGTAATAGTGAATAACTGTAATGTAGCTGGAAGTCGGATAGATTTCGCCATACTTCTTAGATGGACCTGCATGGTTGATGATGGGTCATAAAATATGATGCAACTATTACTGAGTGTATAATAATAACAACAATAATTAATACTTTGCACAACCCTAGAGCTTTCTAAAGATCATCCCATTTCACAAACTAGTGAATTAAGCCTCATAATGAGCCTGTGAGGTGGGGAAATATCATCTTCATTTAAATATGGGGAAATTGAAACAGAGGATTGGTAACTTTGTCCAGGACCATGCAAGAAATCATTGGCAGACCCAGGAACGTCTAATACTTGTTTCTCCCAGGCATAGCAGCCTAATACCATGACCATGCATCACATGTCCCCAAGCAACTATGCCAATATACACCCATGTACGCCTGGGAAATCCCCATTTTCCTTAAAGGTCTGATGTAACTGGCACACATTTTGTTCTGAATCACTTTACCAGTTTTGCTTCTCGTGAATAGTGTCAACAGACCTGAAGCTTCGGGGTCTCTGATTTGTAATGCAAGGCCTTAGGGTCTTTTAAACACCACAGAGTTTTAGTAAGCCACTAAGCACCTTACTGTTTAATTGTAAAGGGCCTCTCCTCTTTCAGTACCCTGTTATGTGCATCTATCTCCCTTTTCCTTCAGATTCAGTGAAGAGGGAATGGAGGTGATGGAACGGCTGATCTACCTCTACCGCAAATTTAACCAGTTGAAGGTCAGCAATGAGGAGTACGCATGTATGAAAGCCATTAACTTCCTAAATCAAGGTGAGTGGCGGAAGATTAGTTCCACTGGAGTAAATGACTAGTCAATAAGCTGGTCAATCTTTGTTTCCTTTGGATGATGGGGAGAGAGAGAAGGGGTCCTAAATCCAAACTGAAATGGACTCCTGAGCATTAAAAGGTTTTTGTTTTTGCCATTGTGCAGTTAAAGCCATATGCAGTGTGTGCTGTTTCAGACACCTAAAGGAAGCAATTGTAGAGGAAGTGAAAAGATTTACTTTGCTTAATCAATTTTTAATGCCTTTAATCGTAGACACCAAGGACAGTGTGTGCGTCACTTTAAATACGTACCTACTTTACCAGCAGCAGAATAAGAACGGAGCAGAGTGACTGATGAAATCTTTCTAGATAAGGTTCTGAATGACTGATTACCTACCAGCTGTTGTGGCAAACTTCTCATCATGCACAAGTGCATGTCATGTGAAAATATTGCTGCTCATGGTAGAAGGGTCTAGGCCAGTGACACTCAGACCTCAGTGGTTCAGGAGCCAAATTAACGATCAACATTACCCAAAAGAGCCACAGAGGTATGAATTCACTGTGTGTGTGTGTGATTTTATTCTCCCAGCAGAATGACTGACCAAGTATCATTGTATCAATTACAATTGGCTAATAACATAGTAAAAGCATCCTGACTGGTTAATAACTTGGATTAATAATTAAATCACACGGTGTTTTAATAGCAGGTGCTGCAAAGAGTCACAGGAGATGCATTAAGAGCCGCTTGCGAGCCTCAGTCTGAGTATTGCTGATCTATGTATTTTCTGATGAGCAACAATCAAGACAACCAATTTGCGTCACTTTTTGCCAGTTTAAGCTGTTAGCGTTGTAAACATTTGTACGCTAAATGTTGGATCACCTCACTGGCATTGTTTTCTGGATTCTTCATCACCATGTTTCCCTTCACCTAATACCTTTGTCTGACATTTTTTAAGAAAGTGAAAATATGCATTTTGTCCTTTAATATGGTGTCTGATGCAGTAATATTTGCAGGTAATGAATGCTGCCTAATGGGGACTGACTCCATTTGTGGTCAAACACCGCATTACAGACCTGTCAGTCAATTCTGTTAGGAGACTCCTAACACTTCAAAATTCATGAAGTCAGCATAGAAATAATATAAATAGATTCTGCAATGGTAGTCCATGGTGGGAACTTACTGGTCTTTTCTCTGAGATTCTACCATGCTGAAATGATTTGGAAGGTTGTTTCTTCAGTAACACTTGTGTATGGGTCACTCCAGTCTGACACCATGGTGCGATTCTCATGTCAATACTAATGTGTGTGTGATGTTATTGCACATCTATAAAGCATGTTACCACAGTTTTGTGTATTGCTTGTGCATAAATAAAAGAAGCTACTGAATGGCACTAGCCTAATAGGTAAGTTTTAAGAGCAGTTCAATAAATAAGTACCACTGGGAGTTTTCTGTACCAAAAGGAAATGTTCTACTTTGCAAGGATATGCTGAAATCTCCCTCCTCCCGCTGGTTATACCAAGTGTTTTGTGCTGACACTTCAGTGTGTGCCCCGGCACAGATTCCGGTTTGCTTCCCTGGACAGTTTCCTGACACTGGATGATAGACTTCTTTAGCTGTCTCCATTGTTTTGCAAAATATATTTTCATTAACTTCCTGTCTTCTATTATTTTTAGTTGGAGTTTGCAATTTTTTATATGGAATACCTGAAAATTATTTTTAAAGGTCAGCTTTTGGACAGCAAATAAATGCTCCTTCCCTTGTACAGTATTTCTGAGGAACAATACTGAGCCTCAGAAGAGTTGCATATTTTGCCTATTCTTAATTTATTGGATCCCTTCCCATGACGTCAAGTAGTATATAAATGTAATTGATCATGCTGAAATACATTCAAAGGGAATTTCTCAAATCATTTTGTTAACATCGAAATGTCTGCTTTTTCTCTGTGTACACTGCTTGATATTTGGAAATGCTAAATTTTAAAATAAAAGCTTGGCAAGTTTATAAAGCTCACGTGGCATAATTCCTAAATAGAGGACACCCTGAATTACTGCTCTGAACACTTCCCATAGAGCTGAGATGATGTAACTAGAATCAGCGTGCTTCTTTCTTTGGAAAATATTACGTTGCACCCCATGTTAGGACTGAAAGCCTTGACATATAGCTACTTTATAAAAAGAAAGTAGAGATTTAAGGTTGCTAGAGCTGTTATCTTCGGAAAGGTTCATGATCTCTGAGCATGAGCAACTTAGGACATTATATATTCTCGTCCGTGTCCCTTATGAAAGGAAGATCTTGTACCCTCACATCTAATCTGAAGTGTGTCTATGCAGGAGATATTCATTACAGGATGTCCTGGAGGAGGAGGGTGAAATTTTAATCCTGTGGTGACTATAAACTTGAAGTCTCTGCTCAAAAGGATTGTATAATCGAGGTAGATGATGTTAGACTGAGTTTTTTATAAATGAATTTGCCCTCCCATTTTACAGTTGCTGACTCAAATAGGAAAAATATGAATCTGGTTTTGTTCTAGTGTTACAGCTGTTCCCAGTCACTTAGTTTTTGTTTTCACTCAGACATTAGGGGCCTGACTAATACATCCCAACTGGAGCAGTTGAATAAACGGTATTGGTACGTGTGCCAGGATTTTACGGAATACAAGTACCCACATCAGCCAAACCGTTTTCCGGATCTAATGATGTGTTTGCCAGAGATACGATACATTGCAGGTAACTTTTTGATCTCTTCTCCCAGCTGGCCCCTGTATGAATCATTAAATCTCCTTTAAAGGAGATTTTCTTCTTCTTATAATTAAACTCCTATCTACTTGGCTGGACAGCAGTACCAGTGTGGGACCTTTTCTATTTGAGCCTTTCTCTACCAGGATAACCCCCCCTCATCTTACCCAGTGTAATAAAACTGGGCTTGGTTGTAAATTGGTCTAGTGACATCTGTGTTTACAAATAGTGATAAACTCCAGTTCCTAGGCTAGGGAGGAAGAAGGCGTATTCTTTTTTCACAAATAACGAGCTCACAATAAGATCACAATATAAAAGCCTAGATAGACTTGAACAATGTCCCCAGATCTGAGCATCCCTGGAATTTGGGTTACTGAAATCTGCATGTGAATTTTCCATCTCAATGCATCATTAAATGGCTCTAGAGGAATTATTCCAGGGTCTTCATGAAAACATCAGATATTGGTACCTAAATGGTAAGATAATTGACACAGATTATTTGGGATTGGGAAAAAATGTTCTCCCCTGGGCCATGTTGATCAGGATTTGTTTTTCACCTTCTGTCATATCGAGCAGGATTGTCCACTGGGACCAGGTGGACGCATCCCACACAATCTGTTCACTGTGATTGGCAGGGAGGTTGACAGAGGTGGGATGTTGTCTTTCCCATCTTCTATAAATATGCCCCATTATGGGGAAATCATTTTCATCTGACTTCGCCAACGCATTTCACTTCTGTTCCACTCTGAAACACATCCTGTTGTTTCCAAAAGAATATCAAATATCTAAGGTAGGAATTGGGTGATTTACTGTTTCTCCTAAAGGTTCAAGGTGAAACCATCTTCAATGTCACCAGCTTTTTGGAGATGAGTGCTTTGGAAATCTGGCTCAGGAATGGCAGCTAATTCTGATTCTTTCTTAACAGGAAAAATGGTGAATGTTCCTCTGGAGCAGCTGCCCCTCCTTTTTAAAGCCGTTCTGCATTCCTGCAAGACAAGCGTGAGCAAAGAGTGAGCCTTCATTGCCCCGAATCCATGCCTTACTCTGGTGCTTCAGGTGGGGAACAGGCTCATATGTGAAGAGAGAAAGGAAAAAACCACGATCTAGGCAGTAGAGAGCTGCTGAGACAGGGCAGCAGGTAGCCTGTCATTGTAGCAGGAATCTTTTGTTTGTTTTTGTTTTTTAAACTCTTTTCCTATATATTTATTTCACGACAGAGTTGAATGTATGATCTTCAACACAGTGCACATGGTTCTGTATGAATGCAGCAGATGCATTCTCTTGCAGTTTACAGAATGTGAAGATGTTTAATGTTACAGTGTTTGTTAGGGTTAGTTCTTTTGTATGTGGGGGGCTGAAGGCCGATATGACTAAGACTACCTCAATGAGAAGATGCTGTTCATGTACTAATCATTCCATGATTCACATCCAAAGTGTTTGCCTAGAGAGCAAACTGCCTCACTCCACTTGGAGAGCTATTAGCATCCCAAATGGTGGAGCTTATTAGAGAAGTGCCAAGCTTCAAAAAAGATAAGTGGAGGATCAGGTGTTACCCCAAAACCAGAATTTGGGTACCCCCAGAATTGAAATCTGTTTGTTGTAACCAATCTGTTCTCGTTACGTGTGGGTCTCCAGAGTGGCTATGGGAATACTTGAAGGACACAGACACAGCCGTGGATAAATGATTGACACAAGCAGTGTTCCAAAACAAGACACCTTTTAGGAACAATTTCTTGACACAGTAACAATTTAAACACGAATCCCTTAGAACAAGTTAAAGACCGTCTCAAACTGTATTGCCTTATAGATTGAAATGATACTGAGTGGACGCTCCCTGCTTCAGATGGTACATCTGTCACAGGTAGCTGAGAGCCATTTTTAGATGTCAGTTAGTTTTTACATGTATAAATCCCTTTCACAGTCAACACACATGCATGCATCTGTATTCCCCCCCCACCCCAGCAAACACTCTACTATGCTATAACTATACCTGTTACTCTGTCTGGCAAACTTACTCCACTGATGGCACAGTATCCTCTCATGTTTTCTTTTTCTCTCCCACTTCTCTGCTGTGTTCTTCTCGTCTCCCACTGCTTACTACTGCTTCTCCCCCTCACCTTTTTTGTGCCTCTCTCTGCCTTCTCAGCTCTCTGCTCAGCTGCTTTCTCAGCCTCTCAACTGTCAGTTGCTGCTGACTTTTATACCCTACTTTGCTAACAGTCACACACCAGTCATTCCATTTGACTGTTATTTACCTCAGTGTTATGATCTATCATTTGTTGTTTACCATCACCTTTTTCCTGCCAATTCCTGGTGCTGTGTGACCTGCAGCTGTCAGCCAGTGGTGGAGTGGACTCTTGCTTATTCAAAATGGAAGCCAGGAGTCTAAGAATTTCAAAAAGGAGTTTCTCTGGTATCAGAGGGAGAAATTAAGTGTAGCTAGTTGACCAAAAAAAACCCCCATCATCGGTTTTCAAATGCAGCTCTCAGGATGTAAATTGGGTCCCCCTGAAATTCTGTCACAAGAGAATTGCAGCATTCCAAGGCTGAAAAAGACCCTTAGCCAATATTTCCCTTCTCTGGGCAATGTAGAATTGTTCTTTCTCTCCAACTAATGCATGATTATTCTCTCAGGACTCTCCTACCAAACTTGAATTGTGTCATAATTAATAACAGGCTTTGAAAAGGGAGCCAGAAATAAACCAGGCAGACTGCACATATTTTAATTATTGGCTAAACGCTCCCTCTTAGAATCACAAACTGGAAAAGCATTCTAAGAAGCCAGGGCAATACATGTTCTCCATGGCTAGATCGGGCCTAGTTTTTAAATTACTCCAGTGAAGAGGATTTCCTACTACACTAGTTACAAGCATTTCATATCAGCGAACACCTCAAACCTAGCAGCTTCTGTCCCTCCTGTGGATAAAATAAATATGACTTCTGATAAGAGATTTCAGTATCCTCTGCTATTGGGTGTCTATGGCAGTGGTCTCCAAACTTTTTTGATCGTGCACCCCTGTCAGTGTAAAATTTTTGAGCATGCACCCACACGGGGAGGAGGGGAAGGGTGTCTTGCCCTAGCCCTGCCACCCCGCCCCATCCACTCCCTCTCACTTTCCACTGCCTGACTGCCTCCCAGGACCCCAACCCCTATCTAAGCCTCCCTGCTCCTTGTCCCGTGACTGCCCCGACCCTTATCTACACCCTCACCCCCAGACAGACTCCCAGGACTCCCACGCCTATCTAACCACTCCCCGCTCCCTGAAAGGACTCCCAGAACTCCCAACCCATCCAACTCCCCTGTTCCCTGACAGCTCCAAACCCTCTTCACACCTCCACCCCCTGACAGCCCCCTGCCCAGAACTCCTGACTCACCCAACCCTCCCGCTGCTGTCTGACTGCCCCCCAGGATTCCCTTTACCACCATGCCGCCGGGTAAATACGGACAGATGGTAAATGTCCTCCAGCCACTGGGCACATGGGGCCACCGCCGGGCTCCCAGGGCTGGGGCCCCCAGTGGGTGGTCTTGCACACCCTCTGGTATGCACACCCCACTTTGGAGACCACTGGTCTATGGAACCTTGGAGAACATATGGGTATTAACCAAGTCCTGCATCTACCATTTTAATGCTTGGAGGGGAGTGGAGTAGGAAAACCTGGCTCTTAGTATAATTCGTGTATATTACTTTGTTTTAAATCTCCCAGAATTTAGATGTTCTACCTAGTCACTTGCATTACCTCAAAAATACTTTAATTGCTGCTGTTCAGCTGTTTGATTAACATATATTACTGTCCATTAAGCCTCAGTGTCCTCCATGTCTTCCTGTATCCACACTATTGCTAGCCAGGGAAGAGTTTCTTTCTCTGTTTCCATCATTCATATATTTATGAAATCTCACTCATTCTAATAGGCAGCCATGTTGTCTTGCTGAGTTTTCTGCTGGGATCCTTAGTTGTGAATCTGTTGTTTTGAGTGGTTACATTAGGCTGACTGAGACATTTTTGAATGTTAAAGAACCTGCTATTTTTAAACTATCTTGAGTTCTTCAGGAAGCAACTTCTGCTCTTCTGGGGTGGGAGAAACCATTCTTATATCCTTGCCATCCTCTGTCCAGTCATGACACATCATAGTGTGCTGCGCAAATTAAATATGTGGTCAGGTGAGCAGTCTTCTGAACAAGCACCTGCTCTCCACTGAGGTTCTGTACTTGTGAGTGGGTAGAAATAAATTGGATGAACAGCAGAAGCATATCATTCAGTCAACTCCAAATGCTATCTACAGACTAGTATAATAGCATCCCAGCAGTCATTGGAACTTGCTAGCTTGGCACATCTCTGGGTTAGTCAACAGTTATTCGGTACAATAAGTGCAAATGGGTCCTACCTGCAAGAGGTGAAGACTACTCCATCCAAAACCATCTCAGCAGAGACAAGCTGTTGACTAACCATGTAGACCAAATGCAGTGTTGCTCTCTTTAATTCTGCTTTGTGAATCTTCCCACTTGATTGTTTCCCTTGCTTTAGATAGTCCACTAGCTGCTGATCTACACTTTCCTAAAATAAGATGTTACGGGTAATAGCTGCTGGGATCAGCCGAAGTCCACTTCTATATCACTTGATGAATCCCAAGTTAGTTTCATGCATCTCATTTGCTTTCTGTTTATAAAATGAGACAAGCACATATTTCTCAGGACAGCCTTCTGCATACAGTATATACATCAAGTATACATGGGAAGATTTTAGTGTATCTGTTTGTTTTTAAATTAGGATGTATTGCCGGCTTTAACTTTCATTTTCTAATAATTCCACATGATACTTGGATTACGGGTTATTTTCTGGCTTGCTTACACATTTCAGGAATAGTTTAACTGCACAGAAGTAATCTTATTCCACAGTTATTAGCTTATTAATTATTGATGAATAAGGGTTTGTTGAAATTAGAAGATCTCTATGCTAAAATTAGAAAACTTGTTTTTGCCAAATACCTGACAAAAACATCTATTTTGTGCTATGTCACAAACTGACCCCCCAAGAAAATGCTGCGCAAGCAAAGATTTAACAAACTTGATGATAATGGAGGTGGAGGGGGAAATGTGCTACTAATTGCAGCTGTGTAAACCATTTTGATAAACGTTGATTGGCAGCAGTATCTGTTAACAAACCCCCTTGTATCACACTGAGCATAAAAGCTGTGCTAAATTCACAAGCAAGAACGAGACTAACATACCAAACCAGAACCTGACTCGCTGGACAGTCATTAATATCTTCTGCACCAAGTCCTCTAATGACTTGTGTCTTTTAAACAGGGTAAAGTGAATGTGTTGCATTGCAAACTCAGGTATTATGATGAGAAGATAGGAATATAGCTAGAAATGTAGCGACATTAGGTCAGTCACTAGATATATTTGTGAATTTGGTTTGAAGGACATCATACAAAAGTTGGAATCGTTTGTCCCAATTGTCACATAACATTCGGTTTACAGGGAACCATATTTTATTTGTGCTTAATTCTAGTTGGGTGGGGATGTTCATTATCTTTGGTATCTGCTGTTGCTTATCTGGCCTTCTGTCATAGAAGACTCAATCAACGATAATCATTTTCGGTGGAATCTTCTGCCAAGACAAGTCAATATTTATCTCTGGTTTGAAAGATAACTCAATTGACCCCATCCTTTCCTTCATAGTATTTGTGCAAATGTAAATCTGAAGAGTTCTTTTTAATCCAAACAGAGATTTTTGGATATAAATTTGAAGTGCATGTGCTCACATATTCAGAGGGAGACTCAGTCTGGGGATCACAAATGAACAAGTTTAAAGTTTTAATCTGCTCCAGGAAACACTCTAGGTTTCAAGTGTCATCTCTTGCTAATTACTGTATTGCCAAGAAACTGCTGCTACCAGCGAATGGCATTACTCCATTAGCTCAAGTGCAAGGCCAGTGGTTTCAGTGCTGAAGGTACTGGACTTAAATGCCAATGACTTGGCACTACAGGCCATGATTAAAAGCCCACAGAAGTCAGTTGGAATCTTTCCATTGACCCTCAGGGCTGTGAATAAGGCCATAGAAGCACACTTGAGCTGAAAGGGTAAATTTTTACTCCATTAGCTTTGGTGGTAGTAGGGTCTTATCCTCTCTGGGGACCAGCAACTAGAAGGGGACATAACTCACGAGCCAAGCGTGTCATTCCAGCAAGAAGATCAAAGCTAGTTACATCTATAAATTGTTAGTTCTATAAAAACCATGGGTTTTGGGTTCTCACCAAGGGGGAGGGACCTATAAGGTTTACACTCAGCAGCACTAATACAAGGAGAGAAACTTACAACCAGAGATGACCCTATGGCTGCCGATAGTGGAGGGGCAGAGTGGGGGCAGCGGCTTCAGCAGTGTTACTGAGCATGCCCAGTCTATATGAGCATGCTCAGTACAAGGCAAGCAGCAAATCGAGGGAAGGGGGAAGGACATGACCCTCCCACGTGTCACCTCTGCTTACAACCATGTGTAACACATTGTCGTCTGTCCGTGTGACACTAAACGTTCCTTTAGTACCACTGACATCTAGAACGGTCTGTGCATCAAAAAGTCTAGTTTCTCAGGCTGGGTCACAGGCAACAAAGCACAACATCATTCTGCTCTCATTTCCTGCTGCTTCTTAGGTTGGTGTATTGAATTGCCTGCGGGGAGGGCAAGAGCCTTCCATGGGCCATTACAAAACATAGTACGTTCAGGGAAGCTACCAGCACAGCCCCAACAGTGTACACGTTGTCTGAAGAGATGAAATGCCTCTTCCTAAGCTGTGCCCAACCCCCTGAATGTATGAAATACAAACACCTAGTAGGTACCATGTGTTAGGAAGAAGCTGAAATCTTCATTACAGATACTAATTTCACATGCATGCTTACCACTCTTTGAATGTTAATACCTTGGCTGCTTTAAACCTTTCCATCTTACTCCTAAAGCCTTTAGACAATACTGTAGAGTAACACGTGTTTTTCAGTAGTTAGTGTAGCTGTCCATTTTCTATATCTTCAGATACTGAACTTTCTTATCCACAGTTGCATAGGGTAATGACCAAAGAGCAGACCAAATGTTCTGAAAACTTATCAATTAAAAGTGCAGCTCTTGTGGATTAAATGTTCAGTGTTGCTGTTTATATATGACAGTTTACAAGCCAAGTACTGAATAACCTCATCACTGACAAGAAAATGGCCCTACTTTGTCAGGTTTGTCAGTTCAGATATTTATTGCCCCCTCTTGAATCTGCAAAGTTGGGCTGTACCTCTGGCAAGAGCAGAAGTTCTAAGATTCACTTCCTGTTTCCAGCCAGCTCAGTGCCCCAGGGGAGCCTCTTCCCAATGCTGTGGTGCTTTTGCTTCTTGGAGACCAAAGGTGCAAATGCGGCTGCAGAATTGAGGTATAGGAGGTTGGAGGTAACACCTCAGAGAGGCACAGTTCAAGAAGTGGGCAGAGGGCTGGGAGGCTAACTCTGCCTGAACTGTTCCTGCGTCCCCACTGAATATGTGTGCATGAGCACTGGGAGGGACTCTGCTATGCACAGGGCTGACATGGAACCTGCTAACATAAATTAGAAGGTTCGCAACAAACGGGATTTTCCCCTCTCCTGAGTAGAAAGATTGGAGACTGCTTTGAGTCTTCTTTGTTATCTTCCCTGTATGTCCCATACTCTGTTATGTTGCTCCAATTCAGGATCTGTGTGCTGGTATGAACAAACTCTTCAGACTTTGGCACAAAGCAGTGATGAAGTCATTTCTGCTTATTGGTTTTAAAAGTCCAGTCCTTCAAACCAATCTTTTTTTAAAAAAACTTGAATTTCTTTTATCTTTAATACTTTTTAAAAGGAAAGAAACAACAAAAATCCCTCCTGTGAATGTGCTATCACCGTTGGTTCATTTCTTCTTCTTCTTCCTTAGTTTCGATTTGAAGCTATGAAGCTCGGTGTCTGTGATGATATTTCTGTATTTCTCAGGATAAGAAGCGGCAATCATCCCTGCCACATAAAAGGCAGGAGAAGGGGGGAACTTGGGGAAGTAGATTAAGTATGAAGCTAATTTGTAAGTTTTAGATGAAGTGTAAATCAAAGATGACAATACATAAGATGTCAGCGTCAAGCTGTGGCGTTTCTTTGGGTTCTCAGCGCGTTGCTTGCGACACGCACAGAAGCTCAGGGATATGTATTTAAATGTGACCCACTGAAACCCTAATCTTGATGTTGCAACAGTAGCTTCTTTCGTGGCCTGTTTGGAAGCCTGTGATGATCTGAGTAAGCATCTCCACATCTGGATTTTAGGAAGAAAAATCTGGCTTTGTTTGTGGGAAGTTCTTACATCAGTGGCTTGTGTACAGTCAGTAACAAAAAATGTCCTTTGGATCCACATTACCCATTCTGAGCTATTGCAGATCTATAGGAAGACACTCTGAGCTACTGTGACTGCATGGATTAGAATCATTAACGTCATCAGTCTGTCAGGGAAAACTGGCAAGAGCATATGGATGTGTTGACAGGAGAAAACGTCCAAGATGGTTGCAAGCTGCAGGGGAAATCATGGAACGGGCTGGAGGTGTCCTGTAATTAATCCCTCCCCCTCCTTAAGGCGTCACTAAACTTAACAAAAATAATAAAATCTGGAAATGCCCTGCTCTCCCCCACACCAATGTACTCAACAGTGCCCTCTGCTGATCTTGATGGGCGTCGTTAATGCAACACCTAGGGCTATCGAGCGATTTAAAAAATTAATTGCGATTAATCGCTCCGTTAATAGATTAACATTTTAAATATTTTTGGATGTTTTCTACGTTTTCAAATGCATTGATTTAATTTACAACACAGAATTCAAAGTTTACAGTGCTCACTTCATGTTTATTTTATTTACAGATATTTGCACTGTAAAAAAATGAAATAGTATTTTTCAAATTACCTCATACAAGTGCATAGTGCAGTCTCTTTATCCTGAAAGTAGATCTTACAAATGTATAATTATGTACAAAAAATGCACTCAAAAATAAAACACAAATCTTTAGAACCTGCAAGTCCACTCAGTCCTACTTCTTGTTCAGCCACTTGCTCAGACAAACAAGTTTGGTAACATTTGCAGGAGATAATGCTGCCTGTTTCTTGTTTACAGTGTCTCCTTACAAGGGAGAACAGGAGCTTGCATGGCAATGTTGCAGCCTATGTCACAAGATATTTATGTGCCAGATGTGCTAAAGATTCATGTCTTCTTCATGCTTCAATCACCATTCCAGTGGGTATGTGTCCATGCTGATGACGGGTTCTGCTTGTTAACAGTCCAAAGCTAGTGAGCACACAGCAGGCTGGTGAGCTGTAGATTTATACGAGTGCAGACTGAGGCATGTTCATTTTCATTAGCTGAGTCAGATGCCACCAGCACAAGACTGATTTTTTCTTTTTTGGTGCTTCAGGTTCTGTAGTTTCCACAGGAGTATTGCTCTTTTAAGACTTCTGAAAGCATGTTCCACACTTCATCCCTCACATTTTGGAAGGCATTTCAGATTCTTAAATCTTGGGGTGCTGTAGCTATCTTTAGAAATCTCATGTTGGTACCTTCTTTGAGTTTTGTCAAATCTGCTGTATAAGTGTTCTTAAAACTAATGTGCTAGATCTTCATCTGAGACTGGTATAACATGAAATATAGGGCAGAATGCGGGTAAAAGAGAGCAGGGGACATACAGTTCTCCCCCAAGGAGTTCAGTCACAGATATAATTAACACACTATTTTTTTTAACAAGCATCATCAGCATGGAAGCATGTCCTCTGGAATGGTGGCATTATCTCCTGTAAATGTAAACAAACTGTCTTAGCAATTGGCTGAATGAGAAGTAGGACTGAGTGGATTTGTAGGCTCTGAAGTTTTGCACTGTTTTGTTTTTTAATGCAATTACGTATATAAAAAAAAATCTACATTTGTAAGTTGCACTTTCATGACAGAGATTGCACTATAGTACTTGGGTGGGATGAATGGGGGGAGGCATAACTCAGTGGTTTGAGCATTGGCCTGCTAAACCCAGGGTTGAGAGTTCAATCCTGGAGAGGGCCATTTAAGGATATGGGGCAAAAATCTGCTGGATGATTCAGTTGGGAATTGGTCCTGCTTTGAGCAGGGGGTTGGACTAGATGATCTCCTGAGGTCCCTGCCAACCCTGATATTCTATGATTCTAATTCAAAAATACTATTTCTTTTATCATTGTTACAGTGCAGATAATTGTAATAAAAAATAATGTACACTTTGATTTCAGTTACAACACAGAATACAATATATATAAAAAGGTAGAAAAACATCCAAAACATGCAATACATTTCAATTGGGTTTCTATTGTTTACCAGTGCGATGAAAACTGTGATTAATTGCAATTAATTTTAATTGCAATTAATTTTTTGAGTTAATTGTGTGTTAACTGTGATTAATCGAGAGCCCTAGTGACAAGATAATCCTGTTCTGAGAGAACGCCCCCTGGTGCTCAGAGTGCCTGGCAGGCCATGCTGGAGAACACATGGGGCCCAGAGCTGCAGTGACACTGGGCACTTCTGCATTTCCCTCTTCAAAACACTTTACAAACAGCTTGTGCTTTCTTCTTCAAAAACCTCATTTTAAACATGGAATAAATCCAGAAGAGAATAAAACTGGTTCTCATGGCCACGCCTTAAAATGCCTGGCTCCGTGAGGCACCACGAGCCCTCTGCCGTTGTGCTCTTTGTAGGTACAGCTTTCTCCCTGCGGACCTCCTAGGCATTAGATGCGTTCACACTGCTTGAGAACTGTACTGAGAGAATATTCACACCAGCCCTGTTCCATGATGTAATCACCACAGGTCGTCTCAGGGCTTGTCAATATGGACACTTCGTGTAACTCCACAGCACCCCAGTCCAGCCTGCTGTGCGCTCCCTAGCCCTGCCTGCTCACTGGAAGGTCCCTAGTGCACTTTTCCTACTGATGGTTGAAAAAGCAGTAGGTCAGCATACACTAGGGACTTCAGTGCACAGCAGCAAGGTCTGTACACAAACTTTGTGCACGTCAGGCTTGTGCACTGTAGATGTCACACCCCGGCTTGCCGTGCAGTGAGGGTCTCGCTAGATAAGTCGTCAAACAGTGCTGGAATGACAGACTCCAACAGCAATCAGCAGCCTAGTGTCCAGTATCTAGAAGCCTGCATGCAGACTGTCCATGCTCAGAGATGTTAGCCTACAACAGGTATTTTTTCACTTTGGGAGAAAAAAAGTCTGACTGTGCACTGAGCTCTAACAAGTGCATGAAAGAAGCAACATAGTTGGGTGGAAGAAATGCCACCAAAGGCGGAAATAAACAAACAAACCAAATCACACGCTGATCATCCTCAGCAAAGCCTTTTGTGATTCATTGTTTTCTTTCATTTTATAAAATGTTTGTAATAGTTGATAACATTATTGACTCAATTTCCATAACAAAACTACCTCTAGTGTGACATCCTGTTTATCATCTCAAAGGGATTGTGTGAAAAACAAAATACTGCTCCTCTTGCTGTTTACATGTTTCTGATGGAAAATGTGGAGTGTAAATGTCTTGGGTTTTGTTGCTGTTTCGATTTAGTTGTTGCTGGCTTATTGGTCCTTTACCAGTTGCTGCAGTAGCATTGGAATGTTTGGGTGCCGTTTTGTGATTCTGTTGATCAGAACTGGAACTCCAAGCACCACCACGGTGGAGACACTACTAGGGCTGCGCAGGTTTTGCTGGAACTTTAGTGAGTTTCACTTAGGCCATGGCCACCTTCAGGATTTCCCAGGGTGTCAGCCATGTCACTGCACCAGTGCGGACCACTAGCACCCAGGCGCAGTCACTCTAAGCCCCAATTTGTACCAGCGGAGCTTTCCCCAGCTTCAGACAGCAGCTGGCTGCAGCCCAGGCCCAACATCTCCCTCTGGTTTGGTTTAACGCACCAAGCACGAGCCTGTTGATGCCAAATGCAGCTTTCAACAACTAAATTGAATTTCCTCTGACCATGTCATGGTTATCTTGAAAGCCATAGAACAGAGTCGCACCATGAGCACTGACCAGATGCATGACATGTATGTGTTACGTTGGTAGCCAGGGATTTCCTCTGCGTCCTTGTGCATGTGTTTGATCTGACATCTTAAGAAGAAAATCAGTCCCGAAACCCTCCCTACTGGATTGGCCCTTGGTCTCGCCTGTTCCATGTGGCACATCTGTAGTCAATGTGCCTTCCCTTCGTGCTGGGATTGGGCCCTGTCGATGGATATGCTATAGGGAATGTGTTTTCATTCAGGCAAGCACAGCAAAACAATTCCTTTTTCCCATGATCCCTTGCATAAATCAGGGAAGCAGGATGTCACCTCAACATAACGAATAGTGAGCGTTTAGCTGTTATGTTTAACATGCTCAGAGCTGGAGTATAGACAGGTTAGCATGGCTGGCCCCTGCTGCCTTCCCCCATGGATCCCAGCTGCACCTCGGGGGGCCGGTCACACTTCCCATCTCAGGAGCTGTTTCTTGTCACTACACTATGACCAAATTAATGTTTCTCCTGGTGTGTCCTGTTGAGGCCCCCCCTTCACCCACTGGTGGGCCGACGTGTAGGCTGTTCATGTCTGACCTGTCTCTGCTCTGCTCTGTGACTTGACTACCTGTGGAAATGTGACCAATAAGTGTTACACGCATGTTTAGCAAGTGTTAGCTGTTTGAACTAATAAATGTGAATTGTTCTGCACAGGTTGGGAGTCTGGTGTTTCCTTTCACTGACCTTCTCCATCCCGTTCTTTTGCATCACTTGCCTTTCAAGGGTCTCTGTCGTAGTAACAAGGTCAAGTGCTGTACTTCGGCACGTTTTACTTCGCAAGTATGTGATGCTGAACCTCTACCCTGCGTCTCTCCTTCCTACTTGCGATGAGGCCAGTAGTTGAAATGTCCATGGTCTTCATGGTTCAGGGCAACTGCATCTGTGTTCCTCCTTTGTGGGCCACCAAGGGCACCTGCTCTCCGTTCCTGGCTCCCCACCTGTCGCCTCTCAGGCAGAGACCCATGTCCCTCTCTTTCCCAACCGAGGTTTTCCAATCTGCACAGTTCCTTGCCTATACTTCGATATGTCAGCAGGCCAGCATCTGCACTTTACTTTATCTCCTGAAGCTATAACAGCAGAATTTGCCTGCAGTTACAAGTTACCATGCAGCTCTTTATAAGGAAGCACATTTATTCTTAAGGTGTAAGCGTTACACAGAAAACATTAAAACCAATAGAAGAACCTACTCTTATGCTAAAGAGCTTACCAGAAGTCACCCTAACTCCAGCCTTGGGCTCTAGTACATGGCAGTCCCACAAAACCCACAACTGGATTTTCCCCTGGTTATAAGTTCATAACCGTCCCAAATTCAGAACCAGAACAACTGGGAATATTTCAGTCTTTCCTCTGTATAGCTTGGGCCTTTGATCTTGATCTCATGTAACAGGTGATCAGCAGACAATGGCCCACCTCTCAAGGTGTAGCTTCCAAAGGCTGGGTTTTTGCATAACCAGAGGTGGGGATTCCCCAGGAAAACCACCGACCACATTTTGTTCCAGAAGTCCATTCTTGGCTGGCACGTTGTTCAGTGTAGTCCTTTGAACCCCGGGTCTCTGAGGCTACATACAATCCCAGCCCACAATAAGACATGGCCCTTCATTTAATACAACGGATCCCAAAGATGCTTCACTCAGGAAGGTCCCAAAGGAAAATACAGGAAATTGCCATTTCTATCTGGGTCTGGGAAAAGCAGTCTCTCCTTGTCTGTGAAACAGTCTCCATGCCAGCCAGTGTCCCCTACCCCCAGGAGCTTACAATCTAAATAGTCCACTGCAGTGCCAGCCCCTGAGGAGGGGCCAGTCTGAGGCTGAATTCTGTGTCTGTTGGAGCAGGAGAATGACAGTCGCTTGACTGCTGTGGGATTTGTGGAAGTCTTGGAGAGGGCGGGTGACAGGGATGTGGAGGAGCAGGTTACAGGTCTGGGGGAGCATAAGAGGGGTGAATAGAGGAGGGCAAATTCTAGAGGCCTCTCTGGATTTGGCCAAGAGTTGAATGCAGAAGGCCATATTGTCTTCACAAATGCACTTGCTCCTGCTGAGCTGGGTGTAGAAAGCAAGTTCAAAGAAAGCAACTTCCCCTCTTAAATTGGATCTTCTGCACTGTAATTATTGCAGCTTGTTCTGAATTCCTTTGTCATCTCTGCACTAGCTCACCGATGACAGATTTCTGTGTGTGTTCGTTGTGAGGTGTTCAGAACATGTAACAGTTTAAATAGGCAATAATCCCCATTGTTGGGTACAATCAAAAGAGATTCTTAAATCAGAGAGAGGAGATTCTTGCCTTAATAGCTGCTGCAAAGCAAGAAATAAAATACCAACCAACAGACCCACTAAAAAACCTTGACCAATGTGCTTTGGCGAGAAACCACAGAAATCAATCAAAGATCGTTGGTGTCACTGAGACAGAGAAGTGCGAAAAGACTGAGATTGTTTCTGTAACTGTTGGAGTGTATGCATTAGGGTTCCTTCAGTGGGAAACAATGGCATTGTCACAATGGTATTGTGAGCCACGGAAAGACGGTGTCACGGGGGGTGGGGGAGTCCCATTCCCACACCCCCCTCCCACTTCCTGGGATTCCCAGTGATTCTTAGCCAGCCAGTAGATCAGAAGGTTTATTGGAGATGCCAGGAACACAATCCAACTCCGAGCTTGTCAGTACAAACAAGCTCCCTTAGTCAGGCCCTTCTGGGGGGCAGGGAGATGAGACTCCGAATCCGGGCTCCCCACTTCTCTTTCCCAGACAGCTTCTACGTGACTTCAATCCCTCCACCCGTCTGCCTTCTTTTGTTCACTTCCCGGGCCGTAGGTGTCAACTTCCCTCCCCCTTCTCATCTCAGGTTACAGCTCCAGGTATCTACCTTCAGAAAAGCCATCCCCCTCCAGTGAAACTTTTGAGATCATGTCCACCCTTCTCCCTGCTTGTCACAGGCAGCAATGCTCCCCAGATGAGCAGCTGCTCCCCCCGGTACTCAGGTGCTGCTTTCTTCTCTTCTGCTGGTGATTCACAGGCGGCAAGATAAAAATGGCGGTTGGTTGCCTAGTTATACTGGAGCCTTCATCTTAATACATCTCATTTCTCGGGAGATTATCCCTTAAATGTCATATGTTTCCTAATGGCCAGTCCACAGCAGGGGAAGAGAGAAGATGAAAAGAGCCAGTGCCTGTCCCAAGAGCTTAATCTGGGGGCAGCTGCTGTTTTGTCAAAGAAGAAATTGACTTGTATTAGGGGTTGTGTGTGGCCTGAGCATGAGGTGAGGGATCGGGAGGCCTGGAGTCCAAGCATCTCCTGCCTCGGGTGCCGTTTCGGCCTTGGTGAGTCACTTCACCTTCCTTGGACTGTTTCTCCATCTCTGAAGTGGCAAGGAGGATTCACTCTGCTTTGAAAATGGGCTCCAGACTTGTGAGATTGAAACTAGTTCATCACTTGATCTCTCACCCTATTGGACTTGGGTGGGAAACGTAGCTCTCAAAGGCAACCTCAAAATTCTTCCTAGGTCTGTCCCAAGACTTTGACCAGCTGTTCAGGATTTTAAAATTCACCTCTTTCAAGTTCCTCCCTGTCTCTGCCGTTCCTTCTCTTGGATTCATGGCTGCTGCAAAGTAGGAAGCAAAAGCCCAAAAACCCCCTCAAGCAGCAGACTTTGGAGAGAAACAGAAGAGTTAGTCTCCTGGTACGAAGAGGCCCTTTTAGTTCATTCCAATCAGATCCCGGTGATGGGGGAGGTCGCGGAGCCTGGGCTCCACCCCAAGTGGGAACGTCTACACTGCTATTAGCCCTATTATGAGAACCTGACTCAGCCTCACTGGGCTCTGAGACTCCTCGCTGCCCCGAGACTCTGTGTTTTGCAGTGTGGATGTACCCATGGTGACTCCTGTCCTTGCTCAAGATTCCCTACACCCTTCATCCTGGGGCTGCTAGCTCCCACCAGGTTCTTTCCCGGTTGTATTCTCCACTTGGGGAATCCTTGATGCAGTCGCGTCCTGCTCCTGCCATAGAGTAGATCTGGGAGGGTGGAGGGAGGGGAGAGCCAAAGGACCAAGGTGCAGTGTGCCAAAGAGTAAGAGCCTGTACCTGCTCCGCTGCCTGCTGCGTGGTGTTTCCTACGCAGCACTGTAGCCTTTGGTTTTCGGTCAGTGCTCTCGGCGGCAGCAGCAGTAAACCCGTCGGAGTATTAGCCACTGTGTCAGTGTCACTAGCCCCAGAGTCTGACGGAACTGAGGGGGGATGGGACTTGCTAAAATCACAAAGTGAATCAGTCGCAGAGCCAGGACGAGGGCCCGAGTCCTGACTCCCTCCCCTGGGCTTCAGCCCCTCCCCACCTGCCCTGTGGATCTTCCTGGCCTGCGGGGAGGCCTTTCCCATCAGCAGAACCTTGGGGATTCTGGGGCTTTTCCTTTGGGCTCCAGTCCTGCTCTTCTGCCCACTGGGATGTTGTAAGGGCTACTGTGCCAAGCCCTGCCCTGTTTGTCAGGTCCGGGGTTCCACCGTCCCGGGTCAGCCCCTGTGCCACACCTCCTGCTGGGCTCTGGCTGGGTCCCCACCTGGCCGTGGCTTCCTCTGTGATGCCGGGTTTGGCTCTTTTCCCTCCTGACGCAGGAGCCTGCTCTTAACTCTGAGAACAGGAATTCAGGGGAGTCAGATGTGGCTGGTGGTGTCACAGAAACGGTTCCCTTGGCAACAAGAGCCACATGAAATGCTTTGCTGGAGCAACAGCCCCTCCTAGCTCCCCCTTTTCTGTTTCTCCTGGTCCCCAGCGTGTCCGGCTAGTTTCTCCCAAGCAGGGGGCTGGCCCCAGATCAGAACTGTGGGGTCTCAGCTGAGCGCTCCTGCCCACAGAGTCACTTAGGGCCCAGGCCCAGCCAGCCCATCGCCTGGCCATCGCCCGATGCTGTTTAAAGGCTCAGCGGTGTGGTGCCATCAGCCCAGCTGCCTGGGCAGTCACAGAGTGCATGGGGGATGCAGCGTTGGCTGGCGTGTTGGAAGCTGCAGCGTTGCCTTGGCCCCATGGTCCCTGAGCCCACGTAGCCCCTTCTCTGGTGCAGGAAATTCTGCCAAAGTGACTAGCAAGCTGGGGGGTGGGGAGCATCCATGTCTCTAGCCCCACCCCACGAGGGAGAAGGGCTTCTGGCCAGCCTCCCTGTTGATGCTTATGGGACCCGCAAGCAAGAGCATGATGCAGGGGGGCAGCCCAGATCTGATTCGCCCAGCCCAGCTCATCCGTCAGCCAGGCCTCGCCGAGCAGAGACCCCTTGCTCTTCGCTGCCTTTGCAAACCTCCTCTCTCCTTGCCTGAGTGGCAGGAGTTCCTAGCTCTCAGCTCTTCCCGGCCCCTTTTGTCAGGGGACACCCAGTGGGATTGATAGGGGCCAGAGGAACCCACCAGTGCGGGCTCAGGCTCTCTGCAGGCTCAGGCAGACTCACTGCAAAGCAGACCTCAAAGCTGAGACTCTGCAGAACATGAGTGTCCCCAGGGGCCGGTAAATACCCAAGCAGGGCAGCTTCAGCCCGGAGGCGAGTATTTGACCCCACGTTCTAGGAAAACCAAGGTGCTGCAGGTTGCTGGCACTCCTGCTGCTTGGCCCGGGCTCCAGGGCAGAGTTAGAGGTCGCCGGCTGCCTCCAGGCTGTGCTGGGGAGTTGTGGGGATTACAGGTCAGATTGTGCTTCCCCAGCACTGAGGAGGTTTGAGTGGCTCAGCTGGGCAGAGTTCTGTCCCCTGCTGGGGAGCCTGCAGGAGGAGTGAAGCAGTGGCAGGGGGCTTAGGGACCAGGAGAAGCCCTTGGGGCAGGGCCCTGGCAGATGTGTAGCAGCTCATGCTAGTCTTGGCTGGCTCAGAGAATGGGGCGCCATGGTTCACACAGGAGGAGGAGGAAGTGACTTGGGGGCAGGGGAGGGTTTGGGTCTTTACCAACCTGGAACGCGGCCTGACACAGCCCCCGGCTGTTCGGGGACTGGGGGTCATTGGAAAGGCTGGGGAGCTCTGTGCTCAGGGCTGAGGGGCGGTGGGACTGGGGTTGGGGACTCGGGGTGGGCCTGGGGTGGGGTTGCACTGCACAGCCCAGGCTTCCACCCTGAGCTTCTCCAGCCGTGTCTGCACCTAGCACGGCAGCAGGGCTGGTCCCCAGCACCCTGCATGGAACGCAGCCCAGGGCCCTGGGCTTCCAGGTGAGTCAAATCTCTCCCTGTCGTGTGCAATTGAAATGTTTCATTTTCTTTCAACCCAAACTGTGACCGAGTCTGCAGCGTGGCTGGTGTCCTTTCTCCTGCTGTTTCTACTGTCTTCATTCATCCAGATCTGCAGCATTTCTCCTCCTCAAGGCCCAGCGCGACTTCTTTGACAACAAGCCGCCCTGGGGGATTTATTCCCACTAGCGGATGCTGCAGGTCAGTGCTAGGGAGGGCCTGACGTCCAGGGGTGGATAACGACCCTCCGTTCCTCTAGAAGGGGGTTGTCCCTACCTTGCAATGACAGAAGAGCTGTGCGGAGAGCCTGGCGTGGGCCCGGGCGGGTAGTGGCTGCGCTGTGTTAATTGAGTCACACGAAGGGGAATTGGAGGGGGGAAAGTACTAGCACACTTGAATTTGCAGTCCAGCCTCTCCTGCCCCCTGTGTTTTGATTAGAACTCCGCTGGCCTTTCATCTCATGCGGGTGGGTGACAGCGGCTGTCGCGTTGTGCGCGCGAGGCAATCATTTATCACCGAAGGCCAGCTGTTCTCGGAGCCGGCGCTCAACAAATCATGCTGTCACCAGCGTCAGCCACGTTCACCGGATCTTTGGTGGATCACCAGTGTCAACATTGCACAGACCATACATTATGAGGCCCAAGGCCTTGGCGCTGGGGTTGTCAGGCTGCTCTATCATAGTCATCCTCTTTGACCTTCATGGAGTCACTTCCAAGGCTAACCTGCCTCCCTTGCTTGAAAAGCCCCTCTCAGGAGTGTCTGGGAGCTGGCAGTGAACTGAGGCTAAACTCAGTGTCCTGGCTGCCCTGGGGACGAACTTGGAGGAAAGTCTGTGGCTGACCAGCCAGTATCATTCATCCATGGCTCAGCCATGTGCAATCGACTCCCTGTGTGGAGCGTTCCAGCAGAGGGCCAGGGATGGGCTGGGGAGGTCTGCCCTGGTATCCCTGTGTGAAATCCCCCAAGGAGCTGACTCCAAGCCTGGGGAGATGTTCTTTCCCAGGACTTGTGGGAGAGTTGCCCAGATGTCCCTTTGGAAGTCCCTGGTCATTTTGATGTTTGACACCTAGCCCACATAACAGCCAAGTCCCTAGAGACTAGACGGTGCTCACACACCATGCCAAGGGAAGCAGGACGGAGCAGGGTGCAACACCGGAGCTCAATACATTCGCCAGGAGCCTCAATCCCACCCGCCTCATGCACCCCGTTCATCCGGGTCTCTGCTGAGGCTCTCAAACACGAGGCCCTAAGGATCTCGGCTGGTTCTGCAGCCAGCGGGTTCACTCCCACCCCACGCGTGATGCCACCTGGCGACTCAGGTCCTCTGGCCATCCAGTTCCTTGAACCAATTGTCGTCTGGAGCCTAGCACGGCTGGATTCACGGTGGGAGGCGGAGCTGGGGCCTGCTCCTCTGCATGATGTGTTAAAGTTCGCTACTCACTCCTGCCAACAGGTTCCCAGCGTTCTCCTGGGAGATGAGCTGGCATCAGTGTGTCCCTCACCGGCTCTCGAGAGCTGCAGCTCTTGCATGCTCCGGGGCCTCCCCAACCGGGCTGGTGGTGCTGGCAGGTCACTGCTGTTCAGTTGACGGCTGTCTGACAGCCCAGCGCCCATAACCCTCTGGTGAGAAGGAAAGCCCTGCCTGGCGGCCAGCTGTCCGACACCATTCACACCAGAAGCAAGCAGCCTTTGCTCTCAGCCTGCCCTGGTCAGCCAGGGGGTTTGGGAACAGACAGGAAGGAAGCCGTACGACTCCAGGCCAGGGCTGCCACCCTCCCATTGCGAGAGAGCCGGCGTGCAGCGGGCTGGTGACTAGCAGGAGGCCCCCAGCAAACTAGCGATCTGTTCAGGAACAGAACCCAGGAGTCCTGGCTCCCAGTGCCCGTCTCTACCTAGATTGCTCTCCCGCTCCTATGTCATCCTTGGGGCTGGGCGCATCTCTGAGGCCGTGCTGTGTTACAGCAATTAGATCTAGTGCAGCAATTTGGGGCTTGGTTTGACTTGGTTTCCCATTCGTTGCACCAAGACTGTCCTGCCCCGTCCCGATCACAGATGGGATCCATTGGCGGGACCTCCAGCCATGCTGTACAAAGTGCTGGTCCCTGGCGTGGTGCCAGGCCAGGGAAAGGCTGCTGCGAAGGGTGTTTGTGTGGCAGAGAAGAGGTTGTCGCTCATGCCAGGTACTAGAGTGGGATGCTGGTTTGATGATTTATAGACTGACACCCAAACATGCTGGCCAGTCCCCCGGGGAGGGGGGAAATCTTTGGGGGTGCAGCAGCACTAGCCGCAGTTTGCAGGAGTCTCTGTAGTTCTCACATGCTGCACCTCCCAAGTACGGGTGCAGGTGGCTGCCGGCTGGGTTGTGGAACAACACGGGCTGCACTGGCCAGAGGGGTCACCCTTTTACCCCTCTCCAAGCCCCAGTCCCTCCCCAGCTGCCCACTGCATTCCAGTCTGAGGGAGCAGAGGAGTGAACCTGAGCTAAAGACCAGACCTCTCCTCCTCGGCATCCACAGGTGCCATCCCTGGGTCGGTTTGTCCCGGGGACTCAGGCTGGCGCTGGTAAGGTTGGGAGGGTGCCAGGAGTGGTGTCCTGCCCCCTTGTGGACTTGACAGCTGGGATTCCCCAAGCAGCTGCAGGGCAACAGGCTCACACATCTCATGGCATCTGGGCACCCACCTCCCTTTGGCTCCTTAGAATTGCCAGCTCAGCACATCTAGCGTGTCCAGCACACGGGGGCAGGTTCTGGCCAGCTGGATTCGTTCCCGGCTGGTGTCTCGGATCAGCAGCTGGTGCCTTCGGCCTGCCATGGCTCTGTAAAGGGGCACGTCCAATTGGGACAGGGCTCAGTGCTTCCTGGCCCCTCATTTCTAATGTCCCTCACCCTGTCTGGCTGTATCACATTCAACAGCCACATCCCCCGGTCGGTCTCCAGGGTGTCACGTTGAATTCCGTTAGTGATTCCCAACAGTCTCTTCCTTTCCAACCCTGCAGTCGTCCCTGTGGCTCTTCCCTGCACACCCAGCCAGGGGGTCTGCTCTGGAGAGGGGGAGAATACACTTAAAGGGCCAGCGCTCTTCTCTTGCTCATCACTTCCTAGTGTCAGCAGTGCTCTGTGGCCTCATTGCTCTGTCCCCTGTCTTGAGATGACCCTGCCTTGGACAGTAGCTCCCTCTGCCTTTGGGGTTTGGTGGGTTGCTCTCAGAGCCTGCAGGCCAGGTGTCCTAGGGTCAAACGTGACCACCTGAAAGGTGCCTCGTTCCTCCTGCTGGAGGTGCTCGGAGGCAGAGCTGATCCATGGCCGGTTTATTTAGCTGAGATCCTGGGGCAATGGGGCCAGACTGATCGGAGAGAGACAAACTAGAGCAATTTCTGTCCACTCGGGCAATGAGCAAACACTGGAGATTCTGATCTATTCCTAAGCAAGAGTCACACTGGTGCAAACACTTGTTTGCCCCTGGTTTATACCAGGGCACGTGGGAGGCCATTCACAACGGCCGTGCCCCCGTCCGTCCCAAAGAACGAGCACAGGCCTGGGAAAGGGAGCCGGGGGCCGCTCTGCCTTGCCCAGCCACGGAATCCTCCTGGCAAGATCTTTATCGCTGCCACTGGAGTAAGAGGCAGAAGAAAGCTCCCTTGATCTTGCAAGCCCAGGGCACGTCCACAGCACAAGACACTGGAGAACGATTGTGGACAGAGCCAGTTTGCAGAGCCGATGCCCAGGGAGCCCCAGGGAAGCTGCTTCTCTGCTGCAGGCTAGTCGCAGACTGACAAAACCAGCCGAGCACGGCAAAGCTGGGAGCGTGAGGGGAGCCATCTGTGTCTCTGACTCTGGTAAAGCCTTGCACTGCCCTGGTGCAGTCAGCTCCCTCCTGGGCCACTTCCTTCCCATGCCCCCAGGGTCTATTAGTTTGTAAGCTCCGTGGGGCAGGAAAGGGAGCCATGGCGCCACCCCTGGAAGTGAGCAGCAATGGTGAATATGGGTAACCAGCTGGTGTGCAGGGAGGCTCCGCCAGTCACTGGAGCACACCCCAGTGCTGCTCCTGTTCACCGGACAGATGCGGGACTCTGTGCCATTCTGCGTGGCGCCTGCCTGGCGTGGCAGGTGTCACACTGAACTGGAACAGCCACCGCTCATGGCTCCTGCTACCCCCTGCCCAGAGTCTGAATTGCAAGGTGCGTGCCATGTATCAGCTGTGACAGGCACAGAGTGCTGGAGAGAAACCTTTCCCTCCGCCAACCTCCTCACAATAAAGAGCTTTTATCCTTGAAGAAAATGAGGCACATAAGCAGGAGTAGTAAACAAAAGGCTGTCGGTTTGACCTAGGAGAACTTCATGTTGTTGGCAACTGCCAAGAGGACACACAAAGTGAGGCTGCCTCCAAGTCCCAATTATACAGAACTATGTGACTGATCTGTTCGAGTTCTCCAGGGAGACCACCAGCGGCTCTGAGCGCTGTCCGAGCGCCATCTGCAAGCCAGGAGCTCTGCAGCCCCGGAGCGGAAGGCTTGTGTGGCATTGGAAGAATGTAAGGACCAAGGTTATGTCATCTGGAGCGCTATCAGCGGAGTTATTGCAGCACATGCGCTATCAGCGGAGGGCCTGGGAGTCAGGGACTTTGGGGGTCTGACAGTAGGGGGAGAGATAACTGGCAAACAGTAGTGTCGGCCACACCTGCTGCAGGCACGCTCCAGGAACGTGGCAGAGGCAAGAGGCCTGGCCCTGCTGGAGGATAAGAAGTGGATGGAGATAGTGGAAGAAGGAGATAGCCTTGATGCTAAGCAAAGGATATGCACCAGCAAGGAGACCATGTCCCAGCAGGCCTGTCCTGCCACTGACTGTCCAGAAACACCCAGCAGCACCCCCAGTCTTCCATGGAGAGGGGGATGTGTCCCCCACCCTGCTCCAGCCAGGGTCCCCCGCCCAGCAGGAAGGAAGCTGGCAGGGCTGACCCTCTCCACTGAGTGTTGGGATCAAAGGGAAAAGTTGCCCCTGGTTTTGAGGCTATTTGCAGCAGGGCCCAGGCTGCTGACAGCCTAGAGGTGGGAAGAGGCCAGGACAGGCACTGCCAGAACCAAGGGCCTGGTGTCCGGGCCCCTAAGGATGTGTGTGGTGTGCCTGGGCCAGATGGGAGAGAGGAGCTGGGTTTGGAGCCTGTCTCTGCGGAGTCAGAGGTGGAGCTAGCGAAGGTTCTTCTCTGGCCTGGCGTGTGAGCTCCTCGAGGTGGTCCCTGGGTGTGTCCAGGACAGGGTGGTTACCCAGATGGGGAGTGCAGGCAGAGAGTGACGAAGGGACCCCATTCATGCCCCTGGTTCTCCAGTGCCCCCCTTGCCCACTGGCAAGCAGAATGGAGCTCAGAGGGCTGCCACTGAGAGGAACCAAGGGGCCTCCACCTCACCCCATCCCCTCCTTTTCCATCGATCTGGGGTGGAACTGAGGCCAGCTGTTGGTGGGTGGAGCCTGGTAATACACTCAGCTCCCCTCGGGGTAGAGAGAGGTCGGTTACCAGAGCCTCTGTCCCCAGGGCACAGGGATGCCCGCACAAGCAGCACCTGTGAGCCCAGACCTGCATTAGCCCCTCGCTGGTGAAGGGTCCTGCCCCCACCCCCCATCAGGCTGGCCCCGGGCTGGGGTGCTAGTTCTCAGCCTATGCCAGAGGAGGGCGCCCCGGTCTGTCCCCAAGACCACTGTCAGCTCTGTGCTTCCAGCGCCACCGGGCCCAGCCAGCCGGTCTCCCAGTCCCACGCCAGCCCCGCCTTGCTCAGTGGGGGAGACCTGCGGAGATGGCAGCTCGGCGCAGGGTGGCTGTGAGGCCGTGAACTCAGAATGATCCTGGGGTACTTGCTAATTCTAGAAGCCAGGCCACGGCCTTGGCAAGAGCCTGTTCCGAGGCAAATGCCCAAGGCCACCGCGGACGTATTTACCCCGAAAAACACCTAGCTGCAAAAATAGCAAGTGAGCAGTGTGTGGTCGGGGCATCCCGGGGGAACAATGCCCGGCGGGAGGAAGTGGACACTCCGCGAAGAAGCCTTCCCAGCCTGTGTTTTGTGTAGAGCAGCTGAGTCGCTGTATACCCAGCCTGGCCAAGACCTTGAACCTGCCAAAGATTTATTTTCCATGACATTGGCATCGCATCGGAACATCTGGCATTCGGCTGATAATTGCTTGGGATCGGGGCGGAAGCTGCCTTTCCAGAGCCTGGCTCTTCGGCCAGAGTGGTGTTTTCATTTGCTTTCTCTTCACTTCAGCTGCACAGCAAAGAAAAAACAACCAGGCCTGCAGAGCCCGGGGCGGTTCACTGCAGCCTCTCTCAGCTTTCTTTTTTGCCCTGGGCTGGGGGAGCTGGGGTCTCTCCTGCTGGCTGAGCTCCAGCAGCATGCTCAGCAGTGCGGGCCCCGTCCTTAAGAGCCAGCAGTCAAAGATGAGAAGCCCAGAGCCCTGGGTTGCAGGGCAGTGGTCGCAGCTGGCTGTTTGCTGAACTGGAGCCCCGTGGGGTGGGGGGGTCGTTGTCAGCACCAGACCCAGTGGACTAGGAAAGCCAATGTCTCACAAAGCAGAAATGATGGGGAGCCCCTCCCCCCACTCCATCGGCCTGCCTGAGGCTAGACGGAGACTCTGAAAAGGGTCACGTGGCTGGAGCTGCACACGGGGAAGGAGCTCCAGAGCTGGGCTCCCCGACCCCAGCCAGCTCTGGAAGGAGTCCAGGACTGGAGCAAGGCCTCTCCCAGCTGAGGGAAGGGTAATATCTAGGCAGTCCATAAGTAGTCAGGACCTGGGTTATTAAGGGTCTTATCCCACAGGGCTGGAAGGTTCTTGTCTCCCAGGGCATGGCAGCTGAGGAAGGGCTGTTTTCTCTCTTTCCTAGATACAGGGGCTGCTTTTCCAGGCCCTGCTTGGTGTTTACAAACACAAACTAGCCCTCCATCCCTTTGTCAGGTGCCAGGATCCCAGTGTTCTGCAACAGCCCTGACTCAGTTTCCCCACCTGTGAAATGGGGGTAATGATACAACTCTCCTGGGTAAAGAGATTGGAGATCTTAAGAGGAAAAACACTGCCTAAAAGCTGAGCTTTTATCAATCCCCATTAAAGTTAGCCCTGGACCAATCAGCAAACAAAGCACTCCTGGTTCCAGCCCTCTCCACGCAGCCCCTAACCGCCCAGCTGTCTTCCTCCCTGTCTCTGGCCAGCTGGAGCCACTGTCCGCTCCCCCAGTTGCCCTGGGGCATCCATATCACCAACCCCAAACACTTGCAATTCAAGAGTCAACTGATCAATTCAAAAATCATGAGCTTAAAAAAAAAAAAAAAAAAAGGTAGGTTTTCATTTACCTGCTGGTTTCTCAGCTGTTCGGCACCTTTCAAGCTTTTCTTCACAACCAGGAGGAATTAGAAACATTGAAAAATGAAACTTGAGAATCTGATATAGTCACTTGACTCCAGGAGCTGGGGCTTTATCACCCCCCATCCCAGTGCTGTGAAACATGAGATAGGGTAACAGGCAATGCTGGGCTCAGCTCTGCTGCATAGGCACTGGCCACTGCCCTTCTGCTCAGCAGCATATGTGCCTCTCCTCTCCATCCTCTCGTTCTCACCATGTAAACAGCTGCCACTGGCCTCTTCCCCCTCCGGGCGAGCAAGCAGCCGCCTTTGCAACCGAGGGGAATATTAGCAACAGGAGAATCTGATTTTTCATGATGCTGAGCCCAAATAGATAGTAATTGTGGCTAATCCACCTCTGTTACACTGGCTCCTCTGAAGCTAAACCCCTGACCCTTGGCCCGTCTTCCTAACAGCAGTATGAACTCTCTCCTCTGACGGGGGTGGTGGAGCCGCCTGCAAAGGTGGGGTTTTTAGGGAGGGCAGGTCCTGCAGCCTTTTCCCATGTCCTGAGGCTGACACACCCCAGCATGTGGGACTCGAGCAGGCCTTCCTGGACGCCTCGTTCGGGTCAGCACAGCATGAGGGGCCTCGGTCTGTGCGCCAGGTGGCACTTCCTTTGGGTCTGTGTGTTGTGACCCACTCTCCCCCTCCGACGCTTCCCTGCAGAGGAAATGTTAAAACGCCAGCTCAGCTCCAAGCCTGGGGCCCATGGTGTCGCAGCAGGAGGCGGCTGTCCTGGAAGAGGGAGGCCTGGGCAATGCCACCGCAGGGGAAGAGCTCGTTAGCCTACCTTTGTTAGAGCTCATCCCCCTACCTCATTCCCACAATGAGCAGCCACTCGCCTCCTCAGCCCTCTTGAATTCAGGGGAGTGTGGGTGATGGCTCCCCCAGGGACCCCGGCCGGAGACCGACTCTCTCTCTGGCTCTTTGTTCTCTTCGCCTCCTGGCTCCCAGCCCTGCCTTGAGCCCTCTGACTTCAGAGCAGGCGGGTGAAGATCTCCCTCTCCCGGCTCCTCTGCAGGAATGGGGCCAGTCCTCACTCCTACGTCCAGTCTGTCAAAGGTGTGGGTGTGTTTAGTCAGGCCCTCTGGGGGCAGGTCTGTTTAGGGCGACCTGCTGTCCTCAAGTGATAGGAAGGCCTGGTCGTCACTGGACAGGGGCATCGACTGCAGATACGTGAATCCCGTAGCTGAAGTCTGCGTATCTGCAGCCGATTTACGTGCTGTCCTCACGGCGGCAGTCGGCGGCGCGCTCCCCCGTCGACTCCAGCTTACGCCTCTGGTCAGGCTGGAGTTCCGGAGTCAACGGGGGCAGCGCTGGTGATGGATTTCTTGCGTCTTGATGAGACACGATAAATCGATCGCCATAAGATCGATCCCTCCGTGCAGTAGTGAAGACAAGCCCTAATAGTCCCGCTGGGCAGGGCTTTGTTTTGTATAGGTGCTGATTACCCCCACCCCGGACCCAATAGTTCACACTTGCTGTCTGGTCACTCACACTAGGCCCATTACAAGGAGACTTTGTGGTCCCATGGCAAACCTTTTTACCTGTCCCTTAGGCCACTGAAGGTTAGTTTTCTTGCAAGGGGCTCGTTTTAGGGTATGTCTGTGCTATGGGGCTACCTAGGGGGTCCTCCATGCTGAACGAAGGATTTTAATGTCACTCAGTGCCTGCTGACTATTACTTTCTCTAACATGTTTTTGTCTTTATCAAATGGCTTTTTCCTACCTCAGATTTCCATGACTGGAGAGTGAAAATCTCCCACTTCCACTTTCTGGCTTTATACACAAGCAAAACGCAGCAATGTTTGAACCACAACCATCACACAGTTATATTTCAATCTAAATGTAAAAAACCTCTTTCCATTAAACTATGCTTTACACAAAATATTCAAACTGCTACATATGTTCTTTGCACTAGGTTTTAGCAACTGAGTCTATTTCTCATGGGTTAATCAGCCAGGCAGCGCCTGTTACAATAAAATACCGCCGGGGGAGGGGAATTGTGTGACACTGAATGGTCTAGCTTGCACCTGGCTGACTTAGAAGAAACGCTGTTCACAGAGGTGAGACGGGTCCTGAGCAGAAAGAGGAGCAGTCTGGAACGTGGCATGGTGCTGCTCTGAGTTCTCTCTTCCCGGGAACTTTGTGCCTCACACTAAAAGGGGAAGCTTTTGTTTCTTGAAATCCAAGCACTGGCTGCCCTGGACTTCTCCAGTTCTCTACAAAAACATCTATTAATAGCGTTCGGCGAGGGCAGGGGAAAGTTGCCCATTTCAACCAGCTACAATCCTGAGTGAACTGGAAGTGGAGCCGGAATGACAGGTTGGGAGTCTGAGGCCTCGTTCTGGGCACAGGACAGCAGCAGCCTCATCAGTGTCAGAGCGAGCTTCCCCCAGTGCCACTTTCCCAGCGTGCCTCAGTGCTGGCGTGGGAGGGGAACTGCACCTCGTTCACTGCTTGGCCTTTCTGCTGAGCTCAGTTACCCAGGAACCAGCCCCCTTCAGCTAGCTTCAGTCCCACCACCTTGGTGCACATAGGTGCTGGGGGATTTTTGGTGAGGACTACTGCAGGCTGGCTTCATGCTGGGAAAAAATCAACATGGTTTTTGTGCAGGGCAATCAGGCATCCCCGAGCAGGTGGAGCTCTCTGAGGGGATCAATAGCCCGGGGGACAAGAGTGATCCCATGGATATAGTGCACTCGGACTGTCAGAGAGCCTGTCCCTCACCAAATGCTCTTCAGCGAAGTAAGCAGTCATGGGATAAGAGGGAAGGATCAGGAACTGGTCAAAAGCTGATAAACAAAGGGAAGGACTGAACCGTCAGTGTTCACAATGGAAAGAGTTAAAGGACATCGCCCAGGGGGCTGTACTGGGGCCTGCACTGTTCAACAGAGTTATAAACGAGCTTAAAAAAAAGGAGTAAATAGGGAGCTGGCAAAATTTGTAGATGATGCTCAAGCTACTGAAGTCTAAAGTTCATTCCAAAGAGTTCTACAAGGGTCTCACTAAACTGTGGACTGAGGGCAATGAAATGGCTGATGAAATTCAGTGTTGATGGAAACAAAGTCATGCACATTGGAAAACATAATCCTGACTCTACATATAAAACAATGAGCTCTAACTTAGCTCTTACTGCTCAAGAATGAGATCCTGGAGTCAGTGTGGAGAGTTCTCTGAAAAACATCTGCCCCGGGTGCAGGGCAGTCAGAGAAGCAAACCGAATGTTAGAGGATAGTGAATATGATAGAAAATATCCTAACGCCACTATATAAATCCATGGTGCGCCTGCACCTAGGATACTGCGTGCAGTTCTGGTCATCCCATCTCAAAGAAGATCTATTCGAACTGGAAAAAGTAGAGACGGGCAGCAATGCTGATGAAAGGTCTGGAACAGCTTCCATCCGCAGAGATTAAAAAGACTGGGGCTGTTCATCTTAGAAAAGAAATGACTAAGGGGGGATATGATAGAGGTCCCCAAAATCATGACTGGTGTGGTGAAAGTGAATAGGGAAGTGTTATTTACCCCTTCACAAGAACCAGTGGGTCATCCAATGAAATTAATAGGCAGTAGGTTTAAAACAAACATAAGGAAGTTCTTCTTCACACAATGCACAGCCAACCTGTGGAACTCCTTGCCAGGGGATGTTGTGAAGGCCAAAAGCATAACCGGGTTCAAAAAAGTAGTAGATAAATTCATGCAGGGCAGGTCCATCAATGGCTACTAACCAAGATGGCCAGGGACACAATCCCAAGCTCTGGATGGCTCTAGCCTCTGTTTGCCGGAGTCTGGGACTGGATGACAGGAAATGGAGCACTCAGTAATTGTCCTGTTTCGTTTCATTCCCTCAGGGGCGTCTGGCACTAACCACTGTCGGGGGACAGGCCACTGAGCTGGATGGATCCGCTATGGCTGCTCTTATGACCCTCAAAGATGAGCTGTGAAGTGCTTCGTTAAGCTCTGGAGCCCTTCAGTCCCCCAGTCCAGACTGGCTTGGATTTGGTGACCCCAATCCCAGGTTTCTAATCCCAGTAACAGGGAGTCTTTTCCCAGAGGCCCTGAGTTGTGCTTGGCCTGTATGGGATGGGTGGGTGCAAAATCCCCCATTTTTTTGTATCTCGGGGCAGGAGGGGGGAATCAAAAAGCCCAACTCCCTGCTTGAGCGGGGCTGTAAATCCGCCTGGTTCCAGTCCCCTCCCTTGTGTTTTAATGAGCTCCTTCTCCCGTGCCGGGCTAGGCTGTGTCCATCCCAGCCCTCCCATTGCACGTTTCTTCTCCCTCTTGCTTTATCTATGGCAAAGGTCCCACTTATCTCCCCTCCGTCACTTTCTAATGCTAGTTTATGAGCAGGAGTTTGTATCTTAATTATTTTTTAGCGCAGTCACGTGGCTACAGAAGCCAATGAGGCAACTAGGTTGGACCCGTCATCCCTGAGCCTAGCCCCCGGCAGGGAGGAGATTGGCTGGGCACTAGTACAAGTCGGTGTGTGCGTGTGCACGTTTAAATACCCCCGCAGCAGAGAGAGGGCCTGGAAATCACCCCTGTCCCTGGCTGGGTGGGACAGTCCGTTTGGACAATTAAACCCAGGGCTCGTTGGTCTGGAGTTTCACTTTGGAGGTGCTAACGAGAGCGCGACTCGCCCGCCTGCCCCAGCCTGCCAAGCAGAGAGCTGCCTTCCGAGTGAGTATTTCACAGCAGGGATAAGCAAGGTCATTTCAATCGCTGCACTTTTAAAATCCCCCGACCCTGCCTGGGCTCCTGCCTGGGGGTAAAACGGGCTGAGCCGCTCGCCCTTGGGGCTCACACCGCCGCACCCGTGGGGTTCCCTGCTTGGGCGTTGGTCCCTGGCTAACTCTGGGCGTTTGCTGTCTGGGCTGAGAGGGAGGCTCCGGCGGTGCCTGGGGAAGGGAGACTGAAGCTGCATCTGCCCGTTTGTTTCCGGTTATTGGAATAAAGCTTCTGAATTGGTTGCTGTTGTGAATTCCCACTGGCACTTGGCCTAGGCCCCTCAGGGCAGAGCTGGGACAGCTTGTGCCGTTGTACAACGCACATCTCGCGGGGTCCCGTAAGTGCTGACCCCCTCCCTCCGCTGCCCCACCACGGGGTCACTGGTTTAAGGATTGGTGCTTCCTGAGCCCCAGGGAACTGGGGGTAATAGGCCCAGGAGAGTTGCTGGGCTCCGCACCTGGCCCAAGTCACCTCTAGGGAATGCTGAGGTTTGAAACCACTTTTTCATGTTAATACCAATTGTTTCCCAAGCTTTTCTCACAAGGGCGGGGCTCTTGGCCAGGCTGTCCACCCAGCGGCTTTGTCCTGCTCCAGGGAGCTCTGAACTCCAGCTCTCCAGGTGGGCACCCAACAGGGGAAAAGTTCTTGCGAAACAGGATCTAAATACCCAGCAATTCCTTCTGGGGGGATCCCTTGGGAGAGCCGTTCTCATTATTACCGCTATCCTCGTTTAGGTCCAGAGAATGTGTTCGAATGAGGTGTGTTTCTCCTTCCACAGAAATTCACCCTCCGGGTTACAGCTTATTCTTAATGTACATGGCACCTCAGCCCACAGAAAAGGTTCCCTGCAGCCATGCTCGCTGTGTAACAAGGGCTGACAGAGCAGTTTGGCAGCGGGAAAATGGGTTCGGTGGAAGGGTAAAGGCTGCAGGACGTGTGTCAAGCAGGCAGATGGAACAGGTGCAGAGAAGAGCTACCCGGCTGATCGGGGGCTGGAGGAGAGGAGATTGGAACAGCGCGACTTGTTTAGACTTGCAGAAGGACAGTTCAGAGGGGAGCTGACTGCGCTCGATAAATACGTGAGGGGTAAACACGGCGCAGGATGAAGAGCTATTGAAGCTAAAGGACAGGGTTGGCAGAAGCACAAATGCAGATAAACTGGCCATGAATTCAGCCTGGAAATGAACAGGCAGTTTCTACCCCTCTGGGGAGTGAGGTTCTGGAGCAGGCTCCCAGTGGTAGCTGGTGGGTAAACCACTGAATTAGTTTTAGGGGAGAGCTGGATGTGATTGGATGTTGGCGTTGCTTGCGAGGTAGGGGGGCAAATGTCCTTCCTGCTGCCTCCTCGGTGGTGTCATCTCTGGGGTAGGGGAGAGAGGAAGGTACAAATGGCTAGAGAATGATGGGAAGATGTTAAACAGTGAGCAATTTAAAACACCTCCATCTGAGAACAACTGACCCAGAGAAGATCCCTCGGGCCGAGCCGTCCCCAGGACTAGTACAGCCGGGCAATGGCAGGGCACACTTGCCAGACGTGGTCTGCGAGAACTCAGTGCTTAAGGAGCACAAAAGAGATCTGCTTTATTTTGTGTCTGGGTCCCGCTAGTTGCGCATAACAAGAGCTTCCCAGCAGCCTGCCCAGGTTCTCTGCCTGGGAAGCTCAGTCCTTAAAGTCACAGTGCCCATTAGCACACATGGCTCGGCTTGGCTAGCATGCTTCAAGGGGTTACAGGCCTGGGTGGGAGACCCTCCCTGGACTTCCCAGCTCACACTGCTACCAGCTCAGATCCAGGGGTGCATTTGCACCGAGAGCACCAGAGAGCCATCGGCTGGTTCCAGCTTTTACTCCCCAGGCTGACGTAAGGCCAGAGCACTAGAGCGGAGAAGCCTATGGCCCCCTTAGCGATCAGCTGACTACGTAGCACAATAGAAATCCCTCCCTTCAGCGGTGTAGCGCCTGACTTCCCCCGGGGCCTGGGGCTCTTGGGTATGGTGCAATATGGACAGGAGACAGCAACAGTCTTTGGCTCCCACTTGCTTTCAGTCCTTGTTGTTTTGGGTCGTTTCCCACACCAAACAGGCTGTGATTGGCTCTTCTGTTCTATCCTTTGTGAGACCAGGATTTCTTGGGACAGCCGCACCCCCTGCCCTGCTCTTCAGCCACCCAACTACTTCCCTGACATCCTGGGGAGGAACATGACTGGGCCTGGCGGGGCTGCGGAGCTTTCAAGGGGAGTTTTCCTTCCTCTGACAATAGCCAAAGCTCGGCTGTTCTGCATCGAGGGCTGATCTGCGGCTGTTCTTAGAGACAGGACTCTTATCATGGTCTGTTTGAATGAAGTGATCCCATCCCGCTGGAGTCTATTTCCTGTTCGCCGCACATCCCACTGGGAGTGCAGCTTCCATCCCACTGGAGCCCTCTGCTTGGGTAGCGCCCCTGTTCCTGCCGCTGGCAGAAGACCAAGGCTGCTACCTTAGGAGGAGACCACCAGACGGGCAGAGCCCCACATGCACTGGGCCCCAGCAGAACTTTGTGAGGAGTGACCGGAGTTTGGCTCGCAGGGGGTTGGCTAGTGGCTTTTGTTCCCACGAGATTTGCACTCCTGCAATTTTACTGCAGGCTCCAGAAACTCAGAACCGGTCCAGAGCCCCCATCCGGAAGCTGGGGGAGGGGAAGAGGCACACCTGAAACGGAGCACAGGCCGCCTCAGGCTGGGAGCTCTGCAAACCTTCCCACACTCTTGAGGCCAAAGCCAGCCGTTCTGCACAGCCCTGGAACTCCACTGGCTGTGAGGATCACATTCCCCTTGAGCTGGATGGAGCAGAATTGGGCCCTGGCAGGGTGACTGGGGCGTTGTAACTAATTCTGCCTTGTGCGGGGGTATCTCAATGCTCTGCACACCTGGAGTCGTGTGTCATGCTGCTGCTGCGTTTAGATCTGCTTCGCGACTTCGTTCAAATCAGTCTGACGTCAGGGCCAGGTAGCTCCCCCATCCCTGAAACTCTGCCGACGGGCAGGTGCTCTGTGGCAGGGCGCGGCGCTGCACTTGAGGGGTGAATTTCTGGAGCAAGGGTAGCAGAGGAATCGTTTTTGCAACAGGCCCGGGTCTCTCTCAAACCTGTTGATCTGGTGAGTTTCTGAGGCGTGTAAGTCAGGCTGGATTTGGCCCAGTGACACAAGTTATGCTCTGCACACTAAGACCAAGGGCCTGTCACAGCCCAGACAGTGCACACCCAGGGGAAGCACCAAGCTATGGGTGGGAAGATAAAATAAGTAGTTCCCTGGCCTGCACCAGCCATGGGAGCAAGACAGAAGAGCAGGCGTGCACTGGGATTTTGTGAAGGGAATTGCAGTTTGCTCAGGCCCAGGCCTTGTGTGCAGACACTCATATAACCCTGGGATGTGCTTCTCTTTGTAACATCAGTGCTGGACATTGCGGGGGTCGGATAGTGGGCGTGGGATAGTCTGTGGTGGGGTGGGGGTTGGATGTGTGTGTGTGAGTGAACGGTGTTGGATAGTGTTTGGGATGAGATAGTGTGGGGGTGTGGGATAGTGTGCGTGCGATTGGGGGGGCTGGATAGTGGGGGTCTGTGGGGAGGGTTGGATAGTGTGTGTGTGTGTGAGCGGTGTTGCATAATGTGGGGGAGGGGAGAGTGTGCGTGCGATTGGTGGGGATCAGATAGTGGAGGTCTGTTGGGGGTGGGGTTGGATAGTGTGTGTGAGTGAGGGGTGTTGTATAGTGTGTGGGAGGGGATAGTGTGGGAGGGGGTGGAATAGTGTTTGTGTGGGGGTGGGATAGTGTGTGTGCACTTGGGGGGGTCGGATAGTGGGGGGTGGGATAGTCTGTGTGGGGGGAGTTGGATAGTGTGTGTGCGAGTGGTTGGGGGGATTGGATAGTGGGGGGGATAGTCTGTGTGAGTGAGGGGAATGGGCCTGGGGGGGGAGGCTTCACCCGTCTGCTGTGTAAAGCCTTGACTTCTGTTCTCACATGGAACGTGCTGGGTGCCTGTGGGGCCAGGTTCAACCCGCCTGCGCGCAGCAACCTTCCATTAACAGAACAAAACCCCCTTGGTCCGCAGAAACGCCCGGTGCACAGTAGCGTCTTTGCGTTCGGAGCGAGCAAAGCGCTGCTCTCGCTGCCATGAAATGTGTCATTATGTGTCTCTACAGTCAGTGAAGCAATGAATTCAATCCTCGCAGTGCGGAACTGCCCTCAGCCCGGGGCTCAGGTCCCCGGTTGCATTAGTTACCGTGGGGGGTGGGGGCGTGCAGTGCTCCTGGAGTCGTGTCTAGCGGTAGTGACGTTAGTCGTTTTCCCTAGCGAAGGACTCAAATGTTCTAATCGACGTGGCCCTCCAGCAGCACCTGCCAGCGGAGATCTCAAAGCATAGGACCCCCCCGCCACCCATTTCCTTGCTGCTGGATTCAGCACAGTTCCCCCGTAGAGTCACGGGTTGTATTCTCATCTCCACTTTGCGGCTGGTTAACTTGCCTGTCCCAGGGTGAGCTGGGCAGCAGAGAGTCTGAACTTCTGCCTCAGTGGTGCGGGAGCTGTCAGCTGTGACATTCAATGACCAGCTTGTGCAGTGGAAACACTGGACCTGGAGCAGTTCTTAGCTTCCAGGGACTGGGGCCGCGCAAGCACAGAACCCGCAGCTCTGGGTACAGAGGTGAAGTTTGCCTCCCCTCCAGTCACTACAGGGCATTGGAAGGATTTCCACAGCCCTGCACGGGCACGAGAAGCCCGTCAACCCCATGAGCACAGGCCCTGCTGCTGCTTAATTCTGCTCAGGTCTGGGCCCTGGGCTCAGCGCTTGAACTACTGTTCACGCCGTAGTCATTGACTGGCCGGGATCTCCTAGGCCTGGGCTGTGGGCGGCGGGTGCTACTGCTGGGCGTGCAGGGTCATCTCACATCCATGGAAGAGCCTGGGAACCGTTAGCACCTCCCCCCCTTCCACACTACACGCGCTTGCCGGTACTGCCGGCTTCTTGCCAGTAGCCGTGCCCAGGGCTGCGGCTGGCACTGCCTGCTGGAAGGAGGAGGGTGGCTAAATACAAACTTCTGAAAACCAGCTGGGACAAAGTTGAGGAAGTGAGTCCCAGACCCCACCCTTGTGACCTTCACCTTAACTCTGCCCCCTTCAGCAAGGTCCTAAGCCGAGCCGTGAACCCAGCGATCCCTCCCTGGGCCCCGCCCTCTCCTGTGGCGGACAGCGGAGGAGGGGCCCAAGAGGGCGGGGGATGCGCTTAGCTGGGCCACGCCCAGAGTAGAGGTGGAGTTTAGCAAACCGCAGCTCCCCCCCCGCCCCGTAGCCCAGGGCTGCCCTGCTGCGCCTCTTCCCGGACACCCGAGGCCTTGCCAGCCTGGGGGCGCACTGGGTTGTTTGCCAGCCGCCTGCTCGGGCTCCCCAGGCGCTGGTGCGGTGAAGTGGCCTCCGGGCAGTGGGTGACTAACAGGGCTGGTGGTGTTCGAAGGGGGAGGGGGCCAGGAGCCTCTCTCCGGGGGCAGCCTCCTCTTTTCTACCCTGGAGCCCCGGGCCCAGGGACGAATTCCCTCCGCTCCCAGGTGACTTTCAGACCCCGCTCCTCTGAGCTCCTTATTGAAGGGCTCCGGGGGCCTGCGAGGGGGGGTTTGTTGTCCTTCAGAGCAGGGTTTCGGAGGGCGGGGCCCTGGCCCAGCCTCTCCCTGGCCGGGGGCAGAGGGTCCCGATCCGGAGAAGGTTTGAGAAACTGCTGCCCCGGAGAGCGATGGTCAGAGGGAGAACGAGGGATCGGGGCCTCGGGGGGTGCCCAGCACGGTCCCCTTGGCTAAGGAGGGCGGCGGGGGGGGGGGCAGCGGCGGGGCTGGCCCATTGGGGGTCTGAGCAGCAATACCTTCCCCCTCCCCCGCAGAGCGTGACAAGCCAGCGGGGCCCTTTGAGCAGCTCCGGGCCCCGATCACTCGCTTCGTCTGCTTCTGCCTAGCGCCGGCTGGGACCGGGGCCGAGCGCAGCCCTGCCCCGGGGCCGCGGGGAGCGGGCGGGGGTCTGCCCCTGGTGCCACCTCTCCCGAGTTAGCAAAGGCAGCGCCGAGCCCGCTGTTAGTGCGCGGGGGGCAACGGGGCGCAGGGGTTTTTTGGGGGGGTGAATTACCCGCAGTGGCCAAGGGCGCCCCCGCCCCCGATGGGCAGCTCTTGGAGCAAAGCCGGGCGCCGCGTCCGGGCCCGTGGGGAGCCCCCAGGAGCCGAGCTCGTGCGGGGCGGAGCTGAGCCCCCCAGCCCCCCACCCCCGCCTTGCGCGGCGGGCCGCGGGGCGGGGCGCGGCTCCGGGCAAGCGGGTCCCCTACGTGAGCCCCCGAGGCGCCTCAAAGCCGGTGCGAACAGAACCAGCCCCGGGGAGCCCGCGCCAGGCTGCGGACACGGGGCTCGGGCCGGGGTCCGTGTGAGGGAGGCTCTGGCCCCTGCGCTGCCGGGCTCGGACCGGACCTGGGTTGCCAGGACCCGCAGCGGGAGAGTCAATGAACCCGGAGGGCACCGTCCGGCCCGTTCCTCCCCAGCCCGCAAAGGGACCGAGCCCCAGGCTAAGCCGCGGGGGGGATCGGGCCGGCCCGGCTCTGGGGCGCGAAGTTGCTCAAAGTGCCCGGCGCTGCACAAGGGACAGCGGCACGTTTGCGCCCGTTCCCCCGGCGCTGCTGCCGGTCCCGGGTCACTAACGGGGTGGGGGTGGGGCGAGTTTTTGCCCCGAGCCCGCGGGGATCAGCCGCGGGATCCGGGTCCCTGGAGCCGGAACCCACCTCCCGTCGGTGCTGAGAGGCGAGTGTGCCGGAGCCATGGCCCAGGTGTGGGGCGCGCTGTCCCGCCTCCCCTTCGAAGTCCCGGCCCTGGCGGGCCTTGTGCGCCGTCTTGTCCGGGCTGCGGCTGGGCCGTTCCGATCCGTACCGGGTTCGAACCGGGGGCAGCGGGAGGGGGGTCGCTCTAGTGATCGCCGCGGAGCGGGATTGGCCGGGGAGGGCTCCGGGCCCTGCGGCGACCGAGGGTCCGAGGCCGGCTGCGCGCCCCGAGCCCCTCCTCGCTGCGGGGCAGCTCCAGGCTCCCCAGAGAGCCGGGCCGGCCCCCCGCGCACGGGGGACCTCCGCAGGGCCCGGGCCCGCGCTGCCGTGGGCGAGGGAGCTGAGGTGGGGCCGGGCTCTGGCCGCGACCGCTGCCCAGCGTCAGGCCCCGCGGGCGGGCTCGGGGGGTAACAGAAGCCCCGAGGTGCCCGCGTCCGAGGCGTGTCCGGACCCAGGGGGGAGCCGTGACCTGCGCCCGGCCTGCGCCCGGCCTCACTCGCCTCGGGTCTGGGCTGCCCCGCACGGCTTCGGGGACCGACTGGGGCTTAGCCCCTGGGTACGCTCGGCCAGCGGCACCCCGAGCCCGGAGCTGGGGACCGGCGGCTCCGCTCTCAGCACCAGAGCCCAGACCCCTCGCACGGGGCCGTCTCCCCCAGAGCAGGCGGGGAGGGGACCCCGGCCGGGGCCTGCCCCCCGGCCCCTGGCGCCCAGAGCGGGGAAGCCGAGGGTGGCACTAGAGTCTCCGGCCCTGCCCTCCGGGTCCCTTCCCCCGCCCCCGCCCGTGCCCAGCCCCCCGCGGCTGCCTGCAGCGGCCCCCCCACACGCGGGCTTGCCGCCCCTCGGGGGTGGTCACTTCCCCGCACCAGCCTGGATCTGCAGCCTCAGGCGCTATAAAGAGTCCGCCCGCAGCGCCCACCACCCGCCTGTCCCGCTCCGCCGCGCCCCGTGCTCCGCTCCGCGCCTCCCCACGGGCCGGCCCAGGGGCTGCCGGGCTTCTCCTCACTGACCCGGTCTCGTTCCCCGCAGGCGGCCGCTGGAGGGGATGGACTATACCTACGATGAGGACCTGGATGAGCTGTGTCCGGTCTGCGGGGACAAGGTCTCCGGGTACCACTACGGGCTGCTCACCTGCGAGAGCTGCAAGGTAGGAACCGCCCGGCCCGCGAGAAGGGCCCAGGAGGAGGAATTGCCCGATCGCCCCTTCCAGGCTGGCTTGGTCCCAGTCCCCCCAGCTCCGCCGCGAGCCGGGGAGCTCGCCCTGACGGGGGCCCCTGACAGCCGGCCCCCGCCAAAGGCCCCTCCCGTATTTCGTTGGCAGGAGCCGGGAGTTGCTCGGCAAGGCCGGGAAATCGTTGTGCTCTAATTGCGCGCGGCGCGGGGCTCGCCCGGCCCGTCCGCTCGAGGGTTTATCGCTCGGAACGGGCCTGGCGAATACATTAGGCGGCGGGGGGCGGGGGTCATTGGCCTGGGAAAGCCCCGAGCCCGCCCCGCCAGTGCCCAGCCTGGATTTTAGCCGGGAGCGCGGAGTTGAACCAGGCGAGGTTCCCGCACAAGCCCGGGCGAAGCGCTCGGCGCTTTCACTCCTGCGGCGCTTTGCGCGTTTAAAGTCCGCACGTGAATTTCAGCGGAGGGGCCGCACCCCCCGGGAGCGACTCCGCAAACCCGGGAGCGGGGCCAGCGGTAACCGGCGTTTTGATTAAAATAAGGCGAGGTCCGCAGGAGGGACAGGCTGGATTTGAACAGACTCGCGGCCCGGGGTTTGCGGGGCAACTGCGGGAAATGTGACAATGCGAATCAAACGAAGGGATAATTCACGAGCCCACTAATTCTGTTCTTGGGGTGGAAATTAGTGGGGGCAGTAACCGAGTCTGCAGAGCGACCCCCACGGGGTTGATTTCCCCGGTGTTTCGAGCGGGTCTGTTCCAAACCCCGCTCAGTCCGCCGGGGGAGTCCAGCGGGTTTGTTAAAGGAAATCCGCCCCCGTGCTCGGGGGCTAAAGTGGAGCGAAGAGACCCGAAGTCCACATTCGTCCAGTCTGGCTGTCGGCAGCATGGAAGACAAGTTTCTGCCCGCGTTTAGCTACGTGCCCTTTAATTTGTTAAAACGAAACGCCGGCTCCTGCCCGTCCTTTGGCGAATTGTCGCCGGCGCAGACTGTTGTACTCGGACCCTGTAACTCCGGAGCGGGTAGAATCGTCCCGCTCCGAATTGAGAGACCCGCAGCACCCCAAGTCATTGAAAAGTTCATTGAGTTTCAGCAGCGCGAGCGAGTTGCCGAGCTGGGGTTTATTGTGTGTGCGGGTTATTTTCCGTCTGACTCTTCGACTGATCGAAACCAAACCGACCAGATTTGTAAGGGCTGTGGATTGTGTCAATGGCTCGTTAGAAGAAATGTGGGGAAATGTGAATTTCGGATCAACCGCAATGAATTAAGTCAAGCGGTCCCGGGATTCTGTCGTAGTTTAAAACCGATAAACCCCAAACGGGTCCCCTCTGCGCTGCCGATGATCGGGATTCCGCCGTCCCCGTCGCTTGCACAGTTAATCTGCACAACAAACTAGAGCGAGCCCAGGGCAGGCGACTCCCCGGAAAACGAAATCGAATTGAACGCTGCCCGGGGTCTGCGGCTGCGTGCGGGGAGATTGCATTGCAGAAATGCTGTGGTTGGGATCGGAGCGCTGTATTTGTGGGGGGGGGTCTCCTGCTCAAATTCCCTCGCAATTAAGCGGCGCTTTAGAAGAGCCCGAGGCAGAGAATCAGAGGGGGAACCGTGTTAGTCTGGAATTGCAGAAGTGACAGAGTCCTGTGGCACCTTAAAGACTAACTAAAGTTTTAGCGCATAAGCTTTCCTGGGCTAATACCCACTTCGTCGGATGCATGCCAGGCAGAGGGAAAATCGCGGAACCAAACCCCGAAGTGACTGGAAAGGGAAGCGAAGCGAAGCCAACTGGGGCAGAGTTTTGTGGTTTCTATAGGGGCTGATGCTGGGTGAGGTGGCGCAGTACTGGGGGTGGCGGGGAACCGCTGTTCCAGGCCCCTCTGGAAAGCGGCTCCCCTGACCCCTGACCGTTTCCCCTTCCCCCTTTATTGTCTGTCCGCCTGAAGGTGCAATGGGGGGATGGAAGGAACTCCAGGTAGTGGCTAATTTTGTTTACAAATTGGAGGCCGGTGGCTACCTGTATTTCTGGTTTGAGGGGGCGGCAGGAGACAGGGGGTCCTTCCCATAGCACCAGAGCAGAGCACAGCAAGAGTCCCCCAGCTCACCTGCCTGGGCTGGGAGGAATGGTGAGTCTGGAAAGCTCCCAGTTGAAATGCCCCTTGCAGAACATCTGGCCCTTGGCTCTGTTTTATTTTCAGAGGCTTTAGACTGAGGGTAACTGCGGCGGGGGGGGGGAGCTCTGAAATTGCTTGTGAATAATGTAAAAGAGTCTCCCTGCTCTTGGCAGGGAGCATCACACCCACAGGCCCGACGCAGACCCAACCTGGTCCTGCGAACAGCACAGGAGCGCCGGTCCCCAGGGGAATGGGAGAGGCAGAGGCCTGTGGGTTGCTGGGCTGAGCAGGGTTCTGGCCTGGCCTGCTGGTGTCCTGCTCTGTGGTCTGTTTCCCATGGGTCTTTCTGGGGCCTTCCTGGTATCCCAGCACCTCCCTGGCTCTCTCTAACCAGTGGGGTGACCACGCTGAGCTGCCTCTCACAGGTTTGGGGCAAATGTTTGTCCCTGTCTTTGAAGACATAAATCGCGCTGCAGACACCGATTTGTATTCAAAGCCCAGGGCCCCTTTTTAAGCTACGTTGTTAATGAAGGTTGAGGGGCTCCCTCCAGGCGGGATTCATTGTCACAATCCCTCAGGTGTGTTTCAAAAAGAAATCCACACAAGGGAAGCCACGGCCCACTCGCCTTCCCCACCGGCGCCCTGGCATTTCCAAGGCATTCAGCACTGGCTGCTGTAACAAGGTGTAACTCCGTTGCCTTCAGTCCTACGCTCCTTTACACCAGCTGAGCCTCTAGTTCAGCAGATGAAAACCATCAAATGTTTGCCGTGCTCTGGCAGTCAGACTCCTGGAGCTCAGCTCCCGGCTGACTGAGAAGAGACACCTTCTCAGAGCAAGGGAGTTCAGGCGTGGGGGAGAGACGCCAGGCCTGCAGCCTTTGGCTTTTAAAAACTTGAAGGAAAAGACACGGCTTCTGGCTCTGCAGTTCCTGTCTGTGGCTGTTCGCTTGTCTGGCAATGTGCTTCCCCCACGGCGCTGCTCACTGCCCTGAAATCCAGAGCAGAGGGTGTGTTCTTGCCGTGTTTCAAGTAATTTCCCCCAGCGGGAATATAGGGGCCAAGAAAATAAAAGCCACCAGCTCTGATGCAGTGTTGGGCAGCAGCAGAGCTCAGTCACCTGAGCTGCTCTTTGAATTGATGTGTAGTGTCCAATGCTCCCAAAGCCACTTGTTCCCCTGCCCCGGGGACAGTGGGTCTGCCAAGAAATTCTCCAGGCAAGGAACAAATCAGCTGTGTTGAACAGCAGCCGAGTGCAGGATGCTCCCTTCCCCGGGATGCAGGCTTAGTCCTGGGCACCCTGTAAGTGCTGGCAGTTTAATGCACAGCATTTCTGCCTTCTCTCCTTCTCATCAGGGCTTTTTCAAGCGGACCGTGCAGAATAACAAGCACTACACCTGCACCGAAAGCCAGAACTGCAAAATCGACAAAACCCAGAGGAAGAGATGTCCATACTGTCGCTTTCAGAAGTGCTTGACGGTGGGAATGAGACTAGAAGGTAAGAGCCCCCGTCTGCCCCCTTCTGTCACTTAACTCTGTGTGCTCCGGGGGAAGGATGGAGGGGTCGTCAGTTGTACAGATGTGAAGTTACTAGTCAGGGACCTGATCCTGTGATGTGTGGAGCACCGTGTCCTCCCACTGAGATCACTGGGACTTGAGGGCACCCCGTACACAGAATCAGGCCCAAAGCCAGCTATGACAGCTGCTTATAGCGAAAGAAATGATTTCTCCAGTGTGTTGGAATTGTTGTTTGTTCATTTCTTTTTATTTAAACATGATTTGGGTTGAGTCAGTGGATCTGTATCTTTGTGGACAATATTTTAGGTTATGAGCCTGTCTGGCACAGCTGTGCCTGGGAATTAAGCAATCGTCTCAGAATTAAAACCAGCCCTTGGTTCTCACCGTAGTATCATCCTTCCAAGTAAACTTTCTGTTCAGGGCTAGAGTGTTTTTTTTCTTCACCAGTCTCCAGAATACAGCATAGCCAACCTCTCGCATTCGAAAAACATGAGTCAGCCCCCCAAAATCATGAGATTTTAAAAAAATAATAAGTGTGGGATTCTTTTGATTTGCCTTCTGGTTTTTCAGAATTTAGGGTTCACACTTCCCAGATTTTCTTTGAAAGGTAAAGGGCTTGAAAATGTTCTGGTTTTGGGTTTTTTGGTTTATTTTAAATGAAAGCCAAGATTCCCCTATTTTTGCATAATTCCAGCAAGCGAGACTTTAAGGAAAACACTGAGTATCATGAGAATCAGGATAAAATGGCAGGATGCAACAGTGAGAATTTCATTTTTCTTTTGCCATGTTCACTGTAACAGGAATTTCTCGGGGGGCTGGGGGGAGGGACCCATAGTAACACAGAGGGTCTCTCCCCAGATTGATATTTGGGTCATTCTACTGAAGTCAGTCTTGATGCTGGTGTGGCTGAGAGCAGAATCAGTTCCTATTGTTCTTCTGAATTTTGATGTGTTTAAAGTGGCACTTACCCCTGATGTTGCAGAACTTCACAGTGCTCACAGGGCCAGGAAAAACCCTTACAAACACCGGGTAACAAAAATGGGGGGGAAAGGGCTAAATTTTACACCAATTAAAAAGATCTGGGCAGACAGTGCTGGGGCTAGCGGGGTATCGCTCAACTGTTCAAGGCTGGGGGACTCAGGGCTCCATTCATATGGGGATTAAAGGCAAAGTGAGGGTTGAACATAAAGTATTGTTAAGACCTGAATAGAAACTGAAACCATTTCCCAAGCAGGAAGGAGCAGGCGGCTTTGAAGGCTGAATAGTTAGGAACAGGACACAACGTTTAATTGCAAAGGCAGCCAGTACAAACTCCCACTACACAGAGCTGGCCTCAGTGCTGAGCGTCATTGCAGTGTCAGATCTGAGCCTTAGCTGTGGCTGTGACTGGAGTATTAGTTACGAATAGTGCCTGAGCCAACTGTCCGGCTTACCCAGGGGCAGGGCTTAATTTGTGCCAAGGCTTGCAAGGGCTGAGGCCCGGCACCTCTGGGCTTGCTGCATCAATTATGAAAATTAAAAAATTGCTCGAGATCTGGTACCTCTTTCATTACAAATTACGCCCTGCGCAGGGGCGTTGCTAAACTGCAGGGTCTGGCACACTGTACCAGGGCTCTGTCTCGTAATTGAGACCAGTTGGGCACTGGAATAAGGCAAAGATAGGGCACGGTCGCCTTTGCTGGCAATCAGAACTCACCCTCTGCTCCTGTGCGTGGTGAATGGGGAGGGACGCTGAAATCAGAGCTCCCACACTCCATGTTGGTGACAGAGCTGCACCCGTCTGACTTAGAGGCGCTTCCCCTGCTCACAGCGGGTTGAGTGTGGTCCAGGGTGTTCGTGGGGCTCTGAGGCAAAACCAGGACATTTGCTGCCTGTCTGTTCAAAGCAGCCTTTTCGCCGCCCTCCGAGCTGCTCGATGAAACTCTGCAGTAGTTTATCCACCAGGGATCACCTAGAGGAAAAATGACGTCCCAGCTTGACTGTCTGTCTTTTGTGGTGAAAACTGGAGCGTGCGTTTCCTTAGTTATTAGTATTTACTGGGCAGAAAATCTGAACTGACACTTCTAAAGAGATCCTTCAACTCAATAGGACAAAAGCAAGTCTGAAATTATTGATTTTGGGGACAAGTATGATGTTGACATAGGCCTCTCAGTGCTCAAGAAAGGAAACAACTGAGAAGTCTGGACTGTGTGAACAACATAATCTCAGCATATCCCAGACAAAACCGAATGCTCACCTGAGCGCCCTGCAACAGAGCGACAAGAGAGTCTTGGAAGCTGTTCAGCACTAACAAAGTAGAGTGTGTTTTGTGCTGACAGCTTCAGATCATAATAGGTTTGACAGGCAGGCTTCCCCTCTAGAGGGACAGCACAACATGGCCCCATGCAAATTCACCCCGCCGGGCAGAGGGGCAAACACAATGCAAAGATCCAGTGAAGAAGGCTCTTGCACCAGCTGGGGTGTGATTATGTGACGGGATGGCATGGAGGCCAGTGCCAGGCCTGAGGTGGTAGAGAGGGCAGAGAGAACAAATCCAGGGAGAGTTTTAAAAATAGGAAGGACAATTTCAAAGCAGATCCTGAAATGCCTGGTGGGCGCGCTGGGGGAGGAGCTTCAGTGAGAAGGTGGGCGGTAACCTGGATCTGCCAGGAATATTCCTCCATAGAGTTCACAATTAGTAACCAGATCCCTGGCTCTTTCTCCACTAACTCTGAGCCACGTGGAAGATGTTTCTGTCTAGATGGAGATGAGTGAACTCACTTTGCCCAATTCTAACCGGACTCCACGGTTTGGGAAGTTTACATGCTACGGCCCCACTTAATAGATACTGTGAGGAAAGACACAGAGAGGGGGAGTGAGAAATAATACAGCACATAAGGCATCTCCTTGTAGCAACCTAGCTTTGATCCCTCACAGCGAAGAGTCTAAGCCAGAGTTGATCAGAGTGAGAGCAGGTGAATGAGATTGGCGTATGTGTTAAACTACAGCCCAAAAGATTCGTGAACGCAGACTGTGTCGGGAATCCAAGAAACAGTCTAAGTAGCTGTGAAAATCTCAGGCACCATCCTTTTTGTCTGTTCTTCGTTTGGAGACATCTGTACTTCCTGGTTAATTCTGTTCCTAGAGACAGTTGAATGAATACAGGATCTTTCCTTTTCTAACCGGTCCATCTGCCCACCTGGGATCTGAATCTTGTGTTTGTGGCCACACAATAACCCAGCTGGGATGCAGCACACAGCAAGGGGTTTATGATCCCAGGTGAGGTACAAATAGTAGGCACAGGGGAACCCATGAGACTCAAAGCACATCTTCCCTCCTGGGGAGGCTTCATTGTAAAGAAAAAAAGGTGTGTTCATTTCCCGCTTGTGAAAGATGCCACACTGAGTGCCCTGGGGTCTGCATGCCTTTAGTTATTAGCCCAGGTAGGAGCTGTGCAAACCCCACTGTTCCACAAGCCTGTGGCACAGGAATCAGTTCTAAGGGTGTCTTCACCAGCCGTTCTCTAGCAGGGGCACAGCAGCGCCTGAGGGAGCTGGGACCTAACTGCTGATGAACAGAGGTCTCAGGTGGGCTCTGAGCGAGTAGAAGAAGCTGAACGCTCTCTTTGTACTGGGGCTTCTCTGCTGTGGTCAGCTCTGGAAATGGGAACAAAGGCTAAGTGTGGAAGGGAAGTTTGGTCTCTCTGGCTCATTCAGTGCTTGGCCTTTCTATGGAGGCTGCCACCAAGGGCGCAGGTTCGTGAAGTGGTTTTCACCTGCTCTCCATGAGGAACTGGCCTAAGGCAGCCATATTATCTACGGCCCAGCCCCTGGAGGGTAAATCAGGTGGGATCTCAAAGAGGGATGGAGGGGTGAAGTGTTCTCTACTCAGACATTGTTGCCCATAGCCAGCCAGCCCCCCAGAGAGGCTGTTTCCATGCAAATATCCCTAGGTAAGGAGGCATGAGGGAGGAGAAATGGGGAGAACCGGGATTCTCTCTGGAAAGAACGTTCTCCGTGGAGTGCGAGTGCTCCTTCAAGGAAAGGCTCTGCAAACATCTCCTGCCTCCCGCTGGCTTTCAGTCCCTACCGAATGCTCCCCTGTTCCCAGCCAGTCTCGGAGAAACTTGGCCAGCGCTGTGGCTCTGTTGTGCAGTGAAGGTTGCTAAAGTGGGTTTCCGAGGCTGCAGTGAAAGGAAAGGTTAGTGAGAGGCCTTTTGCAGAAATAACAGCTGAAGCACAAACACTTGAGCTCTCCACTCAGTGGGGTGGCAAAGCTAGTTGCTTTCCCCTTTTGTACACATTTTCCACGACTTCCCAAGCGCTGGGTTCACCAGCCACCCAGCCTTTCTCACGTCCGCCTGTGCAGGTCTTCAGTGCAGAGCTTTCAGCTAGTTGAGGCTCTTCCAAAAGAATTTTTTTAAGGCAAAAATATTCTGGGGAAGGGCCACAGGGGGAAGTGAATGATCTTGTGAAGCAAAGAAGCACCTGTTTCCTAGAGCAGTGACACATTCGTGTGTATCTTTTGGGGTCCAGGGAGAAAGGGAAGAGGTTCTAATGGGTGTGAGGAGCTTGTTGTAAGACTCCTTGGGCAGAATTTTAAGCCATTTTTAATAACACACACACTGAGCCGGGCTGACTGCCGGTGCAAATCGATATCGTCCAGTTGAAGTCAGTGGAGCTAGGCTGGACTACACCAACTGCAGATCTGGCCAATATGTTTTGGAGAGCTCACCTGACTATTTGTCTTGTGGGTAACGCTCATGTTGGAAGGGACTGACAGGAAGGAGTGCATGATGGAGCCAATTCGACAACATCTCAGAGACACTATTGCAACTCCAGTCATTCCAAAATCATGAGTCAAGATCCAGAAAATTGTGAGGTTATGTTTAAAAATCTCGAGGCTTTAAAAAACAAAAACTTGGGGTTGTTTTTATTTGCCTCCTGACTTCACATTTTCAAGTTTTCCTCTGCAAGAAGAAGCACTAGAAATCTAATTTGTTTTTCCTTTTTTTAAAATAAAAGATGAAATTCTTACATATTCACCTGACTCCAGGAGTCTGGGCTTTAAGAGAAGCCCCAATATTGCTGGGGCTATGTCTGCTGGGGAGCAGGTCTGTGATGCTTATCTAGACCCCAGGAGAGAAGCAGCTCTGTCATGGAGGACGGAGGCCCCAGGATGTGGGCGTGTTCCCATCTGATGCGCTTAATGTTCCAGGGCAAGGGGGTTATGCTGCCTATCCAGGACAGCACCCCCTACTGGCTGCTCAGAGGCAGCATAACAGTGCGCAGGAGAGATTCTGCACCCCAGGCCCTGGCGTCTCAATGCAGCCATCCACCACTCCCGTGATGGAACGGCAGCAGGACAAGACGCCTGGTGCTATCTGGCCTTTCCCCCTCCTCCTCACCATCCCCTTCCCGCCTGCAGTCCTCAGGATTATGTGTCCTGATCTTTTGGGAAGATAAGGCTCCCGTGGGCTCAGTTGAATTCCAAAGGCCGTTCTTTCTCTCTGCCCCACAGCTGTGCGTGCGGACCGGATGCGAGGAGGAAGAAATAAATTTGGCCCCATGTACAAGCGAGATCGTGCCTTAAAACAGCAGAAGAAAGCTCTGATCCGTGCCAATGGCTTTAAGCTGGAGACTGTGCCTCAAATCATGTCCCCAGTGCAGACTGACTACCCCCTGTCCTCCACCATCCACAGCATCCACTCGGTGCCCAAGAGTCTGCCTCCCAACCCGACCGCTATGACGCCGGTCGACTACGACAGAAGTCCGTACGGGACGCCGTCCTTGGGAATGACTGTGCCGGGGCACGGGGCGCTGTCCAGCTACCATTACCCCTCCTTTCCCAACCGCACCATCAAGTCAGAGTACCCCGACCACTACACAAATCCCCACGAGGCTGTGGCTGGCTACGTGTACCCAGATGCCTATCCCAACAGCGCCCCCCTTGACATCCCAGAGCTCATTCTCAAGCTGCTGCAGCTGGAGCCCGACGAGCCCCAGGTCAAGGCGCGGATATTGGCTTGTCTGCAGCAGGAGCAGGGCAAAGGCCGGCATGAGAAACTCAGCACCTTTGGCCTCATGTGCAAGATGGCCGACCAGACCCTCTTCTCCATTGTGGAGTGGGCACGGAGCTGCATCTTCTTTAAGGAGCTGGAGGTAGGTGGTTTGCTTGGCTGGTCACTCATTGCCGGGGGAGGGAGGGTCTGCAGGTACCGGGAACGGAATAGACAGTGGGACTGAAATTTGCCCAGCAGAGAGGGACCCTGCAGGCCCTTGACACCACTGAAGCCCTTCATAAGGGGTCAAAGTAAAAGGTGTAACTGGTGCAGGGGGCCTGGTGTGACCCCCTGGCCTGGGAGAAATCCACCCTGTAGCACACAGAGCAGGATCCCGAGTCACTGGCCTGCAGCAGGTCCCCTCCTCCCACTTCCCGCACACTCCTGGGGGCACAGGGATGCTCAGACCTGGAGTTGGGCATGGGTAAGGCAAGAGAGGGAGCAGGACCTGAGTAGCCCTGCAGGTGAGGAAACAACCCAGCCTGTCTCCAGGGGGGCTGAGGATTGGACTCCTCACCGCCAGGGCTGGGGGAAGCCCAAGTGTAATGGAAAAATGTCCCATGGGATTCTCGTCCAGACAGTCCTCTCCAGAGGGCAGCACTGTCAAGTGGGCACTGGGCAAGGTCACCGGGGCCGGGGGACTCCTCAGCCAGCAGCACCGGCATGAAGCCACAATAGGCCTGCTGGCCCAGCTTGGAGACCATGCCCTGCTGGTCTGCTGCAAACCTGCTCCTGGTTCCCGAGCCAGGGGCCCGAGGGTGGTTGAGCTGCCCGAGGAGGACAGGGGACGTCGCGTGGGCTTTGACCAGCTGCCCACGCTGCTGTGCTGCATAAACCAGAGTCTGGTGTGGGCCTGCCCAGCTGCCTAGTGACCGTGTAGTTTGCTGCTGGGGGTGGGTACCTCCCCCTGCGAGTCCCCAGCTGCTGCTGCCCCAGCTGTTGGGTCTGCAGGCTCTAGAGCAGTGGTTCAGGAGCCAAGTTAGCAAATAACATCACTCGAAAGAGCCCCAGAGGGGCTGCAACCAGCTGGCTCTTCGGCAGGTTGCTCCAACTCTAGTTCTCTGAAGGGTGAAGTGGACAGGATCTCTGTCGATCCTCCCACTCTGTCCCCCCTTCCATCCCACACACATTGCAGAGTCTGGGAGAGAGTCTGGTCTCCATTCAAATCATTGCTTTCTTCTTTACAATAGCTCTCCTGTTCCTTTCTCTGGGCCAAATATAAACCAAGCAGTTTAGGTGCATCCCCTGGCATTACTGCATGTGGCCACATATTTGTTTATGTAGGACCTACAGGAAGTATCACATTCAATTCCTTAAAAATTATTTAGTGCAGAAGGATTTCCACCCTTCCCACAATGACTTGTTTGGAGTACAGGGGTGTGGGGAAGTGGGGGTGTCATCCCCCGAGGACTGTGCTGGATTCGGGTCAAATTCATCCTCGGTATGAATCTGCTGAAGTCAGTGAGGTTACAACAGGAATTAATTTGGCCCTTGAGCAGCTGGATCTGTCTGGGGAGCCGCGCTGATTCCCCTGATTCCCAGGAATGGAGGGTCATGGGGTCTAGTGATTTTTTAAAATTTTATTTAATTTTTTACAGCAGCAGGAATTGAGTAGGTTGTTCTCTGACGCTTTCCCAAGGCAGCAGGAGCTGCTCCCAGCCTGAGTGGGGCAGGTCTAAGGCAAATCTGTGAGCTGGACCTGACTAAGCTCTAACAAAGCTCTGGGGATATTCAGGGGCAGGATTCCGGGGTGCCCGTTGGTTCAGGGGGTGTGGCTTTTGCACTGAACCAGTTTGCCCAGCACCTCCGAGAAGCGTTCAGCGGCCTGAGCCCTGGGAACGGCAGACTCCTGCACGGGGAGTGGGGATGTTTTGGGAGGAGTCCAGGCAAAGTGCGGCAGTCGGCTGAGTGAGGCACTGTAATGGGCAGTGACGCTGGTGATCTGGCCTTAGCTCCGAGTCAGCTCCGTCGCTGGGCACTGACACTGAGCTGCAAATGGGAAGGAAAGGCAGCGACCTCCAGAGTAGCTCCCTCACCGAGCTGCTTCTCTGGGGACAGCCTTCCCCAGGGTTGCCCTGGTCCAGGGTTCTGCTCCTTCCAAGACCATCTCAGAAGTGCGGGGGGGCGTATTTCGTACTCTGGCCCCGTCCCTGGGCCTCCAGAGCAGTGTGCTTCCCTGCTCCAAATAACCTCTCCCTGCCCAGAACAGTGCCAGGAAGTTGCATTGTGGAAGCATTTTTTGTTCGTTTCAATCATATCAGTGTTGTGCTTGGATTCTGGGAATGGGGGATTGTTGTTTTGCAGGAGATATTGTAAACAGTGGCTTCAGCTTGCTGCTGCCTTGCGGGGTAGCCTTGTAATTCTATTGTCCGCACGGTTACACCATTCAAACATGGCTGTGAACACAAATCCATCAGCCCCTCTTCCCCCCGGAGTGACATGTGCTGTACAATAGCAGTGCCAGGGCTTCACCTAGTCCAGACGGCCGTCACGGTGCCGCCTGCTAAACAAGGGTCACGTTGTGTAATGCCGCAGAGCGGGGATGCAGTCCCTGGAAACGGGACTCCACTGAGCTCTGGGTCTCCTCCCACCCGACCCCTAGTGCCGGGAAGGCTGGGAGATGGGGCTGGGTGGATAGAGATATAAACACAGCTCAGTAGGTACCTGCTTCGGGTCGGTGAGGGCGGGGCTGCAGTCCAGCAGTGCCCTTGGTAAGTGATTCAATCCTGTGGCCTGTGTAGTGCTCGGGCGAGCACCGGCCCCGCCTGGCCACAGATGTTGGAGCACAGCAGGCCGTGGGGCGGCTTTTCTGTCCTTTCAAACATGAGCCGTAGGCTTGTGGAGACGCATCTTTTCCTTTGGTCGTGTTTCCTTCCTCTCCTACAGGCTGAGCCGCTGGCACTGGCAGCAGAAGCTGCTGTCAACCCCCGTCACCCACCGGCAAACCCCTCTGCAGCCCGATGCTGCGTGTCCCGTGCGGTTAGTGCCGCCTTGACCGTCCAGTGCTGGTTTCAAGAATGCTGCAGGGCAGAGTTCTTGTTTGCTGTGGCAAAGCTTTCACCACGCTGCGGCCAGAGGCGATTTTGCCCACTGCGGCCTGGGCTAATGCAACGGCAGCAATGACTTTGTGTGGCTAAGGAAAGAACATTAGTGGATGGATTAGGAGGCAGTTCTCCTGGAGCCATTTACAGTCTAGGGTCATGACTGCTACTGGACATAGGACCAGCAGGTGGAAGCAAAATATAGAGACTGCGGCACCCACGAAAGAAATTCACCCACTTCTGGGGAGGAACATGGCAGTCCTTCAGCAATGCACAACAACAGTTTAAGTAGGAAGGGATGAATGTTGCTTCCTATGGAAGCTGCAAGGGGGAGTATAAGGAAGTGGGGCTTTTTCTAGCCCCAGCCCCTGTGTGTTGTACGGCAACACAGAAAGGCTGCAAAGAAGATGGGCAGGTTTCCAGGCCGAGCTGCTGTCTTGTCTCCTGCTACTTCGGAGAAGCCCAGGGAGGGCTGTGGGGTCTGCCAACACTGCCAAAAAGAATGGGGCAGGGAAGGCTGCTAGCCTCCCAAAGCACCCCTGGTAGGCTGGTGTCCAGATATGGGGGAAGACAAGAGTGGAGCCTTTTTAAGCTTCCACTGCTGCTCCTTCATGTGGGGGCTCTGGGGAGCAAGCGGGGGCCTCCCAGCAAAGGAACTTAGATGGTCCCTGTCTCTGTAGCATCTGCGTGGCTTTCAGCCTTCGAAGGGCTGTATCCTCACAGCCCCCAGGAGGCAAGGCAGGGCTGTTCTCCCCATTGGACAGGTGGAGAACCAAGGCATGGCGAGGCTAAGTGACTTGCCTAAGGTTGCACAGGAAGTCTGTGGCAGAGCAGGGAATGGCCCCCAAGCCTCCAATGGCTAGTGCCCCATACCGTTCGGCTGCCAGATAGCTGCTGTTCGCTGCACCCTCCTTACCCAGCAGAGCACACATGGCTGTGGGCTCCCGGTAGCAAACAGGAGCCATGCAGAGCGAGCGCCCCTGGGCAGTGTCCGGGAAGGGTGCTAAGCAGGCGGTTTATTTTCCAGGTGGCACATCATTCTCTCTGCCATCCACTCTGCGGCCCCGTGCCCTAAAGCCACTCTCCAGGCACCTGTGGTAAAAGAAGCCAATTCAGGGCGTGTCAGGGCCTCTGGCACATGCTGTTCTCACAGGCCTGGTGTGTGTGCAAGGGGAGTGCGCTTTGCAGAGCTTTCCACAGGCCGCTTTGGGCATGGGCTGGACAGGGGGATGCTGGGGGTGACTGTGACCTGCAGGACCCACCCCCAGGTTTTTCCCCTTCCCCCGAACCAGGCCAGCATGTGCAAGGCATTCTGCAGGAAAAAGCCAGCCAGACCTCCCTGCTCTAGGACTCCCTCCTGGGAGCACGGGGAGCTGCAGGAAGTGGGCTGGATGGGAGGCAGCTCGCTGTTGAGGAGGCCAGAGAGAACGGGCCCCGCGGCGGGAGCTGGGGACTGGGAAGGCTCAGGGAGCGGGGAGCCAAAGGGGGAAAGGGGCAGGCGTGTGGGATGGGTCAGGGACATGGCAATGCTGACGCTGCCCCGAAGGCAATGGGGCTTTGGGGGCCGGGATGGCTTTGTGTGTGCAGGCTGAGGGGCTGCATTGCCCCAGTGTATGTGTGGGGAGAGGGGACCATTGTCGGCTGTTTCTAGGCTCTTGTGGCAGCAAATCTAGAAATGGGGGTGCAAGCAAGAGAGCCGAGCCGCTGTTTGTAGCGCCGACGATCCCGCGTGCCCTGCCTGGCGCTGTAGATGCGACCGGGCTCTCGCCCTCCGGCCAGGCTGAGCCCTGTCACCCGCAGTCACCCGCCACTCATGCGCTCCTCCCTCCAGAGCCCTCCTCGCGCACAGGGCAAGGCCCATCTCCCAGCCCGGCTGCAGGGCGGGCTCGCTCCGGGCCTGGCTTCCTGTCCGTTGAGCTTTCCCAGCTGGTGGACGTCTAGCTGGCCTGGCCCAGCTGGGCTGGGATCTCGGCAAAGGCTGGCCGGCTCAGAGCGGTGAGCTGCGGGTCAGGGCGCCGGCGCGGCTCTGATCCAAAGGAGGAAGGCGATTCTGGGGCAGAGGGTCCCAGGGGCTGTGGCCAGGCTCAGGGAAGAGCTGCTATTAAACGAGCCATTGACTTCATTTTTTTTCCTCCTAGTAGTTCAAAGGTAGCTCCCAGAACGAGCGCACGGGGGGAGGAGGGAGGCCTAGCCAGGGACACGTACGGGTGGGCTCATCACAGCCACCAGGGGGTGGCTCTTCATGAAACCATCACATCCCTGGGAACGGTAGAGCCCAGATCCCTGAGCTCTAGGGGAATCTCTGCCAGTCTCCGTGGTCTTCCCATTCGCCTCTGCCTGCCCCGCCCCGCTGAGGTCTCGGAAGGAGGATGGGAGATGCCTGTCCCAGGGGTATTCGTCTTTCAATGGCAGTATGGGGCACTGGCCATTGGAGGCCGGGGTTCCATTCCCTGCTCTGCGACAGACTCCCTGTGTGACCCTGGGCAAGTTACTTAGCCAGGAGTCACTTTTGCACGAAGCCAGGTGCCTCTCACCTGCTTTGTGAGGGACAATAGATAATCCTGTTCCCATACAGTACTTTGTGCCAGACGAAGGCTGGACTTTCAGGGCTGCTAGTTCGGCTTCTGGGGATGCTGCAGGGAAAGGGGGTGCAGAGCCGAGGTCAGAGAGGAGTCTGCCCCCCAGGCTGTCAATCCAGCACCTGATGCCAGCGCTGCATTTACTTGAAAAATAATTTTCAGAGAGACTTTAGACACTTGCTTCCTCCCCTCAGGGAGGGACCAGCTGCTGTGGACGCTAGTCAGTGTCCTCCCAGCTCATGCCAAGTCCCCAGCCCCCTCCTGGGTGCTGAGAATCATTCCCACAGCAGCAGCTGGCATGTCTGGTTGAATCTCTTGGATGTAGATCTAGGCAGACAGGATACTGGGCTAGCTGGACCATTGGGCTGTCCCCGTGTGGCCGTTCTTATCTGCTTTAGAGATGGCAGGTCCAAGTCACCTGTGTTGAATGTGGTCCTACTGCCGGCACAGAGACCCCTCTGCTTCCCCTTCTATCACCAGCCCTGGAAGCTGGTAATTTGGATGGTCTGTTTCCAGAGACCGGGAGCTTGTTTCCCAAGTCAACACACAACAGGCGGCAGTTCCCAAACCACGGTGGCCGGTGAGCAGCACGTTAACCCAACGCTCCCGGGAGAGAGGGTCAGTGCTCAAGCCATGTGTGCAGCTCCTCTCTAAACAGCCGTCCTTGCCAGGAACCAGGAGCCCGTGGTCTGCCCTTTAGATGACTCCCACAGTGGCTGCTAGTCATAAAGGGGAACCCTCTGTCTGTCTGTCTCCCAGACCAGCTCCCTTTCTGTGTGTGCAAACCAAATTGTAACCGAGCTCTGGGTGACCCTGAGACACTTGGCTCCAGAAGGCCCAGAGGAGTCAGCCGGTGCTGGGACAGGACAGGGGCTGCTGGCTGGGAGAAGCTGCAGACTGTGTCCTTGTTGCCTCTGGTCCAAGTGGGCGATGATGCTACTAGCCCAGGGCGTGCAGGGAGCAGTGCTTGGGCACGGGAACAGGGTGCGGAGGGGCTGCAGTGCAGCAGCTGCTCTGAATACCTGCTCTTTGTGGGCAGCCTGGGCTGGCTGACATTTCAGACTGGAGCCAGGCAAGGTCCCTTCGTTTGACCCAAACTCAGCTTGTTTGGCCTTGAGTTTCCAGGTTCAAGGCCCGAGCTCAGCCCAGGCTCGGGGTGGGATGGGTGAACACACCCCAAACTGGAACGGGCACCTACTTCTTTGAGCTCTGCCCACCTCCTCCTCCAGTGCCTGCCTGGGGTGTAGGGGACCCGTGTTCTGCTGGACTGGAGAGCAGCCTGCCCCCCGCCTGCGTGTGGAAGGGCAGCTTGTAAGCCCCCAAGTAGATGCTTCTCCGTTCTCTCCCTCCCCGTGCCGTGACGCGAGGGTACCTGCATGGCAGGCAGGGGAAGGGGGGTCAGGCCCAATTTGCTTTTGAGATTTGTCTCCTTGGTGTTGGCTCTTGGTACGCTGGGCGAACTAATGCAGGCGGGGGCTGGAGGCTTTGGGTTGCTATGGGCCTGCGAAGCATTCGGAAGTGGAGGTGGGAATATTTTCTCTACAGGTGTTAACGGTTCTAGCTGATTATCTCCCGCCCCCGCCCCAGGAGCCTCAGCAGGTCCTGGCTCAGCAGTGTGGCTGTGATGGGGGGGCTTGGAAACACGTCCCAGGCACTGTAGTTGTGTTATTGTGAAGGCCGTGGGAGGGGGGGCCGGGCTAATGGCCTCTGGACATCAGTTCACATGCCACGTCCACCTGGAGGTGTGGGGCAGTCAGAATGAAAACAGATTTAACGTCCCAGATATATCGTTTCATTTAAGGGCCAGTAATTCTGTCAGTCTGCCACTGACAAATGAGGGCCGGCCTGCCAATCTGCTGGGGAGAGCGATGCTGCCGTGTTCATCTTGTGTCATCAGCCAGAGAATTACGGACTACACTGGCCTTCGGATGCAAGACTAATAATGCCGCTCGACAAAGCGGGATTTGGGGGCCTGCTTGTTTATAGAGGGTCGGCGAGGGAGCCGCACGGCGAGGGCGAGGGAGCCGGGGTGGAAGAGGTCAGAGCTGACACCCATAAATACAAACTTTAACTGAGGCTAGATGAGATGTGTCAAGATTCAAGAGAAGATTTGCAACATCTACTCGCCAGAAGAAAAATATGGGCAGGGAGGTGAAATCTATTTTGCCGGGTCATGAGGCTCAGGCAACTTTGTCCTTTCCGCTGTGATTTTTTTATATATCTGTGGATGTATAATGGACGTCCAGGCCGCAAGGCAAAGTGACCTTTAGCTTAAGGTGAGAGGCCTGGAAGGTTAAATAAATTGCGTTTGGTTCGGCAGAACCCCCAAGCTCTACTTGACGTGTGGTGTCGAGGGGAGCCTGGTCACAGCCAGGAGAGGGGACGCCTTGTGGATAGGGAGATGCAGCCCCGGAGGAAGGTTTTGGTGTGACTCTAGTCACAGCCATGGCTGGTTCCTTGTCTCTGGGCAGGCAGGCTGGTTCCACGCTGCAGAGTCAAGTCTAGCTCCAGATCTGATCTTCTCCAAAGCGCTGTGCCAGGCGGTGGCTGGGTCCACATCTGGGCAGACCCTGTGCTCCCTGGTGCACTGGGCTAGGGAGGGTGCCTCTGAGAGCCAGCGGCACCGGCTCTGCAGCTCGCTTGGCTCTGTGCTGCCTGGGGAGAGACCTCGGGTCGACTCGCTGTTCTTGCGGAAAGGAAAAAGGAGCAAGGGAGTGATGGGGAAAGGGGAAGGGAGGAGAGTGCAGCACCCTGGAGGAGGGGCGGAGACCATCTCTCTGTTGGCTGCTGTTACAGAGACAGACTCAGGGCTCTGCCCCACTCCTGGGTCCCGGCATTTGCAGGGCAGGCGGGGAGGTGAGCCTGCGTGTGGTAGAGGTGCAGAGATTCTGGGGGACCCGCCGTGAACCTGGGGCCTCTGCTGAGGCTAGGCTGGGGCGGGTGACAGGGAACGCATGGCACTTGCATGGGCAGGCTCTTTGGCCAGGCACTGTGCTGGATTCAGAAGGATAATCCCCCCAACCCGGTGCTTTCCGGGCCCTCTGCTAATGCTGCCATTGACTCATCTCCTTGGGGTTTGGTTCCCGGCCCTGGGGTTCGTCTGGGTCCAGAGTCTGGGATGCTGCTGAGGATCTGATTCACAGGACAATGGGGGGTCTTTGACGCTAAGCCCAGCATGTTTCTACTTGGGTCTCCCTGCGTACAGCTTGCTGTGCCTTGAGGCTGCGGGCGCCTGCAGTGAACTGCGCTGTGGGAATAGCTTCATCGCTGGCGTCCCTGGGAAACGCCGCTAGGGGAGGGAATATTTCCTTGGGCTGGAGCCCACCCCCAGCTCCATGTCACTCAGCTTCCCGGGCTCTCCTGGGACGGGGGCAGAGCTTTGTCCATTGACGCAGCAAGAAGGGAGTATCTGGCGCCATTGAATCCATTGCCCCAAACTCCACTCCCTGAGGACATGCAGGGAGTCCTCTGGGAGCTGGGCTCCATGTGGGGTGGAGGATTCTGAGCCCCTCCTGCTCATCGCCCACTGCAGCCAGGGGAAGGGGGTTGTTATTTCCCCCCTGGATGGGCCACGGAGCAGCTGAAAATCCAGAGGCGTCTCCGAGGGCGGAGGGACGCCCATGGGCCGCGCGCACCGTGTCTGCCTTTTGGACGTGTTTCCTTTTTCATTCTTGTGAGCTATTTGTAGCTGGTTACTGCTTTGGCTTTAACACACATGGGTCATCTTGACCCCCATCTCCTGACTATCGGCCAAAGCATTTCTGGCTTATCGAAAATCTCCTTCTGCTCATGGGTGCGCTAGCAACTGCTGGCGTCATACGCAGTGGGGTTCAATCCAATTCTGCGTGACGGTCGCTGTCTAGTCGCCAGCCAGTCTCTCCCCCCACGGCCCCGTCTCTCGCTAATGACCGCGTGCTGCTAGGAGCAAATAGAAATACCCAGGGGCCATGACGTGTCTCTTTTTCCCAGTGGGGAGATGACGTCTCTGCCTGCTGAGTTGTGTTACATACCGTGGTCACTAAGGTCTGGGAGAGGGGGGTACCAGTCTCCTTTGGAGAGAGCCCCCATCGTGCGGGGAGCAGCCTTCAGAGCTGTGGGCATGGTGTGTGGCTAGTGCACCTTTGAGGACGTGGCCACTCTGTGGCAGGGGGCAGCAGGCTGGCATGGGGTTGGTGGGAGAGCAGGAGCAGGCAGGACTGTCCTGTTCACTTTGCTCACTCGGAGCGTCGTCGTTCTGCTCTAGGTCGAGCTATTGCGGGTGATTAAAAAGCCACGTCTGGCTGCTCACTAGGAAACAGCCATTCCCCTCGATGTTTTAGTGAAGGGGATCCGACCGGAGGGGGCGGGGAACAGGGCCCCGTGTCTCACCATTAACGCCTTCTGCAAGGGCAGAACTTGGATTGTCACTTATTGGCAGAACGCGAACCCACTTTCTCACTTCTCAAATGGCAAGGTGACGCTTCCTACTTGCACCCAATAATTGCCCCTTGTAATCGTTACCTCAGTCTCTGCCTCCCTAGCAGATTCTGTCTGAGTGGCCAAATCTGGGGAACAGTTCTGGGCACCTCCAGCCTTGTTTGACCCTCTGTAGGAACAGGGACCCAGACAGGAAGACGGAATACGGCCCAGAGGTGCTCTCTGGAATGAAAACTGAGATTGCTGGCCAGAATTAATGGAACAAAGGCTCTGCATTAATCCTGGTTTTGTCCCACCAGTGCCGCCACCCTCCTGAGAAATAATTGCAGCTGGAGAGATTTGAGTTCAAAATCATTTTTTAAATAAAAACTGGCCTTTTTCCCTAAACAGTGGTGTGCAAAGACCATTTTAGTTTCATGTTTTCCAGTTTTTGATGAAAAACAAACAAAAATTGTATTCAAAAAGATTTTTTCCAGTTTTTCATTTTTTTTCTCCCTTTCTTCCTTTTTTCCCCATTTTGCTTCTGGAAAAGAGGGGGAAAGGGAGAGAGAAAAGGCAAATCAATGAAAAACTAATTTTTTTTGCATAAAATTTGCAAAAAAACCACACCACCCTAACAGACAAAATGGGTTCAGTGTGGTGGAAGTAGGACTCCTCTGTTCCATCCCTGGCTGTGCCCCTCTCTAGCTGTGTGACCACGTCTGCCTTCTGCGCCACAATTTCCCCAGCTGTAAAATGAAAAAAAATAATTCTTACCTCCCGGGCGTGGTGTAAACCTTTAATCAGCATGTTCGAAAGTTCATTGTCACACACAGGGGTACTACAGATGTACAAAGCAGAATTAGAATGATTCTTTGTTTTATCTGTCACCAGCATTATTTCTGCCAGCCATATGGCTTTTCTAAGACGCAGGGAAAGATATAGTCAGCCAACTTGTACAAAACTAATAAAGTTGCTCTTGCTTTATACCAACTGCATTTGAAGATGCTGGTTAGAACATTCAGGTGATTGAGCACTTGGCAAAAATACCCTGAATTGCTCCTTGAATTCATCAGCTCTTCAGTGAGAGACACTTGTCAGGCATTGACGGTACACTTGCCAAAGAAGCCATCTCCGTGTGCAGTGATTTGATGCAGTGGGTCAGAATTTGCTCTATTACAATGAAGTTTTCCTATAAGGTCCTTGCATGTGGCCACTGTCACGGAGTCCCCGGGGCGATGGTCTGGAACTGCTCCTTAAGAAGCCAGTCAGGACTCTAAGGGGAAGCTTCTTCTCCGTAAACAGCCTGTCTCCAAGGCTGGGAGCTTCACAGCTTCCACCTTCCTGGGTCTGACCTCAGAGCATTCAGTACCTTCTGCCCCTCCGTGCACTTCCCCCAGCAAGCCCAGCCAGGCAGGGTCCTGGGGAAGCCCGTGGGTCTGCACCCCAACTCCACAGTCAGACGTGACTCTCAGCCAGTCAGTAACACAGAGGTTTATTAGATGACAGGTACATGGTCTAGCACAGAGCACACAGCGAACGCGACCCCTCCGCTGGATCCATTTTGAGGGCCAGAGAGCCAGGCCAGCCTGCCTGTAGCTCTCTGCCTCTTCCCAGCCAGACCCAGACTGACCCTCACTCTCCAGCTCCTCCCCTGCTTCCTTTGGCTCCTTCCCGGGCACGAGGTCAGGTGACCTCTTCCCCCCACCTGGAGTCAAGTTACAGCTTCAGGTATGTCAAGAATCAGAGGGGAGTATGGACACTTCCCACAATAGTCAGAGGAGCCATTGAGAGCATTTCTATTCCCTCACAGCCACAGAAATGAAACTAACCATCTCCATCCTTTGTTTGATGAAAGGGTTCTTGGGAGAGGAGTCAAAAATAACTCAGCGCCAGGACTTTTAAAAATCATGGTTCATCCCAGAGAGAAACTTCCTGGCATGTGCTCTGCACTGGGGCTTGGCAGGGCAAAACGCTGCTTCTGGTTTTAGACGTTCTGGTCTTGTCCCTTTGGTGGGAGCTGCTGGAAGCTTCCCAGAGTGGGTAGGTGAGAACTCGGGCAAAGCACCTCCTGCTTCGGCACCACCACAGCAACCCCGGGGAGCGTGAGCCTGGTCGGCGCTCATAGCACAAGCTGACCAGGCTATTGTCTCCTCTGCTTTTTGTGCCAGTGGCAGAGCGTTTCATGGGGACCTTGAGCTCCAGGGAGAAATCTAAAGCGGGGTCACAGGCCAGCAGGGTGCTGGTACTGGCGACATTTTGTGGCTCTGAAATGTAACGCTGGCACAGGTCACTCTTTGACCCGCCGGTAGCTCTGATGTGGCAGCGCGTTCTCCAGCGGAACCTACATGTTCCATATGCAACAGGGCAGCCAGCCCCACAGCCCCAGAGACCTGCCCGCACCCCCCTCCAGAGGAGGTAGTGCTTGCCCTGGAAGGAAAGGCGGCTGGTCCCTGCTGGACGTATTCCTTGTGCAGCCGCTTTTCTGGCTCCTAACTGGCGGCTGGTCTGGGCCGCGCTTTAACAAGACCCTCTTACCTTTCGCAATGTTAAAAAGTGAAAGACGCTGCTCTGAAAAGCCAGGTGGGTTCAAAGGAAAGGGAGACGAGGACCGGGAAAAGAGGGACGTTGCTGCTGAAGGCTCTGGAGACAGCGAGAACTAGACTCAGCCTTGTCCTCTGCTAAACGTCCCTCGGTTTGTATTACACAGTCCAAATCTGAGCAGCCGTGCCCCAGCCCCTCCCTCAACACAATCCCCTTTCCTGCCATCGTGAGTCCAGGAGCTGCCGCCATACCTCAGTGGGGAAAAAGTTCAGCCCCTCTGGTCTCCCAGCAGGTGGGGTGGAGCCCACCAGGCCCCCTCAGGAATCTGTTCCTCAGTGGCTATGAATCTGATACCTCCCTGCAGAGAAAAAGTTGACCGGAAAACCCAACACAAGCATGGCGGAGCTGGTAAGGCTTGTGCTAAAGCTCCTGGCTCAGACCTGGTAACCCCTGTTGGGTGTCCACAGAGCCTTAGGTGTGTACTGAAAATGGGAGCCATGTGGGAGCTTCACTGTCCAGATCCTAATGGGGAAGCAACACCAATGTCTAGCGCTGTCGGGCTCTGAGGTGTCTATAATGCATCTTCCATCTTTGTCTATGCAGAGGAATGCATCTTCCTTGCAACGTAAAGCTAAGGCCCCTGCAGAATGCTGAGTGTGGCTCTCCATCAACAGGTCTTGAGATTCATATGTGGCTTTAAAGGGAAACGATGAGTTGTTGGACGTGTTCATTAATGTCCCTTCCGATAACTTGGGAACCTGGGTACTTTGCAAGGCTTTTAAATTTCATGTTGGTCTCAGGAAGTATGAAGAACTGCTAGGGAATTTTTATTGTTCGCTGTACAAGCTTTACTAGCTTTGAACCCAGACTTGTAGTAGTGACAAGTGCATTAGGTGATCATGTTGCCTAGATCTTTAAACAATTTGTACCTCTTAACAGCAACACCAGGTCTCTGGTAATTTGTTATGTTGTATGTGTTGAAATAGCTTCTGCCCTGTCTCTCCAGCCCTCTCCATTCCAAAGACCATTTATCACAGGTAAATGGATTTTTATGCAGAGCTCCGATCAGGCCAAAAGAAAACCTTATTTAATCATAAAGGAATTTTCTTGTGGATGCTGCAGCTGGGGTGATCGCCGGGTCTTGGAATGTCTGTTACTGGGTTTTGTGAACAGGTTTGCTGCTTTCTTTTAAAATGAAGAATGTGCTCTCTAAAGCTAGCGGGTGTTAGGTCCTTCATAAAGTACTTGATTAAAAAGCATTGACATTAAATAGGAAAACTCTTTGCTTAGCTTTTAGAAGAATATGCGTGTGCATGTCGTCTCTGCGAGAAATGATTAACGGATTCTATTTTATGACTGACCATCCATTAAAAGTCCTCTGTATCTGTAATGGAGAAGAACCAAAGCAAAGCCCCAACAACTGACATTCACGGGCTGATGATCCAAAGTCAATGGGCATGTTTCAGTGGGAAGGGGAAAGCCAAGGGAAGGAGCCTTTACACACTGGTGCTGGGAGTTCAGAGAGTTTGAACAGTGATTTTTGTCCCTGCTGCCCTGTCCAGGTATACCCTGGTAGCTCACACCATGGGTAAAATGCAGTTTGCTCTTGCAGCATCGATGGGATTTAAACTTCTTTTAGCCACGTCTGAACTGTGCTATTGCCTTACCGAGTCCAAGGCTGTTGAGCGATCCTGGACCCAGTTCAAATACATTTCAACCCCACTTCCATGGTAAATCTGGTGTGGTGTTGCCACAGCCGCACTGCAGTGTGGACATGCCTCCTCGGGGGCATTCAGCCACGCCTGCAATGCTGCCAAAGAGAGGGCACGCACCAGGCTGTGCTCTGCAGCACGAGTGCTTAAGGGCAGTGGGTCCCTTCCAGTCCTAGCGCACATGTGATGGAGCAGCCAGATACCCACTGGTTTTTCACAGTGTATTTGATAGGGACGAACAGCTTTTACTGACTGAACCCTGGAGTTTGGTAGCTCCCCTTCCAAGCCCTCGGGATCCATGTAGAGTCACAACAGAGGTTTGCACAATTTGTTGTGCGTTCCAGGGACACTAGCAGAGCTGGAACCAAAAGGGGGTGCTGCAGAGCGGGACTGAGCTACATAGATAGAGGTACCTGTGGGTCAAGAGTTGGGGTGTCAGAGTGGGAGGATCTAGCTGCATTGGCAGAGCTGAGTGTGGAGAAAGGGCCAGGAAAGGCTTCCTGCACTTTGTCTGTACCCAGCACCGTCCCTCCCTCTCTTCTCTCAAAGCATTTCACAGAGGAACCCAGGGAGTTCTCAAAGCCTGCTGGGCACAGAAACGATAACGCTCCTTCTTGTCTGAAGTCTATTCCCTTTGCAATCGACAGAGGCTGGTTTATTGCAGCCCTTGCAGCAGAATGACGAGATTATCCAGTTCCATGACACTGCATTTGTCTTCCCGCTATTAAAAGCAGCAAATGCAATGGCATTGCAGGGCTCCTCTGATAGACCTGAATTCATTCTCACTGGAGGTATTCCTCAGATTCCTCCCTCTTATCTCACACCAAGTGCTCAGCAGTGCTCGGTAGACCACAGCATATACACTAATGTGTGCTTCTTCCCCTCCTGATAGAGAAGAGGAGGGTGGCTTCCCTATAGGGATTGAAAGCGACTCACAAAATCATTTAGACGCAGGATCCTTTACGATTCCAGATGGATCAGCCTAGAAAAAGGGAGGGGAAAACTCATTTTGGCTTGTTGGGTTTGGACCCACTGAAACCCCACAAGTTCTAGGTTCGGTACAAAACTTGGAACTCCTGAGGTTCATGCATCCTCTGTGACTTCTCCCATTCCTCCTTCCCCTGACAGCCGTGTATCGACCCACAAGGCCAGATGTTCGTGGGAGCTCAGAGCCAGATGTTCAGGGGTTCAGCCCCCACAACTGGGGCTCAGATTTCAGAAGAGCTGGGGACTCATCTAGGCACCAAGACAAGGGTCCAGATTTTCAATAGCAGCTCCCACTGGGACACTTTTGCAAAGGGCTCAGTCCTCATCAGGCACCCGTGTGCTGGGCCCTTTGGAAAATCTGCCCTGAGCTGTGAGCACTGAGCCTGTGGGAAATGTCCAGCTTTAGTGACTCACCCCTCCTGCTCCCTAGAGAACAGGACGCAGGGCTGATGACTGGAGCAGAATTCAGGGGCTTGCTGCCATTACCCTGATGGGTCTAAGCAGCATCCAGCCCTGCTGTTTGTCCTCTCTCCTCACTGCCCAAATCCTGGTGATTTGCTAACCCAGGCTCTGGCAGGGGGTTGGTGATGGAGCAAAGTGTGGTGAGATGTCGGCAGAATTCCTTCCCCTCCTGCATGTGAAAACAAAGCAACAGTTTGTCAGTGTCCTTCACCCTGCTGAAAGCCGGGGCACCCAAGGAGAGAGAGGCGCAGAGTCGCAGTTAACCCTGCAGCCTCTGCTATGGGCCTGGTTCTCCATTGCCTCACACCATGTGCAGCTCTCTGCACCTGTCCGAGACTGGCCAGGCCTGATGCAGTGTTTGAACTCCCTGCACACGAGGTGCTGCCAGTGCAGATTCAGGCCTACGGCTGCAGCCCCAGCGGATGAGAGCGTGTGGCCAGCAGGAAATAGGGCAGATGGGCACCTGGAGAAGCCCACCCCAAGCACCCACTTTGCTGCTGATTCCTGATTTCTCCCAGGAGCCAGTGGAGAGAGCTGGGCTGGGCCACCCCTGGGCCAAGGGGCCATGAGGAGCGGGGCCAGCTGGAGCAAGGAAGCCGGCAGTGTGAGGCTGGTGACTGCTGGGAGGGGAGAGGGGCATGTTTGGAGGCTTGGCAGGGGGCTAGGGAGGTGGGGGGGGCAGGGATGGGGCTTCTGTGTGGGAGGGGGGCGTGTAGGGAAAGGGCTGGAGAAGAGTTTACTCGTGTCCAGTCCCTCTGGGAAGAGCACCAGAGACCAAGGAGCTGGGGACCCTCCCCTGCCCAAAGCTGCATGTTTTGCATCGGGGCAGCGCAGTGGCTGGTGAGCATGACGGGCAGCGCAGGCTCCATCGCTCACCGTGGCCTCTGGGCTCTTGTGGGCAGATTTCCAAAGAGCGCAGCACCTAGCATCTCCCATGGAGAACAGTGAATGTGAGGGTGGGGGTTCCCCTTTGTTCTCTATAGGAGCTGAAAGTCTCCATTTTGCCAACCCCAATCAAGCAATAATCCTGAGCCAGGCCCCCCCCAGAATCATGAGGCTGGCTTAAAATTGAGGAGATTTTTAAACAAGAAATGGGAGGGGTCTTTTTATTTGCCTTCTGGTTTTTCATCAGCAGAGTCCCCATTGCTAGGATTTTCTCCAAGGGGGGTCTAGAACCTTCTACCTCTTTTGGAAATGAAGGCCAAGATTCTCCTCTCTCCCCTGGCCCTCGAAGATTGCTGAAAAACACCAAAGATCACAACAGAGCGGCTACAAAATTGCAAGAGTTGGCCACGCTCGTAGTGCCGAGCTGGGAGCAGAATTTAGGAGAAAATCTAGCCCCAGATTTCCTAGAATCAAAGGGTGCCTGTGCACAGACATCTCCTGAGTCTCCTCACATTATCCTGACGAAGGAATTCCCCTCCCCCTGACTTTGCATTTTATTTCTGATGTTGTCTATTTTCTCTCTTTCCCTGGCCATCAGTGTTTGGGCTTCAAATCCGGGGTGGAGCGGAGGGGGAGACATTGAAATGCAAACAAATAACTGTTCCAGTTGTTAGTTATTTTTTAAATCATGAAAACATTTGTATTATTTTTTGTCATTTTGTCAAAACAAAAGCTGTAGTTTGTGCCTGCGCCACTGGACAGTTATTGTCATGTCAGCCTGAGAAGGGGTCTAGTTATTACAGTTATTTTGATCCCTTAGAAGGATCCTTATCTGTGCATGTGGCTGGTTGGATACATTCCAGTCTGATGCCACATCTATCGGAAAAGACGGACAGTTGTAAACATAAGAACGTGGACTCTGTTCTCAGTAGGTGGCATCTGGTCGCGTGATACCTGATTTCTGCAGCCTGTGCTGCTCTGTCCCCCAAGAGCCGGCGGAGAGAATGGAGGGTCTGTGGGCAGTGGGTAGAATTGATCACAACTAGCAATGGGCCTAACTCAGAAAGTCCAGCTGCAGAGGTGGGGCCTAGTGTGTGGGCCATTGGGAAATGTCGGGAACTGCAGCTTTGGGACCAGACGCTCAGTTACACCCATTTACACCCTCAGGTTCAGCTCTCCTCTCTTCCCTGTTCAAGGAGTGAGTGAGGAGCCGCGCTCTGTTCAGCAGCTGTGAACAGATGCTCCCATCCCTGTTGATCTGCCTGGAGACAGCTGCGTTCCTGCTTCCTCTCTCTCTCTCTCCTGTGTGAAATCTCGAACAGGCACAGTGGGCAAACCAGTCCCCACCGAGCCACAGGCGCCGCTATGCCAAGAACGGGGGCCCTCCCAGCGTCGGCTCTACCTGGCTTGTGTTGTGGAAGCTGGCTGCTGTGCTTTGCAATTTGTTGATGTTGTGGCAGCAGCTGGGGAGGATGTTGGGAGTCAGGACAAAAGGCTCCCGAGAGGCAGAGGCCACTTGGAAAGAAATCAGGCCCTGGAGCTGGAAATATGGGGGCTGCATTTCCTCCATGAGCTCCAGGCACCCCCAGGCCTGCCTTCAGCATGCGCTCCGGGCCTGGAGTCAGTGGGTTAAAATACGCTTCAGGAGCACCACTCCCCAAAAGGGGCCATCTCCGCCCCACATTCCTGGGCCAGGGACGGATGGACACTGTATTCTTTCATTTAAAAAGTAGCCAAAGCTCCATCCCGGGAGACACAAAGCCTTTGTGTAAAACAACAGCCCTGCGTTCTCTCCCTCCCGGCAGCTTTCAGCGAGGGGCTGCAGCCAAGAGTCATTTTGTTAAAGATTTGTGCACGGGGTGTGTGAGATTCTTGCCTTATGGAGGCAAACCAGGGCTGATAAGGGCGTGAATGAAACAAGCTTACTTGTCTCGAAGCCGGGTGGGGGAAGCACAGGTCGGTGCTTGCTTTGCCCAGTGGCCGGCTTGTTCCCTCTCCTGGACCGTGTGGGTCTGTTTCCGGGGGGCAATGCAACTTGCCATGTCCTCAGGACCTTTGCACTTTGTACTGCCTTTCATCTGAGGAGCTCCCAGGATTGTACCCTGAGCTTTCACTGAGCGCTGCCAGGCTGTTGGGGGCTGTACAGGCTCAGGGGAGCAGGCACGGTACAGCAGAGACACACCTCTGCAGAATCCAGCCGCTGGGCAGCCTTATGGAGCCTGTCTATCTTGGAGGGCTTGTCAATATTGCTATAAATGGCAAAGTCTTGAACCCCCCTTGTGAGGGCGAGAAGGAAGAGCGGTATTATTACATACTGTGTATGGTATAGATGAAGAAACTGAGGCACATAGCACGTAAGTGACTTGTCACTGTCCGGGTGGCTTGTGAAGTTTCTCTCCCAGCGCTGGGAATAGAGCCCTGGAGCCTTCGCTGGAGTGGAGTGAGCTGTTTGCCGTTAACATTTCCCTTACCAGATGTAGCTCTTTCCTGTAGGTGACCGTCACAACTTCCACCCATGTATCTGCGGGTTGGAAAATACCCCCCGCACACGCTTCAGCCAACGGGTGGGCTGGATGGCTGCGAAAAGTTCAAGAGTCACTGCTTGAAACTGGAGCTCTTCTGACAGGCTGCATAAGTCACATATGTTTCTGTTCCCTGGCTGGGTGAGCAGAAGGCGGAGGTGAATTCTGGAGACTACGCATTCTAAATTCGCTGGGTACGAGTATCTTGCCATGTCCCTGCCAGCGCTCCCTGTTCACTCAGGGTGAAATTTTCCCTTCTGCAGACAGCTGACTCAGGCTTGGCCCCACTGAGCATCAAAGGGGTTCTTGTGGGATTTAGGGGGCACGCAGACCCAGAAGAATGAATGCAAACCGGGGGCACTAGCTGGCCCTGGGGTCTAATCCAGTCTGGTTTGTATGTGCCTGTGTAGTGAGAACAGACACGTTTATAGCGATGTGCCACAGGGCATGCTGGGCTAGACTGCACACACCAAATGAGAGAGCCCCCGCCGAAAATGACACGCCAGGGGCTTTGCTGTCTGCAACAAACTCCAGAGCTGGGGGGTACTTCAGCCTCTTCCCAACACCGTCAGTCTCCATGTGGAGACATAAAAGGTGGGTTTTTAATTGGCACCGATTGTGTTCCATGGAAGTGCTGGTCAGGAGAGGCAGGATACCACAAAGCCATGGGGACCAAGCTTGTTAAATGCTGCTTCTCTCCATGTACAAATCTCACACCTGACCTGTTTTAACCCAGCAGAATGCGGTGACACTGGTCACATTTTCCATTGGATAATTACTTAACAGAAATTATTCCCAGCAAAAATGTGACCTGCCATCCCAGAGCCCTTTAGCGTATCAAGTGTCCAACTAACTGTGATAGTGAGGGCACTGACGAGCGCATCCTGCTGGCAGACGGCTTCTTGCCAGGCATGAGGTGGAATGGGGTTAGAATCCAGGGTGCTGGTGGATTTCTTTAAAGCGAGGCTGTGCCAAACCAGCTCCTTGTGCTAAGATGTTAATTGTCGCCATGGTGCATAGGGATCTCTGTGTCTCTTTCAATGACAAGACCACTCTTGTTTCCTCAACTCTGCTGTGCTGAACACCTGCCCTTCACTCTTTGCTGTTTGCGCTCTGGGGCAGCTTCTAATTCCTCGATCCTTTGGGGAAGAAGCAACTCAGCTGACTGACCCAGAACCACCCGACTTGAAATGGTCCAAAGCTCCGAGAGCGGGACCAGCCTGCCTGTCTGTGCTGGTAATGTGCTGTCTGACTTTTGAGACTTGCATTTCACGTCTCCATTCAAATTGCTCTGCATTCCCTTCTTCCAGCTGGTACATGTAACATGCTTTCTCCTCCACAGTTTGCTTTCCATTTGGTGCTCCAGAATAGCCCACAAACACACATGTAGACCCGTATCTCTCCAGCGCACTGGCTGTAGGGTGTGGAAGATGGAGCCAAGGTGTGCGTGTGTATCTGTTGGTGTATGTACACACATGCACCTTGGCTCCAGCTATGCTGTTTCACCCGGTGCTACTGTGTGGAGTGATGGGGGGGAATTCTCTGTTAATAGTGTTGTACATGTTGTATACAGTCCAGTCAATACGGTATTTAAGGGAAATTGACCGACTGGTCTGCTTTGCTGGGGGTCACTGTGCATGGGGAAAGTCCCATTGGGAGCTGCCACTGCTGCTGAACTGCCTTATTCTGCTCCAACACGCGCTCCTTGGGCATCCTTGTGGGAGCATGGTGAGATGTGGGAAGCTCACTCAGACCCTCCCCAAATCTGACATTGATTCATATGTGGGCTTTTGCAGCTGACAATGTGAAATCAGCCTGTCACCGATTACAGGAGCTAGGCATGCATTTGATCACACTACTGTCACAATGCATGAATGGGCCATGGGCCGGCAGTGACAGGAAGGGCTTGAGGAAGGAGCTGGGAGGTGTGGCCGGGGGGGTGTCAGAGAGCAGAGAGAACTCTGCTGCCGGCTTCACCTCAGAGACACTGGACAGGCTGCGGGGGGTGGGGGTTCATTCATTGCAAAAGCCTCATCCTTTGACAACTTTGCCTCCAAGTCCAACCTTCCTTCTGCGCTGTGTGTTGCCAGGTCCCTAGCCTGTGAGCAGATCTGAGGGGTTTTAATAGCCGTGTTTGCAACTGTGTTTCAGGTTGGCGATCAGATGAAACTGCTGCAGAACTGCTGGAGTGAGCTGCTGGTGTTTGACCATATCTACAGGCAGGTGCAGCATGGGAAGGAGCACAGCATGCTGCTTGTGACAGGCCAGGAGGTAATGTCCTCTCCTTTGATGGGAAAAGCCTTCCAGCGTTTCAGCAGACTACACCGTTCCACGGCAATTCCTACATTGCTAAGTGGTGCAACAGTATGAAAGGGCTGGGACAGGATCGCTAATAGTGAGCCTGCATGATTGCTGCCGGGGGGTTGGTGGATACAAAGAGGGAAACATCAGAGAGGAGTGGGCCCTGTGCCTTTGTCAATGCTTTGGGATACTAACCATTGCCGGGTGATATGGGGGCCGGTTCCTTCCTGATTTGTAACCGTGCTGCTGCCCCAGTCAGTCCCGACCACTTCAGGATGTGCAAATCTGCCATATTTCTGCAAAGGAAAATCTTCCCTCTCTCACCTCTGAAATCCCCAATGGGATTGACGAAAAGTCACTTTTCTTTGCCATTTTTGTTTTCACCCAGTTGAAATCAGAAATTCCACGGGTTCCTCTCTGGGGTAGAGCCCATGTTTTTAATCCAAAAGGAAGGGACACGAAAGGCACGATGTGCCGGCTGGTTAATCTGTGGCTATTAAATGTGTTTCATTTCCCTCGTTGTGGTTCTGGTAACATCTCTCTAGGATCAGAGGTGGCAAGACCTAAAGAGAAACAGTCACAGAGCCCTGCATTGTTCTCAGGTGTGTTATGGTAGGACCTAGAGGTACCACCCAAGATCTGGGCCCCACTGCACTGGGGGCTGCACAAACACATAGTCTGAGTCAGTCCCTGCCCCAAAGATCCCACAGTCTAAATTGAGGACAGAGATGGCATTTTTATCCTTGTTTTACAGAGGGGATCTGGGGTACAGAGATGCTAAGGAACTTGCCTAGGGTCATGGAGGCTGGAGCTGGGAATTGCCCCCAGGTCTCCTGATCCCCTTTCCTACAAGGCCAGCCTTCCTGAACTGGTGTATAAATAAAAAACAAAACTCTGCCCTTGCAGGAGAGTCGGTCCTTGTCTGCTTCCCCGTGAGGATGCCAGTTTCCAAAACATCCCCCTTGCCCGGTCCAATGTCCTTCCCTCTCTCCATCTCCCTCTCTGAACACTTCCAAGTAAATTACAATTCCCAGCCCCAAACCCCGCCACTAGCACAGGAGAAGATTCCCCTGGAGCCTGCGTCTGATGTGACTAGTGGCAGAGTCCCTCTGTGGCCAGCCTGGCTGCAGAGAGAATGGCTCGGGGAGCTCAGTCGTTTTCTTTTCAGCTGGTTGCTTTTTAAACTTCCCGGCTTTGAACCTGTGGACTGGGCTGTGAAGGTGAATCCCCGTCACACACCAGGGGATCAATATTCACTGCTCCAGTGGTTACTGCCACACCCAGGTGCCCTGAAAAGTACCCGGAGTTTAGAGGTAGCCGTGGGGGTTCAGTTTTGGGTGAGCCTTGGGCCAATGCAGGGGCTGTGGGGCAACATTTAAAGTGGAGGAGCCATCAACTCCCCCCACCAAGAATCTAATCCCCCCCCTCCCCGACCTATCAACCCATGCAGCTACCCCCTCCAAATGTTAGTGTGTGGTGTTGTGAAATGGTGCACAGGGTCACACTCACACTCTGCAGCCTATGGGCCAACTGGTTTTGTATGGCAGCCATTGGAAACAGCGGCTTTCCAGGGCTGTAGCATGAAGTCAGGCCAGCCTGGGCAGTTTTGGTTGCTTAGCTTTAAACGCTGGGGCTTGTTTGAACTTCATCTCCCAGGATGGGAGCCCAGGTGAACCAAAATCCATCTCCATAGTTTCCGACAATCTCGGCATTCCCAGCTACGTGGAGCCCAAACTGGGAAAAAAACCTGGGTGACTTTTGTCTTACTTCTTTCCCTCTGGCGAAGGTCCTCCTGTCCCGCCTCCTGCATGAACTGAGGTTGACCCAAGCAGATGCCTGGTGTTTTGCTTTTGCTGGGTTCCGGAATTGTTTTTGCACAAGGGGAGAAATAATGATCTGTAGATAGACCGAAGCCATCCCCAGAGCACAGGCAGCCGCATGGACTGCCTCCCAGCCAGGGGAGAATTCTTGGGTTTGGAGCAAAATGTTTCTCATAAGAAAAATCAACAGTCATGTCTGTATTTACAGAAACTGGGTGTGAGAACAGACCAGCTCTGTTTGAATAGTAGATTTTGCAGGGAACATGGGAACAAAGTCTCCCCAGAATCGCAGCCTGATCTTCCAGCTATTCCCAGGACAGCATTGCTATTGTGCAGTAAGGGCTCCCTCTAAATACAAATGAAAACAAATAATACCACAGACAGGTGCTATTTTCTCGTGTTCGTCTCCGAGTTACCCCTATTTGTTCTCTAAAGGGAAATTCACCTGGCCAGAGAACTTGGGCAGTACTGTTAGGATGCCATGGGGCTTAAGTAGGCTCTTGGGTTTATACTGGCTACCTAGGAATGAAATTCGGTCTGACTCCGCAGTTTTGCTGCCTCTGTCCTGTAATGTTTAAGCCACAGGCCAGAATTAGCTGCTGCTCCCTGCCCTCCTGGGAATCAGGGACCTCCATTGCCTGTGCCAGGGTTGAGGGGGCTGGAACAATGCGGATCGTGGGGGTGCTGAGAACCATTGAACCAAACTGTAAACCTTGGGTATGATGGAAACCGCTTCAAGCCAGGGGATGCGGCAGCTCCCCCCGCAGCCCAAGTTCCAGTACCTATGGCTTGATAATCCCGCCAGAGAGAGGGACTCATTCTAAATCCCACTCAGCCAGTCTGATGGGGGTGGGGGACACCGGGAGGACACCTGTCCTGCCAGTACCATGGTTGTTTCAGTCACTTAGGGTGTAGTCACCATTAGAGAGCAGAGGGCTAGTACAATATTGAGGCACCATGAAGTCCTGCCTTGTTCCTCGGCCTTGTGCTGGCTCCTCTGCTGTGGGGGAATCTCACCGCAGGACCCACTCGGTGTCGGCTGTTTGCCGTCCCAAGGGCAAGGAGCGGGGGGGTGGGGGTTTTAAAATGCGCATCATGCTGTCTCCAGGGGCAGGGTGTAGCTGAGGGACACGGTGGGGTCTTCACCTCGCAGTGCGGGTTGCTCCGCTCCTCAGGCCCTTGCAGGGTGTGATGCTCCTGGCCGCTGAGCCCGGCTTCCTCCTTTGCTTTCAGGTGGAGATGGCGACAATCGCCGCACAAGCGGGGTCCAACCTGAATAACCTGGTCGTGAGGGCACAGGAACTGGTCCTACACTTGCACTCGCTCCAGGTGGACAGACAAGAGTTTGTGTGTCTGAAGTTCCTGATACTCTTCAGTCTCGGTAAGTGCCCCAGAAGGGGCTGAGTTTTGCAGGGTGCCGGGGCGGGGAGGAGGGGGGAAAAAGGCGCTGGATTGCAAAAGCTCTCACGCCCAAAGCTGGCAAAGGGCAAGGCAGAACGGCGACTCTCTCGCGTCGCGCCTGTCTGGTGGAAGCCTGGGGAGTGGGTATTGGCGACTGTTCTTATTTACTTGGGGCACAGTCACACCGAGAGACCCCAGCCACAACTGAGGCTGCATCGGGCCAGGCACTCTGTGAGAGAGAGTAAAAGACAGTCCCCTGCCCCAATGAGACCAGGAAGAGGGGGAGAAAGGGAGCACGGTTCTCCCCATTTCCGAGGGGGAGTGAGGCACAGAGACTGCAGGATTAGTACCAGACAGGATGTGAGTTGGTTTTAAGCTGACTGCACCTCCTCACGGTGTGTCCATGGAAGCCTTTCATCCTCTGGGTTTGCAACATAGACACATCGGGGCCTCCTCCCTGAACACTTCTCTGCTGGCCAGCGATCTCTCGCAGGGGTGAGAAGGGAGTCATGCTGCAAAGCACTGCGTGCTAGGAACAGTTCTCTGCAGTGTTATGGGTTGACAGAGAGTTGGGGGAGCTACAGAGAGATGCTCACGGGAGCAAAGCCATCAGGGAGGCTTCCTGAAGGTTTGCTAGATGCCTAAGAACCTGCTGGGTGCAGCTTGGCCATGGGCACATCCCCCCTGTGTTCTCTGAGTCGCTGAGCCCAGTTCAAAGCCACTCTGATGGGGCGGAAAGTAAAGGGAAGCTCCCCCTAGACCTCGTCAGAGCCGCCCACAAAAATCGCTGTAACTTGCCGTTATCTGTAGGTCTGTGGGAGGGGAGAGCGGTGATTACAGTGTAGAGTCTAAAGGGAGCGCCAGAGACAAACATGCTGAAAATAAACCTGCTGAGCTGGCAACAGCCAAAGTGCTAAAAGTCAATTAGGCAAAACCCTTTGTAAAATAGCTTGTCATTTTATCAAGAACAAGGAAGGACACAAAGCAAATGGTGACTCCTCACCTTTGCCCCCAGGGTCTCTCTCTGGGGATGCAGCCACGGGGCTGTTTGCAGCATCGCGAGTTCCTAGAGGGCTCATCCTACTTTGGTTTTTTTCCAGGGGCTAGTGCGGTAGCACAACGTCCCGCTCCCCGGGGAGGAGTGGCCATGCACAGGTGGGGCTGAACAGCCGCTGGCTAGGTAGCTGCTGCAACAAGAAATTCCCCAGGTTGGGGGGCTGTCATGTGAGCTTATTGGGGCTTCGGGACAGTCTCTGGCCAGGGCTCTGTGCCCCTCTCAGCACTTGGCATCCCTCCTCAGTATGCTGGGTATTTATTTGTGTTGTGGAAGTGTCTGGACACCCGAGTCCGGGCTCAGGCCTCCATCATGCTAGGAGCTGAGTGCAGGCATATAATACACAACTGACTCTTTCGGTATAAAATGAAAGCCGGCAGGTGGATGCAGCGTAGAGGTGACGGCCGGCACCCGGTGACAGTCCACTGTGGGCGAGCTGGGTGACAAGCAGCCAGCACCATGCACCAGCTGCCGAGCTGTTGTTGGCATTGCAGCAGAGGTGAGCACTAGGGGAGAGAATTGAATGAGGCCGATTAGAGGCGGCTTTGCAGACTGAAGTTATTCACAGCGCTCCCTCCTGACCCTGCAAACCCTAAGGGGCAAGAGTCACTTTACTCATGGACACAATCCCACAGATTTCCGTGGGGTATTCACAGGAGGAGCGAATCTTCACAAGCAGAAATGTTTGCAAGATTGGTTCCATGGACAGCAAAGCTGTTGCGTGAATTACACTGGCTCATGCTACCGCTACAGTTAGTTCTTTTCAATATGGCCTCTGGTACAAATCTGGGCCATGGGGCAAGCCCTCGAGAGAGTAGGTGGGAGCATTAGACAATGTTCTTTCAATAGTGCCTGTCCAGGCTCAGAGCCCCAGCCTGGGAGGTGTCATACAGACAAGTGACAGAAAGCTGAGCAGTTTAGATGACCCGAGAATAGCCTGACGTCCCTCTGCCTGCCTTGGCCTGCAGCTCAACAGACATTTTTAAAGCAAAAATATTTGTATTTTCATCAGAGCATTTCCCAGAACGTCCCTTTCTCCCCGAGCCCCAGAAAACAGTCGTCCTATGAGATCCCCCTTGGTCAGCCCAGGGGCCAGTCCAGACTCGGTCCCTAGCCAGCAGACAATAGGGCCCGTTTGGGGCAGTGACACAAAGGGGCTGATAGGGCCTTTCCAAAGCGGCCGTGTTGACAGAGCCTCGCCCAGAGCCTGGTCCTATCTCGCTGGATTTGCGTCAGAGGAATGCAGGGCAGGGAAGCGCAGATTTCTCATGATAGAGCCACCGGCTCGGAGTCTGTGGTAAACGTATTTACTTCTCACCTAGACACAATATCCCCAGCAGCCACTGGCCGGGGGAGCTGGCCCTCCTGCTTGGCCCGGCATGGCTCTGGGGGCCTTGCCACAGCCTTTGCCAGCCCCGTCTGCGTGTGCCTTGGCCTCCCCTCCCCTCGCGAAAACCCCACTCCTTGCCACAGTTACCATAGCAACACGCAGCTATCCTCCAGGAACTTCACTAGTTCTTTTTTGAACCTAGTTATAGTTTTGGCCTTCACCACATCCCTGGCAACAAGTTCCACAGGTTGACTGTGCAGTGTGTGAAGAAGTGCTTCCTTTTGTCTTTTTTAAACATGCTGCCTATTCTTATCATTGGGTGACCCCTAGTTCTTGTGTCATGGGAAGGGGTAAACAACACTTCCCTAGTCACTTTCTCCACACCATGCATGAGTGTATAGATAGGGTGACCAGATGTCCCGATTTTATAGGGACACTCCTGATGTTTGGGTTTTTTTTCTTATATAGGCTCCTATTCCCTCCCCCCACCTCCTGTCCTGATTTTTCACACTTGCTATCTGGACACCCTATGTATAGACCTCTAGCAAACCCCCCTTTGGTCACCTCTTTTCTAAAGTGAACAGTCCCACTCTTTAGAATCTCTTCTCACATGGAAGCTGTTCCATGCCCCTAGCCATTTTTGTTGCCCTCCGCTGTTCCTTTTCCAATTCTACTATAGCTCTTTTGACATGGGGTGATCACAACTGCACACAGGATTCAAGATGTGGGTGTAGCATGGATTTATACAGTGGCATTGTGCTATTTTCTTGTTTATTATCTGTCCCTTTCCTAATGATGCGCAACATTCAGTTCGCTTTTTTGGCTGCTGCTGCACGTTGAGCCGATGTTTTCAGAGAACTGTGCACGATGACTCCAAGATCTCTTTCTTGAGTGGTAACAGCTAATTTAGACCCCATCGTTTTGTGTGTATAATTTGCCCTTCGCAGGCTCAGCTGTAGAGAACAGGATTGCATATTCTGTGTAGGATGTAATTGCCTTTAACAAGAAAATTTCCACATTTACCACTCTGCCACCGCACAATCAATGCCAGCGCCACAGACACAAGAGGCTGCCATTTGAGTTCTAAATAGATTTCTCTCCTGAGCAGGTAAAGAGGTTTAATTAAAATTAGGGCTTCTCAAAATAGCAATATTTATGAGGACAGCACAGGTTAGCTTTGTTCTACAGAAGGGCTTAATAGAGCCTTAATGGATTGACCTATCATTCGATTTCATGACTTATATTCATGAAGCAGCTCCTCTTGGGGAGGGGAGTAAGAGAGGCTTTTATAGTCCACATTCCCTTAAGCGTTTGCAATTTATCAGCAGCTTCTCCCAAACAAAAGGAGCTGTGAATAGGAAGAACACTTGAGGGCATAGAAATAATCCAAGGCATATCTGTATGTGTGATGGGCTGCTTTGTCACAGGACAGAGTCTTTGCAACTGCTGCAGTGTCTCTAAATGAAGTGAGTCAATGCTATTTGGACAACATTCTTTATTCATTGCAGGAATGAAAAGATTATTCAAATATTCAATTAACCAGTGAATAGGGTCTTTCTGAGAACCAGGTGAGTTCATCAAGTAGAACTAGCTATTGTTGAGCCAACTCAGGGTATAGCTTTGACATTTATCAATAAACTTCTTTTTTAAAAAATGACACTCACAATAACCTTATGCAGATAAAGCGATTTCATAACAACATGCTCTAATATAACAGAGGCAGGCGCGTTAAGAAGGAGTGAAAACGGGAATTCTGAGCTGATAAAGTGCGTTAGACAGACTCTCAGATACTTTGGGACTATGCTACACAGCACAAAGCAACAGTGAGATGGGACCGGCCCATTAGATCATCGCCTTGTCCAGCCCTCTGCCAGTTCAGGATTGTTCCCTATGGCATATTCTTGTGGGCTTTAGTCATCTGACTTGAGCAATGAGGCTTCCACCACTTCCTTTCTAAGGCTGCTCCACAGTTTGATAGGCCTCCATACTAGATATTTACCGAAAAAGGTTGCAGCTCCTTTCAGTTTAGGCTCCTGTTCAACAAAGCACTTAAACACCTGCTTACCTTGAAGCCTAATGGCACTTAAGCACATGCTCGGCTGCTTTGATGAACTGGGACCAAATTTCAGTTTTATGCTGATTCTGATTTTCCTTTTTCCAGACCGTGTAGAGGTATTTATTAAAATAGAACATTCTGAAAGGGAGTGGGCACTGTAGCCATTGCGAGGCAGAGCAGATTATCACTGCTCTTTGTTAGGGCCCTTAAGCCAGTTTTCATTCCAGGTAACTGCTCAGCTCAAAACCAGCTGGGAACATTTGTGCAGTAATAATGTGTGAGACTCTGTATCAAGTGCTTGCTACAGTCTAGCTACATTGTATCTGCTGCATTCTTTCCCATCTGGACCCTCACTCCAATTTACACAAGTAGTGCCATTGGTTTGCTAAGCCCAAGTCTCCATCACTTCCGGGAATGGTATGCAATGACTGAGTTCATTCTCCAAAAGCCTTGGGGTGCTTATCCTACTGGCCTGCTGATCTGTATATATTTAACTTTTCCAAGTACTCTATGACCTGCCTCTTATCATCCCCTCTCCATTGTCTGTTCCAGACTTTGTTTTATTTTGCTTGTTGGAGACAGATTCCAGGAAGAAATTCAGTAGTTTTTCCATCTCAGGAGCATATACTTGTTGATTGTGTTGCTCTCCCCACATACCAAGAGACTTTGCCATCACTGCTTCTCGTGTGTCTAATATACTTTTAAAAGTCTTTAATCCATTTGGGTAGAACATTCACTCATTATACTTTTCTGCAGTTCTAAAGCCCAATTCAGTCTTGGTGTAAAATCCTACGGCAGTCAACAGCATTCTCCCAGGTGGAATTTGTACCCTAATCTTTCCCCTGTAAATCACTGTGTATTCTTGCTCAGTCCTTTCCCTGAGCAATTTCCATTACAGATTCCTTTGTATTACAGATGTTTGAGGCAGTCTCGTGTGAAGGCATTTCCAGGGAACTGCTGAGTCTTTATTAGACTAAGATCTAAGAGCATCTATAATGGGTAGAAGGAAACCTCTGGGCCCAAACACTCCAAACTGCCATGCTCCAAATCTGGACCTAATTCTGACTCTTCACAATATTCAGCTTCAAGAAGTTTGAGCTGCCATCTCTCATCTGAACTTGAACCTAACAGGGCTGGTTATGGAGGGCCATCTCTCCACTGGCTACATGCACACAGACGTAACAGATTTGCTGTCAGACATAACGGTAATTGTTGCTGCAGCTCTACCAAGTACAGGCAATCCTGTTAACTCCATTAGCCCAAATGTTTTCAGTGAGGATGTTTATAGCAAGCGCTCATGTAAGTGGGGTCTAAGGTATGATCATTGTGTACTTCTGTAGTACCCTAATAACATGGAGTAGCTACCGTATCATTTTACTAAAGCCTTTGTTAAATCCACACATCACCCAGATTTCAACGTGTTAGATTTAAAAAATGGAATTAATTAGCCAAACAAAAATGGAAAACTCAAGTCTTCTCTGTTTTCAAGTGGCAGAATAGCATCCTGCTACCCACCTGGATGAGTTGTAGTAAAACTCTTTAAAGGGCAGCCCTGGACTGGCCAGGAAGACTAAGGCCATGTTTGTGCTACCACTTATGTTGGCAAAACTTATATCCCTTAGAGAGTGGGGAAAAAACATGGTGGTGTGCCCAGTACTGTCAGGGAGAGAGAGAGCGTCTCCCACCAACAGAGCAACTGTGGCTCATGGAGGTGGTTTTATGATGTTGGTAGGAGGCCTCTCTCCTATTGGCATAGAGCGGCTACACGAGTGATCTTACCATGATGCAGCTGCATTGGTACAGCCGTGCCACTGTAAGCTCACTCATGTAGACCTGGCCTTGGTGTAAGAGTGAACAAGAGCAATGAACTGCACATCTAGATTAGCTCAGTGAAGCCAAACCCTTCCCTTGGGGTCTGACTAGAACACAATTTATTGCTGACATTTGGATAACTCACTCTGATTTTTGTCAAATTGCCACTTAATATGGATTGGTGGCCAGGCTCTGGGTCTATCTCACCTGACAGATGGTACCTCCATCCGAACACATCCCACTGGATCACTGGGCTCAGGGAGAGGTTCCTCCTCGCAGTGAGCAGGATCAACCCTGCTTGGCTTATGAGGTCATGGTCCAGGATATCATAGCTGCAGATCATGGACGTGAGATGGGGCTCTCTGGCTGTTGGGAAGCACCTGACTGAAGAGTGGCTTGATATGGAAAATCAGATTACCATCCAGCATGAGCCCCGCTAGGAATCTTCTCTGCAGAGGCCATACTAAAGCCTGTGTCTGTGTTTGTGTTTTCTTCTCTCACAAAAAGAAGCAAGTGCTTTTAAGTGATTTTTTTAAATCATGATCTTTTACCAGTGCAGCATCCTAGTGTTATGGATTTAAACCTCACAGCAAGATTTGTAGATTATCAGGATAATCTGTGGATGCTCTTTTGGCTCAGAGTGCTAGGAGCTGTGTCTCTCAGTAGTTAGGTGGTGGCTCCGCCCCGGAGAGCTTTCTGGCTTGCATTTCAGTAAGGCCAGTTCCAGGCAACAGCAGTGTTACCAGAGAATTGTTTAGACGCTTGCGAGGCAGAAAGGCTCAGGGTTACTAGGTTTGCTGAGCTCTGTTGCCACATTGAAAACACCAGGTTTATCAGGGAATTAAGCCAACCTTTTCATAGAAAGTCAGAAATAGATGAGCTCTTAGGCTGAAGGCCTCTAAGATTTTCTTTGACTATGTGAGATGGAAGTGGGCACAGCAGCCATTACAAAGTCGTCAGCTCCAGAATCTGCAAACTTCCCAAACTGGCAGCTGTTTAGCTGTCTGGACTCTGGCTCTACCCCAGTGGCTCTGCAGTATCCTCCATAGTTCTGCTCATACGAACGAGGGATGAAAAGGTCCATATGGTCATCTAGTCCATCTGGCTTCTGCTACTCTTCTTTAGAACAAGGGGCAGGTTTCCTGAGTAGGTTTTTTCCTGTTCCTTATACAGTATAAGAACAATTCCATGTTCTAGCTACGCAACATTTTTCTCTCCCACCCGCTTCTGTGGATCTCAGTACAACCCCTCACTCTCTCTCTCCCTCTCTCTCTCTGACCCTCCTGTTAAGCTGAACATTTTCACCTCCAGTTGCTCCTCTTCCCAGTGCTTTGTACTGGGCTGTCTAGCCCAGCTCTGACTTGCCCACTTTCATGGTTTGGTGCCCTCATTCCCTTGCTGCAGAGACTCTTTTCTCTCGGGAGCCACCTGATTAAATGAATCCGCCCTCCTCCGCCCAAGGCTGGTCCTGTGTGGCCTTGCTAGTCCCCTCCCTCCAGCCCAAAGCGTGTCCCGCTCACAAACACCCTCTTTCCTCAAGAACCAGGCCGGTTCCTAATGCACTCGTGAGTCAAGCAGATAAAAGGACAGGTGAAAATGCAGAAGTTTTTTTCCACATTTTTTTCTCAGAGAAAATGTTTTGATGAACATTTGCCGCCCCGCTCTCTTCCGAAGTGTGTGGCTGACATGCTTCACCACCTTACTGTGGGATGGTCCACAAGAAACTCTCCCCCCCGACCCTGGTGCCTGCAGGATTGGATGGGAACTTGGCAGCGGAGCAGGGCTTATTTCCCACTTGCTGGGAGATCGGTGTTGGGAATTCTCAGTCTCAAAAGTGCTGGTAGATTCAGTCAGTGTCCAGAATTGTTTGGACAGCAATGGCCTCTCACTACTCGCACACCTAAGAGCTGCCTCATATGCTTAGCATTAAATTCATTGCGGATTGGGGCTGGGTTGTCGGGATTTCCTCCCTCCCTGTGGCACACGGGATGGACTTAATCTTCCTTTAGAGCCCTCGGCAGGGACCAGAGGTGGGTGTGTCTCACAGTCAGTGTCCTACCCTTGCAGTGGTGGTGATACAGGTGGAAGCAGAAGGGTGGAAGCATTGCTGTTCTTCACTCTTTCCTGTCTCCTCCCAGGTTCCTGGTGCCCCTTAATGCTCTGCTTTTCCATACACAAAGGGCAGCCACGTTCTTGTTGACTTAATCACTTTTAGTGGAGAGTCAGAAAAACAACAATAATTGGAAAGTCCCCGCAGAAGAGCACCAGGTGTGGGCATCTCCACTGCACTGCACGCAGCCCCCCGGGAATGGAAGACCTGTGTCGGGAGCAGCAGTGCAGAGTTCTTGGAGAGCAATGTCTAGGTGCATTGTGGGTGCAGAACGTGCACTGATGTACCTGTGACACAGGGCTGCGCTTTGTGCCATTTCACGAGACACTGCCCTTTGTTTTCCTGTTGCAGATGTGAAATATTTGGAGAACCACAGCCTGGCGAAGGATGCTCAGGAGAAGGCCAATGCAGCGCTGCTGGAGTACACTGTCTGCCACTATCCTCACGCCGCGGACAAGTTCCGGCAGCTGCTGCTGCGGCTGGCTGAGATCCGCTCCCTCAGCATGCAGGCCGAGGAGTACCTGTACCACAAGCACCTGAGCGGGGAGGTCCCTTGCAATAACCTGCTCATTGAAATGCTGCACGCCAAGCGGACTTGAGTGTGGCTCGTCCCGACAAGAGACTCGCAACGGAGCTTCTCAGAGACGTTCCCTGCGGGGCGTGTGCAGGAGAGGCAGAAGGAAGCTGGCGGGGCTGGCCTAGCAGAGCTGTCTGCCTGTCGGCGCCTCGCTCGGTGATTATATTTAACCAGTACTATTGGAAAGTTTCAGATGATTTATTTTAATATACAGTAACTATGGTTTAAGAGCTCTCAGACGAACATGCTCCATCCTGTGTGGACTGCCCTTCCGGGAGCATTGCCTGTCCCACAGTTGGCTTTCCCTGTCTCCATAGCATCGATTGGGCTTAACGGAAATTCTGGGGCGTGGAGGATTAAACCTTAGAAATGGCTTTTCTCTTATTTATGTTCATTTTGACTCATTTTTCATCAGCAGCTGTCTGCCCGAACCCTGTCCCTCATCTTCTGCCCACAAGCATATCTCAGGACCCCACCTGCAAATGCGGGGAGAGAGGTAAAAAGGTACCTTGCTGGTTTTCCCCTTCTGACAGGCCAGGACATCTCCAAATGATGCTCTGTGGTTGTCGCCACCTCCCTGAGGGTGAAACACTTTGTTGAGCAAGCAATGAGGCTGCAGGGGTTGGGCGGGGAGACTGCCTTGTGGAATAGTTTGCAGAAGGGAGATGCTAGAGACCCCTGGAATGGGCATAGACTGGGACTTGGTACTGAGGAGAATACAGCCACCTACATGTCCCTGGATCCAGCCATTAGATCCAGGGAAGAGAAATGGTCATATCACCATCCTGCTCCTGCCTTGTATCCCAGGGAAGCTTGGGGTTTTGTGCCCAGTGCCCAGGAAGGCCGTGAAAGTCCCATTTTGGGTCAGGAGACAGTGCTTGAGATCGGATCCCTGTGTCACCACAGGCAGTGCGTAGCTGCGGCAATGGGCCTGCTGACCAGCGTCAGGAGGCTTAGCAGACTCTTGGTCACATTCTGCCCGGGGAGTCTCTGTCCTCTGAGGTCAGGATTCCAGCCCAGCCCCATGGTAGCCAAGTGCTGAGACATCGCGGCTCCTCTGTGCAGATGGTCATCCCTGCATCTCTTCACCTGTGTCCTGCCGCCCCTCTGGGCTGGAAGCTGCTTGTGGGCTGGCCAGGCAAGTGTGTCCTTTGGATGGGGGTGTCTGGGCTGATGGACTCCTGCAGTTACATGAATTGGGAGGAACTGGGCACTGGACAGTACAGAGCCATCCCATCCCCCACGAGCTGCCCCCATCTGGGGACTCCGTTCCCCTGGGGGTGAAGAGCAGGTGCAGACTCTGGCCATGGAGGCGGGCGCAGTGGAATGTACCATTCCTCATTCCAAGCAGGGTGGAGAGCAGGGTTGCTGGGACAAATTCCTCCCTGGTGTAACCGCGCCGGGCTGTCCGTGAGCTGAACATGGCCGGTTGTGTGTGCAGGGGCAGGCGGCAAAGGCTCCTTTTCTGAATAAGCAGCTTCCTGACTGGCTGAAGTTGTGTTTATTCAAGTTTTGTGGTTGGATAACAGGGAGGGCCAGTGCTCACACACACCCCTCTCTAGCACAGCATGGCAACAATTACAATTTCCCTCCTCCTGCTAACGTGTGTGCAGGGGGCTGGCTGCACCAGGATGGTGGGCGGTGGGGGATGCAGGGCATCAGGGAGGGGGGCAGCCTGGAGTTTCAAAGGGTGCTTTCTATCCTCAGCGCTCAGCCCTTAGTCTCACATAAGCCTCCCGCACACTGACCTGCTACACACGGGCATGCCAGTGACAACCCAGAGCAGCTCCATCCCCATCACTGCACTGACCCCAGCGCACACCACGAAGCAAGGAGCAGCGCCTGGCCCTGACTCTGACATTTCAGCAGGAAAGCCATTGAGCTCTGCCCCTCCATCTCTTGGCTGAGGCTCTGTCTCCAGGAAGGTTTTTCTCCCACCTCCAGGCCTGTCTCACGCGCTTTGGAAGGTTTCCAGCTTCCCTTGCTTTTCTGTGACATTCCCTGTTCCGCACTCAGGTGCTTTCTCAGCCATTGGGGTTGGACAGGACGGCCCTCATGCCATAGCAGCTTGTTCCGCTAGCACCCCCAAATGTCCCCTTTCAGCCGTTCGACTGGCCCAGCAGCCGAGGGGTCTTGAAATCTAGGAACCAAAGCAATTGGGGGCCACAATCCCCCAGTTGGAGACTCAATGGAGACATACAGTCTCCTGAACTCACGTACTGGATTTCTCCACATAATGCCTGATGCATGGGAGGTGGCAGAATTAGCAGGAATGACCAGGGCTGAGATGCACCACAGGAAAGAGACGAGGGGTGAGATGTAACCATCCATGGACGTTTTTTCTCACCATAGCTGACCGCAGCGCTGCCTGCGACATCCCATCAGCGGCTCTGTGCGTGCTCTAGGAAATGCTTCCCATGGGGTGGATTGGGAGGAACCTTTGGCAGCAGCCTAGCACCAAATGCAATCATTCATCTGAGCACTCAGTCAGTCCCTTGTGACCACTTGCTCTGTTTATTCTATTCAGGTTCTTTTACACTGTGCCCATCTGCACCATAGCGTAGCCTTTCCAGTGCGCCTCTCCTGGCTCACACCTGTGGTATTTTCTGGCAGGTTTTTCTTTAGTGTCCCCTCCATTTTTGGACAGTGAGGTCAAAGCTAAGCACTTGATCATGCTGGATGACTATAGGACCAGGTGCCACAAAGACCCGGTCCAGTGGTTCTGTAGCTGGGTAATGAAATGGCCATATCCCTTCTGCACATCATGTTGTTCAAGCCATTGCAAGACATATTGCCTCCAGAGAGAATCGGAGCAGAAAGGGATTGCTTCAGGCTGTCGGGTTCTTCTGTATGTGCAGCTACATTAGACGCCACAGTGCAAATGTTCCCCAGGTACCTCGCAGGCCGGCCATGTGCACAAAGGCTGCCCAGGGGGTCCCTGAGCTGGTTAGTAGAGTTTCTACTCCACTTCCCATTTCCCTGCTTCCTCTGGCTGGGAGTAATTAAACCCTGTGCCATAACCTACAACCTATTCCCGCTGGGAGAGCATCACCCGGGCCACCCAGCCGCGCGTTAGCATGTGATGCAGCATGCTCATGAGTGTCGGTTATAGCGCTGTCCCACCCAGGGAAGTAAGAACTGCTGAAGATACAAGACAGTGAGCCCCTTTGACCTTGGGCACATCTCCCTTCCCCCATAGCAGTGCAAGGTAAAACCAGAAGGTGCTTTATTCTTGCTGCCAAGTTGGTTTACTTCAGCTCAACTGTCCTTTCCTATGCCCCGAGCACTGGCACCTCCCCAGGCTCCAGCACAGGCCAAGCTTAAATGACATTGCTGTGTGCTCCCTGCTCCGTAGCGCCCTGTCAACACAGGTCAGGTTACAGGTGAATAATGGCCCTTTGTAACAGGCGGGTTCCGATATATTTTCCATTCCAGGTGCTTGTTTCTTGTTCAGAGTGGACTTTTGTACCCAGAGAAATGTGGCTTCTCCTGAAGTTTGGCGCTTTGCTGGCCTTGTGCGCTGCTGCTGCTGCTGCGTACCTTCTTGGCAGACTTTTGTGACTATAAGCAGCTCAATTTCTGGAAGCTTATTAGATGCAGATGAGCATGTTTGTTTCTGCACTTCGACATGTTAATACATTTTCCTCTCCATGTCTGTGGCTCAGTTTCACTTTGTATTTTGTGGATTTAAGGAGCTGGGGAATATGGTTTGGGCATTACAAGATGTTTTATTTTCAGAAAATGTGAAGTGTCCTTAAGTGTCTCTCTCCCCTTCTTCACCCTCTCCAGTCCATCTATGGCAGGAGGTTGTTAGCAATGCTCTTGTCAGGATCAAACCACTGTAATAAATTTTGCAATTCACCTAAAAATACAGGTTCTGCGTTTTATTAGTGTATTTCTAACTCCTGTTTGCTGGGTTGCTGTTGCTGTCACATCTCGTCCCATTACTGCTTTCCACAGAGGAGCAAAGAACTTTCCTGGGTTTCAGCACCATGCAAACTGAAGGGCAGATGACGACATTAAACAGTGCTCAACCCTGGTGGGGGTTTCTCTGCATTGTAACTTAGCTGGTATCCTTGGGATGAATACAGGAGAGACGAGGGTTGAATTGGTTTCAAGGAGCCACAGAGGTCCCGGCTCGCAGTTTGCCTGAACCTTGGGGATATGGTGTGGGAGTTGCACATTAAAGCCAGTTGCTCTTCTGCAGCTCATGCCAGACCTTGGTAGCAATAGTGGACATGCAAAACGGGCATGAAGGCAGCTGGTCCTTGGAGGTACAGCTAGAAGGGTCTGAACACCTGCCTAGCCTGGCATTAAACCACAACATATGAACAGGCAGTAACAACTCTTCATGAGGCTAAACAACAACAAACCACAGAGCTCAGTGTCTTTAAAATCGGCATTTACTCAGCCATAATACTCAGCAGAACTGATCCTGAGCGCGCGTGTGCTGTATGCCTGTCACGGAGTCCTCGGGGTGATGGTCTGGACCTGCTCCTTCACAAGCCAGTCAGGACTCTGGGGAGAAGCTTCTTCTCCGTAAACAGCCTGTCTCCAAGGCTAGGAGCGTCACAGCTTCCACCTTCCTGGGTCTGACCTCAGAGCATTCAGCACCTTCTGCCCCTCCGTGCGCTTCCCCCAGCGAGCCCAGGAGGGGTCCCAGGGGAAGCCCGTGGGTCCTGCACCCCAACTCCACAGTCAAACGTGACTCTTAGCCAGCCAGTAAAACAGAGGTTTATTAGATGACAGGTACCTGGTCTAACACAGACCATGCAGCACATGCGACCCCTCAGCTGGATCCATGGAGCCAGGCCAGCCTGCCTGTAGCTCTCTGCCTCTTCCCAGCCAGACCCAGACTGAAACTCCCCCCCCCCCCCCCCCCAGCTCCTCCCCTGCTTCCTTTGTCCCCTTCCAGGGCATGAGGTCAGGTGACCTCTTCCCCCCACCTGCAGTCAAGTTACAGCTTCAGGCATGGACACCTTCACACAATAGTCAGAGGAGCCATTGAGAGCATTTCTGTTCCCTCACGATGCCTAGGAACATAGGAGCAGAAATCTGTGGCTGCAAAGAGCAGCAAGAGCAGGATAACACCCTCTGCCACTGAGCAGGGCTACATGAGACAGGGCTGGAATGAGGATAGTTCAGCAATCTAGCATACAGAGAGATTAAAATTAGCTGGTTTAAAAATGTGGGGGAGGACCAACCCAGAACACCTCAGCTCCCATCTGAGTGCCTGTTTCCCAGAGACACCGCGTCTAACCCCTGCAGGAGGCGTGATGGAAACACTACAAGTGTCTTGCATTGCACCAGCCCCCCCCCCCCCCCCCCTTTGCTGGCAGCAGTGGCGGGCATCCAAACAGTCCTTTACAATGCAGCACTTTGGCTGGGCCTGCTAGGCACACCCCTTGTTTTCCCTTCGCACTTCACAGCCGGCAGTCCAGGTTACTGCCGGCCACTCATGGACTCCAGCGATGCAAGGAGACAATGCACGTGCAGGCTCGGCATGTCGTTTTTTTCATCTACAAGGCCCTGGCTTTTAGCCTGGGAGAGCAGGAAAGGACTCTGCTCGTCGCCAACCTCCAAACCTCTGTGGCCAGGCGTCAGGGTGTTGGGCTGAACACAGTCACCTGCTTTCCACTAACCCAGGTTAGGCCTTTGCTCCCACACAACTCGCTGTCATCCCCTCCGGCTGGCAGCGGTTGGCAGGCGTGGTGTATCCGCTGAGGGTGGCTAAGCGTCCTGTCACGTCGTAATGTTAGGAATTTGAAGTAAGAGGAGGTGGCCATTTTGTTTGACTTTCTGCAAGGCACAGGCCAGAGAATCTCACAGAGTGATTCCGACATCAAGCCCAGACCATCTGGCTGAGCAGCAGCGTCATTAACAGAAAGCCGGCTAATGCAAGCCTAATGTACAAGGGTAGCAGTTAGCGGGAAGGAAGGTTTTATTGTGTGTACAGAACACAAGGGGATTAATGCATCACAAGGGCTACTTTGTGTGCTGCCTTTTAACGTGCCGTGCTCAGGCATTAGGCGAGTGAGTGGTAAGGAGAGAGCCTGACCCTTTGCCTCCAGCCCAGCCAGTGCATGAAGGACAGAACTAACACAAAAGGACTGGCTCTTGCCCTGGCTAGTGAGCCAGAACCAACACTAGTCTAGCTAGACACACCTAGTTCTGCCTCCCCCCCCCCACCACGTTACACCCACCATTTCACAAAGTGCCACGTTCCACTGACTGTCTACGGGTGAGCCTTCGGTCTCTCCAGAGCCCTACATGGTATGTTCATGGACTGAGTCATTTACGCTTTTGCCCCTGTATGGAAACCCAATGGGTGTTTGTTAACTGGTCTATCAGGCAAGAGGTGGGGGGGGAGGGGAAGTGGGCAGAGCCATCAGCTGGCTGGGCAGTGTGGCTGTATCACACTAGGTTGTGTAGTCTTGCTTCAGTGCGGGCGGTGTGTGGGACTTGGTGACTTCTTAAGGCTCCTTTCAGCCCTACCCATCTCTGATTCCTCAGCAGGCACCCCGTGAGGAAATGGGGCTGCAATCCACAGCTCTCCTTGCGGGGGACACTAACCAGCGGGGGGCAGGAGGTGGGGTTGGAAGGTAGCTTTGCTCACTAGCCCCACCAGACCAATGGGCTTCCAGTCACATTTGGGAAGACAGCGTTCTGGCGGGGGTTTTAACTGAGCCTTTCCGAGTGTTTCCTGGCCGATTAGCAAAGCAGAGTGGTGCTACCTACCCAAGGCTCAGAGAGGAGCGGCTGCTGCCCATTACAATAGGGCTATCGCCGGGGCAAGGGAAACAGGTCACACGGGAATGGCCAGTGAGGAGGTGGTCAGGGAAGCCCTCCTGCCTGGCAGGATGCCCCAGGGCTGCCTTGGTTTTAGCTGCACGTGCTGGAAGTAAAAAGCACAAGTTCAGCAGGTTTGTGGGGGAGGCTGTGGCGCTCCAGGAGGAAATCAAGATGGCAGCTGTGCCCAGCTTCCACGGACCTGCCTGCTGTTCGGAGAGCCCTGGGGGAGCGGAGGCTGGGCGTCACCTGGGAAACTCCTCTCAGAACCCTACATCCAAGGAGAGAGTGAGTTAGTCAGCACGCAGAGCGCCTCCCACCCAGGACCCGCCTGGCTTGGCCCTCTGCTAGAGATGGGCATGGGCGACTCCCATACAGGGGAGGGGGCACCAGCTGCTGCAGTGGCAGGGGCCTTTAGCCTTTATTTGCTGTGCAAATGTGGCCCTGAAAACCCAAAGCTTCCAGAGTATGGATCCAGGAGCCTAGACTCACATTGCACAGCAAGTTTCCCTGGCTTGGTCAGTTACCAATGCCCCTGGCTCTCCCCGCCCTCTCCCCTCCCCCCAACCCCCCGCCCAGCCACTGCCTCCCACCCTCACCTCCACCCCAGGTAGACTCCGTGGCTAAGGAGGAGTGTTTCATAAAAAAAACAGAGGTCACTAAAGTAATAATTTAGAGCAAACCAGTCGGGAGCTACCGTTATTTACTTTTTTGCATAACAATGAAGTTAAAAGGCAACCATTTTTAACTGATAGAAAGGACTATTAAAAAGCCCACCACAGCAAATAACCTGTGGAACTTACTGCCAAGCAGTATCCCAGAGGCCAAGTGTTCTCTTCGGCAGGATTTGCAGAAAGAGCCTTACACAGTTATAGGAATGAGAACAGCCAAAATTACATTGGCGATGACATCACTTTACGGTGGCTATAAACCCTCCTGCCTTGGGCCATAAGCAACCTCTGAATGTCAGTGGGTGGGCAGACCTTGGTCCTATGGCAGGCTAGTCCCTAGCTGGCCAGACTGGGCCTTCTTGCACCCCAATCTAAAGCATCTGGTGCCAGGCTCCGTGAGCAGCAGGCTACCGGGCTGGCTGGACCCTGGGGCAGTTCGGATGGCCGTATTTGTCAGGATTTATTCCCACTGGTTGTTTTCCTGCCCAGCTAGGAAGCAGAGAGCTGGCCAGTCACCTTCGCTACCTCTGATGAATAGAGTATGATTTAAAAAAAAAAAAAAAAAAGACTATTTAATGAGCTGTTGTGACTTGTTAGTGCTGCTTAATATTGATCACACAAGGATTGGGTCACAGAGACAAGCAGACACTTGTTGCTATGTGTGGCTTAGCAACATACACAAGGTATTCAAAGGGAATAATGACATTATCACGGGGAAACAATGAAGCCATCACTTGACGAGATGGAGGATGTGGAGCTCTTGTTTGCCAAGACAAGAAAGACACTACGTATTGTTTGCACAAATCTGTGAACTGCCTGGCCCACCCCCTCCCTACGTAATGGGATGCAATGAATCGCTGTGGACTATTCAGTTTAATGTGCAGCTTTGTACAGCTGGCAGGAGCTCATTACTGGCCTCTCAGCACAAACTGTGCCCTTAGCAGGGGAACAGCCTGTTGTGAGGGGTCTTAATATCAGGTGGAGGTGTGGGGGAGGGACTGGGGCAGGCCAAGAGAATGTCTAGGGGGACTGGCAATTTGTAGCTGACAGCTGGGTCCCACTCTAAATTAAGAGAATTTTAGCTCCGCCCATGTCGCAATAATCTTTTGCTTTAAATATTTTTGTAAAAGTTGGCCATAATATTTCCATTTTAATTGTCTTACTCTTACCTGGTGATCTAGCTTTGCTTAGAAACTGTATCTCCCACTAATACTTTTATAGAGCTAATTTAATTGATTCTCTGAGGCAGTTTAAGCAAAATAGATGGCTTCTAAAAGATCATGATGATGAGTCATGAGTGGCTTTGAATAGGTACCAAAGAAACAGGAGCACTAGGGCAGGGGTTTGAGGGGAAGGCTGTCTTTGTGGTTAAAGTCCTGGCCCACTGTTTGGAAGAGTTGGTTACAATCCCTATCTCTGGTACTGACTTCCGGTGTGAGTTTAGGCAAGGCAATAATTGTTTTGGGCCTCAGGTCCCACTTTGCAGAATAAGCTAATGGCACTGCCTTTCTTAGCACTGCTTGTGTGCATTATGGGTAGGCCCTGGCTCTCACTATGGGTCTCCGTGTGGGCCTGGAGGTGCTACCATCAGATGGCTCATCATCATTCCAGCTGGCTGAAATTTTCAAACAAGCAAACTAACAACCCTGTTTCATCATGAACACATTCTGCACAGAAGCTGTTTGGCAACATTTGCGTTGAAACTTTATCATTTTATAAGTAAGAAAATGCCAAAAATGTTTTTTTCTAAATAAATGAGGGCATGAGACTAAACCGACCAAAAACTTCATTTTAAAATCTCTTCATTCAGCCATGGAAGACGAACACAAACAGTCAAACACAAAGTTCAAGAAAGTAAACAAGTTATTTCAGATTTTGGTGGCTGGGTTTTGCTTTTTGTTGTGTTGACCATTGCTAATCCAGGTCTAAATCCCCGGGCTTGTCAGTATCATTTATGACAAACTCTAGGTCTGGCTGGCGCAGGAGCTGGGGCGGATCTGTTGTAGCCCCGCTCCGGCCAGAGCAGGATTGTTGCCCCTTGGGCACTCACCAGCACCAGCCACATCTTGGCTGAAATGTAATGGCTGCTGTTGGTGGCTTTATACAACGCGAAGCAAGTCGGACTCAGGGTAGCCGCCTGCCTCACTTGGCCTCAATTTGCTTCTGCACCATCAGCCAGCCCCCAGAAGTTACACACAGCTGAACATTTCCCTTCGCTGACCAGCCCATGGACTCAGGAGCTGTGCTGTATCAGAGCTGCCCTGGGGTCGGCCAGCCAGTGGAGACGTAGGGCATTACTGGGGCAGAAGGCTCTTGACTTTGTGCCCGGTGCTTCCTGGCACTGCTGCCACACTGACAGTCCCGCTGCAGTGGGCTGCCTGTTGGGCCAGATGTGGTTGCGGGGGTGTGGAAGAGGACTTGGGCTGGAAGGGTGGTTCCTCGTTCATGGAGAATTGCAAAGCTGGGTCATGCAGGCACTTGGAGGATGCCACAGGAACTGCTCTGGGCACTAGAAAGGTGCTGGGCTGTGGATTTTAGAGGCCAGCTTGGGGTGGGTGCGTGCGCATTTCTGCCAGCTTTAATCCCAGCTTTGCCATGGGCTTTCTAGAGGAGTCACTTAGCCTGTCTAAAAAATACAACTAATTCCTCCCTTTCCGCTGGCTGTGACTCCACCCAGCCTCTGAAACACCTGCAGCCCATGGTCGGTCCCCCTCACTCACACCCAGCATTGTGGGCTCTGGTGCCAGACCGTTGCACTGGCCCAGATCATCCCTTCCTGGGTAACACTCGGAGGGAAGACATCTCCAACAGGACACGCTGTGCACTCCTCCTCCCATCACAGCACCGTGCCCGTAGTGGCCAGGGTGTGTGTGTCTCGCCCTTAACCTGACACATCACCCTAGATCTAGGGGAGCCCGGGCCCAGCCCCCCGACCAGCTCCAAGCATTGCAAGGTCCCTAGACTGGTCTCTGGTGCAGCTGCCTGTGGGGCCCTTTTGTCAGGGGCTCCATGGAAAAGGTAACAGAAGCAGGTCAAGCGTCAGTGTGCAGTTGCAGGGACAGAGACCCAGAGAGGCTGCATGAGTTTCCCCAGGGACAGAGTCAGGACTAGAACTCAGCCGCCCAGACTGCTGCCCAACCCAGCAAGCTGAGCAGCAGAAGGCGATACAAAGACCAGCAGCCACCCTGCTCCTGCTCCTGCTCCACCAGGTCCAGGTCTCTAAACCTCCTGGGAAATCAGCAGTGACTGTAGCTGGGGCGTGTGGGACACCGGTTCTGGGCACTGCACAAGCCCTTAGCAGGGCAGGTCATTCTCCATGTGACGGGGTAGCGAACGCTGGGCCATTTATCGCTACTGCTGCTACCGTGAGAAGGGCCCAGTCCAGCCTGGGGCTGGCTGCTGCCTGGCAGGGGCAGTGAACCCTCCTCTCCCCGTGCCAGCAGCAGGAGCCGAGGGCACTCAGAGCCATGCCAGACTGAGCTATTCAAGCAGAGCATGGAACTCAATGGTGCTCAGGTACTGGGGGCGGGCGCCGGCCCCATTGCTCGATAGGCTGGGCAAAGCTATCAAGCCACATGAGGAGGAGCCCAGGCAGCCTGCGGTTTTCCACGCTGCCAGCCACATGGAGGCATCCGGTAGGGGAGCACCGACGTGCACAGGCTGCCAGGGGCTCACTTCCCAAAAGAGACAGGCTCCCTCCCACCTCCCACCTCCCGCCCCAGGGCGCCGAGACACGGAGCAGCTCCCACGTCTGTGGAGAACTCACGGCCTGGGCTCAGGCGCTGTAAGAGGACTCGCGGGGAGAGATGGGGGTGGGGACTGAAAAGGTGGCTAAGTGGCTTTTGTAGCAGAGAGGCACAATTCTCCGAGAGCTCAGTGCCTCATGCAGGTCAGACTGGTGCAGGCGGATGTGCAAAGCTTCCCAGCTAAAGAGGGGTTGCTAAGCAATTCAAGGGGGAAATGTCCATTTTACGGAGCTGTTTGGTTTCACTCGCTCCTCCCTGAGGTCAAGGAACGCCTCTGCCAGGTACAGCCTGCAGGCTGAGTTCTTGTTTGCACCCTGGCAGCGGAGCCTGCAGCAGGGGTTCCCCCCCAAAAAAAAGACTGCATCTGCCTACAGGGTTAATATGCAGGTTAGTCTGAAAGTGTGTGAGTGAGAGACAGCGAGAGAGAGTACATGCACATATTGTATATCTGCTGCACGGGCTTCTGTGACCCTATCTCCTCTATTGCCTTCCTCAAGGGGATTTTTGTGAGCAGGGCTGTAGAGTACAAACTCTGCCCTCGCTGCATACACTGCACTAGGGAGCACTGCCCCTGGAAGAGCAGCAGGTGGGGATTTCTGCCCAGTGTGCTGCACTGTACCAGAGAATCACTTGTCCTGGTCTCAGGCCCTTACCCAGAACTGCACAGGGGCAAATTACCCAGTGTGAAGCCAATGCACAGAAATGAAAGCACATTAAACCCCGTCTGGATGTGCTAAGACTGGAGGAAAATTGCCTGCGTTCACTGGTGTATGAGGAAGATTTTCTGGCATTTCTATGTCGCGTAGGAGAGTGAAAAAAATCATACATCTCCAGTCAGCCCAGCTCTGCTGGAGAAAGCCACAGTGGAGTCTTTGGCTGGCCTGGCTCAGTCTAGCTGGGGCCCTAGCAATCCCAGCAAAGCTCTCTTTTGCGACTTAAGCTCCATCTTCCTTAGGAGGTTTCCCTATCTACCTATACCAGAAAAACACTTTGCAGTGTAAACAAGGCTTACAGTCACTTCACCTGGGATTTAACCGGATTTAACTTATGCACATGGACTTCACCCCTTTAGTTGATTCCCTTAGTTTTCCTGAGTGTCGCCACGCAGACATGGCCCTCAATTAATTAGAGCAGGGAGGAGAAGCACTGGGATTAGATGGGGAGGGAGCCAGAGCTGCTACAGCTGGCCCAAAGGAAAGCACTGAACAGCAGTTGCCCTGCGCCATGCTAACCTGCTAGATTCTGACACACTTGAAGGCTTATGTTTTACTACCTAACACAATTCTTCGGGTTAACTATCTGATGTGCCCAGTGGTTTATTATTTCTGCCTTGCCACTCTGCCCAGAGAGGTGGGAAAATGGTGAGATTTCTGAGACACCTTTTTTTAAATGAAAGATTCAATGTATCCTGCACAACTTCCTCCACATGGAGAGAAAACAACAGCTGCTAGAGTCCTGCTAATGCAAGGTATGCCCAAGATCAACTTGTATAGCCATCACAGAGACTCTTACATAGCCACATGCCAGAAAAGCTTCATCAAATTTAAACAATGCAAAAAGTAACATCCACCTATCCATCCATTGCCAGCATTTCTACAGCCCCAATCCCAGTAGCATCTGCCGTAGGTGCTAATATCCTGAATCTAGTCTAAGGAGTTTTCATAAGAACCAGGCAAAGACGGCATGAAAAAATTAAATCTGAGCTAATTAGTGGTGCTGGAACATTTGAAATAGTGGAGGTACTGAAAGCCAGTCCCCTGTCTGTCCTCTCCCCCAGAGCTGGGACCAGGAGCAGGGTTGTGTCTCCGGGAATGGGGGGACATGGACAGGAGTAAGGGGGCCAGAACCCCACAGCCCCATGTGGGGCCAGAAATGGAGGCACGGGGCCGGCAGACGGGCCCCCCCGGGCGTGGGACCTGAAGCAGAGGTGCGGGGACAGGACCCAGCGTGCAGGGCTGGGAGTGGAGCCCCTCCATAAAACTTGGGGTGGTGCAGGACCCCCAATGCCCCTACTTCCCGTGCCTCTGGAGTTAACGTATGCAGATGGGCCTTGGAGAAGGCACAGCGTCTTTCATTAACACAGTCTGTTGGTTTCCCCTTTTAATCTTCTTTAAGAGGAATAAAAACAATCTCCACGAGACAATCTCTTCCTGGAGGAACTGTCACCAGGGTGTTTGAGAACTGAATCATGTTTGACTGCGAGATAGAAAGGGACACAAAGTACATTGTGCAGAGGCTTTTGTGTTCACTGAATATTTAAATCAGAAAGGAAATATTTATTTGACTCTGATACATTTTGTCTCCCTCAATGACAGAGGCAGCACAAAGCTCTCCTTTTGTCTAACTGCTGGCTTCGGAAATCCTCAAACACATCGGGGTCTGAGGTGCGCATCAGTGGGGCTTGCTAATGCAGCGGGGGGCGGGGGGGTACGAATTCTCACAGGCTGAGCCGAACAGGATGCCTTGGCCAAACTGCAAGCCCAGCAAGACAAGGATCAGTCTCACCTAAGGCTCAGGTAAGCACTATTCACAGGCTGGACTCTGGCCCAGCTCCATTGATTACCACTGAAGTTAGGAGTCTAAGCATACGCAAGGCCTGGGCTTCTGCCATGAGCGGTGAAGAAATGTCAGCAATGTTCTCTAATCTGGGGAGCGCTGCTTGCCGGCCGGGCCAGAACCCAGCTCCGGCACTAACTGATTGTGTATCTTGTCATTTACCTAATGAGGGTAATTACCCACTGGAACAATTTTCCAAGGGGTGCGGCAGATTCTCCATCATGGACCATTTTTAAATCAAGATGGGAGGTTGTCTAAATGATCTGCTCTAGGAAGGATTCTGGAGCAGCTCTCTGGCCTGTGTCATGCTGCAGGTCAGACCAGATCACAGTGGCCTCTTCCGGCCTTGGAATCTATGAAAAGTCTCAGTCATTTGCCCAGCTGTAAAACAGAAGGAAAACCCTGACCTCCCTCCCTGGGGTGCCGGGAGTTTTAATTCCTGCAGGGTGTAACGTGCTTGAGAAGGTAGCGCCAGGCACCCTAGCCAGGCAGTGTTACTAATGAATAATCATTAGTTTCAAAGACAAAGTGGCCATGCTATATGCAGTGCTGTGCATGGTCTCCATGCTATGTGTCTTTGATTCTATGCCAGCCAACTCAATGCAACAGCCCCGGTTCTAAGGGCGATTACAGTTTTCTGCTGCAGGGAAGCGATTTGATCAGCAGCCTCACGGCGCACAGGACTATACTTTTCTACCCAACCTTTTGCAGTGTCCGGTTGACCATTCCTCTGGGGCTTGCAGAGAAGCCCCCAGACCCTAACCCTCTTCCCTCTCCAGCCCAGCACTCCTGTTGTCTGCAATCCACTGCTCCTCAGTCCTCCTCTCCTTGGCTGGCTGGATCTCCATCTCCGCAATGAGTCAGGGCACCCGGAGCTCTCACAGGGCAGGACCAAGAGAGGGAAATGTCATCACCTGCACACTGATGTGGGGCTGAGAAGAGAATGAGGCACATTCGGGTCACAGGGTGAATCACCTGCAGTGTCTGGGTTAGAAGCCAAGTCTCCTGCTTCAACTACTGCACCTCACTTCCGCTCCTCGGGAAAAGAATCTTTCCCCTGACCCCTTTGGTTTGGGAGGTACCCCCTAGCTCTACCCGCACACTAGGGCTCATCTGGATAGGGCATACCGTGCTTTGTCACCAGTTTTGCTCTTGGGCAATCCTGTGTCTGGCTTTAGGAACACAAAAAACACAGGATCTCTGCAGCTCCAGGCAGAGATGTTGCTCCTGCCAGGATCAGCTGGTGACAGATTTCCCTTCCACGGAGCTAACGCCCGGCTCTGGCACCAATAGCACTCAGGAGGCAGAGAGGGGCTTGCATTGCCCGGTGCACAGCCTGAGTCCCTGAACTCAGCCTGGGCCACAGACCTGCTCTCTGTCAGCGGAGTACAACAGTGGGAGCCTGATGAGGATAATGGAGGAATCCAGTCAAAGTCTCTGGCCTTATTGCTGACAAGGCAGAGCCGCTGCCTGGGAACCGATAGGGGCCAGCTTCTGGGCACAGCAGTGGGAATTTCTAAGCATGGCATCTGCCTTCAACAGCTGTCCAGCAAAGTGCTCCCCCGTACCAGACAGAAACCTCGCCGCAGCGCTTCCCTGGAGCTGTGACCTTGAGCAGATTCCTTTGGCAGTGCCCAGGAAACTCCTGCAAATCTGGAGGGAGCAGTGGGCTGACCTGGCCGGGGAAGCTGGAATGTGCCAAGTTCGGGACAAAGGACAGGAACAGGGCTCTGCTCTCAGGTGAAACCCCACCCTTCACTGTGGGAGGGAGCACCGGGCTCTGGAGAGGGGAGAATTCACCCTCTCTCTATTGCTGCTCTTTACAGAGTATTCCCACCCTCCTCTGTGAGCACCATCCTCTTTACCATATCTATCCTCACAACATGCCTGCGGCGATAGGGCAGTGCTACTGTAGAGCTGGGGAAACCAAGGCAGGGAGTGACTAAGACCAAGGTGAGCCAGGGAATGGGACCCAGTAGCACCTTCCTTCTGGGCTCCCAAGAGTGAGGAGGCAAAGCTTAGGGGAAGGGGAAGCATCTAATTCTCCTGATTTCTAGTCTGGCCTTGTCTTTCCCTCTTGTGAAGTGTTTCCACATGGCAGGGGTCAAGATCTCCCCCCAGCCCCCCGACACCAGGCAGGGCACTTCAGAAGAGAATGACATTAAGCAATTGCATTTATGTTTGCAAATCGCCCTCCCTGGCGTCACCTGCCAGCTGCGGCATTTTCTCTCCCAGTCACCAAGCAGCAGTCACGGCCATTTCTCCTTCGGGGGGAGGGGGCTTTAACATTCCCTAAGGCAGTGAGTCTCTGCAAAGAGCGACTGCTGCTGAACTGTGCTCATGACGACCCCTCCCAGCAAAGCGATCAATGATCCCCGGTGCTGTGCATGGACGTGCCGCACGGAAGGAAAGCCGGGGGGCGCGGTGCTTGACGGGAAGCGCTCCAGGCATTGGGTGCGGGCGCATTTCAATATCTGGCCAGGAGCATCGCAATGGATCTGACCCATCCTGCACATAAAGCTGCTCTAAGCATCTACAGGCGGTGGGCGTGCTCCTTCCAGAGGCTGTGACACAAGGGGTTGGTGAGTGGTAAAGTGCAGCATTGGGGGTAGTGGAGATAGCAGGAAAGATGGGGATACAGGAGGCCAGAGGTTCTCAACATCGGGGTGGGGGATGGGCATTGCAAGACGTGGCATGGGCACACACGACGGCTCTCAGCAAGGCATGGCTCCGGGTGTCTCGAGTACAGCCAGGATGTGCAGGGCATGGTGGGGTTTGCAGAGCAGTGAGCTGCGAAAGAGGATGCAAGGGACACAAGATGGTGAGCTGCTGGGAGATATGGCACTGTGCTTGCAAGGAGGCCCGGGATGGGGCGAGGGCAGCTAACACCGCTTCCTTGACACCACCCTGCCTGTGCAGCAAGGGAATGTCCTGACTGAGAGCCAGGTCAGTAGGAATCGTGGCATTTCATTGAGGCTGGGCCATACAGTGTGCTGTGGACATAAGAACGGCCATACCGGGTCAGGCCAAAGGTCCATCTAGCCCAGTATCCTGTCTGCTGACAGTGGCCAGTGCCAAGTGCCCCAGAGGGAATGAACAGAACAGGGAATCATCAAGTGATCCATCCCTTGTCGCTCATTCCCAGCTTCTGGAAAACAGAGGCTAGGGACACCAGCCCGGCTAATAGCCATTGATGGATCTATCCTCCATGAATTTATCTAGTTCTTTTTTGAACCCTAGTATAGTCTTGGCCTTCACGACACTCTCTGGCAAGGAGTTCCACAGGTTCACTGTGCGTTGTGTGAAGAAATACTTCCTTTTATTTGTTTTAAACCTGCTGCCTATTAATTTCATTGGGTGACCCCCTAGTTCCTCTGTTATGAGAAGGAATAAATAACACTTCCTTATTTACCAGTTATGATTTTATAGACCTCTAGCATATCCCCCCTTAGTCATCTCTTTTCCAAGCGGAGAAGTCCCAGTCTTATTAATCTCTCCTTATATGGAAGCTGTTCCATACCCCTAATCATGTGTGTTGCTCTTTTCTGAACCTTTTCCAGTTCCAATACACTCCCTCCCATATTTCAAGAAACACCTGAGCCGCGATTGCTTAAATGTTGCAATCTTGAATGTGACACCTGAAAACAGAATGCAGAGAACGTTTCTACCTGTGTGCCTGGATCCCCCATTTCTGTGGCCAGCTCTCCTGGCGCAGAAGCAAGTGGTTCAATATGAGTTTTAACATACTCAGCAAGACATTATCCCAAGCACAAAGAGAAGAGGAAATGACGGAGGGCGAAGTTACCTGAGGATTTGAACGCTGTCAGCTCCACAGCCTGAAAGAGGGGAGAACGCTCGTTAATTGCGATTTGCTCAGGGAGGGAGTTTCCAAGCCACAAGGAGCCCAGATCTGTTCACAGCCACATTCCCCAGGTCAGAGTAGGGCTTTTTCCTGCCACCAGTGCAGCCAAGAGGTGCTTTCCCACATGCGCTCTCCTTTCCCATCGTTCCCTGCAGCTCCCCTGCTTCACAGGTAGGGGAACACCCCTACCCCTCACGTTCACAGAGCTTTGGTGAACTCCCCCACTGATACCAGCTGGGCCCAACACACGTTCTTAGGGAGCGCGCCCCGAACGTGGGCCTGTGGTGTGAGACCTGCCCTGGCAGCATGCTCTGCTGAAAGTGGAGCGCCCGCCCTTGCTTGGGGCAATGCAGTGGACTGGGCACAGCGCTAGGACATACAGAACAATCCAACCCAAGAGGGGACCGGATCAGCTGACCTAAACCAGCTTTTCCATCTCTCACTGCACTGGATGGAGCATAGGGCTCCCAGGGCTGGCCCTGGGACCTATCCAGGCCCCAGTAAAGACCACCTGCACCATACGGCACTCTGGGGCCACCTCCTCCACCTGCTCTGCTACAAAATATTGACTAATGTAAGGCCTAATCCTGGTAATGGCTCCCCGGCACAGCCAGCCCCAGGCATTCACAGATCAGGCAGGTGCAGAACAACCACAAGACTGGCTTAAAAGTCACAAGGCTTGTTTAAATGATGAACTTTCGACAGGAAGGGCAAAGCTGTTTCTGTCCCCTACGCACTGTTGACAAGGGTGGGAAGGAGTCCCATTCAGATGTCTTGATACAAAACGGGGCCAACCTGATCTCTTCTGAAGGAAAACAGTGTCAGCCTCAGCCTCTAGGGTCTACGGCTCTTCATCTGAACATCAACTTTCCTTTGAATGGGGCCCTCTCCTGACTGCCCTGTTCAGCCGTAGATCAGTGAACGGCCAGGACTGCTCTTTAGCTGCAGTATTGCACAGTCCACATGGCAAGGGGCACGATGAGCCGGTTCCACAAGGCTGGAGGGGGGGAAGAGGGGGGGAGGAACTCATTGGGAGTTGCCAAATCCCTCAAACATTTCACCAAAACATTTGCCAGCTAACCTGTGGATGCCAGGCAGTGTCTGATGCTTGCACCCTGTGGAGCACAGCATTGCATCATTATAAAAGTGTTTACAGATTTAGTGTAAAAATGGCTTCTTAATCAGAACGAGGCTACGCTCAACGATACTGTTCTGAATTCACAGCTCACGTCGTCACTTACATAAGGGATTCAGGCAGGGAGCTGAAACAACACCAGTGACTTATGTAACTCACCTGCATCGCAGGCTCTAGCAAGCTGCATTAACACACATAGCACAAGCTGCAACAAGGCACAAATCTGACATTCAAAACACACTTGCACCGAATGGATCAGCGTCAAAATTCACGTTTCCTGAGCATTTGCTTGCGGAGCTCAAACGTTCAGGAAGACAGAACATGAACGAATTGCAAAAAGTCACTTGTATTGAAACAAACAAGCTGGCTCAGCTCTGCTTCCTCCCCCACTGGCTCCTCGGGTACTAGGGAATTTTGTATTTTGATTGTTGTTGACTTTGTATTGTTTAGAAAAGGAAAATAAAACATTTTAAATAAAAATATTGAAGTAACAAACAAAAAGAGAAGCGCTGGGTGACCCCAGCATGGAATCAAGCGAATTCTATCTTTGCCCTCAGTCTGCCAGCTAGGAAGTGCTGTGGCCTTGGCATTTAGGAAATCTACAGGCTCCTCTATTAATGCCCTGTGCATTAGAAAACTCAAGCCTCCTGGTTAATCTCTTTAGCCCATGTCTCATATTTTGTGCCAAGTAGCTTAGTAATGGTTCTAATTTACAGAGCCAGCACCTGCCTGGGTCAGAAAAGCACCTATTGGAAAACCTGCCGGGTATTTATCACCTGGAAGAATAGCGACATTAAACAAAAATAAACCAGGAGAGACAATAAATACTGATTTTACTAAATTGCCTTGAAACAGAACAGAATGTTATCTGGAAGATAAAGAAGATAGCACTTCAAAAGCAATAAAGGAGAGAGAGAGAGACTTTTTTTTTTGGTGTATATCTAGACCCGTTTGTAAATTCCTCACATGAAAGTAGCATTACGTTTTTTTTCTGAGGAAACTACAGTTAACTTCTATGTCAAGTGCACAGAACACTGCATGATCATTTCAGTGGGGGACTAGAAGTGGTGTCAGGGTAGTCACATTTAAATTATTCTCCACTATACGGCATGCTTTGTTGAACTTGGCAGAAGATTAGTTGCTGCCTGGGGAATGAAATGGGCCAACTGAACAATACCCCGTTTGCAGAGAGTGGAACTTGGGTGCTGAAACACACAACAAGCCCTTTTCTAACTTCCTTCATCTTGGGGAGGCTGGTAGCCGTGAGCTTTTTTCTGTCTTAGCATTCTGATTGCTCAGTTCCATAGGTGCTTTTATGGATGCCCCTGTTATAAATAGGCCTGGGAGTTGATTCCCATTTGATACAGAATGGAGAAAAGAGACCACAAATATTACCAGCAAAACTAGGAATCAACATGCAGCAGAGAGACCCCCCGACAGCTCACGTGTCAAACCAACCCCCCCATCTCTCCCTCCCCTCTGCAGTCCAGGAGTCAGCACAAATGGGTCTAACTGCACAGGGGCCCTTTATAGCCAAGAGCTGAGCAGCTGGGCATGCCCCGAACGCACAGACAGTTGATTCTCTTTCTACAACCTGTCTTCCAAGGGCAGGGATAGACAGACGCCTCCTTACTTCGCACGGGCAGCAGGTGCATGGGCTGCTTTGGAGCAAGCCCAGTACAATTGGGGTAGAGCTAACACCTCACCATGAAGGGTGGCGATGTCTGTGAAGGGGCTAAATGGGCCAGTTTACACAGGGAATGAGATCCCCCCCGCCAGGGTCTGAGTCCTGAGGAGCCCTCCTGCGGCTGTCTGAGAACCCGAGACATGAAGACATTGGGCTGTTTAGTGCGACTCCCAGCAGACAGTGCAGGGCCGTTCCATTCTCTATGCTTGTATGGCCTAGTTCGGGGTGTCCTGAGCCATGGGGTTCCCACCCCTTTCCCTTGGCCAACTTCCTGGCAAGACACTGTTCAGCCTAACAGGCTGCATTTTCTTATCATAATTTCACCCCATTATTGTTTGTCACACCTGCTGTACCACCTACCATAGGCCAGTGATCTGTGAATGCATACAGTGCTCCCAGCATGGCTCACAAAGTCCATCACCACCACTGACAGACCTTCCCAGCTGCCCCAGGCAGGAGGTGACTGAGATGAACCCATCTTACCAAATGGGCAGCTGAGACACAGATGACAAAGTGATTTACCCAGGATAAGACAAAACATCTGTGACAGCGCTGGCAATAGGACCCAGGAGCCCTGAGCCCTAGCCCTTTGCTATAACCACTAGACAACACTCCCGTCTATGTATCTATTCTGCACGAGAAAGGCGGAAAATAACTCAAGACATTACCTACCGGTCTCTCTGGTGACATCATTGAGGAAATCCCCATAGGAATTTTAGCACCAAAGTTTCCTAGAGTGTGAAGTGAGACAATGAATGTAGATACACCTGGAGAATGGAAATGTGCATTCCTTTCAAAGGGCTCTATCGTTTATTCCCCCAAAGTAGTCAAGGGCCCAGCCGGGCTGTCTGAGGACTTGCAAGCTAGTTTGCACAGCTGCCAATCAGTCTGAGCGTGTGAACTTTTCTCTCTCTAGTTTAACACCGATTTCCTGCCCCCTCCCGCATGGAAATCGATGTTGAAATGCCCAACGTGCTTCTCTGCCTGGAGGGAAGGCCCGGCTGTTCAGGGCCAGCGGCAGGGGCAGGCCAGCATGGCAGAAGCTCTGGGCACCAACTTCCAGGAGCACCATGCTGCTGTGCCCCTCCACTTCCCCTTCCCTCACTGCAGGCACTGGAGGTGGAGACACTAGCTGGCAAAATGGCTCCAGTCACTCCTGGTGCTGTGTCTTATGGAGTGAGGATTCCCCACATCCGCTCCCCTCGAGTGCACGCACGACCCATATACATAATAAGGACTGATCCCACTGAAGTCAATAGACCTTCTGCCACTGTTGTCTTTGGGAGCCAGTCAGCCCCTCGGTGCTCTGCTCCTATTTCCATCCGAGTTTCTCTCTCACTCCAAGGAACACAAAGCTAACAACATTCATGTCCACTATGATGCTGGCAGGCCAGGCGCCAGCTCACGCTAAGGTGCCCACAGAGTCCCGGAGAGACATTCACCTGGATGGCAAGACAGACCGGAGTACCCCGGGGGACTGTCTGTGACTCTGTGTTCAGGCTGTTCAAGTGCCTGGGGGCGGGAGTTGCACATGGTGCAGTTGGTTGGTGAAGTCTAAGCCTAGACCTCACAGCCCATTAGGGTGTGTGCCCTGGTTTGGACCAGCCTGTCCTGACGCTGACACCTCATATTCTAGAGTCACCATTGGGAACTTCATAACCGGGTCAAACTTCCCAATGCGGTGGTGTTTAAGAGGGTTCAAAACTACGCAAGGGATGAAACTGCATTAAAACTGGACCCTCTGGAAAGGTCGGCCTGCCTACCCCCAGGCTCTGAATCTGTGCCAGCAGCACCAGTACCCCGAACACAACGCTGAGGTCCCAGAAGGGGCTCGTTACCTTTATTGGTAATGTTCTTCAGTGGGGGATCTTTCTGTGCAGGGCTGGACACGGCGCTCTTGGGCACAGAGGGACTCAGCTTCCCAGTCTCCCAGGACCTTGTATTTCTTGGACTTGACAGATAGTTGATGGGATGAGAACAGTTCTGCAATGACAGAGAAGCAGGACACAACCCTCAGGAATCCACGACACATCTGTCTTGAAAGGATTTTGATACCGTGCATCGTTTTAAAAAGCGGCTGTGTCTGTTTTCTCAATGATCCCCTCCCTGCCGATAAGGCCACTTCTCAGTCCGTGGGCAGCACCTGCCCAAACTGCAGAACAAGTGCCACGTTCTCCTCCACCCTCCCCAGCGCTGTTCAGGAGGAAAATGACGTCCCCTGATTCCATGACCCTGAATAGGCCAGGGCCATTCAAAAGACATTCCCGCAATGCATGCCCAGGACATCAGGGAGAGCCCATATGCATCGCAGATGGCAGCCTTTGGCTACAAACCTGGATTTAAAGGGCCACTGTGGAATATGATAACCCCGGGTTTTAAAGATCAAAGTCTCACATCAACCAAAACAAGGAGAGAGGCTTTTTGCCTTGCCTTGGGGTCAGTCACATCCTACAAGCTGCCCTGCTCTGTGGATCAGAAACGGGTCCATGCTCACCTCTCACACACAACAAACCACAGCTGAGGCATGACGGGAAATTTCAGCGTTTGGGCCTTTCTTTAGGGTTTAGTAGGAGGGTGTTTAGGCTGAAATCTCTGGAGAGACTCTGGAGGGCTGAGAAGATTCAGCCAACTGTGAAGAAGAAGAAATCAGCCCACCCTATAGGATACATGGCTATCAAAGGGGTTGATAATCCCAGTTGGTAGTGAGGGGTGCCCACTAGAGGGGAAGGGGACAGAAACTGGGTTTCCCAGAAATCCACCGTTCTGAAAACCTAAAGAAAACACATCCCCTGAAACTAGTGTGTGTTTAAAGAAACCAGAGTGGCATCTCTGCCTCACACTTACTGTGAACGAGAGAGCTTTCTTCTTCTCCTTCATCCTCTGAATGGCGTTCCGCACCTGAAAGTTTAGCAGGATCGTGAGACAGGGCCAGCGCTGTTCTGATAAAACAACATCCTCCGAACAAGTCAAGGGGGCACAAGCAACAGCTGTCATGGGAGCAAAGGGCCAGGATGGAATAACAACCTTTGCATTTGCTAAGATTCTGGTTACCAGTTTCATTTCTGACATGACTGTTCCAAATATGGATCAACACCCAATGAGAGCTTCCTCTTACCTCGCTGTTATAGATTGCATAGACCAGGAAGATGTACAAGCCCTGAAAAGGAGAGAAAATACAAAACATTACAGGCTTGCAATAGACTGACAAAAAATGTGACTATTTTGAAACAGGGGAAGTAAGTGGGTCTCTGTCTTTGACCAATGCTGGGTCAGAGTCTGCTGCTTTGGGCCACAAAACATTGGCAGAGCACCCGACTATGTCTCCAGAAGCTGCCTGGCTTTGCCAACCTCCATCTGTGACTCAGGACATTGGGAATTCTTACCGTCACTGAATGGCACAAAGCATGAAGCTCCCATGAACAGCCTTTGCAGTCTGACTGCAGTTCCAGAGGAGGAAGGAGCAGCTATGCCCTTTGTCCCTGGAGTCTCCTTCTTCTGACACATCGTCTTCAAGAAGTGGAAGAGAACTACTGAAACAGACTCACAGTACGGAACGATGCCCTAGAGACACTGCTCCTGTGTGCCCGGACGGTGCCTAGTGCAGGGCTGGCTCTGGTTGCTGTTCCTTGGGATGGCACCGGAACGTCCATGCTTCAGGAATCCTAGCACTCAGACCTGGTAGGGTTCATCTCTAAGCCAGCATTGTGCTCTGCTCACAGCCGGTTGGATCTCCAAAGTGATTCCACCCCAAATCTCAAACTCTGCTGCTCAACACGTGCTCCACTCACTGCTCTGCTTTTGACACAGATGACCCCGGTCAGGTTTTAGAACGGTTTGTCCCCGGGAGGGGCTTCTTCTAACACGTCCCCTCCAAGGAGTGGAAGAGAACCATGGGAGTGGACTCACAATACAGCACGATGCCCTAGAGACACTGGCTGCTCCTGGTGGATGGGCAGACCCTAGCACAAGGGGGTCTGCGCTTGTGGGGTCCATGGCAATAATGGTCAGAGCTCAGATGACTTCACTCAAGAGAGTTTAAAAGGAGAAAGAGCCTTTTCATTTCTCCCCGCCCCTCCTTCCACTGCCTTCGCAACATCCACACACACTCGGCTTTGCAGGGATGTAGGCACAACCCCTGGCAGGCCAGCAAATGTTCACCCAGCACCTTGTGTGCCTCGTGGCTGCTCTGTGAGGGAGCTGAAGAGCAATGGCAGCCATTGATCCATTGATTCCATCCGGCCTCCCTGCCATTCCCAAGCCCGGGATCCCCCGCTGCATTCAGTGGTGAAGGGGAAAATCCTCCCAGGAATAACTGGGTGGAGCTCCCCACCCCCTACTCAGACATGTAAACATGGGGAACGTTCCCAGTGTGGGAGCGGTGGAAAACGGGAACGAGACGTCCCTTCCCGACAGCTAAAGTAGCCCTGGGGAGAGCCCAGAGGGATGCAGCCTTTTCCTTTTCAGTGTGCTATGCTGATTTGTGATGGACCACGGCAGCTGACTGGAGCGGAGTGATCCAGTCCCCCTAAGCCAGGTCTGCTTGGAGGGGTCCTCTGCCCTCCTCTAGAGGCGCACAGACCAAGAAGAGAGCAAGGAGCATCCCGCCGGGGCTAACACAGCTCTGCCTTTCAGCTCCTACAGTACAGGTGAGAGTTGCTGGGCTCGATCCCCACGGAGCCATGTCACTATCACAGCCCAGGCCGGGGAGAGTCAAGGGGATATGGGAGGCAGAGCCAAATCCTCTTCCCAAGGAGGTATTTTGTGAAACCCAAACCCATCAGGCCCATCCTCCCTCCCCACTCAGAGCGGGTTACAGATCAGAGTGCAGGTCTCATGCTGTCAACTCCACGGGAGCTCAGCCACCACCAGTGACTTCAAACTACAGAGCACTGGCCTGCTGTCCTACAGAAACAGCTGTGACAAGACACAGGCCTAGGAAGAGCACCACCTAGGGGTCAAAATGGGGCTAAGCACCAGGGACTAATTACAGCTTTATACAAAAGAGTTTGCCCCTAAAGGCAGTCCTATCTGGCCTACCAGATTTATGTTATATCTGGAGGGTGTTTGTTATCGCAGCTAGATAAATCAGCGGCAGTAAGAAAAGTAATTCATCTTGTCTTCAATGAGTCTTGCTCTTCATCTGAAAACTCTTGGCAAGCGCCGTGGTAGCAATACCCTGGCATGGTGCCATGACCTGTCCTTCAAACAGCAGAGTTGGTCACTCCTACAGACCAGATTTCTGGTGCGGCTGCCAAGACAGGTCTTCCTTGAAATAATCCTTTTGTATAGAACTGGGAGGAAAGGTGGTGATGTCGGCTGGGAGAGGAGCTCAGGAGAAAGAAGGCCCAGCTGCAGAGAGACTGAATATGGCTAAAATGTGTAAGAGGGTTAAACTGGCACAAAATAAACCACAAATCCAGCCCCAGAGGCCACTTTGCTGATTCTCAAAGCACTTTCCAGACATAGCTGTCTCTTCATGATAGGCGTGTGCAGCGCCTAGAGCAATGGGGCCCTGACTCCTGACTGGCACAACCACAAAAGAAATACTCAGTAGTGAGATGACCATCACTAAAGCCTCAAACTTCAGTTGTGAGTGGGTCACAATGGTCCAGGGTAGGACAGTGAGAGTTGGGCGAGCTGGTCTCTATTTCCATTTCTGCCACTGAGCCGCTGTGTGACCTTGGCCTTCACCATTCCGTGCCTCAGTTTCCCCATCTGTAAAAATGTGGACAGTGACGCTTACTCAGAACATTTGGAGTGAAGTTCTGGCCCCAATGAAGTCACTGGCAATGATGGTCACGGGGCAGGATCTCAAGCCAGAACTCTGCAGATGACGTGTCCTATGGGTGGGATTTTTAAAGCACTCTCCACTTGTCTAACTATGCTCCCACTGGCTCCCACGGAGCACTGGTGCAGCAACGTGAGCACTTCTGAAAAGCCCCCTACAAGTGCTAAGCGTGATTATCCTTCCCAGGAAGCGAGGGGATAAGGTCAGACCTAGTGAGCTATTCTAGCCAGAGGACTCTTATGAGAACAAACACTCCCCATGGCAGAATGAGTGTTAGTAATGATTTATTAAGCCTGGTAACATGCCCAGCACTATCCAGGACACTACAGCCATGGAGAGCATACAATCCAATTCCAGAATCTCAAAGATCTACTGTTTAAGAAGTCAGGATCTTTAAAATGCGGAATGTAAAAAAAAAAAACCCTAGATAAGACGGCCTACCACGCAGAGTTCAGTGACAGTAAATCTGTGAAGCGTGACATTTAAGTGGCTTCGCACAGAAGCTGTGGGAAAGGGGATGAAGAGGACGTCCCCACTATGATGAGTCTCAGGCTCAATGCATCTCTTAGCTCAGCAGCCCGGCCGGGTGGCCAAAGTGAAAAAGCTGAAAACCAGAGACAGTGTGGGTCTTGGCCCAGAGCAGCCAGCATCACCCCAGTTACCCAGCCAAGCAGGACCAGACCGCCTGATCCCTCCATCCATCCGTGCATGCTTCTAAGATGCAGCCTGTGGTCCATCTCCCAGGGGCAGGAACGATCACTCCCAGCTTCTTTACAAATGGGATTAGTTCAGTCACTAGGCCCTAATGTATTCCACATCTTAGTCACACCCTGCACGGCCACCCAGGGTCCCAGCATGATTGATAGGATTGGCAGGGCACAGGGGAAGCTGAGAAGAACCAAGAAGAGCCAGCTGTTCTGAAAGTGCCCCGTGATTTTTAAGAGGCCAGAGAACCTGCACTTCCTTGCCTAGAGCCACTGTAAAAAAGACTCCCTGGTCAGGAGGAAGAGGTAGAGGAAGGGAAAGCCCACTTGCTAGAGGTGTTTTTAGCTAGAGCTATACAAATAACCAGTTTTCAGCTTGGTAGCTGGACCAAAACATTTTTTTAAATTTCCCTCAGGTTGACCCAAACCAAATTTTTTTAAAAATGTTTTCCGCAGAATGAAGAAGTTAAAAAAAAAAGTTCATTTCAGTCTGAACCACACATTTAGTTTAGTTTTTGAGGTTTTTTTAAAGTTTAAAAAATATTAAATAAAACTTAGTGATATTCCAAAATTAAACATCTTTCCAAAACTAAAAGGTGAAATATTTTGTTTTGGAAATGCTAAAATGAACTGGTCTCACTTTTCAGACTTTGTGTTTGGTTTTTTGACCAAACAGTTTGCTGATGTTGATCCAAATTTGCAAATGGTTTCGGTTGATCTGAATGTCAGACTGATAGGCCTGTAAATACCCAGGACACCCTGTCTATCCTTTTTAAAAATTAGTACAACGTTAGCTTTCTTCCAAGTCTCGTGGAACTTCCCCAGTTTTCCAAGACTTATTTAAAATCAGCATTAACAGACAAGGGAGCTCCTCAGCCAGCTCTTTAAAAACTCTTGAATCCAAGTAATCCAGAAGTACTGATTTTAAAATGTCCAACTTCAGTCAATGCCTTTTAATATCCTCCTCAGATACTAGTGGAATGGAAACAGTGTTATCATATGATGTTACTACATTTGCTTTTTCCCCCAAAACAGAACAGAAATATTTATGAACACTTCTGTCTTTTTTGCATTATTATTAATAATTCTATCTTTTCCACCTAGTAATGAACTAATACCATTCTTAGGATTCTTTTTTCCTAAGATACTTTAAAAATTCCTTATTGTCTTTAACTCTGCTGGCCATAGATTTCACCTTGTGTTCCTTTGCTTCCCTTATCAATTTTCTATAATTCCTAGCTTCTGATTTATCTTAAAAACTATCATCTTCCCTTTTATTCCATTCATTATATATTATGTTTCAATTTTTTATAGCTGCTTTCACTTCCCCTCTAGTTTAGGTCTTTTTTTAATCCATGCGGCCTTCTTCCTCAATTGTGGGGGATTGTGGCTTTTTGGGCATCTAGTAAAGTGTTCTTAAACAACTCCCAATTATTCTTCATATTTTTCTGATTAAATTCTTCCTTGGAGCTGATTTAGCTCATAATTGTTTTTAGCACTGTGAAATTGGCGTTTTTAAAGCACCGAGTATATTGATCACTGGTCTGGGCTTTATTCTGTTTATTCTGCACATTATAACTGTGATCAAGTCATGATCCCTTGCACCTAAGTACTATTAATTTTTAGTTCTATGATCATTCCTCTTCATCTGTCAAGATAAGGTCTCACACAGAACTCCTGTGTTGGAAGGAATACTTTTTGAGTTAGGAAATTTATCATCTCTACTATTTAGAAATTCCAAGAATGTTTTAGTGCTGGCAGCATGAGGCAGTTGTTTTATATTCAGGGATACCTCTGTGTGTGCACCACTACTAGTACATTTCTAGACTGTCATAGTAATAATATAGTGCTGTCCGGTCAAGCATCTCAAAGTGTTCAACATCAGCAAATTTAGCCTCAATCCCCCCACCTGTACTGAAGTATTATTGTTACTGACCCTACTTTACAGATGGGTAAACTGAGGTATAGAAAGGTAAAGAGACTAATCAGCATCACCAAAGGAGTCTGGGATAGTAAAGTCAATGGAAATCACGGCTCATGACTCCCAGGCCTGGACCAACCACAAGACTATCCTTCCTATCTCCTAGGTCAATAAAAGAAAAGGCTGCTACTTGGTCCAGTCACCTTTAACCACTGTTCTGGCATTTACTATCTTTGACTATTTTTGAAACCACGAGTGAGCATGGAAGCCATTTTCGGTGGCCAGTCAGTCTTCGAAGTAACAAGCTAAGGGGCAGCAATTAGCAGCTAAACACAGCACGGCAGCCTGCAATACTGCTCTTCGGTAGCTTGTTTTCTTCCTCCACTGCCTGGTTAGGAGAACGATTTAGTCGGATTTGGCATTGACGTGTGGGCTAACCTTGAAGACAGATCTCAATTTCCACAGACAAACAGAACACAAGTCAACAACAACAAAAAGTTGTCTGCTACCACTTTGCTACAGGAATAAACAAATGTACTTTAAACGCAAGTCAAAGGTGATCTGCTGAAGAAATCTTTTTGAATAGGCCAAGCAGCAGAGAGATTGAAAACTGATGTTATCTCTGCTTTCTCTTTACTCTGTAGCCTTCCGGTCAGGATCCCAACTCCTCCTCCTGGGTAATCTTCTAATTAGAATGACCTTCCTTGGCAAAGAGGAGAAGGCAAACGAAGACAACATATTCATGAGCTAAGCTCTGCTGCCCCACTGTTTGACTGTACTGCAAGCAAGGGCGCCTCTGCTGTGATTTATGACAAAGTGATTACAAAGATTGTTTTTTAAGAAGACAAAGAACGAAAGGGAAAAAAAGAAGTAACAGCTTGAATGGAGGCTGGAGAGAAAAAAGCAGCGCTGAACTAATATGAATCTTGCCCCTTCGAACACCATTGACCGCGGCACTCAGCTTCCACCTCACCTCAGCAGTGGAGTTTAATGTGATTCACGATAGATGAACTCTCAGGAAATGTGTCATCCTGAGGATGGCATTTAAAAATTCAGAGATCATCCCTGAATTCTCTGCCATCACGTGAAAACCGGGACCTCGATGTGGTTCACAACAGTGGACTACAGCACAGCGGCTAGCGTGAAAAGAGGGTGGGGGATGGCAGATCAGTCACCCACATGCATGACACAACCATCATGGCTCGGCAGCCTTGATTCTGGTGTAACCAGAGAAGCCAAAGGCTGAATGGACCATGGAAAGCAAACTCCCCTGGCACCGGCACAGCTGACCCCTTCCAGCCAGGGGTGAGGCACATTAGCAGTGCAGAATGAGGAAACGGATGCTGCAAGTCCTGGGGACACACAGGAGGGCAGCCTGAGTACTGTCAGATCAGGCCAAATCCATGAACACGAGAGCGGAAACCTTGCTCCCAGCACCCACAGAGACACAATGAGAAACCCAGAGGAGGAGCAGGGGAAATGCTATCCACAGAACAAGGCTGGGCGGAGGCAAGCAGGAATCATAGAATATCGGGGTTGGAAGGGACCTCAGGAGGGATCTAGTCCAACCCCCTGCTCAAAGCAGGACCAGCCCCAACTAAATCAGCCCAGCCAGGGCTTTGCCAAGCCTGACCTTAAAAACTTCTAAGGAAGTGAGATTCCCCACCAAGCCCAGATTCTCCACACTGGCATGCAGGAGTGAACAGAAAATTACCACAGGCTCTTCCACAGTGCAGTCACAGGACAGGGTATTGGAAGAGGTTAAAATGCACACAGCTGGGAAGGACAGCAGGACTCCGGGGTTCAGCAAGGGACCAGAAATAGGACTCCAGGTTTTAATCCGCTTCCCTCCATTTGCTTACACAGAGACCATGTGCTTTAATTCTGACCATTCTGAAGGGTTTTGTCTCAGCTGGGACACAGGTTTGTTTTAATCTCACATCTCATGCGGATTTAAAGCATGCGGGTGCTGTTCTCTGCTCATCTCCGAGCTACACCTTTGCAGCAGTGAGGTTGGAAGGAGGAAGAAGCATTGACACTATATTTAATTACAGCCGACAGGCCTCCTGTCAACCTCCCGACATCCTTAATAGCAGAAACATGGATAGGTGGCCTTTGGCCGGCCTTGGGCCTTCACTATCTGACAGCAATCGGATGTGCGTTAGCAGCACCTCACAGCTGGACAAGCTCCAGCAACAGGCAGAAAATTCATTCAAGCAACTATCCATCTTGTGCACATGGCAATAATGGTTTCATTTCAGCTATTGGAAACTTGGAGTCATCATTAAAGTGACACCTGCCAAATATGCCAGAGTTGGGGCCTCTCCCACCCCACATCACAAAGATGACATCGGGACAATTTTCTATTTTGCAGCAGAAAAAAATTAAATAGACACCAAAAGCCTTTGAATCCCAGTCATCCAAATTTTGGATGCACGGTAAATGAGTCAGCCAGGCTGCTCTCTTGTTTCAAGTGCCTCTGATTTCGGAGTCATCACAGAGCGTTTGTGAAGGAGTTTGTCAAGTGCATCCATGAATGTGCAGCGCAGAAGGATGGGAACTGCCATCTGGGGCCATTTTATTTTTATTATTAGAGCTGGGTGACATTTTTCATCAAAACTTGCATGGGCAAAAATGCAGATTCTGTGAAACCAAAACATTTCACTGATTTATGTCAATTTTGCCAAACTGTTTCAGTAAAAAAACCCTAGGAATTCTTTTAAACAAATCAAAACATTGTGTTCGGACAGTTTCAGAATGAAACATTTTGATTTTTCCATTGAAATTGATTTTTCATTTAGAAATTTCCTTTTGTTATATTTTTCAACATTAAAAACTTCTCAGAATTGGAACAAAATGTTTCATTTCAGATCATTCAACCTGAAATGAGGGGGGTTTATTTTGATTTTTGATTTGCCAAAAAGTTTGTTTTCAGTTCAACCTTAAACTATTTTAAATATTACCCCCTTCTCCCCCCCACCCCTGCACATTACAGAGCTGATCCAATGCCCACTGAAATCGGTGGGAATCTTTTTACCAATTTCAATGGGCTCTGTGTCTGCCCTTACATCCAGTTTAATTTAGGCCCAGATTCAGGTAGGTACCACTATTCAGCACAGCACTGTGTGTTTAAAATTAGGCACATGCTCAAATATCTTCCGCAACTGGAGATCTTAGGGCCTGAAGAAAGCCCATTAAAATGAGCGGGAATCTTTCCATTGACCTCAGTGAAGTTCATACTGGGCCTTTGATTTGCAAGCTCCCCAGGCTAGAGATCCTGTCTTCTCTCTGTTGGGAAAGGGCCTCTCATCTCATCTAATAACAATTAACAGTTGCAGTCTCTTAATAAAAAATTCCACCCTTTACCCATCGATAATTCTCTCTCTCTGTTCAGTGTCAGGACCAACTGTGCTTCAGCGCGTCTCTAGCTCCATCTACAGCTGCTTTCTTTCCAGGTTTAGTAAGCCTTTCACATGCCATGTGAGACACATTGTGGGCCTGCTGGGTATTCTGTGACTTTACTCTGCTCACGATCTGGGGATCTGCTTTGATGCCAGGGTCATGTGAATGGCTATTTCTCAGCTGGCCTGCATCCAGGATTGCAGAGAGATGCTGGCGGTTACGTTTCTAACAGGACTTGGTACCATTCTCTTTCCCAAATGGGGGCTAGGAATGGCCTTAAAATCCCTTAAGAAAACCAACAAACTTGTGACCCCAAGAAACAAAATTAAACATGGTTTTCAAATAGAGTTCATGGTGCGGTTCCATTCTTCCTTGGGGGACTATTATTATTATCCTTAGTTATTTGTACTGCGGTAATGTTTGCGAGCCCTGGTCTGGGACAGGACCCTGTTGTGTAGGGTACTGTACAAACACAGAGCAAAGAGTCAGTCCCTGTGGCCTGCAGACCGAATCTGATCTGTGGCATCCCACAGCCAATGCCATAGACACTACAGGGCCAGCATACAGGGCTCCACTCGGAGCTGCCATTTTCACAGTGCTGCATGTCCAGACTAGCGACGATGGCAGCTGTGATCTACTTGTGCTACCGTGGAACCTCAGAGGTGCCAGTGAAGATCTGAGCACACAGGCACTGCACGCACACCCATCCTGAAACACAGGCGCTGCTCTGCAGAGCCTACAGACACAGCACGAGTGAGGAAGCAGCAGCACAGGGAGGCGACAGGACATATCCAAGGTCACACAGCAAGCTAATGGCAGAGTCAGGAATAGAACCCAAGGTCTCCTGACTCCCAGCCCAGTACTGCAGCCACCAGACTGCAATGCCTCTCAGCCCTGGTCTGCCCAGGGGGATCGACCTAAGATGCACAACTTCAGCCACGGGAATAGTGTAGCTGAAGTTAACGTATTCAGGTCGACTGACCTCGGCATCTTCATGGCGCAGAGTCGACGGCTGCCGCTCCCCCGTCGACTCCGCCTGCGCCTCTTACCGCGGTGGAGTCGACAGGAGAGCGCTTGGGGATCAATTTATCGTGTCTACATGAGAGGTGATAAATCAACCCCTGAAAGATCGATCACTACCCACTAATTCAACATGGCCTCAGTTACTCCATGTTATGCAAATCAGGCCCAGCCTTTGTGTTGCTAATGCAGCCCTACTTGGGCAAAGTGTGGGCATCTTTGGGGTCAGCTGCAGGGCCCTTCATGGTACGGATTTTAAGGGTGAAGTGTTTTGGTCCAGAAATGTATTTGACTCTTAACCTGGAATGCCAGACGTCCAGGAATAATGCCTGTTTAGCCACCATTAGACGCCAGGTACAGAAGTGCGGGGCCAGACATCTCCGAGGATTGTATGTGGAGCACCCCTACTGAGTACTATTCTTGATGTCAGTGCTGAAGTTCACAGTGTGTGGAGGAGTTGGGCTTGTTTCACTGATGCAAGCTGCAATTAGAAAGTCTGTCTCGGAGCTTCATGAAAATGAAACGCTACACAGTAGTAAATTCTCTGGTAAATGACCAAAACAATGCTCAGATGAGATATTTTATGGGGATATAAATTTAGAAGCATCATTCCAAAGCCATGATTTAATGTCAGGAAATCTAATTATGAGAAACAAGATTTAAACGGCAAAACTGTGACACCAGTCAGCCAGTCCAGAGATTCAGGGAGGGGGCTGCAGGGAGTGTTAAATAAACACTCTGCACAGGGCTGCATTTCACACCTCCTTATTATTTACTTTGGTTCCTCAGACGCTGAAGGACCGCTTGGAAAAACCCATTGGCTCTCCAGAGGTGAGAAATACCTCCGGACATTAGAACATTGTCACATTGGAAAAGAGATGGGACTTAACTACCCAGGGTACACAGCCCACTGGCTTATCCTGAAAACATCTCCCATTCTGGAGGAAACAGCTAGCTAGCCTAGTCTGAAGAATTCCTGTGTACAGTCCCTCTCTAACACGGTAACCCTACCAGTCTGAGAGCGTGAGACCTGGGCTGGAACAGTTCACAGTTGGTGCCTAGCACCAGCTGGCTGGGCACAGTCTTCCTGCATGATCCCAAGTCTCTGTGTCTTGAATTCTCACCCATACAATGGGAATCACAGCGCTTCCCTATTTCGTGGGGTTAGAGACTCAGATTCCATAGCCATGGAAACCATATAATTACCTAGATAAAGGGCCTGAGATAATTTCATTTCATTAAAGCCGTATTTTGCCAGGACTTTAAAACAAACACAAGTACTTCTTCACACGACGCACTGTCCAGAAGCTGGGAGTGGATGACAAGGGATGGCTCACTCAGTGATTTCCTGCTCTGTTCATTCCCTCTGAAGCATCTGGCATTGGCCACAATTGGAAGACAGGATAGTGGCCTAGATGGACCATTGGTCTGACCCCGTATGGCTGCTCTTATGCTCTTAAACTGATGATCTATTATATGGACGACGAGAAAGCACCACAGTAGTCTAAAAGCTGGCCATAAAGGGCCAGATGTCCAAACCTGGCTTCCATTTTTTGCAGGAGTAATTTTGTAAATGTCACAGATTTTGAGGAAAAGCACAAATAAATTACGCATGACAAAGTGTGCTCCCAAATCCAGATGCCTGGTTTGAAAATTAGGCCTTAATAATGACTTAATCAGTCTTCCTTCTGCAGGTTTTCTGATGACTGGGGTTCAAAAGCAAAGAACAGGTTAATGGAGACGGGTACTTCTGATTGTAATGTAATGCACCATCCAGTGAAGGCACTGATAGCCATGGACTGGGCCCCTTTTTAGTTAAATTGTAAGTCACACAAAGTAAAGAAATGGATAAAATTGTTGGTTTGGAATAATACAGTTATGTGCAGCAAGGAATATAAAACCTTATTCAACTCCAGTTCAAGCTTTTATCAAAATACAATTAACCACCAGGCTCTTCTGTATTTTACCAGAACTGGAATACTATGGAGATAGGCATTCTGTAAGAACCTGGAGTGAACAGAATTGAAACAACCCGACACACAAAACTCTATGTGAGGTGGGCGAGTTATTAGGAAGCAAAAGGCATTGCCCCAGCCAGTGCATGGGTGGGTTTCTGCCTTCTGCAAGACATCTGCTGATCACTGTGCCTGGCGAGTCTCCACACCCCCCTGTAACAGGGCAATGGCCTGATTTCCCAGCTATCTGTTTAGAACGGTTTCATGCTGCGGCAATGCGCTCTGGCAGTGGGCACACACCTCTCAGCTGTGAACCCAGGAACCTGTCTCCAGGCAGGAAGGGAGATTCCTTCGCTCTCTGATGGTGTCTTTACCTGCTGAGACAGAACCCTGAGGAGACCTACGGAGAGTTTTAATCTTGTTTACCAAGGGACTAAGTTCCTTAGGCTTTTCCTTGCTAGAGAGCGTGTTCATTCCCCATGGTGCCTTCCCATGCCCCCTCCCTCACAGCACACCAGTTGTCAGATGGGACTGGAGAGGCCGGGTAGTTCATTCAGTGCCTGATTAACTCTAGTGTTAGTAACCTTAGCGGAGGGTTCGGTCTGAAAACCCTTGGTGCTCCAAGCTTCCCGATCACCCGGGCGGGGACTTACCTGGAGGGAGTTCAGCACAATGAAGACATGAACCCAGATGATGCTGAGGTGAACCAGGACCCCGCACACCCATGTGAGGCCCAGGACTGGCAGCAGCACCAAGATGGGCTTGGCTGTGGCCCTGTTAGAAAAAGAAACTCAAAGTGACTTGGGCTCATACCCTACCTCCCTCATTCGGGGACAGGGGGAAATGCAGGAGAGCGGGAGAAGCAGAGGTTCTGCCAGCCCCATCCCTGCCCTGCCTCTTAGCAGCATCCATCTGCCGCTTCTCTGGCTGCATCTCCACCCTGCTCTGCACCCTTGGGTCACACGGCTCTCTGCTATCTTCTCTGGCAGGCTGCACCACCCACCCGGGACCTGGGAGCAAAGCCCTCCCCAGCATCCAGCCTTGCCCTCTCCTTGGCTTCACTTCGGGGCTCAGCTAGAGGGTTTTGCCCTTGTCCTGCAACATTAAACAGCTTTTTGCTTGGATCTTATTGCTGGGCCTTTCTGGGGTTACAGGCGATGTGAGAGACAACAGCCCTGGACAGACACCTCAGCTTGACGACACTGGCTGATGCTCTGATATTTAGTGTCTCCCCTTTCGCTGCTGTGGGGACCCCCTGGAGCATTAGGCTGTCCTCCAGGGCAGGTGCAGGGAAGTGTCCCCTGCAAGGCAGCACAAATGGCTCCCCCCATAGCTAAGCTGGGTGCAGCTGTGGCAAGAGGGAGGGGCCCAGGAGAAGGGATTGCGAAATGCTTTGAAAACATAATGTAGCCACCCCAGAAAGCCAGAGGAGAAATGCCACATGCTCTATCTCCCAAACCCCGCTCAGCCACCCCTGCTCTTAATTTATTATTACAAGGGAGCTATAAGGGAACTCTTTGACATCATTAGACACAAGAAAGCAGCCAATCTCCCGCTGCTCGTCATTGCCAAGAGGGCTTCTGTATTTGTTTTATTAGCATGTGTGTGTCATCCTGCCCTCCAACACCACCCTATCTCTGTGCTTCTGTGAATTTAGTAAAATTTATTTATGCAACTGGAGGAACAATATGTGTCTAGCAATGGGGCCTGGCGCCGGAAAACAACAATAAAGATTCATAAGGAGTGATAAAGTAACAGCTTGAACAGCAGTTTTTAAAATCTCTTTGAATTAACTGATTACTGGAATCCATGTTCCATATCCTTCCCCATGCATGTCACCAAAACCAAAGCCAACTCTCCAGACAGGCAATTCTATGGACTCAGTGCTATAGTATTTGAGAGCCATCCAAGTCCTTACGGATTTATGTCAACAATCCCTCTGTATTATCCCTATTTAACATATGGGGAAACTGAGGCACAGAGCAAGACAGCGACATGTCCAAACTCACTCAGGAGGACTGTGGAGGAGCTAAACAGAAACGAGATCTCCCAAATCTCGGTCCAGTTTTTCTAACCACCACACCCTCTTCCCTGCCATTCCAAGTTGCTGGTATTCCATAGGATTTATGTGATGCGCACAACTCAGGAACAGAACAGCCCTGATTGCTGACTTTGCTCATATACATTTTGTGCCGCTGAGGACTGACAGATAGATTACAGGGCACCCAGGAGAAAACCAGGAGGAGTTTGCAAGAGCAAAGGCAGGCTGGTTTCACTGCTGCCCCGGCCTGATTTCCCTTCCTAATTTTTGGGTACCAAACTGAACCTCAAAGCTTTCAAGTTCCATGGATCAGCAAAATAAGATATCACACGAATCTCACTGACATCCATGAAGAGCCAAATGGCTGGAAGGAACTTTGTTTTCGTGGTACATATCTGCAGAATAACATTGAATTCAAATGCTGAGTGATGGATGTGACTGAAACACATGACTTCAGGACTCCAAACTGGACCTATCATCAAAGTGCTAGAATCTTCTTCAGCAGCTAATCTTACCCTTTGATTTCAATGGGAACTGTGGGTGCTCCTCACCTGAGTCACTTTGATTTAGGAGCCTAAATGTAGATTTAGGAGCCTAAGTGTAGGCACCCAGGTGTGCAAGTGTTGGTCCTACTTCCTGGTGTCCCATTCATCGGAGCACAGATTGCTGAGCATAGATTGTTGCACTGCTTCTGAAATACTCTACAGATGAAATGCACAATTACTCTGGAGGAGAAAAATCTGGATTGTGTCCCTGCTCTTAGAAGCCGCTGTTCCTCACAGCATGTGGCCATACGCCAGATCCTTCAGGGACAGGATTCTATCCAAGCCCAACAAAGACTTCTCCATGGGTCCAATGCAGCCATCGGCATGGAAGTCAACTGCTCTCCTGACTCACCAGATCTGGATTCCAATTTGTTTCTCCAGGCTGCTGCTGGGAGTCAGCATCTTTGACCTTCTCCGTGCACTGGACACTGTGACCATCACCACCCGGAACAGCACGAAGGTATTTACCTGCGAGTCAGAAAAGAGCCACTAGCTTTGTGCACCAGAACAGGCTTCTAAATTTTTTAATGAGCTCTAATGGAGTAGGTGTCACTGCTGGGCCTTGCATGCAGTCAAGTTTGATCTTGTAGAACAATCAGCTTGTGGGATTCTTGAGGCCAGTAAACAGCTCAGAGCTCAGTTCACACAAGCATATCTGTGAAGGTGTCTGTACAGACCCCAGTCCACAGGTGCATTATTAAATGTCTACTGGCTGTGTGGCCTTTTAACATTTCGCCTTCCTCTAGCATTGCTTTGCTGTACTATGATGGTGGAGTCATTAAAAGGACACAAGTTTTGCCAGGCTGAATTGGACCTTTGGACTATTGAGTCCGGAATCCTGGCAGACTGTGGCCAATACTCAATCTATGTATCCACCTTTGTAATGTAACCTCAGCATAGTAACTAGTATCTTCTGCTGAGGTATTCGATGGTAGGACTCCTTCCAAATACAATAATGCACCCGCCTATCTAACTGTACAGTGCTTCATGCATAACTGCAAACATTGCTTTAGTCATGTACAGAGCTCTTGGCAGGAATTCACCCCATGGACAGGGAGATATTTGGACCCGAATGGGAATATCTCTCAGACACTATAAACGCCACCATCTTCCTAGATGAGAAAAGATCCTTGTGTAGGATCGTTGATCCCTTTGGCTCTGGCTGACAAAGCTCAGTGCTGCTGCTCTAAAACAAAAAGTAGAAATTGCTTCTATCTGGAATTATCCAGCAGGGTTTGACGCTCACCGTCAGGACAAAGAGAACTGGCCCGACAAACGCCCAGATGATGTCGGTCTGAACATTCAGCCAGCAATGATTGTCTGCCACGTACTTGTTAAATGAAGTTGCTAGAGTCACACCAACAATAACGACTGGCAGGCCTGAAAAAACAGGAAAACTGAGGACAGCAAATGCTGAGTCTGCCATTGGTTGGGGAGTTGTTTTAAACATCCAGGGCCAGGTCCCCGGCTGGCTTAAATCAGTGTAAGTCCATTGACCCCAGTGGAGCTGCACGGACTTGTACTATCCGGGAATCTGGCCCATGCGGTGCAACAAGACTACGTTTTATATCCTGTGCACTTTAGTGTCTTGTTCATAAAAGATTTCAGACCTGGGACACAGCACATGAGCAACTTACTCCTAACAAGCAGTACAGTCAAAGACAGACAACGCCGACTGTTTCACCACGTTATCCCGTACCCACCCACTACCTGAATCTGGTGTCTGTCTCTCAGCATAGCGACAGGAACCCCAGACACTCTCATCTGAACCCCAACACAGTCACATAAATCTCACAGCCCTGATCCGTTCATTCTAATAAATGCATCTCTTTCCAGCCAGAACGATTTTCAGATTTCTAGAACCACCCCCACTATTCAGTGACGCGCTCTGATCGCAGTGAATCAGCAGAGCCTTCCTCTGCAAATAGAACAACGGGTTACAAAATAAATGAGACGCTTGGCTAAAATTCCAGCATCTGCTAGCTGACATTTCTGTGGGTGAGGCTGTTCCCAGTGAACCCCCCAGGTCAATGCCTGGGGCTCGGTATCAGATACACTGAAATCTTTTCTACAAGGACTTTTAGAAATTGATGCCTGGTGTTCCTGAGTACGACACAGATGAGTTTCCATTTACCCCAGCCAGTCACATAGTAAAACTTCATTCTCCTGTCTTCGCTCATGTTGACGGCAACCACTTTGCTCCACAGGAGAAGCCCTTCTACCAACATCCAAGAAAAGGCTGCCATGAAGAAGAGGTGGAGGAACGCTGTGACAGCAAAGCACAGCACCTGTGGGAAGAGAAATTCCAGACAGCTCAGTGAGATGGAGCAGGGATCTTCTGCCAGACTCTGCATAGTGCAGGCTGAGGAGTGACTCCTGAACATGCTGCGGAATGTTTGCCCATTCAGGCATTTAAATACAAATGATACCAGAATGATTTCATACAACTATAAAACAAGGACGTCCAGACTGTGCTTTGCTCAGCTGAGAGCTACAGAACAGCTTGCATCCAGAGTGCCTGACAAACTGATTTACAAAACGTACCCACAGGGATCACTTCGCCCACCATGGAAATGCAACCAGCTCTTAGGGTCCAGGCAGGTCTTGAACAGCTCACAGCAACGCTGTGTAACCCAAGGGAAGGACAACACTGTAGCTCACTGACAGTACTGGGACAATTTAGGCAGAGAGAAGGGGCCAAACTCATCCCTGGTGTACCTGCCCAGGTCACTAAGCCCAAGAAGCCAGCTGAAATAAAAGGCAGCTTAGAATGGGCCCCGCACCTCTAGCAGCTCAATGTTCTGCAGTGCTAGGACACGGGTCCAGCGCATTCCAGGGGAGGGAATCAGCACCACTCCCTACAGCATCTGGATTTTCCTTGGAAGTCTCTTCTGCAAGTACTGACCAGTGCAGCCCCTGCCTAGCCTACGAGGTCACGGGAGCTGGTGTGATCACAGCTGGTATTTTATGACACGTTACATGGCAGACTCTTCCTGCAGGATTTTCTGGGTTAAAAATAAATATACTGCCAGGAGTGGGAAGTGGAACTTTCCTACATATGGTGCAAAGCAGATTCCCAAGGGCAACGTGAGCCTGTTTATTCCTCAACACAGATTACAGGCCATCGTTAATAAACTAGACTGCGCTTTTGTCTTAGGGGCTGTAGCCACGATGTCACAGCAAAGAAGAAGTCGGGCAGCATCTGTTACCAGGTGAGATGAGATGCCTCCTAGCCTTCTTACCTGGTTGGTTTTGGCCAATTCACTAAACATGAGCAGAGCTTCAGCTGCAGCTAAAGCAAAGATCAGATTCTTGTGCACGGTTGTTCGTTCGCTCTTAGGAACGCTGAGGAAGGGGAAATGGAAAACCTTGGTCATTAAAGAGCATGGCAGGATTCAGTAGCAGCTGTGTGCCATTTTCTTACTAGCCACTTGTCAGACCATGTGGGTTCCACCGTGTGGCCTTGACCTCTCTGCTGTTCATCACAGAGGTGCAATTCCAGAGAGAGTGGAAAGCATCGGTGAAAAGAGAAAAAATACTTGATGCTCTTGGCAGTGCAGTTACTCTGCCACTCAGGGCTTATTCAGTGCCCACAGCCTGCGGTCAGTGGCACTGTCAGGGCCCCCAAGGCACTGAGGGTTTTATTCCTTATAAACCTTCTTTGTGATGGTCTGTAGAAATGGCTTTTCCTTTCACAGCAATTGCAGCAGTGATCCTTCTACGGTCATATTTTAAACAATGAACTCCAGCAGCCTTGCATTCAGGAGCACCCATACACTAACACTGTGTGCAGCCTTCAGCTCACAGTGACACCCACGACAAGCAGACAGTGCGTGCACCAGCTCTGCGGAACAACCCTGTGTGTACAGCTCCGTGCTTCTGGACTACCCCATTAAAAAATCCCAGCACTGGTGAGCAAGCTTTCAACTACAAACCCGCTCCCCCTACATTCAGCTTTTGAACAGACAGAGCCCAATGGAAAGAAATGGCTATAGCTGTATAAGAGTATGTCATATGCATTAAGTATCTCACCCCCCTCCCCGCCCCCATCTATAACAAATGCTACAAATGCCTAGATTCTTCTTACCCAACTGCCAGGAATAAAATGAATGTTACAATCAGGGCACAGAAAGAAACTCCACATCCAATAAACGTCAGGGTCTTCAGAGTCAGCTCCTCCTCTGAGCTCCTCTGTTCCAAAACATATAAAACAGGTACCGTTTGCAGCAGTGTGACCATTGCCAGGTTCAGACACTAATGCCTGTGGAGTGTGAGATGTTGCTTATTTACCTGCACTTCATACACCTGCAACAGCACTGCAAAGTTGGTGGTATGGTTGCAGAAGCAGGCTGTGGATTCCAGGTGAGACATTATGATGGAGCAGCCTACAGTAGACCACATTCCCCCGGTGTCTGGGCTAACATGGAGACAGAGAAAAAATACAAGGAAGTTATCAGTCATCCCAAAGGAAAGTCACAGCTCCCAAGAGAAATTCACACTCCCAGAGGAAGCAGAATTGTGTTGAGGCATGATGGGGCATTGAAGACATATCCCAAGAGGCAGATTTTGCACAACGCAAACACCCTGCTGGCCAGAATACCTGAGATTCAGCAGAAATGGAGACGAGACGTGTCTAGATGAAGAAAATAAGCTGTGTTTGAATATGTATTAACTAACATGGTTTTAAACAGGACTTTGCATCTCGTGTGCACTGGGCAAGTGGTGTTTAGAAACAGGTTTGTTGGGGCAGGGTATCACTGAGGGGAGACGAGGACACCCACAACCAGCTAACACATTTAGAACCATGACTTGCCCTGTCTACACTATGCACACATTCTGCTTAAAACTATATAAACTAACCCGTGTTAATTACAATCTTTCCAAACACATCCTACATTCCTGCTCTGGACAGGGCCCAAGCCACCCAGCACGTCCATGCGCTTAGTGGATCCACAAACGTGTGAGCTGTATTCACAATGTGTCAGATTTGTCCTTCTTCATAAGCAGCACCACATTTTCACACGCCTGGTCCTGCTCCCCAGGAAAGGTAAAACTCCCATTGACACCCACAGAATCAGTTCTGTGCATCAGCCGCAACACACCGAGCCTGTGACGTGAACATGGCTTGGGGAAGCAGGGTTGTGCATTCAAACGATTTAATTACAGATCCATAAAACTTCACTGTCCCACTGCCATCGCCCCATTGATGGATAGTAAAATACACAACCCGGTGCCAGACAGTATTTATGAAGCGCTTGCACCCTGCATTCCTGCCGCGCTATAACTCTCAGCCCAGCCCTTCTTTGTCACAGGCAGGAGCCGTAATTAACCAGAGCATTACGTTTTACTCTCTCATACGCCATGAAAGGTCAATTGCTTGTGAGTAACTTTTCCAACTGCAGCAGGTCTGCATGTCAGAGCAGAGACCTGGGATCTCTAAAGCAGCAGAGGACAGAAACTGCTTTAGCTAAAGGCTTGCTTCACCCACAGGTTGAGTTTTCAATCATTTTTCATCAAAAAGCCGGTGCTCTCAGCATCACGTCTCTATCCTCGCTGCATCCCTGCTTGCAAAGGCAATGGGGGCTTGGAGAACCTTGTCTGTGCCAGGCCACTCCCCCGGTGAGCGTGTTCTGTGCAGCACAAGCCATGTGAGAAATACGTGAGAGCAGACTGAGCTCGCAGACTGTGCACCACCCAGGTTAATGGGATTTACTAAGGGTACGTCTACACTACCCCTCAGATCGGCGGGCAGCAATCGAGTCAGCAGGGGTCGATTGATCACGTCTAGACCCCGAGCGCTCTCCCATGGACTCCGGTACTCCACCACCACAAGGGGCACAGGCGGAGGCGATGGGGGAGCAGCACCAGTCGACTCAGCGCCGTGAAGACGCCACGGTGAGTGGATCTAAATATGTTATTCTCAAAGCTGAAGTTGTGTATCTTAGATCGATTCCGCCACCCCGCAGTATAGACTAGGCCTGAGTAATTCACACAATCCTGGAGCTGCCCTGGATTTAGAGCACGGAGAGGGCTGGGTGAGCCGACTCCTGGCGGTTGGAGGTGTGAAGTCAGTCAGAAAAGCCAGTCCCCTCATTTTTTGAGGATTCCAGACACGTGTTTCAGTCTTGTGTAGCACCTGACCATCCTGAACTCACCCCTCAAAGGTGCCAATCCCCAGCACTCCCTCACGGACCCGACAAGCAGTCCACTCCCAGCCCACGAGTGGGATGGGGAGAGGGGAACTCCCAGTTCCCACAATGTCACTTGGGGGCTGATGGCTTTGCTCAAACCAGTCAAGCGCTGGGCCTCAGTTTCTCCATTTTTAAACTGGTCGTAACAACAGTTTGTTACCTCCCGACAACAGCCGTGTGGAAGAGCTGCGCCAGGCCATCGCTGAGGGTTTTGGAAACACCCAAATCAGATGACCGTGACCCAGGAGGTTTCCAGTCCCACCCTCTTGGGAAGAGTGGGAGGACCAAATGTTCAGGCAACGTGTTCCCGTTGAGACACCTTTCAACGTAGCAGAAGCTCTAACAGTCTTTGACTAAGCAGTAAGGAACCACTGAGCTCTCCACAGTGATGCTAGCACTGTGCCCGCATATTTTCTTTGCAAGACAGGTCTGCCTTTGCCCAGTTCCCACCCAACTCTGCAGGGAGAAGCGAACTCACCCACCGGGTAATAGTTTTGTGGGGGGAGGGAAGCTCAGAAATTGCGAGTTTTAATTGGAAAAAGGCACCTGATGCTGAAGTTCCAGAAAACGCAGATTGGTTCCACAAGCTTGTCAGGAGGGCCCTGCAGGCAGAGACAGAGAAGAGGTGATCAGACCCTCCAGGGTGGGCTGTAACTCGACCAATGCGCTATCCCAGGCCTGTTCCCCACAGGTGGTTTCTAGCTGTGCACTATCAGCCAGCCCCAGTCTCACACCTCCCCTCGGAGGCTGGCTTGGCTCTGAGATGAGTCAGAGGCAAACTTGGGAAATTTTACATTCAAAGGGAATTTGAGTCCCGGGAGACAGGCTCGGCTCAGGTCTCCCCAGGGCTCAGTGCAGTCCCTGTCTCTGGGCCAGGACACTGCAATGCAGTCTTCCTTTGCTCTTGCTTTCTTCCAGCCTTGACTGCCCCGGGGTACCTGGGTGCGGTGCTGCAGGCGATAGCGGACAGACGTGCTGATCTCCTGGTAGTCGCTGCGCAGAGCGGATGAAATAATGGCGGAGCCCACCTGGGTGCTCAGATACCTGGGGACAGAGAGAACTTTCACAGACAGCAGGAGAGCTGGACAGCAGGGTCATCACTGACCAAGAACATCTTTGCGGAAAACACGGACAAGGAAACAGTCATCGCAGGGAGGGGCCTCGCTGCTGGAACAAAGGCAGCCAGTGGCTTATCTAGCCTAGTGTCCTGTCACCAATGCAAGCGCTTCCAAGAAGGCAACGCCGCTCCATAATGGACCCACCAGCCACTCCCCCATGGGGAAGACGCGCTTCTGCCAAGGCTGATGAAGCAGTGTTGATGTACTTTAGCTAATATACATCAGATCTTCTTCTAACCCCTAACTCCAGGCTACCTCACAGGGGCCTGTGCCACAGGTCAGTTATACCCAGGTGAAGTGAGACACCGCTGGGTTGGCAGCCGAGGCTAGGGGAGCTCGGGGTCTCTGTCTATCAAGCAGTGACCCACTGTGGCTGACACCTGGGGCTAGAGTGATCAGAGCCACCTGCCCTTTGCTTCCGGGTGAGCTGGCCCAGGGATCTTTAGGATCAAACATACTGGGGGTCAGCAGGCAAATGAAAACCAGGCAGCCCCTCCCCCATGGCTAATGTAAATGAGGCTTCAGGTTGAATCATCCCGAGCCATGGAGCGGCACAAGTGAAACAGCAAGAGGCAGGAAGCAGGAGCGAGCCTTGTGCTGCTGTCCCCGCCTAGTGCTCAGAGAGCTCCAAGGAGAACGTCCAGGATTGCATGGTGGCTGCAGCCTGAGACGGCTAGTGTTTTGTTCAAGCCCCTCCCCGGCCTGGTGCCCGTCCAGTATCTGCCTGACCTCAGGGCCAGGAACCTCCGCTTCAAATTCAGGCATCGAACTGAGATGGGGACTGGGCCAGTTCTTTCTGGGTGCTGTTACATTATCCCAGGAGAGGAGCTCTCCGCAGGCTCATCCCCATCCTGCTGCAGCAGCCTATTGGGCAGGTCACCCGGCCCAGGAGAGGGTCCCCTCTGCGTCCCTGGGCAGTGTCACCACAGAATGGACTAGCCCTCTCCCTTCGGCAAGCCTCTGCGGCCTGGGACCAGTCTATCCTTAGCTCTGGGAGACATTTTCTGTGCAGAACTATTGGCTGCCCATGGCTGCGGCAGCGGGAAGACACCCAGGGCCTGGCCAGGTCTGACTGGCACATGTTCCCTGCTTGTCTGAGGTGGGGGAAACAGGGCAATGCCAGGCAAATGCACCCTTACCTCCGTCCTCCGTCGGACGCGCCCGCATCCTGGAACACAGCACTGCTCCCCGGGAGGAAGCACTGGAGGGAGGAGTAGCCGTACCACGTGTTGATCGCAGTGACTCTGCTGAGACCTGAACAGAGACAATGGAATGGGAAAAGCATCTGCTCGGTTCCCCTGACGACGACGACACTCGGCCTGCTCTAAGCCCCAATGCTTTCCTTTGGCGTGGGCCAGGCCAGGGGTGTGGGCAGAGCTGACAGACACATGGGAGGTCTTGGCTGACAGCCATGTCCAACATTACACCTCTGGTTCGCCCCCTTGCAACTCCCTTTGAGGTTTAGTTTCAAACCAGCCCAACACTTGGAGGCAATGGCAAAGTTTCACCTCTGTGATGGTCCCAAGTTCCACACCTGTGCATTGGGAATCACAGAACACGCCCCCCCCCCCCCCCCCCGCAGGGCTGTAGCAAGGGCAAAGTCACTAAAGACTGGGAGCAGCTCAGACACTCTGGTGATGGGAGCCAGCCACGTGCCTTCGAGAGACAGGCCACAGCTCAGCTGGCCGGATGATGTCACAGAGAAATCTTCTACCACCTCCTCCATTTCCCATCCAGCAACTCACCAAAGCCAACTGTGCCAGCAGCAAAGGACGGCCCATCTATGTGCTTGTTGAGCAGTTTGTGTCTGGGGAACCGGCTTAGGAGATGGGCAATGAGGCCATGGCCAGTGCCACCAGCCAGAGCTGTCCCTAAGTGGGTGCGGGGCCTGGGGCAGAAGTGATGAATTCGTCGTGTCTGGGACCAACCCATCACTTCCGGGACCGACCGCGCCACCAGCTTTGATCCAGCCCCAAGTGGGCCGTGACTGAAAATCATTCACGCCGATATGGGTGTGGTGTGGGTTGTGTGATGGGATCTGGAGGGTCTCCGCTCCGAGCAGTCTTGCTCCCTATCACACAGCCATGCCTGGCAATGGTGAGGCCCCAGGCTGTCCCTACCAGCAGTGAGAAGCCAGGCAGGAGCCACGCTCTGTCTCTCTGGGTCTGGGCGGAGGAACTCTGGTGGTGTGCAGCACACGCTGCTGCAGTCTCTGAAGTGCCTGTTTGTGGACAGCTCTGAGACCCAGACCCAGACCAATCTCCCTCTCAGAGAGAACAGCCTCCACACAGCTGCTTTCCACACGGTATTTGGGCAGAGTGTGTTAATTCAGGCATTACCTCCAGCCCTTGTTACCAAGCTGCTGCACGAAGCTTCCTTCCTCCAAGTGGAGTCAGAGAGGGTCCCTCCAGGATGCAGGCCACAGCCCTCACCCTACCTTTGGCTCTAAGTCTTTCCATTTCTTCAGGGGGAACTTCTATGAGGTCAGGCCCGCCTGCCTCCTGGCTTTGGATCAGATACATGTCACTGCGGGGCTCCTGCCAGCTGAGATCCATCGTCCTGACTTCGATCCCTGGGGAAACAACCCCTGTCAGTATTTCCTCCAAAGTCGCTACACAACCTGCCGTGGCCTGGGGACCTGAGCAGACTATTCAGGACAGTCCCCGGATTCCTCTGGAACTCAGCCAGTCGCATTCAGGCTTAGTTCACCGCCCACCTTCACCCCCACTGAGCAGCATATTTGCCCTTGGGGATTTCCGTGCACTAATGGCTGGCTACACAGAGGAAGGCGTATTTATGGCCTGAAGCTTAACACACACACACACACACACACACACTTCTTTCCAATAAGATAAAAGCAGACACACAATAGTACAGTGTCAACCGGTGTCCTCTCAGATCCACGTATTGAATACAACGGAGCCGGATGCTCTCAGACTCTGGAGAATCTCACCCGAGGCCCTTCCAGCCAATTGGAGCACAGCAGCGCCCCAAGTACCCATAGGACCAAGGAGAGGACAAAGCAAAAGAACCTGTGGGGGAGATTCCCCCCACACCCACCCTCCTGGTGAGCCCTTCAGGTGGCCAAAGGAAATGGTGGGACCTCAGAGATCTGCAAACTGAGCAAAGTCCAGGAGAACAGAGGGTGGGCGCACTCCTGCTTTGTGTGGGTGTGTGGGGAGGGATGGGACAATGACCTACTAGGGGTGCCCCGTGTCTAGGATTCAGTGGGGTGTCTGCACAATCCCTTCCCCCGGCCTCGCCTGGCACCTCAGCCCTCATTTCAGACCAGCCGTTTGCTCAGGCAAAGACGCTGCCTCGCCCCTCAGCTTCTCCTGCCAGTGCCTGGACTCAAATTTGCAGGAAGCCCTCGTTAAAATATCGGGAGGTCTGAGCTTGCATGTGTACCTCGCTGTGAGGCGCCATGTGTGTGGGCACATCGCCCTCTTGTGGAGGTCTTGGGGAAGGTCACTCTGACTGGAGCACTCCTCAGTGCCACTGCATGGGAAGGATTTCTTGTACTTACGCTGCTTGGTTTGCAGTTTAAAATGAACTTACAGCGAGATGTTAGGTGACCAGGAAGGAAGAAAATACAGCCACGGCCTCACCTCAGGCAGCCCCTCCTACCCTTAAAATAGCACATTCACTCTCTGTAGCCAGATTTCCAAAAGAGGCCTCCAAGTGCCCAGTGTCAGACACCTGGGTCAGCGGGAGCTCTCTGCTCTCCACACCCCTGACCGGCAGGCCCAGCTCCAGCTGAGTGCCCACCGGGCAGGGCACCTCACATCAGCCAATGTAGCTGAAATCGTTGGTCATAATGCTCAGCCGCTTATACCCAATGTTATGTGAGCTCATGGGAGTTAGCCCAGGCAGGTCTGTTCCCCCAATAGTGACGCAGGTGTGAGATCAGTGAACAACAGAACCACCTGCGTTTTTCCCTGGAGAAGGGTACAGGGCAGTTCCCCTCACGCTGCTGGAGCTGCTGATACCCGTTTCCCAGAGAGAGGACAGGCACACGCTGCTAAGAATCTCCTCCAAGGAGTACTTTCTGAGAGGGGGTTCCCATGGGAGCAGCCACACTCTGTCTGGGCTGCATGTGGGTGTGCGGAGAACACCCACTTCCCCAGCCAGGACAGTAACCCTGTTACACCACTTTCACCTTCCAAGGGCTGGGCTGGGCACTTGTTGGCTAGCAGCTCCCCACTGGAGACACAAACACCCCAGGCCAAACTACCACCACCACTGTCACCGCCAGAAGGCTGCTCATTCTGGACCCTTTCAAGTGCAAGGTGGCTCAGGCTGTCATGGCTGCCCGGAGCCCGGCTGCTTCAGACTCACCGATGTTGCTGTGCTGGATCACTATCTTTGTCCGTTCCGCAGTCAGAAGTTGGTCTAGGTTTGAAGCCATTCTGTCCATGTTCTCTACAACAGTCATAGGCCCTCCAATAATCTAAGAAACACACCGACATTTCTGAGATTATCGAATGGTGCAGCTTAGAATCAGTGCTGACAACTCTCATGCCTCATGATATTTGGTGTTTTCAAAGCCCCAGCTCCAGGAGTCAGGTGATTACATGGAAATCTCAGGTTTCTGTTTTCTTTTCCATTTTTTAAAAATAAGTCTCTTGCCCCACTGGCAGCAGAGAAAAGCTTGAAAACGTGAAATCTATTCCCTCAAAAAACCAACAAACAAATAAAGAGGACCTAATTTGATTATTAAACCTCATGCTTTTGGGGCCTGACTCCGGATTTTTGAACACTTGGGGTTGTCTGTGCTGTGGAACACACACCGATGTCCCCTGAAAACTACCCACAAGGGAAAGAGCTGCCCGCAAGAAACTGCACCACAAATCCACAGCTGAGCACGGGGACCATCCTGAGGATCACAAGTGTGACAGTGCAGCAGAACGTGCGCCCTCAGAACCTCCTGGCAACAGAACTCTCAGCCTCCAGCTCCCCCTGCAGAGGTTGTTACCGCTCGAGCTAAAGAGGAACCTCTGGGGGTAGTCGTGGGTTTATGATGCAGCTGAGAAGTTCTCCAGGAGCAGGCTATGCTGTGCATGTAACCCCTGGCCACTGCATGGACCCCAGCCAGAGAGCTTGACTTCTGAGCTCAAGCTGAAAAACACATGCTGTGATCTCTGGAGGTCCTTGGTTCAATCCCCAGTGGACTGGCCATGACGGTAGCTGTTACACACACCCAGGAGAGGCCAAGTCATTACAGTGTAAGAGCTGGCAGGAGCAGCCAAGATAAAAGAGTTCCCAGCATTCAATGGAGAAGGCCCCCGCAGAGGGGGCCATGATGAAAATTTCTCACACAAGGCTCCAGGGTGTTGTGAACAGTTTGGGCTCTGGAAACAGAGGCTGTCTTGGCATCCCGCCTGCAAACATTACAACAGTGCACTTTTAAAATGCAAGCGCACCGTCCCTGCCAGGCACAGCAAAGGGCCAGCGATCTGCCCCAGAGCGTGTTAACCCCATTGGGAACAGGCTCCTGAAAGGCCAATGTCATGGTGTTAGCCAAGCCGGCCTGAACAGGAACAAAGCTGAGGGGGGCTCCCAAGGGAACCTGCAAGGAGAGGAGCAGCTCGGAGAATTAGCAATGGACAGCGGCAAACGAGAGTGCAGTCACTGGAGCAGGCAAAGAGACTGCTGTAGGTGGCTGTTTGATGTGCTGTCCCATGCTGTTTGACAGCATCCAACTTGAGACGTGGCAATTCCTGGGACTGGTGCTGCTCCAAGGCAGGGTGAGCCCGGTCAGAAATGACCTGACCCTCTCACTGTCCCTCAAAATGTTCACGCAGCTCTGAGCAACACTGGATCACTGAAACGGCTCACAACGCCTGGTTAATTTCTCCACCCTGCCCCCAACGAATCTCATTTCCACGTGGTCTGTGCAGGCTCCAGCCAGGAGCTGGACGGCAAGTGCCATGACATTGCCAGGGAGGCTGTTTGCATGAGCCCCAGCGTGTCTATGATCCCTAGAGAAAGCCTCCTCTTCCCGTTCCAGCCAGCCGCAAACTCTGACCTTCGGAGGTTTGCCCCATGCTAGACCCACCCCCATCCTTAGTCATCAGATTATTGTGCTCCAGGGACTCAAGGACCTGCAGACCCCAGCCGTACGGTCAGATGTGGCATAAACCTAGTCCGCAGTGTCTGCAGACCATACTGGGGCTGGGTTCATGCACACGTCACAAGACTGTTTCACCTGGCTAATTTCTGACCACTTGTCAGTATTTTGCTCCTCCAGGATCAGTCCAGTCACTTCCACATAATACTGGCTCAGCTGCTCCAGCATCTCCATCTGTTCCTGCTCCTGGACTTCAATGTCTGAGACTTGCTTTAGAAATTGGACCACGCCGAGCAGGTCAGCTGGCTTCACCGGGGTCTCCTCCTCCCTCAGGACGATGGTCAGAGCATGGAGAACATTGACGGCCGCTGAGATATTCACGTCTCTACCATCGCCCAAGAAAACATTCTCAGGAATCTGCCAAGGAAAAGCCTTTTACCCCAGAGCAGACCCCGCCTCTGCCCAAAGACATCAAAGTCTATGGCATTTCTTATGGGCTCCGAGTGAAGCTCTGTGCCCACCCTCCAATACACAAGGGGGCTGCCCTGCCAGCCACCCCCAAGCTGATGACTAGTGCAAAATGCACCATGTGCAAGAAAAGGGAGATACGCCCCTGCTCTGCCACTTGCGAGTTTGTGGGTGTATGCTGAGCTCAGCTAGCAAACGAGGACTGGAGTCATGACTGTCTACAGGGCTCCCCTGCTTACAGTCACGAGTCCCCCAGATCAGGCCCCGGCGCTGTGAAATGGGCTCATAATGGGCTAAATATTTTAAAGGCCAGAGAAAGAGGTGGGGTCTATTTGTGAGGCTCCGCCCGCTCCTAGCGGGGGCAGGGGCACACAGCTACTTCAGGCTTGGGGGAAAAGAAACGTGTACAAGAATGAACAATGGCACAGCCAATTGGCTTTGGCCTCTCCTCAGCATTGGGAGCTCCCAGCAACAAATAGTCCTGAGGGTCTGGGCTCTCATGCACTCACCACGGTAGCATTTGCCAGGGCGTTGACCCGGCTGATCAGTGGTGGGCTGGATTCTGACTGGGTCTTCTTCAAGAGTAAATATACATCTGAGAATAACACAAAGATACAAGGGTTGCCATGATCCCCAGTAACGTCGCATGTTCAAGTGCCTGGAAAGTAGCTCCGTGGAAGGGCGAGCAGGACAAGCTGCCAGATCTTGGGTGTGGGGGGGTAAGTTGTTGTGAGGGAATAGAAATGCTCTCAATGGCTCCTCTGACTATTGTGTGAAGGTGTCCATGCCTGAAGCTGTAACTTAACTCCAGATGGGGGGAAGAGGTCACCTGACCTGGTGCCCGGGAAGGAGACAAAGGAAGTAGGGGAGCAGCTGGGGAGTGAGTGTCAGTTGGCAGCTGGCTAAGGAAAAGCAGGAGGTCCAGATAGGGTCTGGCCTTCCTGGACCCCTGAAATGGATCCAGCTGAGGGGTCCAGTTCACTCTATCCACAAGCTCTGTGTTAGATCGTGTTCCGGTCGACTAATAAACCTCTGTTTTACTGGCTGGCTGAGAGTCACATCTGACTGTGGAGTTGGGGTGCAGACCCACAGGCTTCCCCGGGACCCTGCCTGGGCTCGCTGGGGGAAGCGCACGGAGGGGCAGAAGGTGCTGAATGCTCTGAGGTCAGACCGAGGAAGGTGGAAGCTGTGAAGCTCTTAGCCTTGGAGACAGGCTGTTTACGGAGAAGAAGCTTCCCCTTAGAGTCCTGACTGGCTTCGTAGGGAGCAGGTTCAGACCATCGCCCCGGGGACTCCGTGACTGTTGTGCCTTTTACCTTTAGTGCAAAGACACATATTGCGGGACACCAAGAGCTGACATTTCAGCTGCTTAGCCCAAAGTTTGATCTCTGTGACCTCCCCTCCTCTAGCCCATCTCCCCACCCAACAGGACTAGAGATGCTTGGAGCTGATCTTACCCTACAGTGCTGTCACTGTACGGGGGACAATATCCAGGTGTCCTGCAATGTGCAGGATGAACTACAGAAAACTGAATAAACTGAAGATAAAATAATTCAGATTGGTAAGAGCAGCAAGCGGGAGCCTGTCTGCTCTGAATCCAGCCAGGATACACTTGGCTCCAGCCCATTTTGACATTCATATAATTTAGAAAGTTGAAAATGTTAAAGGCTGTAGATGATGAGACTGTAAAGTCTTCAGGGCAGGGACTGTGTCTTCCTGGGTGTCTGTATAGGGCTCGATCCTGGCCAGGACCCCTGAGTGCTCCCACAATGGAAATAACAAATAAATAACACTGGCTGTACCCTTCTTGTAGTGGCAGACAAAAGGCAAGGAACGCAAACAGGAAGTGTCACTGACTCCACCACTGCCAACATCAAGGACTCTGCATTGCTCCACGGGCCCTGGGGAGACACACAAAGGAAGCCCAGAATCCCGAGACATGCGCTGTCTCCCACTGGCCGGGACACATTGTTTAAAGCTGAAAATCACCAGTTGCTCCTTAAACAGCCCCACTGTTCTCCCATGCACGGCCTGGAGCATGCATTCCTTGTGCTGCTCCATAATACAGCTTCCTGGATAACCTGCACAGTTGGGAGCCCACCCCAGATATGCCACCAGGAGACAGAAATGGCAGGGCTTGAGCTCTGGGTTTGATTAGGAATTCTCAAGCCAGTTAGGATGAGCCCTGGTGCTAAGCAGGGCCTTTCGCTCAGGAGGATCCCAAAGCACTGTGAAGATGATATGCAGGGCCCAAGCGTAGGCTGAGGCTATTTCTACACTATGCAGGTTTTAGCGACACAGCCATGCTGCTAAAAACTGTGCAGGAAAGAGATCTACAACCGACAAAAGAGGTCCACCCCGATGAGCAGTGCTAGCGTTGTCAGCGGAGCACTCTCCTGCCGACAACGTGCTGTTCGCACGAGCGCTCGTCATCGACAGAACGTTTGTCTTTCAGGAGGGGAGGGGGGTTTAACATCTCTCTGAACGACAGAAATTTTGTCTTTCACTTGCGTGTGGAGTTATTCTTCCCCTCGCAATATCCCCAAAAGATACAGCACCCTCCAAACATTCCCCAGCTATCCATCCTCCCGGTGCAGCCCTCTCTTCCTATGGGTGATGCTTACGTCCACACGGACGTCTTCGTTGTCTTCGGAACAGCTGCACCTGGCAGGAAGACGCTGCTTTTTGCTGATCTGCAGCACAGAACCCAAGCCTGGAAAGTATGCCGGGGACCTGATGCTGCGAATGACTCTTACCTGGGCAGAGGAACTGTGCGGTCACTTCCTGCACAGTGGGCTCAATCTCCAGAGCGTTGCTGCCCCACCCAAAGATCAGCTCATGTTCTATCAGGCAGCACGACCGAACTCTCTCGATCTGCTCTTCGCTAAGGACTGTCCGCCACACGCTCAGGTCAGTGATGTTCCCGCTGAAGGACTCTTTCTCCTTGAAGGTGCCCCCTAGCGAATCCTGGTCTTGCCCAATAATAAAAGTTCCATGACCATAAATAGCCTGGCTGGCCGGTGGCCCTGCGGCACACAGTCCAGCGGCAGAAGCCTTCTTCTTCCCGTCGGCATAGATGGCCCACGTCCCGTTCTGCTGCTGCCAGGTGACACAGAAGTGATGCCACTGCCCGTCGCTGCGGAACATGGGCAGGTACGGGGAGTGGTGTCCGTGGACGATGATGGCAAATCGTACAAACCATTCCTCATCAACGAAACCGCGCAGCTGGAACTCGTTAATGAAAGCAGGGACGGCATAGGAGAAGATGGTGGAAATCTCCTGGGTCTTGTTGTCCCACTGGATGTGGGCACAGGCAGTGACAGCAGGCATCAAGGGAAAGGTGGCCAGCACCTTCACGTACTTAGTGTCTGTTTTGTTTCTGAACACCAGGATTGGTGCTGTGTGAATTCCTAGAAGAGGAACATTCAAAACTTCAGCCAAGACAGAGCAGAAACCTGGATCAAATCCTGCTCCCTCTCTCTAGGAAACAACCATTTCTTTTATTTCATCCCCACAAATGCTAAAGACCCTTGATCCCAGCATGCCACAATACTCTAATACATTCTTGAGGGTTCTCAGTCACTTCTAAAGAGAATGGTGTTGGCTACAGTGATGCCTGGAGAGGGAAAGGGAGTTTGATGCTAGAGAATTTCTGCAATTGCCACTTCCAACAAAAATGAATTTGAGATTAACTGGTCATCACCAATGGCCCATTTTCTAGAGGCAGAGCCTAGAGAAGACGTCCCAGATCACCCGAGCTCTGCTCAGCACAGTTGTGATACATGACTACCCACCCAGCAATGGATTGCTACAATCTACGCCCCCTGGTCATATTACTTATAGGGTTATTTCTGCAGATATGTTCCAGGTGACACATCCAGCAAAACCATCGTTGCCCTGATGCAGAGGTGGAGCACGGAGAGTTAGTCCATGACACCCCAGGGCACGAGATCCCTCCTTTAAACTCTTCTTTGCTCAGATACCTACAAATAACTGGATACCGGTGAGACATCTGATGTTCCACTGCCTGGCCTGCTGACCAATACTTTCCCATGGTTTTCTTGTACTCCCCCTTCTCTCTGTGTCCATCTGTTGCATCTTGTCTTACACTTAGATTGTAAATTCCCTGGGGCAGGTTTGGCCCTTTTGGCTTGTGTCTGTACAGCAGCTCGTGCTATGCGGCCCTGGTCCATGCCAGAGCTCCTACGCCCTACAATAATACAAAATTGTTCCAGACGAATAACTTCCCCTCGCAATATCCAGACACATCTGTTTTGTAAAAGAAGGATCCGACCTCTGGGCCTTCCTGGGTCTCCTTGCCTCTGGCTAGGCCAGGCTAGCTGCCCCAATGCCCATTTTATACTCACGTCTCTGTTTGTGTTTTCGCAGGGATGCCTCCCTTTCGTCTAACCAGACAGAGCTTTGCACTTGGTGGGAGCGCAGCAGTTTGCTGACTGAAGCCAGCTCACGGTCCCTGATTTCCCGGAGCAGCTGCCCAAAGCGTTGTTCACAGTGTCTGTTCGCATGCCACCAGTCCAAGGGGACGTCCACGAATTCATAAACATCCCCTGACGTTGTGATGGTGGCAGCACCAAGATCTGAAAGGCAGACGTGCAAGCTGGACCACGTGCCACCCCATGCAGCACAGGAGCCAGGAGGACACATGCAGATTTGCAGAGAGCACCCGAGCGGGTTCCTCATTCCCTGCCTATTCGCCCCTGGATGCACGAGGCCTTCACGTCAACAGCCTCACTGATACTAACTACATGCCACACACCCACTCGTGCCACCTGGGGTCAGCCTCACACAGCAGATCAGCCATGCGCTTGCAAACATGGGGTTTGCACAGCCCGTGGAAAGTCGGAAGCAGAATCTCACACCCATACGCAGCACAAAGGGACGTCAGCAAACAGGGTCAGACTTTAGCGGATTGCCTCAGGCCTAAGATGAGGGAGACCTGACAGCTGAACTTTAGCACATGTGCCTGGAAGTGTTGGCTTTCCCCGCTCCCAGCCCTCAGACCTGATTCACCCATATGAACTACCCAAAACAGTGGCAACGTCAGGACAAAACAAAACACAGTTCACCTGAGCGACACCCTTAATGCAGCTTAGTCAAACTCAGTCCAGGACTTAAGGACAGAGCTTAGGTCCCGTTTTCCAGCTCCTCCTTTTCCATATTTGCAAGTGGCAATTTGCACCCACAAAATGGCTGCCACATTGTTTGCACCCACAAATGCATCACAGGCACAAATATCAGCAGTTGGACAGCACTTACCTGATTTTCACCTGCTAATCTGGCAGTATGCTGTACAAATACTAATATTTCCACCTGTAATCAAATATGGGTCCAACAAATGTCGGTTGCAATTTACAACCATATAAAAAGATAGATGGGTGTGTGGGGGTGTGTGTATGTAAACATTAGCTCTTACAGGCTCAAACATATTTTCATAGAGTCTCTGTGCTGAATATTGTTCACACAAAAAGACTCAAGCTGCTTAGGACACTAACCTTTTGAAGTGTGATTATCAGCAAGGACAGTAAAGCCTAAGAGTTCTCTGGACAGGCTACCGATCTGCAAAAAAATAACACCACACAGTGGGAGCAAGGTTTAGGTGATAAAGAAGGTACTTTTACTGCTTAATTCCATGTGTAAGTCCATGGAGTCTGGTGTGTCTGCTCACACTGCACTATTCTAGCAAGTTTTCCTTGTTATGTATATAACAAACCTCTGAAAATAAACGTTTCATAGCAAAATACCCTCCTCCACACAGCTACGTGGGATAATGAGGAGACTAGAAATAGAATATCCATTGCTGAGGGTCCAAAAGCAAAGTACTACTCTTAAAGTACCTGAATCTGCAAAGTAAAATCTACCTCTTGCTGAAACACTGGAAGATGGAACCTACCAGAGCATGACCAGTAGCAACCATCTCATTGGATTGTGCTAGCAACAAGCCAATGAGTAAATACATCGAACTATCAGAAAAGGTGTAGAAGAGTTTATTCATTTTATTTTAGGAGATTAATTCCAGTGTCACTCAGAATGACCTCACCTAGGACTCAGGCCCCATGTTCCAACATCCTGACTATTAGGGAAAAGTCTTCAGACAATTCCTAGCTGTTTTAAGAATTCAAATTATCCAGCTACTCAAAGCAATTAAGTCCTTATAAAACTTACCAGGAAGCTGAGGAACCAATACTCAGGTCTCGAGCGCCGCCTGACCATGTTGACTGTTTGAAAATCGTTCCCTCTCTGCTGGAATGGACAAAGCAATGCTAGATAAAGATGTACTGCAGCTGTACAGCTTTCTGAGTAAGGCTGCTGTGCTGGGCAACTCTTGCACACAGAAATGGGGGAAAAGAGACTCAGCAGAAAATATCCATCCTAGGTAGCCTGCTAGACAGAATAACTCTCCTAGGCCCACTCTGTGCCTGTTGCAGATGAGATACCAAAAGCCGATAACTCTGCAGAAGCTGTATCGTTAGTTCACAAGTTGGACGCTTAGTGAACCCTCCTTACCTGCTTTTAACCAAATCAAGTCAGATGCACAGATTACATTTCTGAGCAGTGTCAGACAAAATCCTTGACAACTTTTCCAGGTAGGTGTGCTGGCCAGACAAGGGGATCCTGTAAAGGTTCTGATAATATGTAGCATAGGGACTAACCATCACAAATTGGTACAACCCTTAATCTTACAGGTGGGTAAACTGAGGCACGGAGAGGCTAAGTGACTTGCTCACAGCCACACAACAAATCAGCATTACAGGTAAGAAGAGAGAAGCCAGGAGCACTCCCAATTCCCTGCTTTTAACCACGAACCCTGTGGTGGTTCTGCACATACAACATCTATTTCTCAATAGCCTCTCCTTGGCACCTAGAGTCCTACGAAAATGATACCACGTGGAGATTTCAAAAGCTAGCTTTTCAAAAAGCAAAAGCGGGGGCGGGGGGTGTCATTGCCCAAAGAGGAAGTGCTGATCCATTTGGCAGGCAGAATTTAAAAGAAAAACACTTTGGAGACCACGTGAAAGAGACTCTGGTTCTAACAGGGCAGCCTGCAGGTCTGAAGGAAACAGACATTGTTAGCTGGCTCGGGGGGGAACACCCTTCCTCCCCCCCAAAAAGAAGAAAAAAACACATTGACTGAGATGCTAATACTGGGAAGACAAACAAAAGAACATATTCAACGTGACCAGAGCGGGAGGGGCCAAAGACCAAGAGTCAAGGGACTCTCATGGGACTGCACAGAAGAGAGAACTAGAGAAGATGACCCTGTCGCAATGACTGACTAGAATAAGCATTATGTCCACATGCCTTGCACATATCACCAGTCTCCTGCAGCAAAGCAAATGAATACAATGCAAAGCAAAGGGATATCGACTGCACTTTAGGACAGCGACGCTTTGCTGTAGTTGTATGTTAACTAGGATCAGAGACAAAGACAGATGAGAACCTTTAAAATCTGATTGAAAAACAAGCTTCTCGTCCATTGGAAGGGAAAGTACAATAATATTATTTTACCTTCTCTGGTGCCTTTCACCCCAGCTTCACAAAGCCCTTTATCAGCAATGGATTGAACCTCCCAGCACATCCCTTAGGTAGTTGTTGGTTTCCCCAGGTGTAAACCAGGAGGTGATGAGTCAGAACCTAGAGCAGATCACGCCACACTTACATCTAAGACCATTTTCAATCTATGAGCCACAGGGAGAGCTGTGGTTCGCTAGGACTGTGCATATCCCAAAGCAGGGGACAGAGCATTTCTGGTTGAGGGAATCCAGCAGCAGAACAATCTTCCAGAGGAAATCTGGCCTAGCCAGAGTCTGGTCATCTTTAGGAAACATTCCAAAGCCTTTCTCCTGGAGGAACCCTTTCCAGCATAAGGAATGAACACCCCTTCTATTCCCGAACCCCACCTGCCCCCCCCAAAACAAACAAATGCCCTGGCAAAGACTCTATTTAGTCTGCTAGTGACCTCCCTGTTTCTACTGAATTTATGTGGCAGACCCCAAGATGCTACGGCGATGGGTGGCACGGATAATATTCCCCCTAGGTAGACAGAGCAGAGCTAGGAATGAAACCCAGACTCTCTGTTACCTAGCTCTGTGCTTTAGCCTCCAGACCAAACTCCCTCCCCTATAACAAAATGTGGCTGCTAAAGGAAGACTTCATATTCCAAACCCAAATCAGCAGAATACCTGGTATTTTCCACCATCGACCCTTTGGGGGCCTAGAGGTTTAAAGAATCTATTCTTCCCAACACTGTAACTAAGACCCCATTATTCTATCTTCTGTATGCAATATTAATTCTTTCATACCCAAACCGCACTGGACACCAGTCACACACTTACTCACTTCTTGCTCCAGGATTTAGTCATTTCACTGTAAATTATGTACAATCCATTCCTGTCTGGTGGGTGATTCTGGCTCCGAGAGGAGTCTGGGGGCAGAATGATTCTGGGGTGCAGGGTGGGGGGGAGGAATTGCTTCCACAGGAGGGGTGTTGAGGAGGTTCAGCAGCTGGAAGGCTGATATTGTACGAACACAATATCCAAGACCCGCAGGATGAATCTGTTAATTCTCACCCCACAGCAAGGACCCAGGAAGAACTTTGATAACCTCCTCTCCCCACAAGAGACAAAGCAGGGAGCAGCTGTACCGTCAGCTGAGGTTATGCTGAGTCCACCTCACTCCTGGCAGGTCTCTGGTGCCAATACATATCTGAGAATGAAGGTGATGGGCTGAAAGACTTTGTGATAAAAGTTGTGGGATTTCTTATTCTCAGGGAAGGTTTTGCCTGCACAGGCTTCCTGTCTCAGGCCCAGCTGGATATTATTGCACATCCACTCGCAAAGGTTTAAAAATCGTTTACTTAAATCAAACTCGTCTTGTTCTGAGAGAAACGGTTGATGCTGAATAGACACAAATCTGTTGAAACTGGACTTCGCACCAGTTGCAAAAATAAGCAGTAAAGGGCATGATTTTAAAAACCAGCCCTGGTCCCTCCCGGCAAGAAGCAGATGGACAACCTTCCCGGTGCTACTCGGTGGGGTGTTCCTCTGAAGAGTTTACTCACTTCATGTTGCACTCCAGTGGGTAAAACCCACAACTGTTGTGACTATTTTTGTAAATCCTCTCGGGGATTCTCCCGGGGGCCCAACAAACCCTCAAAGTCTGAGACACAGCCCAGGCCAACCAGCTCCTCAGCCACATCAAATAACCAGTCAGGCAACTCGAGGGGAAATACCCCCGCCCCCAGGGCTCTCCACCTTTCCAGATGACCGTGCCCCTTTCAGGAGCCCGAGGGGTCTCGCCTGCCCCCCAAGTTTCACCGCCTTTCAAAACGTGCTCACACAACCAGCCAGAAACAGGCCCGTGGGTCACAGCCGCAGGTCCCTGGCCGTCTGCTCGCTCGTGGGACCCTGCCATTACAAAGGGAGTCAACTGGCGTTTGAACCCCGCCGGAGCGCACAGAGCGGTGCGACCCAGTCCCGACTCGCTAGTGGAGCCAAAGCCCACGCCAGGCAACTCCCTCCACGGCCCGATGTTCCCCCGAGAGGGACTCCGCGAACTCCGGGCTGGGAGCCACCGCCTCTCCCAGCTCAGCACACCCGCCCCGGTCCCGACCAGCGCCTCCCTTCCCCCGCCCGAGCCCCGCCGGGCTCCGGGGAGCCGAGTCCGAGCGCAGCCCCGCGGACCCCCGCCACCTACCGTGCGACGGCTCCGGGCTCACGCCGGCCCCGGGGCGCGGGGCGCTGCTACCCGCACGGCCGCCGGCTGGAGGGGACTCGCCCCAGCCGGGCCCCGACGCTCCCTGCCCCGAGCCCGCGGCAGAGGCGGCTCCGGCCGGGCCATTCACATGCAAATCGCAGCCTCGTGCGTAACCGCGGCCGTCTCCCCCCGCGGGCCGGGCGGCCGAGCTCCGCGGGGCAGGGGGGCTCCTGCTCCAGCCCCCTGGGAAACGCTGCCTGCTCCAGCGGGGCTCCCCGCAGCCCTGCGCCCCTCCTGCCCCCTGGAGCCCAGCTGCTGGAGGAAGGAGCAACAGCGAGGTGAGCCCCGGCCCCGACCCAGCCAGCTTCTGCCTGCAGCAGGAGGAGGCACCCAGCAGGGACAGCTGGCTAGGAGGAGGCTGCTCCTTCTACCCCAGCCCAGGGCCGGCTTCTGGGCCGCTGGGAAGAGAGAGGGTGAGTGTGTCTTCAGGACCAGTCCCTGGACCACCACCAGCCCCTCAGCGCTCCCTGAGCATTTAGCTGATGATACTAAACTACTCAAGCTAGTTAAGACCAAAGCAGACTGTGAAGAACTTCAGAAAGCTCTCACAGAACTAATAGGTTGGGCAACAACATGGCAAATGAAATTGAATGTGGATAAATGTAAAGTAATGCACATTGGAAAAAAATAACCCCAACTATACAGACAATAGGATGGGGGCTAATTTAGCTACAACTAATCAGGAAAAAGATCTTAGAGTCATCCTGGATAGTTCTTTGAAGACATCCATGCAGTGTGCAGCGGCAGTCAAAAAAGCAAACAGGATAATAGGAATCATTAAAAAAGGGATAGAAAATAAGACAAAATATCTTATTGCCCTTATACAAATCCATGGTGCGCCCACATCTTGAACACTGCGTACAAATGTGGTCTCCTCATCTCAAAAAAGATATACCAACATTAGAAAAGGTTCAGAGAAGGGCAACTAAAATGATTAGGGGTTTGGAACAGGTCCCATATGAGGAGAGATTAAAGAGTCTAGGACTTTTTAGCTTGGAAAAGAGGAGACTAAGGGGGGATATGATAGAGGTATATAAAATTATGAATGGTGTGAAGAAAGTGAATAAGGAAAAGTTATTTACTTGTTCCCATAATAGAAGAACTAAGAGCCACCAAATGAAATTAATGGGCAGCAGGTTTAAAACAAATAAAAGGAAGTGTTTCCTCACATAGTGCACAGTCAACCTCTGAAACTCCTTGCCTGAGGAGGTTGTGAAGACTAGGACTATAACAGGGTTTAAAAGAGAACTGGATAAATTCATGGAGGTTAAGTCCATTAATGGCTATTAGCCAGGATGGGTAAGGAATAGTGTCCCTAGCCTCCATTTGTCAGAGGGGGGCAGTGGATAGCAGGGGAGAGAGAGATCACCTGATCATTACCTGTTAGGTTCACTCACTCTGGGGCACCTGGCATTGGCCACTATTGGTAGACAGGATACTGGGCTAGATGGACCTTTGGTCTAACCCAGTACAGCCATTCTTATGAAGGCACCAAGCCAGCCCCCTGGTATCAGAGGTTGAGAAACAGCAATAAATACTTCCTAAAAACTAGCCCAGAGAGAGACATGTATCTCACCACGAGGCCAGGCCTGACAGACAGGGGGTGCCACATAGTGGGATGCCCCTCTATGTCCTACTACAGACTTCCAGGCCTCCAGTGTTTTCATCCAGCACCCCACAAGCAAACTAATGCAGCCTTCACAGCCCAGGTGAGTTTCTCCAAATCTGTTTATTTTACATTAGAACAGACATGTCAAAACATTGGCTTTTTAGTAGTAACATTTGGAAAGCATGGACAAGTCCATTTGGAACCCCTTGGACAGCAGTAGTGAAGGGACATGATTTGGGCACAGCAGGTCAGAAAGCCCTTTTGACAAGATGCTGTAACAAAATGAGGTAAATTCTTTTTAACAAGAAGCAAAAAGGTGAGAGATACAGGTAGCGTTGCCAATGTACATCAACATAGTCAGATCTCTCTACCTAATACCTTACAAGCAGTTTGTATCACCCAAGACACCCATCAAAGAGGTGAGATAATTAAGGTAATTACATGCCTGAATTTAAAAACTTTTTTTAAAATTAAATCTAGGATGCGCTGGTGCTCCCACAATACACAAGTTATTTAACTTCAGCCACAACAAACTATTAGCTTTTCACCACTCCATAATCCAATGAGCAAAACAGACATTAAATACCTAGGACCATACAGATTAGAATAAGGCTTATAAAGGTTCCCAGCAAGGACAACGTGTGACGTGCTGTTGTGATTTTCAAAGCCACATTCCCACACTGGTCCCTGTAGCACAGGGCCTGAAGGCAGGATTTTAAGACTAGAGTATTTGGGTCACCTCCACAGTGCCCCAGCATTCTTTAATCAAAAGAGAACCTCTCCCTTGATTAATGCTCCATTGAGCTTTGCTACAGCAACACACACATAGTTCCCACTCCTCCCCCGTAAGTGAATGCTTAAGTCAGGCCCTGGATTCATGGGCAACCACCTTTTGTTCTTCAGGGCCTCCATCCCGGAATGACAGCAATTATCACACCCCAGTGTCTCTGCTAGTTGCAGTAAATCTCTAGCAGAAGAATGGATCTGGGAGGCAGCTGTTTCGGTCTGCTCAGTCACCACTGCCAGTTGGTGAACTGACTGATGAGGAGATTCGGCATGAGCAGCGCTGCACAAAGCATCAAAAGTCTTGGCGGGCAGCACAGTTTTGGAGAAGGGCTCTGTGGCTTGCTTCAGCTTTGCTAGGTCTGGGTCCTGGTCTGCTGTGAGGAGCAGAGGAGGTGGTCAGAGCCAAAACCAAAAAAAGTTCAGATTGCATCTTTCATCAAACATTTAACGGAGTGCTTTCCCGCTTACAGGGAGGCCATTAGAACTTCCATGGCACTTAACTAGTGAGAACTTTGCAAAACCATTAGAAAAAAAGAGAGAGTTTTAACATGCCAACTCAGGAGGTATGTGTTCCCTGTATACCCAGGTGTAAAATAAGGTTAAACACATTTTCCTAAAAGCAGAGTGCTAGTCACTGGTAAGCCTGAATTGAGATGCAGGTGTCCTGACTTTGTGCTTGCCTGGACTGTACTGCTTTCAACCCCCTCGTGAGATATGGATCTAGTACCTGTCTTTTACAGATGGGGAAAAGTGGGGGGTGGGGAGAAGAGAAGCAGACCTCGCTGAGGACTGCCCCCCACCCATTCTCCAATCACTACATGAATTTACAGTGGTGCAGTTTCATTGACCTACTGCAGATTTAAAGAACCAAAACAAAGATGTGTAACAGAACACCACACCTGGCTCTTTGAAGACAGTTTAGCTAAGGAATCAGTTAACTCTTGGGATGAAAATCTTCCAGAGTTGTGGGCCAACATGTTTCACTCTAAATATTTTAAACAGTAGCTGGACCCAGTGAGGATCAAAGATCCAGTTGCTTATGTTCAGAAGCTGCATTGCCCGAGGCATATTCTCAATATTCCCTGTGACTAGAAGAAAATCTGCAGTATGTAGTTGCACCTGCATGCAAGACCACCCAGCAATTTGAAGACCATCTCCAGCTAGACCAGGCAAGAGTAAGATGAGTAACTATGAAGCAGCATTACCTTTCAGACACTGCAAAGCAGTTGTAGAGGCCTGTTTCCAAGCCATCTGGTGAGCATTCAAGTCACAACTTAAAGTTTTATAACGGGAAACATGCTCTTGGAAACGCAGACTTGGGGGATTTTCTGACTTCTGTTTTTCAAGGGATTCAAACTCCCTCTACTTTTTTTTTTTTTAAGAGACACTTATTAGTTAGACTAAAAACTTATTCTCACCTCTTCCCTGCTATTTAGCAATTCTCCCTCAATTCTGGGCTACTGTTCATATTCCAAGAGGCACCTCTGCAGAGGCTGGGAGGAGCAACCACTCGGAGTGCGAGTTAGTGAAGCAGGCGTATGTCTTCCCATGAGGCAGGCTCCTTAACAAAGCAGCAACTCCACAGTATGGACACAACAAAAGAGGTATTTTAGAAAGCACCTTGGCTGAATGTTAGTATGGCAAGCTAGACAAGTGTCAGTGTCACACAAGTTCTCACCCAGAGAAGTTCCCATGTGATGTCAATAAACAACCCTTTTACCATGCCCAACCAATGGAGATTATTCCAAGAACTGCACAGCCCCTGCCCTTCCCACACACATTCACCCAGAATATTTTGCAGTTCTCCAGACAACATTGCAGAGAGCTTCCAACCAAGAGGAAGTGTTTTCTGACTTCCTCTGCCAGCTAAAAAGGAGAAAAGTTAAGCAAGCACAGAAAGTGTCCCTTGGGGAACCAAGCAGTAGGGATCGTTGGGGAAATGGTGGGCCCTGGCTCAGAGTCCAGGTCTTAGTCTGGTAAACTGCACACCCTGCTGTAGAGGCTGTTTAAACATCCTGCTGTTTAAGAGAACACTGGGAAGCAACCTCGGGGCAGGCTGTAGGAATTGAGGCCTCTATGTACTCACTGCATGGAGGAAGGGGAAGGAGAGAGAGAGAGAGAGAGAATAAATATGAGCAGATTCTCTCCATCCCCAGATAGCCAACAGCAAAGTCAGCGAGGGGAGACTGCACTGATTGGTGCATCCTGTAGGTTTGCTTTAAATGACACTTTGCCTAGGTGAGCCCTAGTCCGTGCAGGCTCACTGCCACCGTAAGCACTGCATGGTCCCAGAAGTGTGCCCTTATCCACCACCCTGCAAGCCATCTCTGCACCTCACTGCCCCTCTCCCGAAGTGAAATGGAGCACTGGGGTCCATTTCCCACACAGGGAGCAGCAGAATCCCCGCCAGCCATTCGAGGGACACCTGAGAAGAGGGACAAGGGTCTACACAAATAATGAATCTAAGTGTAAACAGTTGTCAGGCCAGGAGTAGTTATCAGTACAAGAGGCATTCTAAGGCACCCACTGTCTGTGGAAGCAGGAGTAAGGCCATCTGGAGAGTTGGTTGTGATACAACCCACAGCCTGCTGACTCAAAACACTTTCACACCTGGTGGTGGAATGATGGAGCAAGCGGTACTGGTGACTCGGGGGGAGTAACCAGCCTTGGGTTTGCTTCTATTTAAAGTATTTTCAAGCCAGTTAAACATCTGATTACAGGGGATCAATTTAAAAAGCCATTATTAGTTTCAGAAGAAGTTGTACCATGTTAGCAAGAGGCTTTTGCTTAGCAAGAGTTCGCACACCATCACCACAGCTTGCAAATCTTTCACACTGCTTCAAAGCGGAGTGTCTCATTTCCGGTGACATCTGTATGCTCCACACACTCCGCAAATATTTGCCATATCAAGTAGGAAGCAGCGTTTGTAAAGGAGATGCAGAGGTGCAACAAAGCAAGGGATCGAGTTCATTGGGTCACTTTGCAGCTCACTGGCCCGAAAGTTAAAGTTTTCCCCTCCACAGTAGGGGGTGTTATTCCCCTCAGCACATGTTTTTGCCACTCCTCCTACTGCGCAAGGCTGACCTCCATGGAGTTTCCCCTCAAGTTTTGTTTGAAAGGTTTGCACAGGTAGCGAGAGTGTCTGCCAAGTCTTCCCTGAGAGAACATTTGCTATTATTGCGGTTAGACCCACGACCCCGCCGACACACCCCGATGACAGAGCACTTTGCTCATCAGCTTTATTGCTGCAGCTGCTATTCTACAATAGCCTCCAAGCCTCCACACCTGGAAGGTTACAGAGCCTGCTTTTCTGAAGACAAGTTCTAGCGCTGCAGGTCCAGGAGCTCCTCTGTGTTCTTATCAATCTGGGTATCAATATAGCGCTCTGCCCCTCCAGTGACCACCTCAGTCACATTGTTTGGGAGGAACTGAAACCACAAATATACCATCCTAATGAAGTGTCAGCCGATTACCAGCACTGCCTGTTTCACAAAGCATTCTGGGAGGGATAACTCCGAGTTGGATGCCACAGCAGTGACTAAGCCCACTGATGAATCCTGGGGCAGAGGATGTGGGGGTGGCTGGTTGTCAGGATGCAAGAGCAGGAATTGAAGCCAACATTTCCTTCAAGCTCAGTCAGTTCCCCCCTACCCCCATCCCCATGGCAAGCCACAAGAGACAGATCAGTTCCTCAGGACCAAAATTCTCAGCCATTTCTGCCCCGCACCCTAACCCTCTACCTACCAGACCCCACTCTCAGCAAGCAAAGCTCCAAAGAAAAAGCACATCAACTTCTATTGTGAGATTAATCCATTGCAGAGATTCCACTTTGCCACAGAAACAGGGGATTTTACTGCAGAGTTTAGCGTCAGCCTGCTAGAAGGTACACCAAGCCTGGTTTCTATTCCAGCTGAACCCCAGGGCTGAGTAGGCATGTGTGGCAGAGAAGCTTTCTAAGATGAGAGCTGATCAGTATTCAAAGAGTGTTTGGCAAATATTTGGACTTGAATGGCCTTTTTTTTTTTTTTTTCGGGTAGTGTAGCAAGCTGTTTGTCAAGCAGTACAATGCCCAGCTCCCAAGGAGATTCTCACAATCCCAGGGAGCAATTAGAGGGCATAGGAGGCTCTGAACTATCAGCCATGGAAAGGGCTCTCAATAACCGGCCTCACAGGCAGGGAGCAGTGTCAGCATCTGCAGAAGCAGTGTTTTGATTGACAACTGGACAATCATTTCCACCTCCCCCGGGCAAAGGCTCAGCCGTACCTCAGCTCCTACAAGATTGGCTTCTGGCCCCACAGCAACCATTAGCCGGCCGAGCCAACTAGCAACAGCTATCACTGACTGCTCAATTCGCTCCTTGGATTCCAGGATCATGGATGCAATTTCACATTCACAGCCCTGCGAAGGGAGGCAAGAAGGCCAGCAGCACATGTTCAAGTGGACTTTCTTTAGAAGCATTATCTTTACAGTGCACGCTTAGCGCAGCGAGGCTTTTACAGCCAGACACTAGCTCATTAGAGCCCCAGGTTTACGCACATTTTATAGGCAGAGCCATTCTTGCAGGCTGCTTGTGTTGCCAGATAGAGTGGGGGACAGTTCAGTTCTTTCCCCTCCCCCATTTCAGCTCTCATTAGACAGATTGTTTCTTAGCAGCACAATGCACACAGAGGCGATGCCTCACCACTGCAGACAACTGGAGCAAGGATTGAGGTGCATTATAGCCTTAAGTAACATACCAGAAAAGGACTAATCAGCAGATCAGCAACTCTGAGTCAGGGCCACCCCTATAGCCTGGTTCTCTGCCCTCTGCAGAGGCCTAGACGTCTGTGGACCTGGTTCCAGTCAAATCAGGCAGCACTATGGAGGCTGTATGCTTTGATTCAACTCGTGGCAAGAGGAGGGGATACCCCTCTGTACAGATCAGGAGCAGCATTAAGGGCTCCCAGAAGGGAGGCTGGACTGAATAGGTTTTAAGTTGTACGGTGTCCTGTCACCTCTCCAGCCTGCCCCGGTACAGTCCTCAGGCTGAGAATTCAGAGTGCAGAAGTTCAGGACATCCTGCTGGCTTCTCTGCACCATGGTAGAGGCTCCTGCTTTCAGTGGACAGCAAGAGCGAGGGAGGTGAACAGGCCCTGCAGACATGTACAGCATCCAGAGTCACCACCACCAAAGTCTATCCTCCCAAGGGAGCCAAGCTCCCGACTATCGAAAGGGTAGGACAGAGTCATTAAGCAAGTAGTGGTGGCAGAATTAAGAGTTTCTGCAGCCACCTTGCTGGTATTTAAGGCCCCACGTCATGTACAGCAAGTGGTTCAGTCTTAACATAAAGCAAGACATCTTCTCATGCAACAGCCACTGCCCATTCACCAACTTCTCCGCATTACAGGGTCAGGAGAGTTTGACACCATGGTCAAGCAATGGAATGGCCTTTCCCTGGAGCTCTAAGAGGCAGTGACTTACATTCAGCAAGAAAGCAACATTCCCACCAACCTTCTTCACTTCAGCCACTAGACTGTCCTACAGAGCACCAGATCCAGGAGCACAGGTCTCCAAAAGCCCCGCACAGACTGCTAGCTGATCTATTGCAGAGAAAACCTCGATGCAGAGGGGCTGGGTGCTTCTATCATTAGATACTGGGAAGGGTGGAGAGGGAAAAAAGGGGGATCCCTAAGTTAAAGGGTGAGAAAAGCCTGGGATGGATTCCAGGGTCTGGAATGACAAGGCAGACTCCATCCAGCTGCTGGTGTAAACATGACCCAGCCAGCACTTACCCATAGCAGTGGTGTAGACACACCGTCGCAGGTTTGAACAGTGGCTGCACTGGAGTCCAGTACTGCTTTCAGGTCCAGCAGCATCTTTAGGAGGAGGCTGTCAGATTCCTCCTCCTTTCCAAGAGCCTCTATTGCTGAGTCGATCAGCAGTTTGCAGACAGCAGCACAGCTGGCATTTGAAACAGGAGCCTCCAGAGGCACCGGGGCATTAGGCAAAAAGCCAGGGGACGGGGGAACCTCAACATGGTGTTTTTTAATATACACTAGGTAGCTGGACAAAACCTGGAGAGCAGTCTGACATGTTCTTCACTGAGAGGGACTGAAAAGAGTCACCCCATGGAGAGAACTGAAGGGTCTGAAACTCCTCCACCTCAAATAAGCAATTGAATCAACTGATGTATACACAATAACATTGCTGACAAAGTGTGTCAAGTCTTCTGTGAAGGCCATTAATGTCCTGAACTTTGTCCTCGGAGATATGGACACAGGTTATGGCGAGGATTGTGTGAACACATACACATGTAGAAAAATTATAATTAAACTATAGTGCAATGGCAGCAACACCTCACAGCCGTGTACAGAGGCAGTTGGGCAGGTGTCCTTGGTAGGGTGACCAGACAACAAATGTGAAAAATCGAGACGGGGGTGGGGGGCAATAGAAGCCTATATGAGAAAAAGACCCCAAAATTGGAACTGTACCTATACAAATCGGGACATCTGGTGACCCTAGTCCCTAGCCAGGTGTCTTGTATGAAACCCACTCCAAGCACCTAGCATTGTCCGGCCAGGAAGAGACAATGGTTGATTAAAAAGTTAATGGGAAAATATTGGAACTGAAGTGAAAACCCCAGTCTGGGAACACCCCTGCTTGGTGCACCTATCAATGGCCAGAGTTAAGACAAAACCCAGTGCAAGTCCTGTAAAAGAGAAGGGATTTAAGTGACGGCTATCCAGAAATGGAGGGCCAGTAAGCTAGGGGCTGTCGAAGTGCTGGATCCCGGTATGGCAGAGGGCATGCTGGGAAGCTGTTCAGAGGCAGTAGGAAATGGAATTTAGACAATAGAAAAGTGCAAACTCAGGCTTTATGCCTTTATATTTATTTTCTGTGCAATTTGTGTTTGCTTTTCCTCACTATTTCATCTTTGAAGCGATGATTTTTCTATTAACTAAACTGTTTGTTTTTACCTCAAGCAGATCTGTTGTACAAAACTGTGTGGAACGTGCGCATCAAAGTGCATTGACAACTGAGGGCAGATTTCACATCTTTGGGGTGACAAATCAGAGGGGAAGTCTGAGTGGTATCAAAGAACTTGAGGAGACAGACTGAGGGGGGCATATGACCAGAAGGGATTTTGAAAGTAGCAATAGGCTAATGGAAGCCAGAGTGGGACCTTACGTCAGCGCACTGAACTGAAGCATTAAGCTACCCAAAGTCACAAGGCAGGCAGTGACAGAACCCCCATTGGTCTGGGCACCCCCAAAAACACAGGAACTACAGCTGGTATTTTTTCAGTTTAGTGTCCTAACTTCAGAATGACTCAGTCTGGGGTAGGGAGGAGGGATGAGAAGAGAGGGAGGAAATACAGCAATGCTCTGCACCTAGCCAGGCCCAACGTCTGAAAATAATCACCCCCCCACTTCGGACACCAAAGGTGACAGGCTCCATGCATAGCCAGTGGGCAGCCCAGGTTACTTGTGTGGTTACTGCCTAGTGCCATTTTCATTAATGGGAACCAAATCTTCTCCTGATCGTGGAGGAAGAATTCAGGAGCAGTTTGATCTCCTGATTGCCCTAGTTTTATTACTTTTTAAACCTTGTTTTGATAAATGAAAAACACAGAACCAGACCCTGCTAGTTCATCATTACGTCTAATACTGCTGGGTTATTGATTTTAAGCAGCATTAGTACAGAAGAGATATCCAGTGGTGTATAACAAACTTACTTACCTTTCCCCAGTAGCTTTCCTGATGTCTGATAGTTGAGAGGACTCCTGCCCCTGATAGAAAACAAGGAGTTTGAGATTAGCTGGCAAAGCTGCCTGCATTTTTGTAGATCCCCTCCCCCGCTTAAGAAAAAGATCCACTCCACAAGGGCTAAAGCAGGGGTCAGCAACCTTTCACAAGTGGTGTGCCAAGTCTTCATTTATTCACTCTAATTAGAGGTTTTGCATGCCAGTAATACAGTGTAACTTTTTTCAGGTGGTCTCTTTCTATAAGTCTTTAATATATAACTAGACCATTCTATGTAAAGTAAATAAGGTTCTCAAAATGTTTAAGAAGCTTCATTTAAAATTAAATTAAAATGCAGAGCCCCCCAGACAAGTGGCCAGGACCCAGGCAGTGTGAGTGCCAGTGAAAATCAGCTTGCATGCCACCTTTGACACACATGCCATAGGTTGCCTACCCCTGGGTTAAAGCAAAGATAGGACTCTGATGCCCCTCTTCGATGTAATGGGATTATACCCTGTGGCTCAAGGAGCCACCTCCTGGGCTATGGGGCTTTAAACAGCATGAAGAAAGATTCATGTATGCTTCTCCCCAGCCCTTTCTTACCCTTTCATTTCCTAGAAGAGCCATAAGGAGCTATTCGGCACCACTTGCAGAAAAATGGGAAACTGGAACTTGGCTCCAAAGAATTTAAGCCCCATTCTTTGGCAGCACAAAGAGCAGAGAAGAGGTTTTTAGATTTCTTACCTGGAGAACTTCAGGCTTGTGACTTAAACCCAGACGGTACCTGGGCCTAGTGCCAGGTGCCATTAGCTTGAGCCCACAAAATCTTAAAACAGTTGACTTACCAAGTACCTCAGAGCCCCTCCTTTATGCTCTCTGCTGTAAGCCCATGGCAGTTGAGCTCAGAAAGACTGTTCAAGCTAACTGTGCCCCATTTTAGAGGTCAGAAGGGGTGCATTAGTGAGACACCTGAGGAAATAACCCTCCCCACACACTTTGGTTCACCAGGGAGAAGACATTTGTTAATTTTCAAGTCATGCTGTGAGCTCTATTTGTTCTGTGAAGTTCCTTCTAGGAGTCAGGGTGAGTTGAGTGGCCAGAACTGGGTCACAGGAAACTCAGTGCTTTCAGGGGCAGGGGAAAGGGAGGGGTGGTGTGCAAGAGGTTTATATGCTGGTTCACTTTGAAGTTCATCCATCCATTTAGAGCACAGGGGCAGCCCATTTTAAACAGAGAATTGTGCAAATGCTAATTCCATGTGCTATATGCATAGTGTGTGCAGTTCCCAGACTTTCACATTAGTAAATGTGTTATGCTTTGTAACTAAACTCACACAGAGACTTTAAATGCTGAGCAGTTCTCCCTTTGATGTTTTCAGAGCACTGTAGAAGGAGTTTATACATTGAAGTCTTGATGCAGGTTGTATTTAGACACTAAGTGAGGGCAGTAGTTAGAGGAACTGTAGCCAAAGTCACATTTGATACAAATCCTATTTGATGTACATTTTGGATGGGCCATATTACACCCAGCTGACTGCTCAGTTGAGGAGATATTCCTTCCTTTCCCAGGCTCAGACTCAGTGGTGCTCGTTCTATTTCAATGCTAGCCTGCATCCTAGGCTCATTTGAAGAGTCAACTTTGAGCATTTTTTTTTAATGCCTAAAACAAACCTTGCTGAGACTGTTTAACAAGCTCCTGTAGACATGCCAGACTTAATCTTGCTCTTCCAGACCCTTCGTATTGTCCAGCCTGAAAGCTCAACACAGAGCCTCTTCCATTAATTGCCAGTTTTATGTTTTCCAGTGACAGGCATATTGTCTGCAGAAACAGACTCAATTGTGTCCCTGCACCATAGGACACCAGCTGCTGATATTAAAGCCTTGCAAGGGAGTCTGGGCAAGGCTCCTATTTAGTGTTGTCGTCTATAACAAATCAGAGTAACCTAGGAACTTTTAGTGGAAAAAATATGAGCCATAGCCATTATTCTTCATATTCAGTTACTCTCATGCCACGGATTCTTCCTGTCAGCCATCCACCCAGTGCTCCAACAGGCCATTTGGTTCTATTCCCAGACACCCCTCCTCCCTACACCTTCACTCCATGCAGACAAGTTCCTCCCACACACCCCATCCCTCCACTCCTCCTCCCCCCACTCACTCCCCATCAGTTTCTCCTAAAAGGATTTGGCTGGCTTAGCCGATCACCCACATCACACATAGACTGGCTGTTGAACAGACTTGGGAAAGGCTGTGTAAAGCTGGATTTCAACAGGGCTCTCACTAAGCCTGTTTCTGGTCCAGGGTTAGCCAGGCCCTTAGAGCCCAAAGTTGAGCACTCCCTGTACTTCAACAAGATTTCGAGCCTCTGCCCAGTTTTACAGCTCAGGCCCCTTCAAGCTATATTCTGAGAGCACAGTGTGTCCCCTAGCCTCAAGGTAGCTGTCTGAGGGTCACTGTGGTAACTGAGGACTGGTCAGCACAGGTCTCAGCCATGCGCTTCAGTTGTTGGTTTTCAGGATAGTGCTTCTAACAGAGTTTGACCCAGGCAATGCCATGCTAAGAGCTGGTTTAGCTGCAGCAGAGTTTACACATGGTCCTTGATTCCAGCTCCACAGGGATGCATGCATCCGACGAAGTGGGTATTCACCCACAAAAGCTTATGTTCTAATACATCTGTTAGTCTAAGGTGCCACAGGACTCTGTAGCATTTGGGTCATACTTTGTTTAAAACAAAGCCATCGGCGCTGCAGTAGCAGAATCTGCGACCCTCCAAGGACAAACTGACAAAGACACTCTTTCTTACATAAAACTACTTCAGATCAGAGCTTGTTCTTTTGCACCAAAGAATGAAGTGCCTTTTACTTACTGATGTGAGCGAGGGCAGGCATCCGCACAAGTAAGTCTTCAGCCGCCTTCCTTGCACTCAGGAGTTTCTTGTTTATTTCTTCTTCCTGAGGCAGGCAGAAGTGTGAATAAAAGCCATTCCCTCTCCCCCGTTCCCCACAATTACCTGCTCCCACTGAAATATTTGCCAGGGCCTCACTAGTGAGCACATCAACCCCCTGGAAGCTTGAAAGCAAAGTCTCAGGAATGGGCATTTCCTCTCCAATGCATGGGCTATTGGTGTGTGGCTCGTGCAGGTGTGCAGGCAACACACTGTACATCCTGCAAGGCTGCTTTTGAATAACTGCCTCGCTTCCTTCCCAAATCCACCCAGAGAACAGAGGATGGGATTTTAACTGCCTGCTGTGAGGTGAGGGTAGAAGGGAATTGCTTGTTACAGGATTTCAGGTGGCTCAGAAATCTGAAGCCAGATTTTCCTAGAGGTCAGAGATCAGGCACATTTAATTCAGAGCCTCCTACCCTTTGAAAAATGTAGACTGCGGTAAATGCTATTCCCGAGACATGTTAGCTTTGAGCATGACCATTAACAGAATGGGCCGTTTCTCACTGGTGCAGGTTGAATGGCGGAAGAGCCGGGAGTGGCTTTCTTGCGGTTGCTTTGAAATGGGGGGAGGCACTCTAAGAAACTTAGCAGCTGTTCTTCCAGCTGTTTGATGTGATCCTCATAAAGCCACCTTTGAGTCCATAGCTCCTGCTGAGCCAGCTCCTTGGCCATCTGAAGCTTTTCCATCATTTTCTTCTGTGTCTGCAGTCTGGCTTCCTCTACCTCCATTTCAATTCTGGAAGCAGAAGAAGAGCAAAAGCAGAAGTGGCCACAGCCTGGGCCTACCTTACTGCTTCCTCAGGTTATGGAATGGGACTTTCCATGAACTATTACAGATGGCCCCAAACTCTGCTCATGAGCAGAGCTACATGCAAAAGGAACCCAGAAAGACACCAGTTTTGCTTCAGAACACCAGGGACATGGAAGTGCATTCTCCTAGGATTTAGTCAAATCCAGTGAAAATAAGGGGGTGGGGAGGGAAGTTACTCTACACTATCCACCATGTAGTGGTATCTGGTGCATCATCACTTGGCATGAACATGCTCTGATGTTCCCTCTACCGGCTCCTTTTGCAGCCCTGTTAAGTATTTCACACTGATACATCATTAGAAGTTTCAAATGATTTTATGGGAGTTTTCAGTTTCAAAATGCTTCCAGCTTTTGGATGTAGAGTCTAATGGAAAATTCAAAGTTAGCAGTTTCAGTACGAGTTGTTTGACAATCAAATGAGAAGAGATGGAGGGTGACGAGACCTGTTGAGTTCTAGCCCATCCCTGCCCACTGTGAGTAGTATACCTCCAGCCTCACCAGCATTCTGAAATAAGTGGCAAGAAGAATCAAAAACAGTCTATTAGGATTGGGCTGTGGCAGGGAGTCAGGGTTCTTGTCTACTCCCAGGAATCTGATAGTTACTTTTTCAATAAGGATGGAGTTTGAGAGAGGTACTTGACAGCATGATGGCCAGTCAGCTATGCTCCCTTTGAGATCAGAATCTCTTCTGATTCTCACATGCATTTGAGTTTTCATGGACTCAGTCTGACATGGGCATGCATGCCACATTTACACTCATCCTGCTGAAGAGGAAGACGAAGTGCAAGCAGACAAGCAGAGTTTCTAAAGGAGCCTTATGCAACATAGCCATGAGTGAGTAGCACTGTCCGAGACAATCTAGGAGTTATAGTCAAGGCAGAACCAGCCCTAATGAACACTAGTTATTTCAGGTTGTATTTTTGAAGCAAGTCTATAGTGCTTGTGAAAAGTGCCAAATTAAAACAGCTAAACAACTACGCTACTCTGTACTACTATTCCCCCATATCACACCCCCATAGCCTCACCGCAGGAAGTTTCCTTTATTCCCCCTACCCAGGGGGACACGCCAGGGTAATTAGCAGAGTACATTGGACAACAACATGATCATTGTCATGCACATGCAGGGTTCTACGAAGCCCAGAATTATCCCTTAATTATACAGCAAATGGAGTATCCTCAGCACATAAAGCTGTGAAGACAGAACTGGAAGTGCTCAAATTGCTCACAAAATGCTTTAACCCTAGAACACATGGGGCATTTTCCAAGGCTGCCAGACAAGTTAATACACAGAACAAACTGCCTATCTCTGCAGTTCCAGAGTTCCTATGACTGCAGATCAAATACTTCTGGTCAAAGCAGATATTAGGGAAGGTCACAGAACACATCCAGTTACCTCTACTTCGGAGCTTCAACGAGCTCATTTTTAGCAAATTCAAAGTCCCTCAGCCCATCAGCTCCCCCTGCTGGCATCAAAGAGGCACAGCGCCCATTCTTGACCTCCATTGAGTGATTGAATCTGAAGTAATGGTTCCCACCAAGAATCACTTTGTCCCCCCTAACAAGGATAAATAGGAGAGTTACATGGTATCAAAGCAGTGATCTGAAAGAGGAGCACCATCCCCTCCCATAAAAAGCCATATCATTTCGGTTTATCCAGTAAGTGAGTTATTAACTTCACACACTGAAGTTATGCCTTAAATATCATAAGACAGGGTATCCTCACATCTTAGAGTTAATGTTATAGGAGACATTCCCAGGCCCACCACTTCTCCAACAGGGAAGCTTCTTATTGTAATTTAGCCTCAAATGTGCCAGAGCTCACTATTAACCAGTTATTGATTTTAAGAGTGTTTTCCCTGTTTAATAAGATTGCCTTTGAAAAGGGCTTGAGTGAACCTCAGCGTCATTGAGGTGGTATTACATTAGAGATTCACATACAGCAAGGTAGTCACAGGCAAAGTGGGTTTGCCCCCCACACAAACTCCTTTAAATAATATGAAGGTATTGCTAAGAACTCTCTTTTCAAGGCTTGTAAAGATCAGGAATAAGGGACAAGAACACCAGCTATGGTTTTAATAGTTTAAGAGTCATTCTGCAGTTTAGTTCCCCATCTATCACATGGACACTTTACACAAAATCATGGGGAATGGGATGTTAGCTATTGACTGAACATAGAAACATAATAATGGCCATACTGGGTCAGACCAACGGTCCATCTAGCCCAGTATCTTGTCTCTGACAGTGGTCGGTACAAAGTGCTTCAGAGAGAATACGTAGAACAGATCATTTTAAGTGACCTATCCCATTGTCCATTATCCCCATTAGCTTCAGGCAATTGGGGGTTTGGAGACACCAGGAGCATGGTGTTGCATCACTAACCATCCTGGCTAATAGCCATTGATGGACTTGTCCATGAACTTAGATAATTCTTTTTGAACTCAACTTATCCTTTTGGCCTTCACAACATCCCATGGCAACAAATCCACACAGACTGTGCATTGTGTGAAGAATTTTTTTTTAAACCTGCTGCCTATTAATTTCATCAGGGGAACCCTGGTTCTTGTGTTAGTGAATGGGAAAGTGTTTTACCTCTTCACATTTCTCCAAACCATTCATGATTTTATAGACCTCTAGCATATCCCCCCCTTAGTTGTCTCTTTTCTAAATTGACAGTGCAATCTTTTTAATCTCTTTATACGGCTGCTGTCCCATACCCCTAAATCATTTTCATTGCCCTTCTCTTCTGGACCTTTTTGAATTCTAATATACATCTTTTTAAGATGAGGTAACCAGAACTACATACAATATTTGAGGTGTGGGTGTACCATGAATTTGCACAGTAGAATTATATATTCTGTTTTCTTATCTCTCTCTTTAACGGTTCCCATCGTTCACTTTTTTGACTGCCACTGCACACTGAACAAATGTTTTCAGAAAACTGTGCATGACGACAAACTGTTAACAGCTAATTTAGACCCAGTCATTTTGTATGTATACTTGGGATGATGTTTTCCAACGTGCATTATTTGGCATTTATCAACACTGAACAGTAGACTAGGATCCTTACATGGTGTAGGGTGACTGCCTCAGCTAGGTTTCCATTCACAAAGATCCTGGCATCTGGGATAGGTCTTACGGTGACCACTCCTTGCACACTGGTGATAACACTGGGAGGAAAGAAGAGGAAAACCAGCAGAATTAGACCCGACTTCCACTAGACACAGAGTGCAACTTTTTGCAGAATAAGATCATCCTTCAGAGTTACACAACAGGTAAGCTTGTGAGAAATTGCATTAGTCTTTGAGAGGATACAATAAGGCTAGTGTTCTAAGTTCTTATTTCAAACTAACCCCTAGAGGAAGACAGCAGTGGACATATTTTGGATCCCACAAGGTGGAGACTGCAAATGGCACCATAGCATTCCCTAATCATGGTTTCAGTCCCTCCATCAAATATTTACAAGTAGAGACGCTTTTTCCTATGTGCCAGCCCTGCAAACTGAGTCTGGGACCACAGCATCAAGCAGGCATCTTTCACCCTTAGTACGAAGGCTTCTGAGGGATAAACTCAGCCATTAGGGTTACACTGCTAGCACTCTCTATTTCCAGTTGTGCTCTGAGGCAGTGGGTGGCTATAACTGGAGCTCCATGGGCCATTCTGATGCCCAAGTCAGAGAATCCATCTTTCACAGCTGTGATGGCTCTGCCAGGCCAGCTGGAGAATAAAGCAATAGTAACCGACATCAACAGCTAAGTCTGACTACCCACACGGAGCAGGACCTGCAGAGTAATGAGAAATGTCACTTCGACTAGAACCCAGCTAGAGTCTGGTATGTATGTCTGCCACCAGCATGGCCGGCTCCCCTAGCACAAGCAGAGTGGCACGCGACAGAGAAGCTAGCAAGTTTTGGGAAGAATGGCCATGTTCAGGAGTTCAGTGGGGGAATTCCAGCTGTTTAGACTCTAGCTAGGAGGCCTGCTTGGAGCTCAGGGAGATCTCCCCTGGGGGAGGTTTTAAAATGATGTCAACTTTAAGACGACTTTCCAGTGGTCCTCCGAAATGAGTGTGCCAGTCAGCTGGATGTCATGCTCAGAGTCTGGATGAAGACTCCTTACTCTGGTTTCTCCCTCTTTGATGATGTAAAGAAGCATCTCCGAGTGCTGTGGATCTTCGTTTAGATTTACCAGGTTTGGCAGATAGTTGTCAACTTTAAAGCACACTCCGGCTTTCTATGCGGCAGCAGCAGATAGAGCAGGGTTTTAGACATGAGTGGCTAGTGGGTTATGGACAACAGATGAGAATCTGCCCTCCCTTCTGACAGTCTGGAGATTTTGTATTTAAAAGGAGGCCTCAGAAACTGAACTCCTGTCCTCCCCCACTACCAGGCAGTAACTTCAGTAGACAGAGATGTCAAAGTTGGATTAGAAGAGGAGTACTTGTGGCACCTTAGAGACAAACAAATTTATTTAAGCATAAACTTTCATAGCCACTAGAGGGCACCAGTGTTTTCAAATACAATAGAAGTACATTGAAAATTTAAAACTGTATATTGTGCTCTGGTACATAGAGTTACCCAATGGAACAGCAGCCTCTGTTGTAAGCTGGAAAGGGAGTGTTAAGGCAACAAGTTGCCTCACCTATTTTTGTGCAGTCAGTTTCTCCAGCTAGAACTTTTATTGGAATGGGATCTTGTAAGAGACAAGTTCTATCACAGATCCCACCTTCCCACTCAGACTGGCAAGTCTGATCATATACAGAGGATAGCAAGTTTAATATTCTCCCTCCACCTGGTCTTGCTGGTAGTTTTTCAGGACTGATGGGAATCACTTTGCTTCCCATAATGTGAGTTACAGACTAGGATATTTTCCTGCTGCTGGAAGCTGACTGACCTCCCCTGTCTCAGTCTTATCCACACATTTAGAGAGAGGTCACCAGCCTCTGTATCTTGAGTGCCTCCTCTCACTCTGGCTGTGTAGGATATATGCTTTACTCTCCGTACCTGCAGTTCTTGTTCCTCTTCCATCTTGTGTTGTTCTGCTAAAGCCAGTTTCTCCTGCCAGGACCTAGAACAAGTCTTCATCCTTAACATTATATCAATTCTACAGTTTCATCACTAACATACACACTTACTTTTGTATACTAGTGATTGGCAACATTAGTGAACAGGAAACCAAAAATCCAGATCTTAGTCCTAGATGAGTGAAGGTGATGGACCACAGCCCAACGATAGAAGCACTGCAATACTAGAAAAGTGGCATGTTTAAGTTGTAGAAAATCAGAACAGTAAGCTCGGAAATATTTCCTTCTAGCACACTAGAACATTTAACTGAGAAGACCCCCATGGCCAAAACTTTGTTCCCTACATGGAGGGAGAGAGATTTCTTACTTCCATGATTCTGCCAGTTCTCTTTCCCATTCAGCAAGTTGTTCTTTCAGATACTGGATTTCTTGGAGACTAGCTTCATATTTCAGTACATCAATCCCTTGACTGCACTGCTGGGCAGCTCTCAGTTTCTCAATCTCCACTCTCAGTTCTTAAGGGGAAGGAAAACATCTCTTTAAAGTTTAAGTCAACTCTACTAGTTACACTGGATTCAAACAACTCAAGCCTTCCCCTTTCAGAAGTGACAGCTTTGGCAGCATGGAGCTCCCTGGGAAACATCCCTAGGAAAGAGGAAGATCTCAGGCTGGGAAAACTTATTTGATTAAGTTTTTCCCTTGACTTGTTCTTGACTGTATCCATCTAGATCAGATAGTAACAGAATTATCTGAATGATTCCAATAAAAGTTTTTTTTGCCTGCCACTTGTTAGCAGTTCACTGGGAACGCAAGAGGCTTGAAAGTAGAGCAGTTTTGGATAGAAAAGAATCACATTGTACTTTTATTCTCCTCCTCTGGGGGATCTCTCTGTCTGATTCCAGTCCCTATACAAATTCACTGTGGGACATTCTACAGTAGTTGCTGGCTAGCTACAGGAGCATTCTGCTAGTGAATGGGTTTGCTGGAGTAATCCCAGCACGTACGTACACTAGGGGTACAGGCACAATTGCAAACATTGGTTTTGGACAATGTGTGTCACCTTTGGCCACCTCTAGTAAAAAAAACCCTGGTGCACTTAGTCAATATGTACAATACCCTAGGGTAGGAGATTTCTCAGGCAAATATTAAATGAGAAAAAAAAAGCAGCTAGCCACAGTATTATTCTTGCTGCATACGGCAGAGATACAAGATAGCTACTCTCAGCTTCGGGAAAGATTCCTTTGGATCCCTCTAACTTACTGCCCTGTCATGTCAAGGCATCAGCATAATTCTCCTCTCTTCATTTTGTACCATTGTAAGCAACAATCCCAGACCCACAGGCTGCTAAGAGACGCTTCTCGGCACCATACCTCTGATCAGCACTGCACTGGAATCGTCATTGACCTTGGCCATGTTAATGATGCTGCAAGCTTGACTGGTGTAGTGCAGCGTGCTCAAGGTTTCCTCCACATGTGCAGGGGTTGGGCTGAAGGTGGCTATCATGGCCGTATTAGAGTTACCACCAAGACTCTCCTTCAAAAGCCTCCAAGCAGATTTAGGAGACAAAATTACCAGTGACCACGAGTCACTGGAGAAATGGCAACAAGATCCAGTTTGAAAATCCACCCATCCTCTATCCCACCCTTGATTAAAGGGACAGCGCCATGTGGAATACAGTTCCTGCAATAGCCTTTAGGGTTAAGACTTTAAGAAGCCTAGATGTTTAGGCATGAACTTTTGTACCTCACTTACATTGAGCAGGAAAGTTCTTTTGCTTCTGGCTCCCATATAATGGGGGAGGTACAAGAGTCACTAGTCAAAGAAGACACTTCTGCTATTTTATAAAGACTTTGTTAAACCAAAACTACGCAAGACTATCCCTTTAAAATTGGGCCCAATACCCTGCGCCCCAGTCTGAGCAGCATGGTTGACACTTTGCTCCACAGACACAGTGGAACGGGAAAGGGTAAAGCTAGTCTATGCAGGAGAGAGCTTTTCCAGGAGCCAGTCCCATAGTGTAAAGGGACATTATATCTCCCAGTGCTCCTATTCTGCTTTCAAAAGCAGGGTGCATTTGTGTCCCGCCTTCTCCAATGGAGAGAGACGGCCATAAAAACAAGTCCCTGCACTGCACGCAGTCTTGCCATTTGGGAGAAGACGAGAGAAAGAATGAGCCACGAGACAAATGTTAGTCTCTTTGCACACTATAGGAAGGGGCTCAGACCCTGCAGCACGGAGGGAAGACACAAACACCAGCTCCAAGGAATGAGACTGCATTCTGAGCCATTGTGGGATGCAGTTTAAAGAGTTGCCTGGCCATAGCAGTTTACCAAGAGACTGCAGGTGTTGCTGATACAGGGTCGTGTCAGGACATATTAACAGTTAGTTTTGACGAGCCCCTCCAGGATAGTGGGCTTGCTGCCCCTTTTAGTCTAAGGAGTAGTTCAAGATACCTACCAAAGCAACTGAGTGTTATGGGACAAGGGGAGCCACTTATTTCTCTGCCTTATCAAATATCCATTACAGACTCCAGGCTACCATATGTTAGCAGCGAATCTGGAGAGCAGCTGCAGCAGACAAGGACAGTCAGTCCCTATGCAGTCTCTCTGCTCACCTGGGATTTTCCCCTCTCCCTCCCAAGTTCTGGATTCTGCCAGCTCCTAATGTGTCCTGCAAATCGGAGCGGTTTTGCATGGCAGTGCCATATGCAGGTTTGAAGAGAAGGGCTCAGACTTTAAAAACATTTTTGCTGATTTTGATCAGCTTGGACTATTCCTAGAAGCAGCATCCTCCCCACACCACACACACACATTCTTAGTCTGACTGGAGAAACGAGCAATTTTGTTCCATTTAGCAGAGGATGTCACTCTCAGCATGGAGCAGGTTAATTGATTTCCATGGTCACTTAAGAGTCTTAACCAAACTGTGGAAACAACCAAGCAGAGGAGAAACAATAGATGCATGGCTTAGACATTTTTTTCTTAAAGGCTTTGAAGATAGTTGACCTGGAAACACAAGTCATTAGTTAATCTTGTTCTTCCAAAAAAGAAGTCTCAAATCTTATTTGCAAGCACCGTTGATGGGATAAATGGACAGGGAATCTACAGCGTTGCTTACAGCACAGTACACTGATGCTGCTTTGACAGAACATTTAATAGTCTATTTTATAGAGTTATAGCCAGCAGCTCAGCTGGTAGGGCTCTCTCTGATGTTAGATAGGAACAACTGGAGGACCTCAGCTCTTATGGACATTTGTTATGTTGGCCCACTCCAGCACACAGGAGAGAGCTTGGTGGACATTAGAACATAAGCACTGGGATTGGAAGGAAAGACAAGGATAGACCAGAACAGCTCAAAATGAAGAGCAGAAGTAGAGACAGTCAAGATCAAGCGTGCCCATTTCATTAGGTCTCAGGTATAGCATAAAAACTCAGATTAGGAAAGATAGTACTTTACTGGACCAACTTGGTCCACCCTTGTGTGCCTAATACCCTGGGCCCAACATAGCTACAACACTGCATACAGATTAGGAGAGCAAGCTAGAGAGACAGAAACCCTCCATATTTGCAGAGGAGAATGTTATGTGCATTGCTATGAGATTTATTAGGGGTGGTTCATCCATCAAACAACGGCACTGAAATTGCTGAAGAGGGCATAAGTTACTGGTATGGAATGAAAGAGCCAGAAAGGCATGTCACATGAAATGGTCCAGAAGAGAGACCAAACAAAGATGCAAGACATGACAGCTAATGGCATCATCCAGAGGAGAGCCAGGAGAAGAGATTCACTCCTTGGGGAGTGTAAAGAAAAACACACACACACACACACACACACACAGAAGTGAACAAAGGATGCCTCAAACCACAGGAGATGAACAAGAACATTAAATGGGAACATTTCCATTTGCCTACAGGGAATGGAGATTTTGATAAAATGGCAGGAGCCAAAATTATTCAGTGAGTTAGATACATCCGCAGGCATTTGGCAGATTCTTCAGGACAAAGCAAGTGCCAAGATTTGCACTTTCAGTTCCCTGTTTGAGAAATACTACCAACTCCTGGAATGTGTTCAGCACCCAGAGTATTTCGCCACGCAACATCCCACATGTGATAAGGAATTGCAGCAGTGAGTGAACACTGATGACAGCATCACCGCACGTCTTGTAGGATACTATGCAGTGCCATGCTTCCTGCTGACGGATTTGCACAGGAAGAACCACCAACCCCCGAGAGCACAAATACAGCCAGGCTAGATTACAGCAGCAGCAATACTGCAACTACTTCTTAAGTTATCATTTCTTGTTCCCCTAAGACCTGCCACAGTCGTTACTGAAATATTGATGCTACCCAGGATTCAGGTACAGTAGATTCTTCAGTAAGTTAATGCCACTGACATGCTTTACAGCCTTTCAAACTCACAGGTGGGCAGACAGGGTTCAGCCAGAGTTTCAACTGTACTGAAATCTCCTTTTGCATACAGATTTTCTCCTTTGGGAAAGGGCTTGTGCAGGTGAACTGAATGACTGAACAATAGGACATTACCAGGTTACCAGAGAAAACAGAGTAATGCAATAGAATAGATGAACAGACAGCCTGAATGTTGTTTAAACACACACACACACGAGCGAGCAAGTCACTGGCAGATCTGACTTATTTCCATGGGACAGAGCCACCCAGGTACCCAGTGCTTCAGACCCAGAAGCTGTCCCTCTTTATCTCATTCACCCTAAAGGAGCAAAGAGCACTGCGAGAAAGCAGTTGAGTTTTGTTGTACATGGGCGTCTGTTTACACTGTACTGAAGGACCAAGCTCAGTCTCTGTATAACATCTGGCAGTAGAAAGTACAATTTCTAGCCATTCCAGTCTGTGATTAGACTTATTCAGTGGTCTTAGGAAGTACTGCATGATCACCACCTCCTTTTAGAGGTGTAACCCCAAAGTTTTGCCTCAATATTCTGATCTGCCCCTCTCCTCCCTGCCCCCTGTACACAGAGGAAAACTGTTCCCATACCACTCAGAGATAGCATGGTCCAGTGGACAGGACACTAGACAGTTTGGAGATGTCAGTTCTATTCACAAGTCTGGAGAGAAGCAGAAATGGCTAGTTTAGATTCCAACAAGTCACTATTAGGAATAGAGATGCAGGGAAGAAGACAGCAGTAGATGGAGCTAGTGATGCATTAAACAGAGCTTTAAACTAAGGCAGACTTACCTGCACATCTGCAAAAGAGCCAACCACATACCTGGGAGGATAGGAAAGAGGCACTATATTACTAGAAGGTAAAATAATAATTGTAGGAAATCTGCTTCGTTGTTGAGGACCATGAGGGAAATAAAGCTGTTGTCCCCTCTAGCTAAAGCCTGCTGTTTCTTTTTCCCCAGACTCCCAACCACCAACTGCTCCACAGTTTGGATGCCAATCCAATTTTGACGCCTCTAATTCACCCCAGAGACTGTTTATTTTAACTTTATCAAGAGAAGAGAAAAACAACTGTGTTAGACTAAAAAGAGAGCATCTGGCAGCCCGATGTTCTCCTTTTGCTACCAGGGACCAGCATGGGCTGGGAAATTAGCTGAATGAGAGCGCAATATACACCACATGTTGAAGTGCAGGCTTATGGAGTCCCACAACATGGACACCCTGATCTGGAAACATGGAGGTGTAGCCTGTAGAGAGCACAGCTCCCAGTAGGCAGCCCTCCATCTTGAGGCAGACAGCCAGGCGACGCAAGGGAACTGCAATATTTTCTGTATTAGAAAAGGAGGCCACAATGAGGTGCAGCTGCTGGATTTTACCAACTGACTAACACAGGCCTTAGATGTGCACGCACTGGGTGACCAGGACTGCAGGGTCTTGTCTGGAAGTTAAATGTTAACTACAGGAACAGTTAAGAGATGCAGATACCATAGTTAGGCTGTCCCAGTGTTTCCAAATCTCAGGCTTCCTTTCCCCATAAGAGTCATGCTGCCTTGCAACAAAGGCAGCATATTAGCTGGACTGAGGAATAATACACTACTATCCAGAGTTAGCAACACTTAAGAGTTGCTGTTTTCCACTCCCTAAAGCAAGCTACTGCCTTCACATCTTTGAGAGGCAAGCACAGGAGTTTCATTTTGATTTTGTCAGTCTGAACACCGCACAACTTGTGCACGATGAGGTTGCATTCTCTCTTTTGTGCAAGTCACATACTCCAGCAACAGCAGAATCTGCAATAGTTCTGAAGAGATTCTTGCAGTATAAGAAACAATTGTTTACTGATTAAGTTAGAGAACATCGGTCCAGACCTCTTGAGTTCTAGTCTCAAGGGTATCACCAATGTGTTGCAGGATCTTGGACAAATCGCACTACCGATACGCCTCAGTTTTGCTATCTGTAATGAAAGCACCTTGTCTTGTAGGGATAATTCTTAACTATACTTACAGTGCTTTGAAGATATAAAGCACAAAGTAAGTGCTACATATTTATTGGTTTTATTTAGAATTAACTGGAAAGTTTCTTTCCAAGAGGAGAACCGTAACAGCAGAATCCGTAAGTTAGCTTCATGTTGGCCGGAGTGCAATGCAGCTACATGGCACGCACAGCACTGAGCTGAGCTAACCCTGTTTTTCATCGAGGGTTGGAGAGATTAGAATCCTGTTTATATGAGTCCCTTGAAATTAATGCAGCCTCTGCTTAATCCTTGGAGAATTGTCAAGCGCGATGCTTTCTGTTTTAATAGATCAGTATCAAGGAGTTTGGGCTCATGTGCAGATACTTGTCTGGAGTCCCTATAATTAGGCCCATCTTTGTGTCCCGAGCTCTAAGCCTTGGGCTAAGAGCTAGAATTCAGTGGACAGCCTGCTGTTAATAGCAAGTGTCAGTTTTCCAGGACGGCTTAGCTGAAAGACACTTGTTAAGCCATTACATACATTGCTTTTCGTTTGGAACAATGAAGGTTCTCTTCACCAAGAAATTCTACTGGGGTAACACTATGCAGGATACCTGGTGCCTTGAAGGCTCTATAAGCTTGAGCCTACTACCTAAAAAGCTCTTTGGAGAGGCTTCTCTGCTGTGCACCCCATAGTTATACGAGGTTATGGGAGTGTCTCCTCATGCACCCCTACTCTGTCAACTCCCCAGTGGGAGAGCAAGGCATCCTTCAATATCCTACAGGACACAATTGAACTGCTCACTGGTCTGACCACAAAGGGGAAGAGCAACATCTTGAGATCTAGAGAAGAGTTTTGGGGTCTGTTTAGAGCTGGATTGGACGGAGGTTACTGCTCAAGAAAGGCCACATCAGGATAAGGGGTCATCTGCACTTCTGCTCAGCGTCAGCTCCTAGTAGCAGCAGTCACCAAAGCTCAGATCCTACACCAGTTCCAGGCTGAAATCAAAACCATGGGGCAGGTCTGCGTCCAAATTTCCAGAAGCCTTTCCATCTCCAAGAGGAAAGCCTGAAGGAGTTTAGATTCAGGAAAATTCTCATTTTAGACAGTTTAAAGGAAAGTTAAACAGTAAGGAACAAAACTGTTATATCTGCAAGCTACCCATTGACTTCAGTACAGAAACCTCTGGGTATGCCTACACTGGAAAAACTCTACCCCCCATCTCTCCTGCACACACATGATGACAAGTATCACAGCCCGGGCTAAATGACTCAGGACAGTAGTGTAGAGGTTCCTGCTCTGGCCAAAGCTTGGGCGCAGAAACCAAGCAAGAGAGGCAGGTCTCAGAGCTTGGGCTCCAGGCCAAGCAGAAATGTTAACACACATTTTTAGCCCTATAGCAGGAGCCTAAGTCTTAACCGGATGCCAAGACTCATTGTCATGGGGCTATTTTTCTACTGTAGATGTAGAGTCAGTCTTCATTTTTACAACGGAACATACAATAAACTTGGAATTTGTTGCTAAACAGAAGTGTATCTTTCAAAGTCAGAATCGTATATTCTGGAGGCAGGAAGATGGTGACTGATGTGCAGGAGTTAGTGCACTTTCACCATCTAAAAAAAATTAACAGACCATACTTACATAGAAAGGCCAGTTACATAAGGACCAAGGATTGGGATGTTCTTGTACTTTCAGCTAAATCAGAGGCAGTGGAAGGCATGTGGGGCGGGGGGAAGAGAGAGAGATTAAATTAGGGTTACTTCTTTAACACAAGCAATAGCAAGGCATGAAAGGTGGACACCTTGGGGATTTAGATGCATCACGCTAGAAAATGCCAAGCAAAGACTGAAGGCGAGACCTTAATAGTCTTGCCTTCTCCCACACGGGATCTCTCTCCAGCAGTGAAGCTTGTAGTCTCTGCTCAGACTACAGTGAACTCCTCCAGCTTCTTACCCCATCCTCATATTAACTGTCCCAGATGGGGCCTCTGCTTCAACATGCAGCAGTAGAACCATCAGGATCCAGAGAGTGATTCTCCCATGCAGGTGCTTGAGTACGACCACTCACAATCCTTTGGACTCCCAAGCATGTCTCCTCCCGCCCCCCATTAAGGGCCACACTAATAAGTGCTGCAATGAGAAGAATGCCAGGCATTCGGCAAGAAGTGACACTCGTCCCAAGATTAACTTTAGGGATTGCTCAGATAGGTGAGCCCCAGGAGGGTCTTCCTCCTGGACTCTGACTAGTGTAGGAAACTGGAACAACTGAGACAGATGGAACCAAAAAACTACAGGCATGGTCTCTGGCACTCTCTTGTCAAGTGGCCCACAGTTACTATCAGCTCATCAAAACATGGATGTTTTGCTAGTTGAGGGTCACTGGTTTAGTGGCATAGGCTTGTTGTTTGGTACCATTGGCTCTACCACCACATTTGCCTGGAAGTTAAGGGTAGGACTCTGGGTCACCTCCAGGAGGCACAGGGCAGGGGAAGAGGATAAAGGTTTAAGCCACCTTGTGCCCTCAGGATTCTGGAGCCTAGTGAGGCTTAGGGAGCACAGAATGTGGTTGTATGTCATGGCAGCTCTACCTCATGCTGGGCCTGCCACAACCTGGTCCTGCCCCAGGTTCTCCACAGCTCAGAGAACTATGGCTTCACCTCACACTGTCAACCCTGTGCTTTGAGGGGATCATGTATCCGCTCATTGTATACCTCAAAGTAACTCAACTCAATGTGATGTTTCACCTGTTGGAATAAGGGAGAAGAATACATTTGCAAGCACTGGGGTGGGCAGGGGGAAGGGATTTTAAAAAATCCATTTTAGCCTTCAAACACAGGGCATTCTGAATGGAGCAGCTCATTTTAGGTAGTTGGCCATCTCAAAGTCACATTCTATGTGATGCCAGGCCCTAATACCATATCGCCCCATGTACATTTACAGTGTTATATAAGCTTAAAGCTTTGCACCTCCACTAGTGACAATGGTAATGCTATCTTCAATTCAGCTAATAGGAAGAATATTACAGATAAGATAAGCCTTTACAACAGAATTAGTATAGACGTACCTACACAATATACCTGAAACATGGCCTATTAGAAACAGTCCTTTTTTAATGGAAGGATTAAAACCAGCATAAGGCACAAAACTCTGTTTTCTGATATACTTTGTCTCCATCCAAGCCTCAGCAGGGAGAAGCTGATACTAAAAATAGAGCAGTTTGATAGGAGTGATAGCTTTTCATCCAGATTAATGGAGAGAGAGGCAATCCCAGAAGGTGCTTTGGCCAACTTTTGGACAACTCTAATGGAGAAACTAGGGATTTATTACTAAAAAATATTAAGCAAAATGTTACCTTCTCTTGCGGAGTCAGATTTACTCTCCAGATTATTTCCTTACAAAATCGTGGAATAATGCTCTCCCCCCTTCCCGAATCAGCACAGCCTGTCATTCTGTTGAAGAGGAAACCTGTGATTAGTTGTACTGAAAACCCTAATCAGAAAAGGACACTCAATTTTGCTTTAGTCCTTAATATGGCAAAATGATTTCCATCTGGCCAAGTCACAAGTACTCCCCACAGATGAGAAAAAGCCATTGTGTTTCAGTTTAATAAGTATGTTGCATCTGCTTCCTGTCTCAAATTCCATTCTGAGTGTCCTCACTATTCTATAGGCTAAAGAGTTACAAAATCTAGTTTAGAAAGATGTTATTTATAACAGTTAATCTCTTGAAAGACAAAAGATGACAATTTATGATTTTGCTTCATTCTAAAACAGTTTTTGACTCTTTGGTTGAGTTATAGGAGTTTCACCACTTAAGATTTTGAAAATTAAACTTCTCTAGGGAAGAATTACATAGTGGCAGATTCTGATCAAGTGGATGAATTTAGTTTGCCGCCTCAAATAAGTCTCAGATGGCTGGAGATAACAGTTACAACATTTATAGAAGAGTTCTTATGTGTAAGATTTCCCAGATCCAGTTTGTCCATAAGCAATAAGCAAGTATTGTAACCTTCAAAGACTATCTAGGAGTGGCTGGGCCAACAGAGAGTACAATAGTTCTTGGCTGGCATATCCCTTACCCTCCAAATTCTGAGACCCAAAACAATAGTCATCAGAGAAAGTCAGCTGCTTGTTTGTGTGAGGATGGTGTATCAGGATTTCCTTTCCAAAAAGGGACACAACACATTTTGTTCCAATTTGCTGTTCTCTGTGAAGTCAGAAAAAAAAATTATTTTAGAGACAATTAGTTTGAGTTGCCACAGCTGGAACCCAACTGCTTGTTTGAGTCTACTGTATTTTTAAATGCAATAGTCAATGCTAAACTCTGCATCTCCCATCAGTGCAACAAATTGTGTTTAATCAGGCGAAGTGTCCACCCTGCTCCTAGCACAGTATGCCTACATTGGATATGGTACCACCATCTCAGGATTTGCCTTTATTGACATGTGAGAATTAATATTCTGAATCCAAACTTTATCTTGGGCTTGGCTGTACCTTGGCTATGACTCTGCTCCTGCCCCCAGCTCTCTGCCTCCATGGAACACTTAAATAGTTTTATACTCTTGAATTGGAGCTAGTAGGAACCCCCTAGTCTGGTATCAAGTTGAGTCAGAGAGCTGTAGGCAGGATGCTATAACTTCTCTGTGTCTTTACTCAGAACACACGGACATCACACCCATTGGTCTAGTTCAAGGATACAGTGCAAGGAATAGAATCCAGGTGGCTCCTCTTGTTGCTGGCCTCCAGAGAGGTCATCAGAAAAAACGTTAAGTCTGATTCCAAACAGAGGAGCACTGCTACCTAGGCTTGCTTGTCAGGTGTTGGATGCACATTTTAAATATTCAACCACCCCCTCAAAATTTAGAGGCATTTGAAATTTAAGACACACTCTGAAATTGGCAGAGTCCTTTATCTTTACAAGGGGCTGAACCAAAATCCCAGGCATTCAAAATTCAGATCTGGAATATTCTACTTGAGCTCATTGGCTTTTAAAAAGAGTACAGCAAGACCGAGTTTAATGTTAATGGCTCAGTAGCTGTAAATTAAAACAAAATAAATGGAGAAATGGAAATTGTGAGAAGAAGATGATGGAAGGAGGAAAAGGATTAGCAGCACATCTGCAGTCTGATCATATTGGCTTCAACAGGAACTGCTGATAAACAAAGCAGAGCCAGTAACTAGGACCCTGTTAATTGAGAGCCTAAGGTGATTTCAAGTTCTGCTGTTCAGTTTTTATCTGGGGAGCTGAACCAACAGGCAGGACACTGGATACTCATACTGGAGGCAGGCTGGGGAAGGAGATGGGGCAAGGGAACAGGAAAGGGCAATTCTAGCTGTATGCTAGAACTCAGTATATGACTCTTTGCTCTCATGGGTTAGATCACTGCACTGTTAGAAAGTTACCTTTGGGTCAGTGGTCTGACCCTGACTGCCACACGGATAGCACTGTTCTCTCCAGAAGAGCCTCCTTTGGAAGGGCCTCCCTCACTGTTCTTTCACATGGCCACAGCTCCCTCGGTTTTCACAGCAGAGATCCATGGCTGAAGAACCATCAGACGTTGGCCTCACATTGCCAAAAGGTTGAGCCACTTGGCATTCACTAAATGTCCCCCACAACTCTTTCAGGTTCTCATCATGGCCATCCACGGATGAGCAGCTGGTATCCCTAACATGAGTTCCATGAGGGCGTACTGGGCTTTGTACATTTGCCGTGTTCTTAACAGCTTTCTTTTATGGACATCAGAACCTTTTGGAGACTTTGCAATTTTGTTGCCTAATGTTTCGGTTATCTGATTACTGTTGAGAGGAGGGGGACCAAAGTATTTGATGGAGAGGGGTAACCTGGTTGCCACTTTGGGCCCATTTTCCAAAGTACACATCTGTCCATGAAAGCATCTGACATGTTTGCTAGTCTCTGGTTTCGTCATCACAGAAGGATCATCAGACATACTAGTTTGGAAGCTGAACCTCTTTGAAATAGGCACTTTAATAGAAATAGTTTTATCCTGTTCACTTTGTTCTGTCCCATCTACAAGTACTTTCCTTTTTAATGGAGGAAACAGAGATTGTGATACAGCTTTGCTCATCCACTCCATTCCTGGTAGCACATTTTCATCTAAAAAATGTGCTGATGCTCTAGCATTCTTTTCAAAAGAAACAGGAGAGAGATTAGAGACATGCAAGCTTTGTTCAGACATCTGAGATGTTTCATTCACTCTTGGGCTGTCTGTGATTTGAGTACTGTTCAGCAGGAGTCTGCAAAATGTTTGGCTGACTTCTGGTGTAAAAGGCATCGTATCTTCAGGATTCAAACCAAAGCTGCTCATTTCAGCATTTGTAACTACTCTGATATTATTGTGTCCTGGAGACCGCGCACCTAGCATAGAATGAAGTTTCAATGGGGGAAAAACCCAGAGTAGGCTTTCTTTAGACTTCAGTTGAGAAGAAGCTCCTGCACTGCTCATTTTTCTAATTCTGTTCTGCAAGAGGAAGAGAGTCATAGCATATTAGAAAGCTATCTGTAACCCTGGCAACGCCTTAGGATACCCAGACACTTTAAAAAAAACGTTATTTGTAGGTCTGACAAAGACTACTGCGTGGGGGTGAAGAACAAGTTTTCACTTTACAGTTCAGAACCTGAGATGGCAACTATATGCTGGCAAACTTCTATTAATCACAGGCACAAAATTCTGCTTCAGGAGGTGCAAAATTTTAAAAAAGGTTCTCCCTCTCCACCCTTTACAGATGTGTGTTGGCGAGCCTTAGAGTGCCAAGTATGAGCAAGCATTTTAGCGAGTTTTGAAGACTCAAATTCTTATTGTGGTCAATGGGAGTTAGGTACCTAGCCCGTTCTGAAAATCTCTACATGCCCATTCTCCACATAGTCCTTTCTTGAAGCCTATGGAGTTTCCATTCCTTTTATCAGTCAGTGGGCAGGAAGAGTAGATAGACCAGAGAATTCATTATAGTTCATATGGACCAGCCTTCATCATGCAAACATCATTTGTAACTGCATCTTTGCTCACCCAAGAATGTGGCCTGGAGACTATGGTCCAGAGAACATACTCCTCCTCCTAGGACAAGATTTAGAATAAGGGTCTCTCGTAATACACATCACAAAATGCAGTGAACAAGCCTTTTGGCTAAAACTAATCTTTCAAAAAAACCTCACAAGAGGAATTACTGAATCCCAGCTCTTTTCTTCAAATGAAAGAAAGAAAGAAAGAAAGAAAGAAAGAAAGAGTAGGGTAGTGCCAGAACAAAGCTTCTAAAAGCAGCATTCTGACTCCTATCTGTGTAAGCTTTTAGAAACACAGATAGACTTCAGTATTTCAGCCTTTTGGTCTTCTGGTCATTCTGCTAAGGTGCTTTCTTAATTCCAGGCTTTTGAGGCATAAGAAGGTGAATTAAGAGGTGGGATTTGTGCATTGAGGGATAAGATCTATGGTTGCAATGGATTTCCCCTTCCTCTTTCCTGATTTTGAGGTGGAGTGAAGGAGGAGGATTTATTTTTGTTTGTACTAGTAGGGTTGCATTTTCAGTATGGCAAAAGCCATACTGAGCCACAGATAGGAACTTTTTTGTACTGATCTAACTGAAGTATGATTTTTAGTAGTATCGGTCCACAAGGTGTTTAACAAGGGCAGTTAGTTATGTCCCACAACCCTAACATGAGATAAAATTGCAAGACTCATTTTAAATATGGGGGAACTAAGGCAGAGAAAGGTAACAAGATACTCCAAGGGTACATCTTCACAACCCCCTAGATCCATGGGCAGTGATCAATCTATTGGGGATCGATTTATCGTGTCTACTGTAGACGTGATAAATCGATCCCTGAGCGCGCTCCCCATTGACTCCGGAACTCCACCTCCACAAAACGCGGAAGAGGAGCTGAAGGGAGAGTGGCAGCGGTCAACTCGTCGCCACCTGGACAGCCAGGTAAGTCGCCCTAAGATACGCCGACAGCATAGCTGAAGTTGCGTATCTTAAGTCGACCCTCCTCTCCCTCCCTGCCTCCCCCACAGTGTAGACCAGGCCCAAGGTAACATAGACTAGCAAAATCTTGACTACAATCTAGATTCTGTATTTCCTGATCTAGCAGGAGAGACAAACTAAGTTTTTTCACAACCCTCTCCTTCTCTTCTCCACCCCCCATTAGTTCAGGTCATGCAGATATTTCCTATAGTTTCAGATTAGAACAATGGCAGTATTTGTATCCCCTAGGATTCAAGTGTGCCTCTAGCTTCATAACATGGACTAATGCCTTCCTCTTTACTTCCTTTCTCTGGTCCTTCTGTCACATTTAATAGATTTCTTGGGGAACCAATGATTTGTTCTTAACTCCAGCTTCATATTAGAAGTTAAATTCCTATAGGACTAGCTGGTCAGTCAGTAGGTGCTCAAAGCCCATTGCTGGAGGAAATACTTGGGTTATTCATACCCACTCAGTAAAAAAGTCTGTTCATCCAATTATAGGCTGTACTCTGCATGCCACAGTCAAGCCCAGGGCTGTTTGTTTGAAGGCCATCCTCTGGACACACTCTAAGTAAGCAAACTTCAGCAATGGCGTGGACTGACATGCAAGATTTATACTTATTTCCTGCCAAAAGGAGGAACTGTCACTCATGTCTCTAGGTTTGTAAATAGACTCATTTCACATAATTCTAGTAACTCAGTCTTGATTTAGACATCTCGCTAGGCATGAGTGACGTAGCGGTGCTTGTTATAGGCAGTTCACATATCCAACAAGCCTTCCCCCCTCAACAACAGGGGGGAAATTATTTTCTTTTAAGCAAGCTTATCACAGGGAGTTACAGACTGATACCAGATCCAAACCTTGTGGAATGGATTTAGTTTTCTAGGAAAGTCAGATCAAGGTTACATAACTTACCCCCGCCCCTGCCCCATCTGCTTGGAAGGGACTTGTGGGTCTCAAACCACCTTCCCACCCCTAACTCCAGAAAAGTACAGGACAGTCAGTCCTAAATACTAGAAAGTGACAAGTCTCTCCTATGTCAAGAGGGCTACCACCACCTTTGGACACACTATTTTCTCTTCACTGTTCTGCAGAAGCTGTGCTACTGCTACTTTGAACAGGTAGAGACAACGCAAAGTGCTTCATTAAATGTTAATAGCCTAACGTACACAGCTGCATTTAGATGAAGATTAATATTTAAACACAGCACAGAGAGCTCTAAACACTTTCTAGCTTAAAGGCCATCTCTTGGTAAGTACTCCAAGTATTGCTGAAAGAAGAGTAATAGTGTTAAGAGCTAAACAAAAAGCTCTTAGTTCACACTGATGAGTAAGAACTAGACATTGGGGGAGCGGGAGAAAGCTGGCCACCACTGAAGAAAAAAAACACAAGCCTTGGGATATAGGAGAGGGCACTTGTTGCAGATGTAGAAATCAGAGACTTAATCCAGCATCACACTGGCAAACACACATCGTATTGGCCTGTATAATTCATGCCCATGAATACTTGAGAGTTTAATTTTTGTTTTTAGTTGTAGGCATATTCAATAGAAAGGTCAAAGGCTTTACAGGAACCGTTGAGGTTTGCAGCACATATATCGAGAGTGTTAAGTACGAGTACAGCTATCAATATCCAGCCCACCCAGTTATTTGCCTGACCGAATGCTGTTCCACATATAGTAGCTGCAAACTAGCAAGAGCAGCTCTGTTAAACAGCCCCTAGGCAGCAGACCAATAGCCTGCTGGACATACATTGAAAAGAAATGTCTTCTAAAGTCACATTAATCTATTAGCCAATGATACCGTTGTCTGTTAAGAGAAAGATGTTCTTTTGAGGGAGTTTTGACCAACTGGAATATTTAGTTTCACAGAGAGCTAAAATGAGCCCAATACGGCAGAAATATCTAGCCACCAATACTAGTGCATGTCTCATGCAGGATAGGAGCATCATATACATTTTCTCTAGTCTAGCGGTGTCCAATAGAAATTCAATACTAGCCACACTTGTGGTTTTGAATTTTTCTTATTTGCCACATTATAAAAAAAGAAATTAAAAAACATCACTACAAACACATCCACACATCCACTATCATCTATGCCATTGTCTCTCTCACACTATATCCTAGCCACTTTAACAAGCTGTATATCAAAGCATGCAACCTGTCTTCCAGTACTGCTGTCTTCAATACACCAATGCAATGCTCAGGCATTGGCCACACTTCAATAGCTATTTGCCACATGTGGCTAGTAGCAAATGTATTGGACATTACTGCTCTGGACAGTTCTCACTGCCAGGAAGCATTTCTCCCAAGCATTTACCCAGAAGTTAATTGAATTTAACAAATGAAAACAGTCACTTATAGGACAAGGTGATAAAAATCATAACAGGGAAAAACAAGACCATGCTCTACCCACCAAATAACAGCCTGAACGTTCCACCATTTCCTATCTTTTATTGCTAGCAAACATCTAGCACCTCCACTACAGAAAACCATACAGGGAAAGCAACAATGTAAATTAGACAGATGGGGACAGTATTTTATCCACACCACTACAGTCTCACAAACTGCTTTACAGTCTCTCCTCTTCAAAAGGCCTCTAGAGGCTGTTTTGCTTCATATATTCCAGCTGGATTAATAATCCCAGCTGCTCTCTCCCAAATCAACAACAGTATCAAAAATTCAACAGCAGGTGATTGGTTAAAAGAGCATCAGATGGGTAATCATTAGAATAGAGCTAATTTTCTGGAAGTCTTAAGCCTCGATTCGGCAAAGACTTGCTTAACTTTATGCACTGAGTAGTTGCATTGACTTCAGTTAGATGATTCACAGTGTATGCAAATTTTTGCAGGATCAGGGTCTACTCTAACACTTAATCAAGTTTACTTTATTCAATAGTTTTCATGTGCCTATGCTGCTTGCTCTTGTTTTGTAGGTTGGACTGTCTCTACAAGAAACTCCATAGCCCCCTTTGATCACCTGTTTCCCTTTACAATTTCAGCTTTCACTCTTGGTTTTACACGTGGCTTTTTTTGTATTTTTTCCTTTTTTAATATGGGTGAAGATTTTTTAATGTATAGATCCCTTCTCCGTTTCTGTATAAATAGGAAGCTAGGATATAGGGCTGGGAGGGACTTCTTGGGTCATCCAGTCCAGTTCTCTGCTACTGCAGACAATCCCATCCTAGAATCCCATTTATAAACTTATCAAATTTAATGATGCAGACACAGTTGTTTTCCTTCCCACCTTAGGAATGGCAACAGGTAGCTGCTGAGGCCAAAGTTCCAGAAGTTCAATCTTTACCAAAGTGAGAGGCAGGTGAGAATGGGTGAAAGACAGGTTCAGATGACGGTGAGAATCAGGGGATAGCACAATGAGGCAAGAAACGATGAACAAAATACTTTTGTTGGAGATATATTCAAAAAACCAGACATAGGCAGTAGGTATAACAGGCCAGGGGAGGCTATGCCTCCCCAAACAGCCAGTCCACCACCTTTGGAGTGTGCTACTGTCAAAATGGTGGGTCCTCTGCCTGTACTCCTCCCCATAGTCCCAGTCCCACTCATCCTCTTCCCCCAAGGCTCCACTTCTTCCCATCTCTGCTCCGTCTGCATGGGAAGTGCACATGAGAGGTGAGCGGCCAGCTGGCCAGCCAATGGGAGGGCAGGAGGGGTGTAAGAGGTGTTAGCAGTGGGTAAACGGGGCCTCAAGCAGGGCACTAAGCAGGGCCTTCTGCAGGTGGAGGCCTGGGGGGAGGGGAGAGAGGCCACAGTCCAGGTGTGCAGCCTCCCCAAATGGTGGAGTCACACGCCACCCATGAAACCAGATTAAGGCACACCCGCAATTGGTGACCTCTGTGTTGCCTTGTCTTTTAAAACCTCCAGAATAACTCACCTTTTGCCCCATGACTTCGGTTTCCTCACTATGAAAGGCCTTACATGGTGGTCGCTAACCCTTTGCTATTGGATATCTCAGTCGCTCTGAAACCTTCAGCACTGGGCACACAGAGCTCCAGAAAGATAACCTACCATCTTTCACACTTGATCCTGCTCCCAACTCAGCAGGACCAAGCTCCATGGTAAGGTTTACAACTTCAGCAAGTTAGGTCCCACTCCTGACAATGCTTATGCGTGTACTTAATTTTCTGACCACAAACAATCCCATTGATTTAAATAAAGAAAACGAGGAGTACGTGTGGCACCTTAGAGACTAACCTCTTTATTTCAGCATAAGCTTTCGTGGACTATAGCCCACTTCATCGGATGTACAGAATGGAACAAACAGAAGTAAGATGCATTTATACATGCAGGAATCATAAAAAGTTAGAAATTACCATACCAAATTCTAAGAGGCTGTTTAATTTGGATGAGCTCTTATCGTACGACTACTCATGGTAGCGAAGCTAAGCACATGCACGGATCAGGGTTTTAGCCTGTAGCATATACCTATAGTCAGGCATACGCTTCAAATGACATTTCTTCAGAACATGTCCTATCATCACCAATAGTTTGTGGTGGTGGGTTTTTGTTTTTTAGAACTGGGAGAATAATTCATGATGAATAATGTATTTAATAATCAGAGGGGTAGCCGTGTTAGTCTGGAATTAGATGATTCACAGTGACAGTGGAATTGCAGAAGTGACAGAGTCCTGTGGCACCTAAAGATACCTAATGTATTTAATAACTTTCACTTTTACTCTCTTCTAACCCCTCCCCCATTGTCCATGAACAGACTGTGACTGTCTCAAAGGTACTTATTTGAAATTATCCCTGAGATAATTTCTGTGCATCATTCTTGATCTGCAGCTCATCTGAGCGCATTTCACAGAGACTGTTTGCTACTCGAAACGTAAGATGTTTTGATTGAGTAACCAAGCCACATGAGCTGCTTGTTTCCTTAATCCTCCTCCTCAGGTTCCCTTTACCTTGAGGGCAGTGAGGAAGCTCCTCCACTCCGGTCGGTTTCTGACCTGTCTTTCCGTGGCTCCCCAGCTCGGTTTCTCCAGAGCGGGTGCGGACAGACACTGTTTCAAAGTAAAACCCCGGGGCTCTTGTGCTCAAAGCGGCTGTTTCTGGGATTAGTCCTGCGCGCTCTGACCGGGAAAGGGACCATCAACGCGGTTTAACAGGTTTACAAATCACAGGCCCGCCCCACGGCTCACAACAGGCCGCACGGAGCCCCCTGACTGACGCCCTGCAGCGTGGCCAGCTCCCGGGCTCCGTCCCGAGTCTGGCGGGGGCTGCTCGCCCAAAGCCCCCGGCTCCTGGCCGCTTCAGCCGTTCCTCCTCCAGGGACAGAGGCGCGCGGGCCCAAGGAGAACGCTTCGCCGGGGGAGAGCGATGCCGCCCCGCTCCCCCCCCCCGGCCGGGCCCGATTCTGCAGCACGCGCTGGGCGGGGTGGGGTCACGGCAGGCGCCCGCCTGGGAGCTCTGGGCCTGTTGGGAGGCGCCAGCCGCGGATCCGTCCGGGGGGCGGGGCGGGGAGAGGCGGTGACCCGGAAGCGGTTCCCCAGCCTGCGTTCGCTGAGTCACGCGGCGGCGCCCTGGCAGCACCACCCGGCGGGAAGATGGCGGCGGTGTCCGTGCTCCAGGCTCCGAGCAGCGGCTTCAGCTTCGACAACTGCGCACGGTGAGGGCCGCGGCGGGGCCGGGGCGATTAGTGGGGGTGGGAGCGGGCCGGCACTGGCACTGTGACTCAGGGGAAACCGCGCGGGGAGGCTGCCTGGAGGAGCCCGGCCTGCGGAGCCTGAGCGGTGGGGCAGCCTCGCCTGACAGAGCCCAGGGGAAGGATCGCTTCCCCTCTCCAGGGGGCACAGGCCGGGGCCAGGCTTGCAGGGGAATAGGGTCGGTTGTGTGGGGCGGTAGGGCCAGGCGGGGGTTGAGGGGCGAGGCCGGTGGTGTGGGGGCGGGGCCAGGCGAGGGTGAGGTCGGTGGTGTGGGGGACAGGTTTGGGA